>JAMPIV010016061.1:0-634178 GCA_024509875.1 Oreohelix idahoensis | reverse complement strand
GTAGAGGGCGTGTAATTAAAAACAATATAATTGACATAAGCATTAATAAGCAAAAAGTATGCACAGCAAAATCAACTAGATTTCTTGGCATGGTACTAGACCAGCAACTAAACTGGAACAAACACATAGACCTTTTAGTGCAAAGCAGTAGAGGACTTATTAATATGCTAAGATATATGAAAGGAAGTGGTTGGGGCGCCTGCAATAAGACAATGTTAACATTCTATAAATCATTTATTAGAGGCAAACTTGACTATGCCAGTGTTGTCTATGCATCAGCCGCCCCAAGCAATAAGAAGAAACTAGACACAGTCCAAAACCAGGCACTGTCAATAATAGCAGGTGCCTCAAAGGGAACATCAGCAGAAGCACTAGAAGTAGCGCTAGGCATTATACCCCTGGAGCTAAGGAGAAAAGAACTGAGATTCAGCTACTGGGCAAGAGTGGCAAAAGATCCAACTCACCCGGCACATAAAAACCTTTGATAGGGGTAACCAGTACATAGGCCACATTCCATTAAACCATAATAGATACCCGTCAGGGTGGAAAACAATGGATGAAGTGGATCAATACCCAGACCTGTTTATTGCGATAAACAGTAGTGCTCTGTATAAAGCAAAGATCCCACCATGGGAATTAAAAGTGCCAGAAACTGACTCCCACTTATCAAAGATCATAAATAAATCTAACGACATAATCTCAGCAAAAAAGTAAAACACTAGAGCACATAGAACGGTATACAAATAATAGCCTAACTATATATACAGATGGGTCCAAAGATGAAGAAGGACAATTAGGAGCAGGAATAGCAATACCAAAATTAAAAATTTATAAAAGATACAAAGTAACAAGTAATACATCTATCTTTACAGCAGAATTAGTGGCAATCCTAAAAGCTTTAGAAATAGCTGCAGAAAATCCACCAAAAAAAGTAACCATTCTCACAGATTCCCTATCATCAGTACTAGCAATCAGAAACAGAACAGAAGGCAGCAGGCCAGACATTATAGAGGAAATACTACAGGTTAATACATATCTACAAAATATAGGATGCAGTGCAACACTAACATGGATACCATCACATGTGGGGATAGCAGGAAATGAGCTAGCAGACAAAGAAGCCAAAGGGGGAGAACTAGCCATAACCAAATTGAAGTAGGCTTAGGGAAGTTTGAAATTAAGAGCTTAATTGCTCAAAAAATAACTAAAGAATGGATAACAGCATGGGACCTAAGTAAAAAAGCAAGACACTCATATAAAATCCTTAAAAAACCAAGCAAAAAATGTCAAATAAAAGATGAACTAAAAATACCAATTAATAAAAAATTGCTGAGACTCAAGCTGGGAACTGGATATTTCATGATTGAGGAACCCACATGTGAAGAGTGTCAAGAACCATACACAATTAGGCACTTTCTAGTGGACTGCCAAAAATATGACCAACAGCCCCAAAACATTAAGACATACTGTAGTAACCACAAGGTAGAAATGAGTGTAGAAAATCTCATAGGCACAAATAGCCCTTCAGAAATGCAAAAGTTAATAAAACACTATATTACAAAAACTAAAGCTAACATATAAAAATCAAATAAGGAATTGAACCAGTAGTCCAAACTGGTGAAAGACTCGCCCCAGAAACACACAGATTAACCAAATAAACCATCCAGTAAAAATCAAAAACATACTAACTTAGAAAATAGCATATATTGGAACTTTTTTTTAAAAACCATGTTGAACTATAACTACAAAAGGAAAAATACCGACTAGAGATAATATAATATAAAACAAATACAAACAAAAACATATTACAATAAAATCCATGTACATGGTAGATGGTTGAAAGGGGCGTGCTACAAAATGAAGTAGCAAACACATTAATAAAAAAAAAAAAAAAAAAGTGATGAGTTTGTATATCGGTTTCCGGCTCGGCCTTTTGGCTAAGATCAAACGGAATATTGGCAGAAAAAAAAAAATAAGATAGGAAACTCTTTACAGAGCGATACAACAGGAGGCAATCTGATCATCAGAAGTAGTCCCCCCATCAGACAAGTGTTTCGGCCCAGTATACTCCTGGAATTTAGGAATTTAGGAATTGAAGAGTGAAAGGTTATATGCAATTTAACAATGTACTTCCCATGTATTTCATTTTGTAAAATGTACATGATTTTGTAAATAGTAAGAGAAGTGCAAATAAAGGTTAAGAAAAAAATCAAAGTGCATTGACATTAACGTGTTAATGTATTTGATCTTTTGAGGCTAGACGTGCTCCTTGATAACCGGCCTATTGGTTAAGACCATTGTGTCTTATCTAGGGCCGGGGCGTGCGCCACCGCAACTCATGCGAGTTTAAAATATCCGACCTCATGCGAGGAAAAAAAATGCGACCTCATGCGAGGAAAAAGAAAAAAAAAGATAAAAGTGTCTTAGCCAGGGCCGGGATCACACACAATTTACACATTTAACTTAATAAAGTCAATAGACCTCACTTTGAGCCTCAGAAGGGGTTTTTAAAAATTTAGGCTAAGATCAAAGTGTTTTAGCCAGGGCCGAGATCGCATATATTTTACACAATAAAGTCAATAGACCACACTTTGAGCCCCAGAAGGGGGTATTTAATTTAAAAAAAAAAAATTCGTATATACATATATATATATATATATATATATATATATATATATATATATATATATATATATATATATATATATATATATATATATATATATATATATATATATATATATACACTATTATTTTCTCCAAAGAGGTGACAGTTCACTTCCCTGAATGAAATCCATCATTGTCCTTTGCACTCCTTACAGACCATAAATGGGTGCTTATGTAGAATAGAAAGATAAAATGGTATGACAAGGTCACCGATGTGGAACTGATGACAAGAACCAAACAAGTACCAGTGGAACGAGAGTTGAGAAGAAGACGATGGCGATGGATAGGACAGACACTGAGGAAACCTGTTGGTAGTAATCCTTCTCTGGAAACCCAAGGGTAAGAGAGGCAGCAGTAGACCAAGAAGCACGCGGAGAAGAGAGATGGAGGGGAAAATGATGAGGAAAACGTGAAGAGATCTTGAGATGATGGCATGCGACAGGAGAACGGCTTGCGTTTGTTGAAGGCTTGTGTTCGTTGAAGGCTTGTGTTTGTTGAAGGCCTGTGTTTGTTGAAGGCTTGTGTTCGTTGAAGGCTTGTGTTCGTTGAAGGCTTGTGTTCGTTGAAGGCTTGTGTTCGTTGAAGGCTTGTGTTCGTTGAAGGCCTGTGTTCGTTGAAGGCCTGTGTACGTTGAAGGCATGTGTTCGTTGAAGGCTTGTGTTCGTTGAAGGCTTGTGTTCGTTGAAGGCTTGTGTTCGTTGAAGGCTTGTGTTTGTTGAAGGCTTGAGTTTGTTGAATGCTTGTGTTTGTTGAATGCTTGTGTTCGTTGAATGCTTGTGTTCGTTGATGCTTGTGTTCGTTGAAGGCTTGTGTTTCTTGGGGAGCCGAGGATAAGTAATGGATGATAACTTTGAGAAACAGATTGGAAACCTTGGGGAACCTCATGAAGGACACAAGCAGTAATCATTGTTGTAAAATTCAGGAAAAACTTTGGACCAACATCAAAGAGGTTCCTGGCAATGGAAATAAATAAAATATTGAATGCATTCATTCATTTTCATTATCATTCTGTTCCTCTGGGGCACTTTACATGCCTATGCTATACCTTTTATGAATTTATGGAGGCATATCTGGGGTCATCCTTACATGACCACCAGCTGAGTACAATGCTACAGTACACAGATGTGGAAGTGAACCTCTGTCAGTGAGGCTAATTACACTCTCATTGACTTAAAATCACCCTCACACTTCCAGAGATTCCCCCTGTGATAAAACATGTCGAGAACCCAACATTGCACACTAAGCTTGGAGGAGCCACTTGAGCCCTAGACGTAACTCTGACTTTTACCTGGTTGGCTGCATGCAGGAGGATTTCACTGTAGACCCATGAAAGGCAGGGGGAGCTGAAACGTGGTTTTGTGTAAGACGTAATGATTCCTTGGGAGAGCCCAGACCAGAGCACAGTATTTTAGCTCTGCATATTTGGAGAGTCCCTTAGGATGGCGGGGAATGCACAGTATACCAAACGCTTCTTCCTCCTAGCTTGGGACAAGATGTGATGATCCTTTAAATGCAAGCCAAGCTGGAGAAACTGCAGCTCATTACTTCAACATGTTTTGGAATGGCAGAAAAGCCTAGATCTACAGTGTAGATAATACCAAAGAGTCTTCAACTTGGTATTGGCTGCAAAAGAACGAGAAGTTCAGCAGCCCTAGTTAAACAACAACAACAACAACAACAACAACATGCCTATTCTTTATCTTGTATGTCTATTTACATTGCCCTTCTCCGTGTAATACTCTTACTCTGGGAATTACGGAACAAGGACTTCCTTGCAAAGCTATGAAGAGACTTCCTCAATATGTGTCCAGCATCATTGTCGGCACCTTCTAATTTCTTGTTCACTGGCATCAGGCTGGCTTTTGTCATCGGTTCCACATTGTGATCTGTTCGTACTATTTCAACCTTTCTTTTCTATGCTACCACTCATTTATAAAAGTCTAACTTCTTGTTTTAGTTGTTCTCCGTGCTTCAGAGCCGTACAGTAGAACTAATTTGAAGTTAAATTCTTCTTTCTTCTTTGATCCTTAACCCCCAACTGTCAAAGCAGTCAGTGGCCATCACGCCTGGTGGCGTCTTGAAGGGCAGCAACAAACTGCTTCCACTTTGTTCAGTCGGTGGCCATCCTTCGTGCAGTGCTTCAGCTCTGGTTCATTCTTTGCACCTCAGCCTGTACAGTTCTCTGCCAAGTTGTTTTCTGTCGGCATCTTATTTTGCATTCCTTCGGGGGTTCTTGGGATGACATCAGGGTCTCTTTTGAGGACGTGGCCAACCCAACTCCAGCGTCTGCCAGCTTTGATGGTGTGCATGTTCTCTTGATTTCTCCGAGTAAGCAGTTCTTGGTTGGTGATGATATTCGGCCAAAAGATTCTGAGAATTTTTCCTTAGTGTGTAGAAAGAAGACAATTTCGACAATTCCTTCACTGCTATTCTCCAGCATTCTGCGCCATAGAGAAGTACAGAAAGTACACAGCTCTCATATAATCTTAATTTTGTGTTTGTCATACGCTTTTGATAAAATGTCATACAAAGGGAACCCAGCTTAGTAAATTTTATATGAAACAACTTAGCCAGGCAATTCCTTTCATTTCAAAACCCCGAAACTTTGAATGTACAAATAAAAGCAATAAAAGGACTGTAGGCCTTCAAGGTGTGATTTTTTTGGAAGAATACTTAGAAAATCACAGACAGCAAAAGATGTCCAACAAAGAAATGTTGATAATTGTAGACTGTGAAAAGAACTGATTAACTATATAAAGAAAATGAATACTGTATATTTTGAACACCAGATCACATTAAAGAATCTGAAAAATTCCTTCAGGAATAAGGTCGTGTGCAAGTGAGTTACACGAGCTCAGAGAAGGGCGGGTGAACAATGCAGTTTATCACACTTACTCAGTCGTTCCCCTTCTACCGTGAAGGTGTAGAGGTTTGGAAGAGAGAGCGCCAGACTATATTATCGGCTGTCTTCCTCCTGGCCTGGTTCCATTCTAGTCCTCGGTCCTTCAAAGATTGTCTAATGTTGTCCTCCCAGCGGACTCTGGGTCGTCCTGGGGGTCTGGATCCCTGGCTCTTTGTTTCCCATGCTTGTCGTGGTAGCCGATCTTCTCCCATTCTGCAGACATGGCCAAACCATCTTAGTTGGGACTGTTCTACTTGAGTCTGCAGGGGGTGGCATTTTAGGCCATCTTTTCTCACACAGGCTTAAAATACCGATGCCAACTTTGAAGTTACGTCACAATGTTTTTCCATGTTCAATATAGAATCGGGGAAAAACGAAAATAAGTAACGAATTCTTAAAAAGACGAATGGACGAATGGAACTTGTCACAGTCTTTTCATAAAGCTGGACTTTGTATGCTGGTCTCTTAACACATCATTCCCGTACTTGCGTCTGCAGGGGGTGACATTTTAGGCCTTGACGTATCGTCTGGTTGCGGACCATGTCTCTTCTTGTTACTTCAACCACCTTTCTCAGATACCTCATTTCTGAGGTTTGGATCTGGCTTTTGTGGGTTGTGGTCATCGCCCATGACTCACATCCATATGTCAAGACTGGGACATAGGTGGAGCGGTATACGGCCATCTTCGTTTTCTTACCAACCTCTCTCTTGCTGAGGAATCCTCGATTTATGGCCTGAAAAAGTCTCCCAGCTGCTGCTTTTCGAGTGGGCAACTCTTCTGATGCCTCCCTTTCGGTCTATAATAGCTCCAATGTATTTAAAGTGGTCGACCTGCTCCAGGACCTGTTCTCCCAGCGAAATCTGGTGTACTCTTTCTTCTCGTGATAGCACCATGGATTTTGTTTTAGAGCTGCTGATGACCATCCCTCTCTTCTCCAGATCTTCCTTCCAGACTTGCAGGTTGGATTGAAGATGTGCCTCGGATTTAGCAATCAGGACAACATCATCAGCAAATGCCAGCTCTGAAATACAGACCTGTCTCATCTTCCAGTACCCCACTGAATACTTTCTTGTTATCTCCTTACATGCCTTGATGACATCGTCCATGAGGAGTATGAAAAGATAAGGTGACAGGATATCACCTTGTCTTACACCAGTGGTGGTCCTGAACTCTTCTGACTTATAGTTTGCTGTCCTCACATAATTTCTGCAAGACTTGTAAAAGCTCTGTATAGCATGAATCAGGGGTGCTGGAATGTTCTTCCTTGCCAAACAGTCCCAAAGTTTGCTCCAGGGGACCCTGTCAAACGCCTTTTCCAGATCTATGAAACAAAGATGGATCTCACTCTTATACTCAAGGGCCTTTTCACTCAGCTGTCTGAGTGTGAAAATTAGGTCTTGAGTACTTCGGTTTGCTCGGAATCCGCACTGCACTTATCCAATTGTGGCTCAGCTAGGCATCGGAGTCTCTGCTCTAGGATTCTAGAGTAGATTTTACCAGGGACACTGAGAAGGGATATGCCTCTGTGGTTTCCACATTGTCGATTGTCACTCTTTTTAAAAATCGGTGTTATGATGGCAATCTCCCAATCCTTTGGTACGGCCTTGTTGCACCACGTTGCCTGTAGGATCCTTAAGAGTAATAGGTCGCCTAATGCTCCCATGTACTTAACCATTTCTGGTGTTATACCATCGTGCCCTGCTGCTTTGCCCATCTTGATTTTCTCCAGTGCTGCCTTCAGTTCTACCATCTATATGTCATCTTCACCACCATTGGTTTTCTCTTCTGTGCTAGTGGTTATCATTTCTGATGCTTGACCTTGCTCACCATCAAGGAGTTCTGAGAAATATTCTTTTCATCTTTCCATTACTTCCTTTGGGACAGTAAGCAATTTGCCTTGCTTGTCCTTTATAAATTTGAGACGGCATTGTTTTCCTTCCTCATGTTCTTTAGGGTCTTGTAGAACAATTTCTGGTTTTCTTGCGCATCTTTTCTAGCTTTTGTCCAAATTCTTCCCAGGACTTTTGTTTTGCTGCTAGCACCTTGTTCTTTGCTTCTGTTCTGAGTGTCACATATTCTCTATATTTCTTTATTTGTCCTGCTGTGTTTTTTAGCTCCTAAGATTTTGTTTCCATGCCATTTTCTTCTCTCTTACTTTCTCTTTGACTTCCTCTGTCCACGAAGGTGTCCTCTTTCTCTTGTTCCCAAGTCGGACTTCACCACATGCGTCTGCAGCAGCTGTCTTTGTGATGTCCTTGAGTTTAAGCCAGAGGGTTTCAAAGTCATCAGGTTGTTCTTCTGTGTTTCACACCGCTGTAGCTATAAGCCCCTGATATCTGGTCTTAATTTCTGGCTCTCTCAGCTTGTAGGTCTTAATGCTCATTTCTCCCGTTTGTTTACTTGGTTTCTTGCGTGATGTTGGGCAGTTTCTAGGCTGTGCAACTCTTTCAGTTGTTCTTTTGATTGTAAGCAGGTAGCAATCACTTCCAATCTCTGGCCCCCTTTAGACTCTGGCATCCCAGACATATTTGAATGAGCTCCTCCTAACTATGGCATAGTCGATCACTGACTTCTCATTCTTTGTTGGTTCACATCTAGTGTATGCATGTATGCGCTTATGGGGGAACTTTGTGTTCGTAATGATCAGATTCTGCTCACTGCAGAATCTAAGGAGTCGCTTTCCATTGTCATTGAGAGTATCTTCTCCATATCTTCCGATTACTCCACCCCATCTAGCATGATCATTTCCAACTCTGGCATTGAAATCTCCGAGCATGATAATTTCATCTAGGCAGTCATTCACTGTCTTTTGAAGCAGCTCGAAGAATTCCTCCTTGACCTCTGCTCTCTCATCCTCATTTGGCCCATACACTATGACCAGGTTGACTATGGTTTCTCCTTCTTTTAGTTGTACAACCATAATGCGCTCCGAGACAAATTTCCATTCCTTGATACTATCTTTTTGGTTTTGGCCACAATGCAACCCATAAGTCGTAGTCCGTAGTCCGTTCCAGTTCGTCGCCTTTAGAATCAGTCCGGTTTTCTCTCTTGTATTTTGCATAATCGTGATTTAAAGCAAACAGGTGATTGGCCTGTTGTGCCTTTTCATCCGGGCTTGGGACCGGCCTAGGCGGAGTTTATCACAAAAATTAAATGAATGGAACTAAATACAAACAATGTTATACAGGGCCCAGAAGAAGAAGAAACAGAGTTCCGTGGTCATCACTGGAGGGGAGACACAAGCTTTAAAACTAAAATTTTAATGATGAAGATTGAATGAATTAATGTCCCCTTTTGCATGGGGTTACTATTGTAGTTGCCTCCCTGGGGAAGCATGTACTGTCAAAGAGACTAATATGCACCTGCAGTGATGCTTTCTGAAGTTTTTTTTTTTCATAATGAGGAAATAAGAGGTGGTTTTTTTCTTTGAATGGACTCCACATTGTTTCTGACTGAAGTTTTTCATCAGAAGAAGCTTTCTGTATGTCTTTATGTTTCAGACGGTTAAAAAATACTACCTTGTCCCTTCTTGTTTTATTACCTTGTTACAAACTATTCGCAGGGTGGAATGACTGCAGTTCATTTGGCTGCTAAGTATGGTCACACAGAAGTTTTGAAAGCATTGTTATTACAGGGTGTGGAAGTGGATGACCGAGACGTGGTAAGTATATTTTCAGATATTATGACTATTGTTGGTGTCACATGACTGTTTACATTTGTAATAATCGGTAAGGTGATTGCTAAATCAGAGGCACATCTCCAATTCAACCTGCAAGTCTGGAAGGAAGAGCTGGAGAAGAGAGGGATGGTCATAAGCAGCTCTAAAACAAAATCCATGGTGATATCACGAGAAGAAAGAAGACATCAGATTAAACCGGGAGAACAGATCCTGGAGCAGGTAGACCACTTTAAATACCTCGGAGCTATTATTGACCGAAAGGGAGGCATCAAAGAAGAGTTGGCCACTCGAAAAGCAGCAGCTGGGAGACTTTTTCAGGCCATAAATCGAGGATTCCTCAGCAAGAGAGAGGTTGGTAAGAAAACGAAGATGGCTGTATACCGCTCTACCTATGTCCCAGTCTTGACATATGGATGCGAGTCATGGGCAATGACTACAACCCACAAAAGCCAGATCCAAACCTCAGAAATGAGGTATCTGAGGAAGGTGGTTGAAGTAACAAGAAGAGACATGGTACGCAACCAGACGATACGTCAAGGCCTTAAATCCCACCCCCTGCAGACCCAAGTAGAACAGTCCCAACTAAGATGGTTTGGCCATGTCTGCAGAATGGGAGAAGATCGGCTACCACGACAAGCATGGGAAACAAAGAGCCAAGGATCCAGACCCCCAGGACGACCCAGAGTCCGCTGGGAGGACATTAGACAAGCTTTGAAGGACCGAGGACTAGAATGGAACCAGGCCAGGAGGAAGACAGCCGATATGATAGTCTGGCGCTCTCTCTTCCAAACCTCTACACCTCACGGTAGAAGGGGAATGATTAAGTAAGTAAGTATAATCGGTAAGGTATTCCCATAGCAGATACAGCTGTAGGGCAGTGAAGTGTTAGAGACTTCCTGCATGGAGAAGTTGGGTGACCAGTTCCCTTCCTCACTGCCTTTTCCTTCCCTAACTCAAGACCAAAGTCAGGTACCCATTTAGAGCTGGGCAGGCTGGAGTGTGGCAATATCGTGAATTGAAAGCGGCACCTTTGCCACATGAAACCAGCGCTCTAACATGCTCACTGCATTAAGTAATGTTGCTTTCATTGTTTTTCTTCCTACGGTATCTTTTCTCATTCCTTTTATTGCTACAGACCTTGATAATTGGCACTAGAAATATAAAACAAATAACACATGCAAGCAAGAGGCAAGATTAAGAAGCTAAGACAAGTGTTACACTAGTAACAGTGAAGATATTAATTTCCTTCGTTTACTAAAGTAGTGGGTAAAACTGAACCAGTCAAACGGCATGCATGGAGGCCGTAAGAATGCAGCCCCTCCACCTTGCAAAGGCACAACAGACCAATCACATGTTTGCGTTAAAATATGTTTACAAGAAACAACAGAGAGAAGATGAGATTGATCTTAAAGGCAATGAACTGGCATGGATTACAATAGGATAGTATGGCGCTATCTCTGGCAAACCTCTACACCCCAGGGTAAGAAAAGGAACGACTAATTAAGTGTCCCTTCATTAACTGTTGTGTGTAAGTGAGGATGTGTTAGAATGGACAATCAAAGCACTTCAGAATGAACAGAATGAAATGCAGATGAATTTATTTGTGTTTATTGCCACTGTTGTGTGACTTTCATTGCCTCCACATGATCCTTACTTTAACTTGCAGTCGCTGGGAAGGAGGAGGAGAAGGGAACTAATCATTTTATTTTTTTTCCTCATCACTATTGATAGAATAATATAACATGTTCTTCTTCTTCTTCTGTGTTCGTGCCAAAAAGGACGTTTGTTACGTTGCGTCGCTGTATACAGCAAAGCTGCGATATCTGCGCCTTTCGGCCCGCCACATCCGTTTTCGGCACGGCATTTTTGGGACCGGGTTAGCCTTCTCTCTTCTCTCTATGTTCTACATATCTCATATACAAACGCATCTAGACTATTGTTCCACAATCTGGGATGGTTGTTCTGTCTCCAACACAAAAAGGCTCCACTGCTTCAAAAACGCGCAATGCGCCTTGTTGCTGATAAACACCAATCACATTGTATAGATTTATATAATTATCTTCAAATATTACCCCTCAGGAAGCGCTTCCTATTTAACAAAGGGAAATTTATTCACAAAATCCTGTCACAGAATGCTCCAAAGTATCTTTCCCCGCTTTTAAAATATAATGAAAGACGTAGTCAGCGCTTAAACTAATTACAGGTACCCAAGCCCAGGCTAGACCTATTTAAGACTAGTTTGGCTTACTCAGCTGCTCATCTTTGGAACAATCTTCCCAATGACCTGAAAAACACGCACAGTCCTTACTCATACAATCGTATACTGTTCAAATACTTTATGAGTGCTGATTATATGCCACCCTAACTGATTGTGTTGTACTTTTATCTAATATACTGTATGGAGGCTCTGATGATCTAGTTTTCATTACAATACTTATTCTTAATATTATATTCTTAATAACTTATATTCTTAATTTTGTGATCAGGTACTGTTAATGTATGCTGTTATACTTCCTTGTAATGTTGCACTGCCCTTACATTAATACTTTCAGTACGCTGGAGAATGTTTGAGTAACAGTAAGAAAAGATGAGCAAGAGGAAGGAAGAATGCAAGAGGGGACTGTGCCCGATTTTCAACCCTTCGCAAATTAATTGCTTTCGTACATGTCTATCTAACTATCTACCTAGTCTGATTCTGGTCTTGAGTTTGGGACGCAAAGACAGCGAGGAAAGTAACTGTTTACCCCACCTCATCTTGTTGAACCTAAAAAAAAGTCCCCGAGTCATTCAGTTGCACACCGTTTGAAAATTTCACGAGTTCTTATAACATACCTATGAATATGTCTCAAATCACTAATTTACTGTACGAAGAATTCGATTTTTATGTCTTGTTGTTGTTGTTGGTTTTTTTTAATGTTTATTTTTATTTATTTTATTTTTAAATTCATTATTATTATTATTATTATTTTAAACGTACTTTAATTATGATGATTATTGCAAATGTAATATTACTTTTATAATGATAAATGCCTTAATTATGCTTAAAGTAAATGTGAGGATGAAAGGATATAGTATACATGCTGAGAGAGAGAGAGGAAGGGCAGAATGTCAGACGGGCCTGCGTGCCCAATTCTTAACCCTTTGAAAATAAAGTTCGTTCGTTCGTTCATCGATCCCTACTCTCTCAGCCAGACTGCAAATATGCAGCCTGTTTCCAGGACCACCACTTGAAGGTGGAGTAGGGTCTTGGTCAGCTCTGGTTCGCTGACCCTGACGCAAGAGTCAAGCTATGGGTCGCTTATTGCATTCCTCCCTTTTGATGCATGTTAATGTATCAAACTCAAATCCAGCGCAGTCTCCACACGTAATTAACTCTTTCCGTACGTAATTCTTTTCAGCTCTGGACGGAATTATTTTTAAGTCCCAAAAATTTACACATACATAATTTACGTTTACTGACAATGTGTGTCTAATCATGAGTTAAGTATAACATATTATATATCAAATTAAAGTACATTGGATGAACAATATAAATCCATATGCCTTTCTAGCTAATTTTATGTTATGTTTATGTTATAACAGATAACATGTACACGGAAAAAAGATAACTTGAAATTTTGAACAAAAATTTTCGACTTACGTAAGGCTTGTAACATAAATTGTTATCACAATACAGTTTCACTGCTCTCTTTCTGCAGGTAATCCATTTAGAAACACAGAAAAAGTAAGAAAGTTATGGTTGATCACACAGTTTGTTCACTTTTCACATATTAGTAACATATCCTGTGTGTTTTTCTGCCATTATGGCGATACGACAAAACATGATTAAAGATGAAGATAAATGTGAAAAAATCCCTTCAAACGCAAATAAAAGACGTTGAAGCTTGTTGAAATTTGCCCAGTTTTGTGTTTACTTCCGTTTGAGATAAATTCCGGGCAGTATAAAATATCAGAATAGAAAGAAACAACGAAATAAATCAGCGTCTTTTAAAAGATCTTGCGGTCCCAGCGGTCGGCCATTGCGTCTTTTAAAAGATCTTGCGTACGGAATCAGTTTTAATAATGAAAATTTGTAACACCTTTAGGCACACGTCATGCTCAGACACATATGTGTGCATGTCAAAATACTTTTCAAAATACTACTGTAAAGTGGTACTGACTCTCCACCTGAATCAGAACTAGAAAAGACATTGCTCCTTCCAACTGAAGGCAACACATTTTTAATCCACACACAGAACTTAAACAATTTTACTCGCTCGATAACCAGCAACCCACTTTTTACATAAAACTCAAATCCTGTTCTACCCAGACCAAAACTTAACTCAACTCACACATTCTTCGCTTTAAGGCCTGGCGAACACTTATTCACAACAACCCACCAACTGGGATTGCTTTTAACGTAAATGCCTCTCACAGCAACTTGCAACCAAAACTTCAACCAAGTTCCTTGTGAGGTATGGAAGTAACAGCTATCACGTCTATTTGTCAAAATCCCTTCTTTAAAATGATGTCTGAAAATGTATGAAGAAAAATATTTACGAATCAATATCAGAACTGACGGTGGAAGTGTTTAATGAAGATAATGATGATAGTGATTATGATGATGATGAAAGCACAGACGATCCGACCATGATAATCATAAAGTAAAAGGAAAATGGGTGATTTATAATGTTTTGAGTGCAATATGAAACGACTGAAATAAAGCTCTACTGGAGGTCACTTTCTTAGAATCTTTCTCATGGGTGAAAAGGACACTCATTTTCGATACAAGACAACAGGAAGCTGAGACGCTTGGGAGTCATGACCCAAGTGGGCCCGCCCCCCTTAGAGTGTAAAGGAGTATGTAGGGCCGAAACGCTTGTTGGACGGGGGGACCACTTCTGATGATCAGATTGCTTCCTGTTGTATCGCTCTGTAAAGAGTTTCCTATCATAATTTGAATGCCAGTCAACCTTAGAAGTCTGCACTATGCATTTCTGTGCATGCAAAAAAAGTAAATCTGTGAAGGCTTACAAAAAAAAACCTACTGTTTTAAAGCAATATTTCTGTTGTGGTTTAAATATGATGTACGTTTCCTACAAACTGGTGTCTTAATCCAATGTTTCTTATTTCTAAGGAAGGTAAGACAGCCTTACATCTGGCAGCTGAAGCTGGCCACAAGGAGACAGTGGACCTGCTATTGGATTATACAGCTAACCCAAACTCAGAAACTGTAGTAAGCATTTACTGATGATGATATATATATATATATATACACATCCTTGTTTCAAGGACCCATACAGATGTTCAAATGTTACTGGTTTTAACACTTCCTATCTTATGAGCCATTTGACATGCTTAGGTATGTTGCATTATTCTCCTGAGAGCCATCTCATACACACATTCAGTTAAAGTCTGCTTTTTTTTCAAGTACGTACTTTACATCACCGTTATCATCATCATTTTCTAATGTGCTCCTTATAGAGCATGGAGCTACAACTACAACTGGTCCCCTTGCAGGAAGCCTGCACCAAGCACTCACATGCTCTTGCAGTGGTGGTTTCTGTGGCAGTTTCTTTTAGATGAGCAGGTTACCAGGCCCATGACCAACATCATAATAGTTGCCTTGTACTGAGGATGCATTTTGCTACAGGATTTAGAACAAGCTTCTTCATTGCAAAGGATCCCGTTACACGCCCATTGAGGCATATTGGGATATATTTTCTTGACCATCGGCAAACTAGGGGTGATGTGGTCAGCATCACGCCGGCCGCCTTAACCTTCCCAGAGTTGCTGTGGTACCCAATTGGGGCTGGGTCGACCCAGGAGCCGTTTGCGGCCTAAAAAAATCCCACCTCATCTGGGGATCAAACCATAGACCACTGAGCTAGGAAGCCAGTGCACTAAGCACTATGCTACCGCGGCTCCCAAAGACGACTTTCAAAATTTGAAAATCTTCTCTAGGCAATTTACAACATCCTGTAGGTATCTACATTATCAAAAATGTTCATACAAGTATACAGTAAATGTTTATACAAGTATACAGTAAATGTTCATACAAGTATACAGTAAATGTTCATACAAGTATACAGTAAATGTTTATACAAGTATACAGTAAATGTTTATACAAGTATACAGTAAATGTTTATACAAGTATACAGTAAATGTTTATACAAGTATACAGTAAATGTTTATACAAGTATACAGTAAATGTTCATACAAGTATACAGTAAATGTTCATACAAGTACACAGTAAATGTTCATACAAGTATACAGTAAATGTTCATACAAGTATACAGTAAATGTTTATACAAGTATACAGTAAATGTTTATACAAGTATACAGTAAATGTTCATACAAGTATACAGTAAATGTTCATACAAGTATCTCTTCTTCTTCGAACCTTAACCACCGACCGTCAAAGCAGTCAGTGGCCATCACGCCTAGTGGTGTCTTGTAGGGCAACAACAAATTGATTCCACTTTGCACGGTCGGTGGCCATCCTTCGTACAGTGCCCCAACTCTGGTTCATTCTTTGCATCTCAGCCTCCACAGTCCTCCGCCAAGTTGTTTTTGGTCGGCCTCTCTTTCGCTTTCCTTCAGGGGTCCAAAGCATAGCTGTTCTTGTGATGGCATCGGGGTCTCTTCATACAAGTATACAGTAAATGTTTATACAAGTATACAGTAAATGTTTTTACAAGTATACAGTAAATGTTTATACAAGTATACAGTAAATGTTCATACAAGTATACAGTAAATGTTTATACAAGTATACAGTAAATGTTTATACAAGAATACAGTAAATGTTTATACAAGTATACAGTAAATGTTTATACAAGTTGTCACGTAGACAGTGACTTAATTTATTTTTCCATCTCGTCTCAATGTTATTACTCTTTAATGTTCTGTTTTCCTACACATTTTGTTTCTCTTTGCTTTGCTACCTGTGTGGCCCAATTGTTTTCTCCTTCTCAAACCCCACCCGAGGTTGTTTACGTTCGAGCCTGCAGCGGTCAGCGAACGATAATGTTACGTCAGCACACCTGGCCTGATCAGAAGAACGTCTGTTACGCTTAAAGTGTTAGAACGAGCCAAAGACGGTTTCTGTGAAAGAAACGGTTCGTTAGCGGCGGGTACCCTCTGTGGTCCGAACAGGGGAATTTCTCTGGTCGCTTTAAAACGTTTGATTACGAGCGGCTAGTACCCTTTGAGTCCTGGGTAGAATGGTTTGTAAGCTATAAGACTTGAAATTTTACTACGTCAAACACACTCGTAGAAGATTCCTGGCCCATAGATGACCATCATGAGATAACGCAAACTTTAACACAGTACTAGAATGTGTTTGCCTATGTTCTAGTCATTTTCGGGGTGAGTTGACATATCTTATTATAATATGATATATTCATGTTAGCTTTTATATATCTGTTAGGAAAGTGAATTCATTTCTGAGGACTTCTCCTAGTAATTTAGTTCAGTGATAAGGTAGCGCTGTCTACGGCCTAGTAAGGGTGCTTAAACTGTTACGGTTTATCATGGGTTAAATGTTAAACTTACAATAACAGATAATAGGCGTAGAATCAGTCCACAGACGCTTATCATGGGTTAAGAATAGGCTAAATTAACTGTCATTTCTGTAAGATAATGTCAGGTGTGGATTGTTCACTTAAAAACTGAATAGTGAGATGCTGGATTATGGGAGATAGTCACTTATTCCTTTTTGATAGATATTTCCAGTGGCAAGGGAGAATCATTTTATGCTTACTTGTGTGGCTAGGCACTAGTCCATAACTTTCACAGAAAGCAGTCACCAGGCATAGATATAATTCTATCTTATGATTTAGCCACAACTGTATTATTATAGCAAGAACATTGCATTTTCTTTGTACTCATTTTGTGGGATATTAATATTTTGTTTCCCCAAAAGGGACATATGATTTATCTGTGTAATTTCAAATGCTGTAATCTGTTTATGTAAATTCACTTAATGTTGTAAGATGAATAAGCATATCCATTCAGCTGTATGTTTAGTTGGAAGAAGAGAAGTAGTTTTTTGATGTCAGAACATTTACTGACAGGTACATGGGTGTACAACAATATATTAAGCCTATAGAGCGGGCGCATGTTTGAGTACAGAAAAGTAAGATACCCTTTTTAAGGAACAGGAGATCATGGCTAAAGACAAGAACACACAGAGTTTGACTCATTTAACCCTAAACGGAAATATCATAGCACATAACTACAATAAATTTAATCCCATAGTGGAGCGAAAACTTTCTGTATAAAGTTAGTGTGATTTATTATTTGCTTGAATGTTAAAAGGGTGTCCTTTTCGGTCTCAGTTTCAGGGGATACCGAATTGCTAGTCTAGTTTCCAGTCAGACGAAGAATGTCACCGTCAAAAAAGATTACTCTTCGGTCTAGAGGGGATTCTGAGGATATCTAGCCCCACGAGTGTCTGGAAAAAACACAGCCATACCTGAAACAACAACCCTTTGTCAACGTCATTTCCCTCTCACGGGAGTTAAGCTTAAAGACGCAATGCCACGAGCCAACGCTAAAAAATCTCAGGGGGAAATCATCTAATGCGAAGAATGTCACCGTCCTCTTCGGTCTAGAGTAGTAGTTTCCTACTCGCCTATTGGATTACCAGTCAGAGCAGTACGGCTTCCAGCACATAAATCAGCCCAGCATATATAGCAGAATTCAATTCACCAGTCTCTGTATGCCTAAACGGGGCACTCAGCCCAGCCACAGTCAACCAGCCAAAACCGGATTTAAAGCCTATTCTAGCGCCGGATAAGCACGCCTTGGGATCAGTTGTCCTCAAGTGACTTCGTCCCATGGCTTATTTCTGGATTATGTAGAACTTCGCACGTATGAGCAGCCATCTATGGACAGAGTTCCAGCCCCACTCACGCTATAAGGGGAGTCACCAACGTTTAGCACCAACAAAGAAAGTTTTGTAGGCTAGTCCTTCACGAAGGATCTACAAGTAATACACTTTCTGGAGCTAGCACATTTGGTCCCACGAAAAGCGGACGGACTGTCGCTCAGTTTGTTTATTTGGTCAGCAGGAGATAAACAACGTCTTCTAGTGTTCCCTCGCGCAATTAGGGGTCATCAACGTTTAGCCCGACAAGGAAAATTCGGTATTTCACTTCAGTCATCTTGAAGGATATTTATCGGTAAGACACTTTCTGGAGCTAGCGCCTTTGGTCCCCGAAAGCGGACCCTCTGTCGGACAGCTTAGTTATTTTCTCCGCGTTCTACAGGTTTTATGAGTGTTGGTGGTGTGTGTGTTTGTGGGTGTGTATTTGCATTATTGGTGGTTATTGATGATTATTTATGACTTGATGAATATTTTGATTATTGATGTAATTTATGCTGTGTATGATGATATGCATTAATTCCATGCTTTTCTTCTTTAATAAAGTTTACACATTTATTAATGCGCTGTTCCCGACCCTTTTCATCCATAATTAAACTTGTTTAGCTCTTTACTATAATCTCTATGTTTGATAAGAGAAAAGAGTGAGAGCAGGAGATGCTTAGACAGTGAAAAGTGAGTTGAGGCTTGGAGAGAGAGATCATTTTGGTAAATCTTCTTCCAGGTTGTCTCAAGTCCATCTCCTATTTACACCTTTCTGTGTGTGTAATCTATAACTCTGCCAGTCCACTATCCCTTGTCGATTTCACTACTATCGTCCAACTCGACAAATACTCTACACTTTACTCAACCACGACACAAGTATACAGTAAATGTTTACAGCCCCCGTGTAAAACCCAAGATTTCTTATCAGACAAAGAAAGAATAGGACTACCTCTCCCTCAGGCGTGACATAAGAGGTGACTAACAAGAGGCATACTGCCATGAAAAAGAGTTGAGGAAGTATGGACATTTGAAACACCATTTGTTAAAGATTTATATGGAAGTTTAAATATTTTACTGATACCACTAGGTTTTAATAGGTTGTTTCACTGCAAGACCAATGACATGTCATTGGGCCGAAGGGCTAAAAGCCCAAGTGCCGCTGGTTAAGGAAAAAAAAAAAATAAAAAACTAATAATAATTTTGAAAAAGGTAATACGCCTTACTAGGACAAAAGACAAAGAAAATTGGCTACGTTGCTGGCACAAGGACTACACGGCAAGAGACAACTTTAGACTTGCCAAAGAAAGTGCTTTCCAATAAGTAAAAATATATGAATTCAATTAGCTCCTCTATTTTGAATGATTGGAGGGAAGAAGTGATGCAATTCAGATATCGGAACTCAAAAATAATTATCTGGATTTAGCAACATTATATTTTCTAATTATAACCCATCAGAGATTGAACGGAAAATATTTTCCTTCATTATTTCTTTTAAAATTCCTCATCAGTCTCTCTACATTTTTTTTTTAAGTTAATAAGTAAATAACAGCCAATAATTGTATTTCTTTCATTTCGTGATCTTCAGTATTTCATAATCATTTTCTGTTTCTAAAAAATGTTTTGTTTTACTTACACTGTTTACTTTCTTCATTACATTGCAGAAAGAAGTTACCCCACTTCATTTAGCAGCACAAGAGGGTCATGTGGCAGTCTGTAGAAGTTTAGTGAAATATGGATCAAATGTGAATGCTCGAAACTTTGTGAGTAACTTTGTCAGCTCGTTGTCATATTCAGTAGCATACTTACATGTATATTTTAGTATTCTTTACAGAAACTGTTGAGGAAAATGATGTGTTCGTGCTAGTACTGCAAATTACTACAACGCTGAAGAAAGTTTGTAAACAGTAAAAATAAAATTGTCATCATCATAATTTTCCTTTTTGTTCCCAATGGAGCATGACACCACCACAGCAGCTCATCTCCTTGCTGTAAGCCTGGATCAAGCATTTATTTTCTCGTGCAGGATGATTTCATTAAGCATAAATTCTTCCTTGGATTTGCTATCATGTTTAATGCTTCAGTTTCTTGGGTATGTGTTGCATTTTAAATGTTGCAATGATGATTACTCAATAATGTTTACTTGAAGTATGGCAAATGTTGTGGAGGTAAATATCTCTTCTCTTGCCAGAACATGTAGAGTATCACCCCTAGACACCAGAGATGATGAAGGCGTAGAAATATGGTGTCTTTGGTCTGGTTTGTGTATTGGATGTAGATGTGTAGTCAACAGCTATCATTACAGGACAGTCCACCCCGGACGTCACATACACCCACGACGTAGAAAGTCAATGATGGTGTCAAACAGCTGATGACGTTTTCTCAAATATTTATTGACGATACAAACACTGGACGACATCATCATCATATAGATAGTCAGTACAATACTTGACGATATACAGGTACAGCAATGGCGAATAATGTATATGACTTCAATGCATCATCAACGACTGTACATATAATAAGGTGTGGAAATCATCATCCCTTTTCTATAACAGTCGACATATCAAGGTAGTAGAATAAACCTATTCTCTTTCTTCTGACTTCCAGCAGGACAGACCTATCCTCTGGAGTACATCAAAAATGTCCTCAGAATTCCTTTAGTAATTAAGGTATCAAACCTAGACTGACGTAGAACCGCTGGAGCAGCCGCATCCAACAATTAGATAGCCTTTAGGACATGCATCAACCGATGCATGATAACATGGTAATTCGTGAGCTGAAACTTCATCTGTAGACTCTGTAGCAAATAGGCTACAAAAAATTCGTTCGTTGCTCTCTTGAAAAACACACAGCGACTACCGGGCGGAAGCTTGAACAGCCCACAACCCAAAATCTTGACATGCGCAGAAACGGTTCCCGTGAGATCAGTTCAGACAACTAGAAGCTTAGGGCATATTCTAAGAAAAAGGTATTATAAAATCTCCTTATAAGGATTAGGGAACAACTATCGACGTAGGTTGCCAAACGTTTCCAAGAAAAGTGGGCCTACGCGCTCCATAAATGGACACGACCCAAGATCGGTCAAACCCAATATCGGCAACCGAAGGGCATAAGAACAGGTAACCACTTAAAGTAAAAAGTAACTTCAATTCCAAGAGTTATATACCCTGCATTAGAAAAAATTAGAGTACACTGTTAACGTTGCAAAATTCTTGCGCAACAGTATGTCTTCTTTTTTTTCCTGTTTTGCTCCTTATAGAGCTGTTGAGAAAATATGTCTCTCATTATTAAGAAATGATGTTTGGCAACGTGTTTAATTTTTTATTTAGTTATGTGTTCGGAATGATAAAATACAATCACTCAGTCTCTCAATCATAATATCCTCAAGATGATGCTGAGGATGGTCCACAAATTTTATTTTACATCACAGGTTGACATCAAATGAAATCCATTATTAATTTAGGCATTTGAACGATAAACTCAGTAGTAATCCACAACACTTACACTATCTGAAATCCATGCAAAACACTTACTTGAATCTCATAAAGGCTTTAGACAATGCCTGTACATATTAAATGGCACATAGATAAGACCATACTCCCACTTGTCATAGTATACATTCAGTCGCCTCACTGGGCTGACTCAAAGACCATAAATTATGCTAGTCAGAAAATATACATCAATACGCCTTGAAGGCAGACACAAGAAGACTGTTATCTCCACGCATACATCACACTTAGCTACTTGCACACTTCTTCATTCTTACCAAGTGATGTCATGCACACTAGCATTCAGTGAGAGTGCTATAAAAACAACACAAGTGACGTCATGCACACTAGCATTCAGTGAGAGTGCTATAAAAACAACACAAGTGACGTCATGCACACTAGCATTCAGTGAGAGTGCTATAAAAACAACACAAGTGACGTCATGCACACTAGCATTCAGTGAGAGTGCTATAAAAACAACACAAGTGACGTCATGCACACTAGCATTCAGTGAGAGTGCTATAAAAACAACACAAGTGACGTCATGCACACTAGCATTCAGTGAGAGTGCTATAAAAACAAAACTGAAAACAAGATTAATTGAAGCAACTTCCAACAGGAGCATCCAGCCACTACTGCAGCTGGTCCCCTTGCAGAAAGGCTGCCTCTAAGCATTCAAGTTTTCTTGTATTAGTGGTTTCTGTTGCAATCTGTTTTACATGGTGAGATGGCCATTGCTATTGCATAACTTCATATTAGTCACCTCTTACAACATGCCTGAAGGAGCAGTAGTCATATTCTTTCTTTGTTTCATCCGAGACACCCCCCCCACCCAACCGACACCCCCCCCGACACCCCCCCCCCCCCCCCCCCCCCCCCCCCCCCCCCCCCCCCCCCCCCCCCCCCCCAAGGGAACTACACAGGTTATCATAAATAATTTTGTACAGTAGTGAATTACTTTCTCTAACACAGTGCTGGAATTGTAATTAACTTTGTGGTGCTTCATGACGTGTAATAGACACAAGAATCATTACATTTTCCTGAGTTTTGTATATAATTTGTGCATTAGGACACATACGAGATTTACAGGCTGACATTTTTGGTTGAGAAAAACATGACAGAAAAATATCAAGAGTAGCGTATGCAAGATGTCATTAAGCAGAAATTCGTCCTTGGTTTTGCTATCATGTTTAATGCTTCAATCATTTGGGTGTGTTCTCTTCTTCTTTTCCTTTGTTAGCTGCTTATGGATCATACAGTCACCACTGCAGGTGGGCCACTTGCAGAAAGGCTGAATAAAAATATTCATGTTTTCTTACGTGATGAGGTTGCTAAGTCCATGCACAACCTCATATTAGTCACCACTTACGATATGCCTGAGGTGGTAGTAATCCTATTCTATTTTTACCTCTTCGTAGACCCTCAGAAACTATAAAGAGCTTTTAGGGTGTGTAAGCAGAACTGGGTTTGCTCCCAGTAACAGGGGAATTTAATTGATGGACTTTTTTTTCAGAACCAGTGGTTCTTAATGATGTCATACTACCCCCTGATCTCCTATGTAGTGAGAATGGATGCCTAGCCTTCTCGGATAAAGGCGAAAAAAATTGGAGGTCCTGTTTGCAAGTTGCACATTAAAAATCCTGCGGCAGTTGGAAATCGAAAAGAGTAGGCCATACGGCTACTGCCCTGGCAAAATTTAGAAATTAGGAAACCTACCCACCATAAAAATATTTATAGAATGTGTGATTCCTGTATACACACACTGGGATCCTCGCTGGTGCTACAGAGTTTGTGCAGTGTGCTGAGATCCTCCTTGTGATCTAAGGGAGGAGATTGGAGCACTGATGAAGTTGTCCATGTGCAATGAACATGGTCCTTAAAACCAAGCTAAACCAAGCAGTGAAACATTTTGCGATAGTAGATGATACAGACTTAATCAAATACTGCAGACATCTAGATTCCTTCTTGGATCATCTGATGAGTGTTATGGGCACAGCGCAGATCTATAGAACATTATTACTCATGCCAAATAATTGTCTTTATGACACCTGCTCACTGTATTTACTTATTACATTGGTACTATTCATGCAACGTGCTGCCTTTTTTTTTCGTTCAGCAAGGAAACTCAGCACTTCATATAGCAGCCAATGGTAATCACAAGGAAGTGGCCAGAATTTTGATTGATGCCAAATGTGAGTTGGATCTTGCCAATAATGTAAGTTTCCTTATATTGTACAACTATTAATTCTTCTGTACCATATCATTTTCAGGGATCTCTTCGGAGACAAAGAATTGAACAACTGCTCCCTCGGGCATTTGATAAGAGGTAACTAATATGAGGTTTTGCATGGGTCTCGCACCTCACCATGTAAAACAATTTGTGACAGAAACTGTTACTGCAAGAAAACATAAGTGCAATAGTGCAACCTTCTTGCAAGACGGCCAACTGCAGTGGTGACACCAGAGAGAATCAAGGGAAAAAATAGGATGTTTAATTCTTTCCTTTTAAATTTATTATTTAATGATTTATTCCTGTTTGCAAAATAATAAGTAATTTTTGCTGGTCAGTTTCTACTAGTGACAGTGAAAGATTTAATTTAATACTGTGTAATTATCTTCTCATTGACAAATTTTTTAACAAGAATAAGATAAAAAGAAACTGTGTACAAATAATTAGAGACGCAAATTATGAATTTAAGTTAAGACAGAAGGTGTACAGAAATTCTCCCTGCAAGAAAGATGAATTGCGTTAAGAAAAGGACGAGAGAGAATGTTGTAGTGTGATAACATAGTGGAACAAGCAGGAAAAACGTATTAATAGTATTAACATGCTGGTACGATGGTCTTTTTCTTTAGACTGAAGACCTCCCAACGCTTTGAGAGTAGGGGTAATGGCTCAACATGATCAATTATGGAACATTCAAGTTCAACAGCAACCAAACGATTTAATTCTCAAAATGTGGCGTATCATTCGTTTTGTATCAATTTATTACAAAGACATACAATTAATCCTTGATCAGTATTTCATGGGTTCCACATATTTATAATATACATTTCACATCCACAGTTCTGTATCACTTTCATCAGATCCAGACAGCAAATCTTTATTAGTAATAACTTTGAATCATATATTCATATATTTCTTGCATATCAATTCATTCCACTACCACTTTGAAAAGCATATAACTTCTATTGTAGGTCCGATCAGACATAATATTCAAATACACTCTCTGGACTATATACAGCCATCCACTGGACATATGTTAACACAAAAGAATCCTGTTGCTACTCAAAACAGTCGCATGTCACTTGGGTTGTCGCGCATAAAATTCGAACTCAATCATGTCTTTTTGTGCATCATATGGTCTCAAAGATATCGACCCATAATGATGCGCAAAAAGATCCTTTACAGGTGCATATAAATTATGAATAATATTAAAACAAACAAACACACATACATACACAAAAACACACAGAGACTTGTGATAAGAGTGTAAGTCACACAAAGAAATAATGAATTTATCTTCTTTGACGCATCTTCATTCATCTTATGTCTTTCATCGATCTAGGCATACAGAATAAAATCTATGTATTTACAATCCCACAGCGAATGCAAACTCCACTCCATGTTGCTGTAGAAAGTGGACATTTGGATGTGGTACAGGTACTGCTGGCAGGGGGAGCAAGTCTTGATACCAGAGAAAAGGTAAAATATGCTATAATAGCTGTAGTTGCGTGATACATAATGCTTTGGACAGGGATGGAAAATACATTCACCAATCGACATATGTGGCGAATGGGCAACTAAAGTGTGGCTAATAGGATTATTAGTCGTGGCATAATAATGAAAACAAATTTCATGAAAAAAAAATCTTGAAAAAACAATTTTATGCTGAAAATAAGTTTACCGGTATTTCCTGCCTCTCCCAAAAACTCAGAGAGTTCTTCAGTGACCTATGATTCAACATTTGAATTAATTGAATACGAAGCTTCAGTAAAAAGGAAAACTGATTAGTGATCAAGAACAGCAGATCCAATTCAAGTTGAAACTGAATCTTCTCGTGGCACAAGTGCAAAAGAAAGATTTCACACACTTACCAAAATTGAATTGTTATCTTGTTTGATTGTCATCTTCAGAAACTGCCACAGGATATGAACTGGTTGAAGAATTTAATTCATAAATTTAGTGTTGATGGGGTCGCTTGTATATATGTCTCCATGGTTACTTTGTTTCCTGCTAGAGTTACTTGCCCTTATGCTAACTTCCTCTTCCTGTTTTCTGCTTCTAATAACATGGTTAATTAAACGTGTTGAGTTGTATCCAGTGTGTTCAGGCTTCGTGATTATGCTTTATTGTGTGAGAATGTTTGACAGCCAGCCACGTCTCATTACATTTAGCAACATTTACTACATACAACAATAAATATCAACATTTAGATTGTACTTTTCTGATTTTATTCAGATCAGCTTGGCATTTGAATTCTTTAAAAATCAATTTCACTTCAATATTGAAAATTTAACTCAAGAACCTATCACTTTCCTAAGCTTAGAAAAATGTAGTTTTGAAGCTCATGTATTCATGTTACAGTGCCTGCAGGTACTCTGAAGTTCATTTCACAGACTGTTTAGTCACTGAGATGTGAAAAGTATTCTCAGCAAGATGAGAAACTTTCACTTTGAAACTGGCCATTTCTAAATTATATTCCAAGTTTTGACTAGATGTAGCCTGTGAATCAATGTTTTCCTCAATCACTTTGATAAAGTCAAAATACAGATCTTGGATAATGGAATTGAATTTGGAGTCAGACTTATGAAATGTGGGCTGAGTTAAGATATTCAGCCAAATTTAACCAGTTTTTCAGACAGAACCACATTAGATTAGCAAGGTTTCATATTAAATTTGTATCCCTGGGCTTCCTTGATTTGTGTTTTATTCTACAAGCAAGATGATTCTTGAATAAAGTCATTAAAGGAATTTTGAATTATCTTCTTAATAAAAGTAGCTAGAAATCTTTGGTTAAATTTGATGTGGGGAATGAATCATGAAATTTGCCACACAAATGGTTTGACTGAAAATTCTAGTGCCCACCCCTGGTTTAGGGGGAAACTGAGATGTCAGACTTGGTTATTCTGGAATAGAAGTACCCTATTCATCTCTTCATTTGTTATGAGGGTCTGTAGTGTCTACTGAGTGGAAGAGTGGTTAGAGCACTTGCTTCTCACTGCAAAGGGACCAGGTTCAAAATTAGGTAGTTGTTTAACAATCTCAAGAGCTTGTCACTCTTCCACAGCCAGTGCCAAATTGAAAAATCCTTGACATAATCAATATTGTAGATCTAGGCCTGTCCTGTTGTGGCTTTTCTGACACTTATTGAGTTGGAATCATGAGCTTTAGTTTCTTTCTCATGTATTCTATCTGGTTTGACATGCATTTAAATGATCCTCACATCTGATTTTAAGCCAGAAGGGGAGAGTGGTTGCACACTGTGTGTATTCACTGCTAGCAATCCATGGGGGCTCACCTGAGGAATCTTCATATCCTGCACAGAGCACTTCCCAGATGCCCTCACCTGTCATCTATTCATTGTGAGATCCTCCTGCATATGCAGCCAACCAGATAAAAGCTGGAGTTAAGTCTGGGGCTCAAATGATTCTCACAAGCTTAGTGTGCAATGCTGGATTTTCAACATGTTTGACCACAGTGATGCTGGTGATGTCTGGCCACTGGCACTCTGGTGTGGCTATTTGATCTCTCAGGTGTTGGCCAGACAACTTAAAGTTTGCCTGTTTCCAGGATGCACCAGATGGAGGTGCTTCAAGGTATTGGTTAGAGGTCTAACACTAGAATTCATGTGAGAGCTGTGTGAATTCCTTTGCATCCCCTTTGAAGCCAAGTAACATCACTTTCCAGTCTGCCTAGCTGTTCACATTGGCACCTGACTGTTATCTTGCCACTGAAGGCAAAAAGTAGCCAGGAAGAGAACTGGTCCTTCCCCCCCCTCCCCTCCCCCATAAAGCTGAGATCTAGCAAAGTTGAAGTCTCTAACACTTCACTCCCTTATAGCACTATCTGCTTTGGGACTATCCTTATTTCTAGTATCTTTTATTACAAACAGTATATAATATCATCATGATCATGTGACAGATTCTCTCCAGAACGTTGTCTCCATTACAGCTGCTCTGAACGCAACGTGATTCTGGGCAAGTCGACCTGCATCAGGCAAAGACAAGTTCAGACTCTCTGTGATGTCCTGGGTCCACCGTCTTCTAGGTTGACCCCTTCCCCGTTTTCCAGGGACCATGCCTTCCATCACTAATTTTTCCAGACTATTATGTCTTTTTAAAAATTTCAGCTTCATTATTGCGATGGTATTTAGGAGTCAATTTTCCTCTACGTTTAGTGAGTGCAGTACTTCTCTGTTGGTCTTTTTTTCTGTATAGGGTATTTTCAACATCCTTCTGTAGCATTTCATTTCGAATGCTGTAACCTTTTTTTGCAACTGTTTTATTGAGTGTCCAAGTCTCACAGCCGTATGTTGCTACTGGGAATAAACATGCTCTGATCAGTTGTAACATTATTTCTTTGCTTGTGCCTTGCCATAGGTTTTTCATCTGTATGTGAGGCAATTGCAAGCCCTCTTTTAATTTCTACTGCACAGTTGCCAGAGCTATTGATGATTGATCCTAAGTATTCAAATTCATTAATACCTTCCAGTTCTTCGTTATCAATTTCAAGTTTGGTCTTTACTTTGTCTGTTGTCAATACTTTGGTCTTCTTGGTGTTTAGGTATAAATTCTGGGCCTCGCTGTGTTTTTTGGTGGACAGAATTAATTGTTCAAGTCCTTCTTGGTTGGTCGATAGGAGGACTGTGTCTCAGCATATCTGATTTCCGGGATCTGGTACCCGCCGATGTTAAATGGGTCAAACGCTGTGTGTTCTTGGTCATTTCTTATGTTTGTCATGATATTCTTGGCATAAATGTTAAACAGGTAAGGGAAAGGGTATAGCCTTGTCTTACTCCTTTCTGTACTTCAAACCATTCTGATGTTTTTCCCTCTACTCTTACGGCTGCCTGTTCTTGGTACAGCAGTGCGATGAGTTGTATAAGGTGGTTTGGAAATCCCATATTTTCCATAATAGCCCATAACTGCTGATGTTGTACACAGTCGAAAGCTTTGGTGTAATCAATGAAACAAGTATATAGGTCAACATTGAATTCTCTACACTTTTCTATGATGATCCTCATATTGAATATATGGTCTCTGGTACTTCTGCCTGGTCAAAAACCCGCCTATACTTTGTTAATTTCTGTTTCTAGCTTTTGTTGCATCCTTTTCATTATGATATGTAATATAATCTTTTCCATTCCTTGGGTCAAATTCCGCTTTGCCAGATCTTATAGTATAATGCATGGTATAAACGAGCACTGCCTTCTCCTCCTGCCTGTATCATTTCAGCTGTTATTTCATCACAACCAGGAGATTTTCCACTTTTCAAGTGTTTGATTGTGTTCTGGACTTCCTTTATGGTACGTTCTGGTTCACGTTCCGCTATGATCATGTTGTTGTTAACTGCCGCTTTGTTTATTTCCTTGTACATTTCTTGACAGTACTCCTTCCATCTGTTCAGAATATCTTTACGTTCTGTTAGAGTGGTCGCCCTTCTTGTCGTTTATTGCTCGAAGTGATGGTTTAAAGTTGCTGTTCTTCAATGTTCTTACTTCGGAAAACATATTCTTACTCAATCCCTGTTCGCTCATTTCCTCTATTTTCCTGCAGGTGTCGTTTATATATTGTTGTTTGTCTTGTCTGACTCGTTTTTTTAATCTGCTTTGTGTATTCCTTGTATAATTCCTGATTTTCTGTGTCTTAATTTGGACTTCATTTTTCTTCTTTCTACCACCAACTTCAGTGTTTTGTCTGAGATGTATTTTCGTCTCTTTATACTTCTTTTAGGAATTAATCGCTGTGCATTTGTAATGTAAACATCTCTGATGTTATTTGGCAAGTTCATCTGGTATATAATATCATTTCACGTTATTTATTTACCACTGGCATCTTTCTTTGACTCTTTTTCCAGGTAGAAGGCTATAATGTATAATTTACATTACAGAATTGTCGTCTTTGTTGTTCATTTATAGTCTCTTGTCACGTGAAAGATAATTTATTTTACCATCTTGTCCATAATTTGATTACTCCTTTAAATGTTCTGTTTTCCGAGACATTTTGTATTTTCGTTTCTTTCATATTCTACCTACATTTTTTCACCTTCTCAACCCCACCCGAGGTTGTTTACGCTGGCCAGCTGCGGTCAGCTAACGATAGACGTAATGTTATCTAAACGCACCTGTTCGACCAGAGAAACATTTCTCGGGTCCGCTTTAAGTGTTAGAACGAGCCATAGACGGTTTCTGTGAAAGAAACGGTTCGTTAGCGGCGGGTACCCTCTGTGGTCCCAACAGGGGAATTTCTCTGGTCGCTTTAAAACGTTTGATGACGAGCGGCTGGTACCCTTTGAGGCCTGGGTAACCAGTGTGATCTGTTTCAGGGGAAGATAACAACCCGCGGTCAGTCTTTGGGTTTTCGCCCCTTAGACAAGATAGAGCATAATGTTATGCATTTCTCTACCTGGGGAACTTTCGCACGATTTCTTTTGTCTTACTCTAGATTACGTCTTTCGCCGAACTTCTGTAGAAATACGCACGCCAGGTGTTCGGGGGGAGCGTCCCTTGTGATCTATAAGAGAAGACTGGTTTTAATAGACAAAGACATTCGTATATTCCTGGCCCGTAGATGACCATCATGAGATAAGGCAAACTTTAACACAATACTAGAATGTGTTTGCCTATGTTCTAGTCATTTTTCGGGGTGAGTTGACATATCTTATAATTATTATATTAGATTCATGTTAGCTTTTATATATATCTGTTAGGGAAGTGAATTTATTTCTGAGGACTTCTCCTAGTAATTTATTCAGTGATAAGGTAGCGCTGTCTACGGCCTATTAAGTGGTGCTTAAACTGTTACGGTTTATCATGGGTTAAATGTTAAACTTACAATAACAGATATTAGGCATAGAATCAGTCCACGAATGCTTACCATTGGGTTAAGAGTCAGCAAAATTAACTGTCATTTCTGTAAGATAATGTCAGGTGTGGATTGTTCACTTTAAAACTGAATAGTGAGATGCAGGTAATAACTCTGGATTATAGGAGATAGTCACTTATTCCTTCTGATAGATATTTCTAGTGGCAAGGGAGGATCATTTTATGCTTACTTGTGTGGCTAGGCACTAGTCTATAACTTTCACTGAAAGCAGTCACCAGGCATAGATATAATTATATCTTATGATCTAGCCACAACTGTATTATTATAGCAAGAACATTGCATTTTCTTTGTACTCATTTTGTGGAAATGCTAATATATTTCCCAAAGGGGACATACGATTTATTTGTGTAATGTCAAATGCTGTAATGTGTTTATGTAAATTCATTTAATGTTGTAAGATGAATAAGCATATTCATTTAACTGTAACTACAGGTTAGGTTTCCTGTATGTTGAGATTGGGAGAAGAGGAGTAGATTTTTGATGTCAGAACATTTACTGATAGGTACCTGGGGGTGCAAAAGATATTAAGCCTATGCGGGCGCGTGTTGATAATTGATATTTTTAAGGAACAGGAGACATGGGGAAAGACAGCCCTAAACTATCATAGCAATAACTACAATAAATTTAATCCCATAGTGGAGCGAAACTTTCTGTATAAAGTTAGTGTGATTTATTATTTGCTTGAAGTAAAAGGGTGTCTCTTTTTGGGTCTCAGTTTCAGGGAGACCGACTCGCGAGAGCAGATTCCAGTCAGGCGAAGAACGAAATATTCTCTTCGATCTAGAGGGTTCTGAATACCGCTAGCGTCACGAATCGTCACACCCCGTTCCTGAATCAAAACCCCTTTTTGTCAACGCCAAGTTAAGCTCACGCAGTGCAACGGAGCCAACGCTAAATCTGGAATCGCCAAACGCAGTAGTAGTTCTCTACTCGCCTATTGGATTACCAGCCAGAGCATTGCGGCTTCCAGAATATCAAACCCGCTCAGCATGCCTATAGCAGAATTCCATATCACCCGCCTTTTTTGTGCCTAAACGGGGCACTCAGCAAACCACAGCCAAACCAGTTTAAACAGGATTTACAGCCAAGCGGAGCCTTGCGCCGGATAAGCGCGCCTGGGTCTCTTTGTCCTCAAGTGACTTCTTCTGGTGTATTTCCTGGATACTTAAAACCTCGCACGTATGAGCAGCCATCTATGGACAGAGTTTCAGCCCCACTCACGCTATAAGGGGAGTCACCAACGTTTAGCACCAACAAAGAAAGTTTTGTAGGCTAGTCCCTCACGAAGGATCTACAAGTAATTCACTTCCTGGAGCTAGTACATTTGGTCCCCGAAAAGCGGACAGGCGGTCGCCCAGTTCAATCAGTTGGTCAGCAGGAGATAAACAGCGTCCCCCAGCCCAACTCGCGCCAGTAGGGGGGTCACCAACGATAGCGCCTATACAGTGATGTTATTCAGGTTAATTCCATCACCGATGGAGGATATATACGAAAACACCACTTACTGGAGTTACTTCAGCTGGTCCCCGAAAACCGAAGGACTGTCACTCGATTATTTATCTCTTTGTGTTCTACAGGTTTTATGAATGGTGATCTGTGTGTGTGGTTGTTGGTGTATATGATTATTGATGAATATTTGATTATTGATGTAATTTTATGTTGTTGTGATGATATGCATTATTTTCATGCTTTTCTTCTTTAATAAATTTTACACATTTATTAATGCGCTGTTCACGACCTTTCCATCCATATTTGTATTTTTAGCTCTTTACTATAATCTCTATGTATGATAAGAGAAAAGAGAGAGAGCAGGAGGTGCTTAGACAGTAATAGTGAGTTGAGGCCTGGAGAGAGAGATCCTTTGAATAAATCTTCTTCCAGGTTGTCTCAAGTCCATCTCCTATTTACACCTTATCTAAAGTGTAATCTATAACTCTGTCAGTCCACTATCCCTTGTCGATTTCACTACAGTTGTCCAACTCGACAAATACTCTACACTCTAACTCAACCACGACATCTCTCATAATATCAATATGATTTCAGCTATTTGTTCTTTGTAAAAAAAAAGGGGGGGGGGGGATGTAAGGGATCCTGTTACACGCCCATTGAGGCATATTGGGAATAAGGTGTTAGGCCCATATTTTCTTATTTGTTCTTTGTGCTAGGACTTTTATGTATATAGCTATTTTATTATTGCAATGTTTAAGCACATGATAGCTAAAATAACAGAAGACATGCATGTAAAAATATAGGTCCTGATGCAGCCCTGTTTATACATTCATTTTTATTGATGAATTTTTGATTGTATTATAAGCTTCTACAGATCTTATAGCACAGATTCTTTTAGCAGGACTTCTTGTTTTGTTATTTCATTTTCTTCTTTTGATTTTTCTTGCATGTTGAATTTCTTCTATTGATATTTCTTTTTTCTTTTTTTTCTGGTTTTGTATTTTTCCTGCTTTATTATTGTTCTTTTTCTGCCTGTTTTTCTCATCCTGTTACGTGTTTGCAGTGCCTATAGTATTTTTCTTTTTCCTGTCTATATGTCTTGTCTTTATCAACTGTTTGTAACTGTGGCTGATGAAGGGTAAAACCCAAAATGTCCATGTTCCGTGTGTACAGTTAATTTGTAAAACTGATTCCATTACATTAAAATTTTTAATTTATATATAAAAATATATATATATATTTCCTGTTTATACAGCTCATTTAAATATCAAAAGCTAATTATTGCTTCATTAGGTAGAATGGAGAGTGGTTTTATGCAATTTGTTAATTATTTTTATTCTTCCTTTACGAAAGGGAATATACCACTAATTTAATTCAGTTGAACTGTTCTTTATTGCATTACACAATAAATGGTTACATTTTAAAATCTCAGTACAAAGTTTTTAATAATTGTAGTACTGATTTTCGCTGTGACAAATGAATTTTTTAAAAAAAAAAGGTAATCATGTTTTGTGATAACTTGATTTCACTCTTTAAGACTTGTTTCAATATCATGACATGTTTTAAGACTGGTTTCATCAACATGAAAAATTTTGAGACTAGGCTCATTATCATGACACACTCATCAACTGAAATAGCTAACAGAACTGCACCTAAAAACTGGTAACAAATATTAACATATTTCACAGATATTCATGCAGACATCTTATCGATTAGTATAGATTGTACTGCATTCACTTTTCAGTCTGGTAAAAGTGCCCTTCAGCTTGCTGCAAGAGGTAACTATGTGGCAGTGGTGGACATGCTGATCAAAGCTGAAAGATATTATTCTAATACTAGAGTGAGTGTATATTCTTATCACGTATTGCTATACTGTATTGTGTATTATTAACGTCAAATCATTATGTCAACTGAATGAACTCTTGTGTGCATGATTTTTTTCATTCCTTGTACACTCATTGGGGTGTATAGGATTACCTCTAAATAATGCTAGTGCTAAAGCACTTTAAAGCACTTTTGTAGTAGTAGTTTCTTGAGAATTTAAAGAAAAATATGGCTGCAAGCCCCATGCACAACCTCATATTAGTTATTGTTATAGTTGAACACAGAATCGACATCACTGCACTCTGGGAAAACACATAAGTGCTCAGTCTCACTGAATGAATGCTAACTGTTCCTGTAGCGCACTGGTTGTGTGCACGACGGATACATCCATCCCTGTTAGCCATTGTTTGATGCCAAATTCCAACAATCTTACACTTGTTGATTCATCTGTTGCAGTCTCATTCTCTAACAGGTGATCATTAATTGTCCTCAGTATCTCTCCCTTATCCATATCCAGTGTCCCACTATGGGTGCTCTTGAAGCTAGTCTGTCAGCTCTTTCATTACCGCGTACCGCTGCATGTCCAGAACAGTAAATCAATACCGGTTCCTGCAGATTCGAAGCTTCTATGGAGGTTTTCCATTCATTCCAGTGCCATCCATTTTGGACTTTCCGAAGCATAGACTGAGAGTCTGACATAATAACTGCCTTTGTTAATGAAGTTTCAGACAACCATCTTAAGGCTGCAGTAGCTGTCTCTACCTCCATTCTCATGCTAGAGGTTGTTATCATGTAAGCCCTGCTTTATTCAGCGACGATCCTGCCATTTACTCTAGCAGAGAAGCTCATCCTGATTTCTCACTATGGATTGCAGACCTATCAGTGTGCACAATGGCATCATCATTCCTGTAGCGGGAACCGCGCTAGCTTAGTGGTTACCACACTGTGCTGGCGACCGGGTGACCCATGATCAAACCTGGGCTAGTATATTTGAAGATTTTTCGTCGACCGGGATTTGGACTGGATTAACTCGAGCCCTGGTGAGTACATTTGAAGAAGTGTCGTCGACCAAGGGCTGGCGGCTCCTGAGCCGACCCAGCTCTAATGGGTACCTCCGAAATCGACGAGTATCTGCCTGAATGGCGAGGGACACCTGTCTCTGTGCAAGAAAAAAGGGATACTCACGTAAAATCAGTCTCAGGTTAGACATAATAACCTGAGATTTCGCCTCGAGTAATAGCGGGCGAACGAAAAAAAACAAAACAAAAAAACACTGTAGCTAGTAGTAAAAACACGCTTAGTTATTACTAGTTAATGAGTGGAAAAGAAACAAGCTTAGTGAACAGCAGGAAAAGTAGGACAGAGGTATACAGGCCAATGCAGTACTATTTTTGAATATATGATTCAAAGTTATTACTAATAAAGATTTGCCTACACAAAACCTATCAAAAAAACTACTGGTGTTTATATGGAGAAAAAATAGGTTAAACTTAGGGCTCATAAAGGAGAATGAAATGACAGACAAGGATAAAAATAGTCTCCTTTTACAGGGGAGAACTCCAACTATGTGCAGATAAAAGGAAAATTGGATGGATGTAGTTTTGAAGATATTTGATAGACAAGGTGTCAGTGCCTCGAGAAATCCGGTGGTTTTCCTAATCGAAATTTGATATAAATTCACGAACACGATCGATTAGGGAAAACAGCATTTGGATAGAAAGAAAAACTTAATGAGAATGGAAGACTATAACTCAAAAGGCTCTAAATAGACAATGTGTGATACACGAAGCCGAGGTTTGGAACACCTCTAACAAAATCTCTCGAAGATGAAAATTTTGCAGGATTGAATCAGTTACCGACCTTGTCTTCTCAGACGCACGCTCGCAACCTATAAAAGGAGACCCCGGATAATTCAAAATCAACCAACTCTACACAGTAGAGGTGGGCAAATCGACACACTCCGCTGTTTTGAGACAGTCGGCTCAGTGATTTAAACTGTGTCGACACACTGTTTTGACACAACGGCACTATTGCCCGTATCGGGGAGAAAGAAGTCTCTAATAGACAGTATACATGAACTGTGTGAGACAATCTCCTCTGTTTTTTCTTGCGCGCTACTGGCGTGTATGAAAATCTATGGCATTTCGTGTGACCACAATTCAATATTTTTACACAAGTCTTCATTATGATGAAATAAAACGGAGATATGATGATAGCTGCAGTATATATGAAAATAATAAAAAAAACAACAAATAATAACAGTAATAATAACACATGATATCAAACTAGAGTAAGCTAGTTTTGGTAGACAATGATTCAAATCCACACCGAGTGCACAGATATCAGCAGAGCTAATAAAGTGTCCATTACATTTATACGAACACACGGACACTTTCAACTTTAACATAGTGCCTAAAACATTGACAACTGCAGCACTGACACAATTTCCAGTGTCTATAACTTCTCAGCAAAAATAATATCACTTGTAAAATCAAGTCATCATAACACATCCCTGAAAAATATGACATGTTTGATATTCCATACTAATGTTCCGAACGGTTGACTCAAATTTTACCAAGGCCCACGGAAGGTGAGACAGTGAGACAGTGTGTCTCTGCAAAACAGCGAGGCAGACAGGAACTGAAACTGTTTCGAAACAACAAGCAGGCTGTATGTCGAATCTTTCGGACTCAATGCTGTTTCGAAGCATTGTTTCAACACACACACACACACAGTAGCCATCTCTACTACACAGCCAAGCTCAGGCGTTGGCGTAGTTGGTTTAGGCTAGCAGACAGATAATGTTTGTCCTTTTCAGGACTAGTGTCTCAATGCTGATCGGGCTAGCAGTCAACATTAATATTTAGTTGGCAAATGCGCTCTGATATAACCACATAGGTTGAAAGGAACGCGCCTCGCCACAAGAAGGCAAAAAAAAAAATTAAAAATCACTTGCACAGAATAAAGACAGAAGGAAGGCGACCAGAAAGAAAAGCTTGTTGAGGCTAGAACTTTACTATCTGTGACCAAGCAGCACTATTCTCCACCAAAGCCAGTCTTTTCTGACTTTATATAGATCCTGAGAGGGTATGTAGAATTACTGTGTTTATTTAATACATTAATTACAACTATTTATTTCAGGATTTGGTTAGTCGATATGTTATGAAAGTATCATACATTCTGTTTGGTTAAATTTGTATGCTCGTTGAAGGTTGGAACCTGATAATATAACCACACCGTGACTGAGACCTTTTCAGGACTAGCACAGTCTTTTTCAGGACTAAATACAGTCCTTATCAGGGCTTATGTACCCTGACATAAAGTTACAGCGCTTTTCAGAGCTGACTTGTCAGGCAGAGGGAGTAAGGGTGATTAAGACACCATACCATATATGTGTGTACAGAATTGATGTATGAACTGTAGTATATTCTGTATTATTTTACATTAGAAAATGTTCTGGAGCTAGACACCTGTTTTGTCTCGCTATCGCTTATCATGACTGATCCATGTATCATGCATATACCCACAGACATCTGAAAACAATATCATCTCACATACATTAGACTTGTAGGCAGTAACACAAAACCTAGTCACATGTGGCAACCTTGTCCTCAGGTTCGTACTTGTCACCATAAGTCAGAGGTCAATGATCGAGAACCAGTTGAGCGAACGAGTAATAACCAGAAGTCTCAGTGGTGGTTTCGAGATCGATACTTTACACCCCAGCAGTGTCTGGATTGGCATAAGCAAGACCCATCTGCCAAACTGTGCATTTCAAAGCCAAATTTCATCTGACATAGAAGTCATTGACAATCGTGCACCCTGAGTGAAAAATTGTCAAGAAATTGTTTCATGATGAAATATAGTATGATAGCCTAGCCGAGACAGTAAAGTTAAAATAAGACAGTGAGAAATTCAGTTATTCAACTATTTGGAAAAGTCTACCAGAACATTTCTTAAGTTAGTTAATTAATTTAATTTAACTTTATCATCATCTGGTTGTGTATATAAAAAGAATTCCTTCATTTCCATCGACCAACATTCATCCATCAGCACAAGAAGGATAGTTGTAAATAAAAAATTCAATTGTACTCAGCAGACTTATTAATTTTATATTGTTGAAGTTGGGTTTTATTGACCTGATTAAATTTATCACAGATAGTTACTTAGCGGAAGTGGCATTGTAGGCTCTGACTTACTTTGAATTCTATCTGTAGCAGAGACCTTCACAGTCGTGACTATCCTGTGATACCAGTGTTCATCTCCAACACTGGGACCTCACCCTTTCTAGAGAGAAGACTTCTTCTATTCTACCACAATCATCACACTTATAAAACCTTCCGCTACAATCCCCGGCATGATCAGTTATCAATTGATTAATTTCCAGCTCTGCTTTCCCATTGCCCCAAGCTCTGCACTCTCTGCCAAGGCTAATGATGGCTTGCTGGTAGTTAATCCACTCTTCTCGCATATATTTTCAACTAGTCATCTGTCTAATCGTATCCCCTGCCTGTGCCATCCATGACATCCCTCTCTTTATTCTTGCTCCCTTGATGTCAGTTATGTTCCTATGCAGATGGTGACTTATGTCTGTGATTATCTGTGTATAGGCTTTTGCTCGGACCATTTTATATCTGGATCTAATCAACAGCACTCCAAGCATGTACCTCATTGTCACAATGGGGGTATTCACATTCAACCTTTTGAGAGCACATCATGGGGCGAAGCAATCTTGATAAAGTTATATTTAGAGGGATTGCTACGCACCATGTTGAGCCTCACCAAAACGCATGAACTAGAGTTGTTGGCTATGACAAAGTAACGTATAGAGGGATGACGTGAGAGAGATTGTGTCCACACTTTGTAGCATACAGACTTGTCCTAATATATAGCTGAGTCCACTTTTCATAGTGTTCCATGAGTCTAGATTTGACTCAGAATCAAGGGGGTAATTATAATTTAATGTGGGGAAACCACTTCGTCAGGATATATGAAATTCACAGTCTTGATTTAGCCAAGATGGCCAGAAATATAATTTGAGATAGTATCTCAAAACATACAAGATGTTTTCAAGGTTAGTGTAACCTATATAGATACATATGTATAATATTACGAATTTGATGGAACTGTTTAATTGGTCGAGAATGACCATAGAAGGATAAAATTAATGGACACAAAATAAGTGTGCAAGAAGCACGGGATTATATTAGTACGAGTATCAGAATGAAATTATCAAAGCTGGAAATTGTGCAGATATGATAAATAGTTGAAGAAATTGATTTTGCCAATGAATAACTATTATAAATTTTGTTGGAGCACTATGTGATTCATGAAAGTTCTCTGTATGGAATAAATGAAAGTCGTTTTAATCCTGAGGTCTTTGAAAAATCTCTATATAATGTTTCAGAATCGTGTTTTGTTCATTACGACAGTTGAGAGTTTTTTCAGTTGATGGACACGATTATATATTCGAACATGAACAATTCTGTAGAAGTAGTTAAGCCAGCTTTATATAACAATTTGAACAAAAACACTCTAACACGATTCGCAATTCAGAGAGAACATTTATTCATTGAGTCAACATCTTGTCAGAACAAAAATGAAGACAACCCTAGACATCAACCGAAAACTATAAGATTAACTCTTAACACAGCCCAAGACTATATGCATCCCTTCATTTACTGACAGCATGAGTATTCCCAGCCCATATTAAATTACAGATATGACTAGCTAATGATACAGGAAAAATAGTAATCTCTGCTCCAGATGCACTGCGGCCATTGTTTTTAGGGATGTCAGACCTTTCTTGCACTTCTGTATGATATGATCAACATGGTGCTTATACAATAGCCTGCAATCAAATGTTACTCCAAGATACTTCAGCTTGTCGTGCCTTTCAGTTTTCTGCCCATTGAGAGTAGTATCTGGAAGGTCTGCTTTCACTATGGAGTTGTTAAAAGAGCACCACATCACGCAGATCTTGTTGGGATTGACTTTAGAGTTAGTTGCCTCACACCATTTAAACACCTCATGTTGTGTCCTGTGTATTCTATTGACCATTTTCAGTCGGCCAGGGCCAGTCCTGTAAATGAAAATGTCATCTGCAAATGTCAATGTTCATCCCAGACCAGTTGGCTGAATGGTGGCTACTTCTGCTGTGTAGATGTTAAATAGCACTGGTGATAGTGGAGAACCCTGGGGTAGTCCCAGGCAAATGTACATCGATTCTGATGTCCATGTTCCCAAGCAAAATGTAACTGATCTGTCAGTTAGGTCAGCCCCTATCTATCTTGTTAGCCAAGGGTTAACACTGCAGGCCATTACACAGTTCATTAATGTTTCAAAATTCACACTGTTATAAGCATCCTCTAGGTCAATTACTACAACAACCGTTTCTTGTTTACCCTGGAACCCTTCGTACACATCATAAGCAAATGTTCCAGCATTACCCCATGTTACTTTCATGGGCCTATAGCTTCCCAGGGTATCAGGGAGGATTTGTGCATTTTCATATTAGTTACCTCTTATGGCATGCCTGAGGGAACACTGGTGCTATTATTTATCTTCTCAGAGACTCATGGAAACCTTAAGGGGTGAGTGCATGGCATATTAAAGATTTTTGATAGACTGGACTTCAGCTTTCTATCCATCCATTTTCCAAGACCTCAACAGTCTTCTTTGGTTTCATATTTGTGTATAGAATTCCATTTTTTTAATATCATTCACATCCATAACAGATTCATTTACTGTATGTACTTTTGTCCTTCCGCTCATGTTTATAATTTTCCTTGCCTATATTATTGTAGCTGCAAAAGATTTGTATGGGGTGGGGATACCTGGTCCCAAAGGAAACCCTATTTGATCAACTTTTGTGACATACTTGGTAGTTTACAATGGGCCTATGAAAATGAACATATATCAAGGTATTTCAAAACTGCAGCTCATATTTGGTTTTCTACGGTGTACTATGGCAAAAGTTAGTTGACACTGTTGCTCCAAAGAAATGACACTTGCTCCATATTAATATTATAAAAGCGTAACTATATATATATTTTTTTTGCAGGAATATCATGATAAAGATGTTGGTTATATGGACCCAGATACATATCTCAGAAATCCCCAGCATCCACATGCTGCACAGATGAAGGATGTCTTGTGGAAATTGGCAACAAAACAGCTCAAACCCACTGACTGGAAAAAACTGGCTTATCACTGGCACTTTACACCAGATCATGTTAAGGCCATAGAGCAGGAATATACAGGTACAAGTTCATGCTGTCTCATGATAAAAAAAATATTTGATTTCTCTAGAAGATATGTTAGTTTTTTTTTCTCTCTCTTACCTCTAAATAAGCCTTTCCAGTATTTTTTAAAATACCCCTTCCTTTAGCATTTCATTTTTTAATCTGTAAAACTAACATATTCTTCATTAGCTGCAAAAACAGTCTCTCTCAGATTCCCCATTTTTAGATCATGTATCTCTGTTATACTCCTAAATTTAAAATCTTTTAAGTTTTGTGCATTAACTTTATTGTCTTTTATTAAGTTCCCTTTTTCTACAATGGCTACACTCAACATGCTGTTTGTGCATTTGTTTTGAAGGAAAATTATATAAGTTTTGAAAATATCATTTTCTTTTATTCTTTATCCATGATGGATCAATATATTAGTGATCACTTCTTTAATAATGTGTAGCTTGTTATTAACTGACGACAAACACTGGAATGAGTAAACTACCTAAAGGCAATCAGTGGAATGAGTAAAGTACCTAAAGGCAATCAGTGGAATGAGTAAAGTACCTAAAGGCAATCAGTATAGAACTGATAGAATTCTGAAATGACTTATCATTTTAGTTTAAAGAGTCTGCTAACATGTTAGAAGGAAGTAATCCACCTACTTCTGGCATTTTATGAGACATACAAAGCTGGAATATATTGTGACAACAGGGCAGATCGAAGGAAAAAGAGAGTAGATACAGTACAGTTTAACATCATGGATTGAAAAGAAGTGAACAACAGAACCAGTAAATAGTACTGGAGACAGGACAGGAAGTTGTGGAGAGACATGGTCGCCAATGCCACCAGGCAAAGTACTTGCAGAAGAAGAAGTGTGCTAGCAAAACTCGGCCTTTTCTCAAACAAGTTTAATCATTTATCTTCAAGGTTATTATTGAGTATCTTGTACTTGTTTGGATCATCATCATCATATGGAGCCGCGCTAGCGTAGTGGTTACAACACCGCTCTGGCGACCGGGTGATTCAGGATTTGAGGATTTTTCGTCGACCGGGATTTGGACTGGATTAACTCGAGACCTGGCGAGTGTTAAAGGCTTCGGGACCCCAGTATATTCTGGGTGCTTCGATGACTTCTAGTATTTGAGGATGACCAAGTTATTATATGCGTATTCAGTTTATAGAGTCAAAGTCCCTCGGGTTCTTATCACTTTTGTAGGATTCCGTAATACTGTCCTTTGGTATCGATAATGTCTGCTTTAACCCTTGTGATACATTATGTGCTGAACATGTTTCATATTAAATATTCGACCCTTGACTGACCTGTATTAGTCTCTTGTCTTATTGATTATATTGGCAGTGTGAGATGCAGCGTGTTAAGACATTAATCATCACTGGTCATGATCAGTTGAAGATGAATAGCATTTAACTCAACTCCGAATACGACAGTTGATAAGACTGTGATTTTGACGACTCAAAATATTTAATTAGTAATTTCATACCATGAGCAGACACCAACTACATGGGAACAAAAGTCACATCACATTCATGTACGATCTGTAAGAGTTCTCATTATTTCATAAGCACATGTTCACAATCTCTATCTAGAGTTCTGGTTAGAGGTCAGTTCCTTTTAACGGCCAATGTCCTTTGGCATAAATTCAGAGGCTAACTAGACTTACTCCCGTCGCTAGTTGATACAATAGCCTTTTGCACTAGACTTAACTATCCTGCTAGTTCTGCAATACACTTATTATGCTAGGCTTACGTCTACTGCTAGTCGTTTAATATCCGTTACACTAGGCTTACGCTTGCCGCTAGCTGTACAATATCCATCTATACTAGTCTTACACTATTGCTAGTAACATAATGTTCCTTTGGCATACCACGCCAGGCTAATCTGCCATAATTATGCAAACTGCGTTATTCATACGACGACTTACGTTTGGTTCAAGAAATACACTGCTCAAATGGCTTCCCAGCCACACAATTACAAAGTGGATATACCACACAGTATAAGTGGCAATGGCCACACTTCCGAAACACACTGCCGTTTGGGTCAAAACCCACAAGTCGAATGACGTTATAAAGACATACGCGTCATGCATAGTGATATGCATACTTGTCGTTAATATATATTCAATTGCGATGTTCCACGGTGCAGCAATCCGAGTTGGCCAAACTCAAATGCTTGCACACATGCAACAATCATTGACATCGGTCGATGAGATATATCTCTATTCGTTTGAGGTGTTCCATGATACAGTCATTCGAGTCGGCCAAACTCAAATGCCTGTAAGCATGAAACAATCCTCAACATCATCCCCCTCACTTCCAAACGTGACACTTGTGGCACGGATGATAGTGATGGAGAAGACGCCCGTCTCCCGAACATATCAATATTAGTACTACCTACTTATAACTATGATAATCATTAAGTAGACACATTAAATTTTATAACATTAATAATAGCACTTGTCAACATGGTGACTACAGAGTTAATTCAATTTCTTCTCAGAGACGTTGCGCGACAAAAGATCTGCCAAGTTATTGTCTGATCCAGCAATAGGCAGGATCGTAAATTAAAATTCTTGAATCAACAAATACCATCGGTGTATTCTAGCGTTACGCATTGTTCTAGCTGTTATGTAAGTAAGAGGACTATGGTCTGTCATAATGTAAAAGTGCGTGCCGATGAGATATCTTGACAGCTTCTCCAGGCACCAGACCATCGACAGGAGCTCACGTTCACCTGTCGCATACTTTTGTTCAGCCGGAGTCAGTTTCCTCGACACATAGAAACATGGATGGAGTGTTTCCTTGTAACATTGCAGCAAACAACCACCCATGGAGTAACTCGAGGCATCTGATTGAAGTATGAATGGAATACGTATATTCGGTAGTAACAAAATAGGTGCATTACTAAATAATTTCTTAATTGTTACCAAAGCGCTTTCGCAATCTTTGTCCCAACGTACCTTATTAGGACTACCTTTGGTCAACAGTGCGGACAAAGGTGTAGATAGTTGTGCGAAATGCGGGATGAACTTATGGTAATAGTTTATCAAGCCTAAAAGGCTTCTAACTTGTTTCTTAGTTGAAGGGGTAGAAATCTCTAGAATTCTTTTGACTGTATTGTCGTCAGGATACAGTTTGTGGTTACCTATGCGGTGACCAAGAAAAGAAATTTCCTGACAACCAATTTGGACCTTTGAAGGTCGCACAGTCAAACCATGCATACGTAACGTATGTAGAAGGGAAGTTAAACCATCAATATGGTCTTCCCACGAGTCATGAAATAGGCAGATGTCATCGATGTACGTGATGACATCTTTACGATCGCCAAGAAGGCGGCGCATCATGCGCACAAACGTCGCTGGCGCATTCACTAACCCAAAACACATATAATTCCATTGGTAGAGCCCAAAAGGAGTTGTGAAAGCTGTGTAAGGTTTGGCATTTTCGGCAAGAGGAATTTGCCAGTAGCCTTTAGAGAGATCTAGTTTGCTAAAGAAGGTAGCATTAGATAATTCTGACAGAAGATCATCTAAAAGTGGCATAGGCTCACCGTCTGTGATTGTAATTTTATTCAATCGCCTAAAATCAATACAAATACGTAAAGAATCATCCTTCTTTTTAACTATCACCATTGGGAATGCATATGGTGATTCCGAAGGAGATATCACACCTAAACGTATCATCTCTTTTAACTCTTTCTCCACCCTAACTTTGTGGTGTAAAGATATAGGATAGGGTCTAAGTTTGATAGGTTTATAATCAGTAAGAGTAATATCATGGGATATAAGCGATGTCTGACCTGGAAGGTCGGTGAGAACATCATTGAAAGAAATAAGAATATCCCGAACTTGATCTTGTTGTGACGAAGATAGTGAAGAAGAAATAGTCACGTCTTTCCAAGACTCCGATGATTGCAAAGAAGGTAGTTGGAATTGTAAAGGGATAGACGAAGTAGTATCTTCTTCATGAACAACTGCAAAAGAAGCAGTATGATGTGAAGAATCATCAATAGAGTTAATGACAGGAATTAATTCCTGTGGTCTTTCAACTGCTAATTTTAGCATGTTGACATGGAAGGTTTTGATTTTACCTCTAACGTTTACCGAGTAGTCAACATCTGTGACTTGTTTGATAATATCAAATGGACCTTGCCATGATATCAGTAATTTGTTATCGTTATGAGGTAGCAACAACCAAACTTTTTCCCCTGGTTTGAATGATCTTAATATTCTCTTTTGATTATGTAATAATCTTGATCGTTGAGTGGCTGATTTTATACTCTGGGATGCATAAGTGCACGCATCGATGATTCGTTGTCGGAGATCAATCACTAACTCATAGCTGTTTCGAGTGGCTGTATCAATTGACGCTCCAATCAACAAATCTTTGAGTATCATCATTGGTCCGCGAGGATTCGAACCATAAACCAATTCGAACGGAGACCATCCCGTGCTCTCGTGAGGCACTTCACGAAAAGCGAAGAGGGCCGCCGGCAGAAGCCGATCCCATTCACGAGGGCATTCTTCAGTTATCTTAGATAACATCTGTTTTAGAGTGCTATTGTAGCGCTCGCACACGCCATTTGATTGAGGCCTATACGCACTACAAAACGAGTGGTGAACAGATAGCATGGATTCTAACTCCCTCATGATGTTGGAAGTAAATTGTGATCCTTGATCTGACAATATATCCTCCGGAAAACCGATTCGACAAAATATTGAAAATAATGCATCAGACACGGATGCAGTTGTGATGGTTTTCAACGGTATGGCTTCTGGCCAACGCGTGCAAAGATCTACGCAAGTTAAAATATAACGAAATCCATTATTTGAAACAATTGATAACGGACCCACTATATCTACTGCAATCTTTTTGAAAGGTCTTTCAGGCACGTCTGTAATCTGTAAGGGTGCCGTATGGAACCTGCCCTTACGTGCTATACCTTGGCATGTTGTACATGATTTGCAGTATAACTTTGTATCCTTATTAACCCCAGGCCAATAAAATTGTGACGTAACACGAAACAATGTTCTTTTGATCCCCATATGCCCTGCCATAGGGGAGTCATGACCTGTTTGTAGGACCAATGGTCTGTATTCTTTAGGTACTATCACTTGATGTATAATTGTTTTGCCATCATCATAATATCTAGTGAGTATTGATTTCTTTATCTTGAACCATTGTTTAGCCCCTCTTGTGTATTTAATCGTTTTTTGTTCTGCTCGGCTAAACAATCCTTGTAAAGTTGGGTCACTCTTCTGTTTTTCTGCAAAAACAGAAGGTGTAACAGTGCCAACTTGAGACATAATTGTATCTATTATAGGAAGAGGTGGTGTAGCCATGTCCGTAGCTAACTGTTGTGCTCTTGTTACAACAGCATTTGCCACCTGTGGGTGAGATTCAACCCACATTGCAATCTCCTCAGGAGTGCAATCTTTAACTCCTGGTATGTTTCCTATTATAATTTCCGTTATGGGTGCTCTCAAGCCGCAGGCATAGACAGTGCCTGTGTAAAAAGGAGTATCAATGTATACTCGTGCCACAGGGAAAGTTTCTATATTCCCACCAAATGTGACACACTTAACTGATTTGCCTGTAAAAGCAGAGGGCTCGATAAGCGAGTGCTTGATGCCTATCGTTGAGGACCCAGTGTCACGCAAAACTCTCACTACCTTACCATCCAATATTCCGGGATGAAATGTAAGATAACCGACATTTACACATGCCGACATTGTAGGCATACAATGACCACAATCAAGTGTAATTGTAGACTTTAATTTGTTTTTCGACTGACACTCATAACATGTATCATTCATTACCATACATGCGTTCGCATGATCATTATCATCATTACCTTTTTCCTTTTTAACACTGCAACTATTTGCATGTCTCTGTTTATTTTTGTCTCTCGACGGAGATCTGGCATTACCTTTGTTATTATTGACTGACTTTTTATTGCTATAATAAAAATCAGTAGAGTCATCCTTCCTGGCATCTCTACCATAAGATGATCTCTGTTTATAGTATCCTTTTTGATGTGAACCATCATAATCCCTGCCTCTGTGATACCCACGATCATGAGGTGAATATCCTCTATAACCTCGTCGATATGAATTCGAAGGAGAGCGATGACGACGGAAGTTATAAAAACCTCTGTCGGATTGATAATAATCTGAACGACAATGTCCATCAAAGCTCTTCGATCGAGGTCTCTGATCATGTTGAGCCGCGCACACAGGCATAGGATCTCGAATAGTTGATCTATGAAGATCTTTATTCTGATGTGCGGTTTGATACTGTCTTCCGAGTTTTTCATACTCATCGATAGAATTAGGATGTCTTTCCTGTAAAAATGCTTCTAATTCAGTGCTGCATGCGGATAAAACTTTATCTCGCAGCATGAGATCTATAACACCTTCATATGTTTTATTTATACCAGACAGATCAATCCATCTGCTAAGGAAATGTTTAATAGATGCAATGAATTCACCAAAATCTGCATCCTTGCTTGGCTTAGCCGCGTGAAAGCGATCTCTGAATCCAGACTCAGTTAACTGGAAACGTCTTAGTAATACCTCTTTTATGACATCGAAATCGCTTCTGCTCTTTTCATCAAGACTCATGAAACATTTAAGTGAGTCACCAGTCAAAAAATCAAGTAAAAGACTGCTCCATCTTTCCTTGGGTATGTTCAGAGCTGTGACCTTGATGATGAATCTAGATATGAAAGAGTCAACACAATCGCGAGTTTGGTCAAAATGTGGCATTTTTAACTTAGGATAAAAAATATTTGTACCAGCCGCAGTCTTAGTCTGTTCAGACTGCACTTTAGCTAATTCTAAAGCTTTTTCTTTTTCTGCATGAAGTTTTAATGCTTCCATTTCCATGGCATTTTTATGGGCTTGATCCAGTTGCATAAGTTCCATTCTCCTTAATTCCATTTCTTTATCTCGGTGTGCCATTCTTTCCTTCTCACATTCTCTGTCTTTTTCTTGTTGAGCTAATTCTTTATCATGTTGAGCTATAGTCAATCGTTCTAATTCCATTTTCATGGATATTTCTTTTTCCTTCTGAGCCATCTCTTTTTCTTTCATTTCCCTTTCTTGGGTTAATTCAAACCTCCTAAGCTCATCAGCTCGTTTAGTCATTTCGCGCTGTTCCATTCTTTCCAGACGCGATAAATATTCATCATATTTCGTATCTGCAAAACTTTGTAGTTCCGCTCCTGATTTTCCATAACTTTTTCCAATATCAATGAATTCCTGTAGTGTAGACATGATAATAGGTTTCTGAGTACCTTCAATAGTCTATAATATACACCAGGACTATAGAACTCACTATAATATGTACATGAATATATTAATCAATAACAAACAAGTTCCAAGAACATGTGACAAAGACAGTGAAAACAATCAAATGAGTTACAATGAAATGATTTTTCAATTATACGACAACACTTTACACTTATAAAGTAAATAAAGGAGACTTATAAACAGTAATCAGTAAAAGAAAGAAAAGAATTTACATCACAAAAATATAACAAGACAAGTCGTCTTAAACGAACGTGTAGACAAAGAAGTTTTAGATCACACACGACAACAATTGTCAACAGTACTGAAAGTAGGTTACGTAAATAAAGAGGACGTAATTCACTTGACGAAACTGCTAAGTACACAAAATATGGTTATATTGCGAACTGAGGAAACATTTATATCCTGACTCGAAAGAAAAAATATAATCAGTCAGATCCTCAGTCGGCGAATATAAGCATGCAAATCTAATAGAAGTTAACATTCACTGAAGTTTTCCTGGGAAAATTCCAGTCAATATTAAACACGACGAATATACGAAAAACATGAATGGGGGAACACAGATGATAGTAAAAAGTAAGCAAAGTGATGATGAACTGTAGACCAAAGCTAATGCAAGGACAATATGATAATGTTCAAGCGCCCAAGTAAAATCAAGAACTTATCTGTTTAGCTGTCCCTCTGAGAAATACATGAATGCATGTAATTCTAATCCAAGTGTCTTCAACAGCTGAAGTCCATTGATGGTAGACCTTGACCTTCGCAGCAGGGCAACCGTTTGAAAGTATTGCTTCGGTCTTCGAACGTAGTTTTTTCAATCGATCTGCGTCGCAGCCTCAGATGAATTTGATGAAGAGATACATTCTCCACTGGTTCAGGTTCTCGAGTGGAAGATTACCGTTCTATCTGCGTGAATCAGTCTCTTTGGTGGAAGAAAATTCGGATATTCTCAGGCAATGTTGTCTGCTAACGTTGACGGCATCGATGTAGTGACGTCACTTTCTGTCCTGCGCATTTCAGTTGCCAGTTAGGCTTGAATGAATGATTTTGCATTCAAAACGTTCATCATCAGTTTAACTTTCTTCGATACTTGAAGGGGGGATCCAGTATTCACGAAATCCAGACACTTTCTGACACCAGTATGTTAAGGGCTTCGGGACCCCAGTATATTCTGGGTGCTTCGATGACTTCTAGTATTTGAGGATGACCAAGTTATTATATGCGTATTCAGTTTATAGAGTCAAAGTCCCTCGGGTTCTTATCACTTTTGTAGGATTCCGTAATACTGTCCTTTGGTATCGATAATGTCTGCTTTAACCCTTGTGATACATTATGTGCTGAACATGTTTCATATTAAATATTCGACCCTTGACTGACCTGTATTAGTCTCTTGTCTTATTGATTATATTGGCAGTGTGAGATGCAGCGTGTTAAGACATTAATCATCACTGGTCATGATCAGTTGAAGATGAATAGCATTTAATTCAACTCCGAATACGACAGTTGATAAGACTGTGATTTTGACGACTCAAAATATTTAATTAGTAATTTCATACCATGAGCAGACACCAACTACATGGGAACAAAAGTCACATCACATTCATGTACGATCTGTAAGAGTTCTCATTATTTCATAAGCACATGTTCACAATCTCTATCTAGAGTTCTGGTTAGAGGTCAGTTCCTTTTAACGGCCAATGTCCTTTGGCATAAATTCAGAGGCTAACTAGACTTACTCCCGTCGCTAGTTGATACAATAGCCTTTTGCACTAGACTTAACTATCCTGCTAGTTCTGCAATACACTTATTATGCTAGGCTTACGTCTACTGCTAGTCGTTTAATATCCGTTACACTAGGCTTACGCTTGCCGCTAGCTGTACAATATCCATCTATACTAGTCTTACGCTATTGCTAGTATCATAATGTTCCTTTGGCATACCACGCCAGGCTAATCTGCCATAATTATGGAAACTGCGTTATTCATACGACGACTTACGTTTGGTTCAAGAAATACACTGCTCAAATGGCTTCCCAGCCACACAATTACAAAGTGGATATACCACACAGTATAAGTGGCAATGGCCACACTTCCGAAACACACTGCCGTTTGGGTCAAAACCCACAAGTCGAATGACGTTATAAAGACATACGCGTCATGCATAGTGATATGCATACTTGTCGTTAATATATATTCAATTGCGATGTTCCACGGTGCAGCAATCCGAGTTGGCCAAACTCAAATGCTTGCACACATGCAACAATCATCGACATCGGTCGATGAGATATATCTCTATTCGTTTGAGGTGTTCCATGATACAGTCATTCGAGTCGGCCAAACTCAAATGCCTGTAAGCATGAAACAATCCTCAACAGCGAGCACATTTGAAGAAGTCTCGTCGACCAGGGACTGGCGGCTCCTGAGCCGACCCAGCTCTAATGGCCGAAAACGGCGAGTATCTGCCTGAATGGCGAGGGACACTTGTCTCTGTACAAGAAAATAAGATACTCACGTAAAAATCAATGTCAGGTTAGACATTAATAATAACCTGAGATTTCGCCTCGAGTATTAGCGGGCGTACGAAAAAAAAAAAAAAATCATCATCATGTTTGAGTTCTGTACTTACTGGCATTAATAATTGTGTTTGTCCATGTCATAGTCTGTGTTGTCTTGAGTCAGCTGTATATTCAATGTCCACCCATCATCATCATGATTGAGTGTTGTACTCACTGGCATTAATAATTGTGTTTGTCCATATCATAGTCTGTGTTGTCTTGAGCCATCTGTATATTCAATGTCCACCCATCATCATCATGTTTGAGTTCTGTACTCACTGGCGTTAATAATTGTGTTTGTCCATATCATAGTCTGTGTTGTCTTGAGTCAACTGTATATTCAATTTCCACCCATCATCATCATGATTGAGTTCTGTACTCACTGGCATTAATAATTGTGTTTGTCCATGTCATAATCTGTGTTGTCTTGAGCCAGCTGTATATTCAATTTCCACCCATCATCCTCATGTTTGAGTTCTGTACTCACTGGCATTAATAATTGTGTTTGTCCATGTCATAATCTGTGTTGTCTTGAGCCAGCTGTATATTCAATTTCCACCCATCATCATCATGTTTGAGTTCTGTACTCACTGGCATTAATAATTGTGTTTGTCCATATCATAATCTGTGTTGTCTTGAGCCAGCTGTATATTCAGTTTCCACCCATCATCATCATGTTTGAGTTCTGTACTCACTGGCATTAATAATTGTGTTTGTCCATGTCATAATCTGTGTTGTCTTGAGCCAGCTGTATATTCAATTTCCACCCATTATCATCATGTTTGATTTCTGTACTCACTGGCATTAATAATTGTGTTTGTCCATATCATAGTCTGTGTTGTCTTGAGTCAGCTGTATATTCAATTTTCACCCATCATCATCATGTTTGAGTTCTGTACTCACTGGCATTAATAATTGTGTTTGTCCATGTCATAATCTGTGTTGTCTTGAGCCAGCTGTATATTCAATTTCCACCCATCATCATCATGTTTGAGTTCTGTACTCACTGGCATTAATAATTGTGTTTGTCCATATCATAGTCTGTGTTGTCTTGAGCCAGCTGTATATTCAATTTCCACCCATCATCATCATGTTTGAGTTCTGTACTCACTGGCATTAATAATTGTGTTTGTCCATATCATAATCTGTGTTGTCTTGAGCCAGCTGTATATTCAGTTTCCACCCATCATCATCATGTTTGAGTTCTGTACTCACTGGCATTAATAGTTGTGTTTGTCCATGTCATAATCTGTGTTGTCTTGAGCCAGCTGTATATTCAATTTCCACCCATTATCATCATGTTTGATTTCTGTACTCACTGGCATTAATAATTGTGTTTGTCCATGCCATAATCTGTGTTGTCTTGAGCCAGCTGTATATTCAATTTCCACCCATCATCATCATGTTTGAGTTCTGTACTCACTGGCATTAATAATTGTGTTTGTCCATATCATAGTCTGTGTTGTCTTGAGTCAGCTGTATATTCAATTTCCACCCATCATCATCATGTTTGAGTTCTGTACTCACTGGCATTAATAATTGTGTTTGTCCATGTCATAATCTGTGTTGTCTTGAGCCAGCTGTATATTCAATTTCCACCCATCATCATCATGTTTGAGTTCTGTACTCACTGGCATTAATAATTGTGTTTGTCCATATCATAGTCTGTGTTGTCTTGAGCCAGCTGTATATTCAATTTCCACCCATCATCATCATGTTTGATTTCTGTACTCACTGGCATTAATAATTGTGTTTGTCCATGTCATAATCTGTGTTGTCTTGAGCCAGCTGTATATTCAATTTCCACCCATCATCATCATGTTTGAGTTCTGTACTCACTGGCATTAATAATTGTGTTTGTCCATGTCATAATCTGTGTTGTCTTGAGCCAGCTGTATATTCAATTTCCACCCATCATCATCATGTTTGAGTTCTGTACTCACTGGCATTAATAATTTTGTTTGTCCATATCATAATCTGTGTTGTCTTGAGCCAGCTGTATATTCAGTTTCCACCCATCATCATCATGTTTGAGTTCTGTACTCACTGGCATTAATAATTGTGTTTGTCCATGTCATAATCTGTGTTGTCTTGAGCCAGCTGTATATTCAATGTCCACCCATCATCATCATGTTTGAGTTCTGTACTCACTGGCATTAATAATTGTGTTTGTCCATATCAAAGTCTGTGTTGTCTTGAGCCAGCTGTATATTCAATGTCCACCCATCATCATCATGTTTGAGTTCTGTACTCACTGGCATTAATAATTGTGTTTGTCCATGTCATAGTCTGTGTTGTCTTGAGCCAGCTGTATATTCAATGACCACCCATCATCATCATGATTGAGTGTTGTACTCACTGGCATTAATAATTGTGTTTGTCCATATCATAGTCTGTGTTGTCTTGAGCCAGCTGTATATTCAATTTCCACGCATCATCATCATGTTTGAGTTCTGTACTCGCTGGCATTAATAATTGTGTTTGTCCATGTCATAGTCTGTGTTGTCTCGAGTCAGCTGTATATTCAATTTCCACCCATCATCATCATGATTAGTGTTGTACTCACTGGCATTAATAATTGTGTTTGTCCATGTCATAGTCTGTGTTGTCTTGAGCCAGCTGTATATTCAATGTCCACCCATCATCATCATGTTTGAGTTCTGTACTCACTGGCATTAATAATTGTGTTTGTCCATGTTATAGTCTGTGTTGTCTTGAGCCAGCTGTATATTCAATGTCCACCCATCATCATCATGTTTGAGTTCTGTACTCACTGGCATTAATAATTGTGTTTGTCCATGTCATAGTCTGTGTTGTCTTGAGCCAGCTGTATATTCAATTTCCACCCATCATCATCTACTTTTTTCACTCCCTATGGAGCACGGAGCTAACATTGCAGATGATCCCCTTGGGAAACCTATGACAAAGTGTATACTCTTGAAGTTGTAGTTTCTGTAGCAATTTATTTCACAGGATGATGTTGCCAGCCACATGCACAACCTCATATTAGTCTTATGACATGCCTAAGGGAGAGGTAGTCCTATTATTTGACTCCTCAGAGACCCTCAGGAACTACATGGGATAATAATTCTGTTAAACTGTTTCTCTATCTTCTCCTTTTTTTTTTTTTAATACTTGAATTTACAAGTTATTACCTGTGCTTTTATGTATACACTGTGGAGAGATATAATCATAAATACTAGTCAGCATGGCACTGGATGATGTTGATGACTTCATTAATGTGTGTCTTGACCAAGATTTATGAAGAATGCATTTTATGTAGTGTTGTGCAAGGTTATGAAATAGTATAGGTACAAATACTCGGACACATTTTTTTTTATTGGGGGGGGTGTGTGTTATGTGAGGTTAAAGAACAGTATAGGGTACACCACGTAGATAACTGGCAATAATCTTTGGGCCACTTTGAGGATTGAAACAATAAAGGATTGATTTACTGGGATCCCGTTACACGCCTATTGAGGCATATTGGGAATACGGTGTTAGGCCCATATTTTCTTGACCATCGGCACACTGGGGGAGATGTGGTCTGCATCACGCTGGCCACCTTAACCTTCCCAGAGTTGTTCTGGTACCCAATTCGTGAGGCTGGATCAACCCCGGAGCCATTTGCGGTCTAGAAAATCCCACCTCAACTGGGGCTCGAACCATAGACCACCAAGCTAGGAAGCCAGTGTACTGACCACTGTGCTATCGCGGCTCCAGGTTTACTGGTAAAGTTAATGATAAATAATTTTTATAATTATTTTAGAAATACTGTATATGACTTTGCCTTTGTAATTCATGGTTAGAATTTAGTTAAGCATTTACCATCAGATATTTTTGATACACCCAAGGTTATTAAACTGTGTCACCTGCTTGATTGATTTTCTTTCTAAAGATATTCTGGGCTCTTCTTTTTTTCTCTTGATCTTCTTCATGCGCCATGCCACTCGGTGTTTTTCCATGACATACATGTCCCTAGTGATGTCTGAGTATTGTAAATTAATTTGTTCCATGCCAGGATGTTCAATTGTTTAGTATCTTCTCTGTTTGTCATCCTGTGTGTCTTTTTCCTTCAACACTCCTGTTTTTCCTATAAATTCCAGCTTTTCTAATCATAATATGGATTGATTCCGATTAAATAAGTAATAAGCATCCTTTGCACACTGATCTCTTTCAGGACATCCAAATTACTCTTTTCAGCTGTCCATAGTGTTCTTAACATTATTTTCATGATATGACTATTCTTTGTCTTTTTTGCTGCATAACGCTCCTCTTTTATTGTTGATGTTAGCTATAACCAAAACTAGAAGACAGTGAAGATCCATTTGCCTTTTCTGCTCTTAACACTATGTTATTTGCATAACTGACATTACTGATGGTATGTCATCTAATCTCTACATCTAATCTCTACACCCCAGAGGAGAAAAGAACGACTAAGTAAGTATGTCCTCTAACTTTTACGCCTCACATATTATGTGTACCTCTCATATGTTTTTGCTGCACAAAGAGAATAGGTCAGGGCAGGACTTGAATCTATGTTTTACACCATATAATTAAATTATGCATGGAGGCATATCTGGAGTCATCCTTTTATGACCACCAGCTATGCACAGTGCTACAATATATGCTTGTGGAAGTGAACCTATGTCTGTGAGGCTAATTAAATTCTCATTGACTTGAAATCATCCACACACTTCCAGGGATTCCCCCTGTGGTGAAACTTGTTGAGAACCCAGCACTGCACGCTAAGCTTGGAGAAGTCACTTGAGCCCCAGGCGTAATTCTTTGGCTTTGACTTGGTTGACTGCATGCAGAAGGATATCACTGTGGACGCAGTGATAAGCAAGGGAAGCTTAGTAGTGGCTCTGTGCAGGATGTAACAATTCCTTGGGAAAGCCCAGAACCAGAGTACATTATTTAGCTCTGCATAGTTGGAGAGCCACCTTGGATGGCTGGGAATGCACAGTATGCCTCGGACTTCTTACTCCTAGCTTGGGATCAGATGTGACAATCCTTTAAAAGCAAGCCAAGCAGGAGAAACTGGAGCTCATGACTTCAACTCAACACGTTTCGGACTGGCAGAAAAGCTACAGGACAAGCCTAGATCTACAGTGTAGATAATACCAAGGACTCTTCAACTTGGTATTGGCTGCTAAAGAGCGAGAAGCTCAGCAGCCATAGTTAAACAACAACAACAACACCATATATTAGTATAGGACTACTGCTGCCTCACATACAAAGCAACTATTATACGGTTGGGCATGAGGTTGGCAATCTCATTATATAAAAACATTGCAACAGAAACCACCACTGCAAGATCATGTGAATGCTTTGTTCAGGCTTCCTGCAAGGGGGCCAACTGCAGTGGTGGCACCACTCCATTGAGAACAGAAGAAAAAATAATGATGATGATGATTAGTTTTTGGTGTTCTTCTATTTAATGTTGTTTTATCATTGCTCTGTCTTGTTCACAGAACATATTCCTGATTATTGTTAGATCTCTCCCATCTGTCTGGAGGCTTGCGTGCACTTTTATCATATCGAAAAGTCCAGCTATGCACATTGCTGTTTTGTAGTAGGTCAAGGACAAATGTAGGTCTTGTCTCCAGCTCTAGTGAATGTTCACTTGCTGTTCTCAGTGTAAAATTTGTGTTTTAGTTCCTGTCGTGTATGATTTATCAGATAGGTAATAGATGTTTATAGCCCTGTCTGAGCAGAGGTGATAGTGATGACAATGTGAAAGTAAGGGGTAAGATATAGTTTTTTTTTTTTCACGAGGTGATTGTGTAAGAGAAAGGACAGTCTCTGGATAGAATAATTTATCTAATCCAGCCTATCTGGATGACGATATTTAAATCAGACGCACTTTCTCTCCTTGTACGAAAATACAAGTTACACTGCACTCACATGCACACAATTCTGTGATAAATACGCACAAACGTGAAAACAACCTATGTATAACATATATTGGATAGGGGATGACCGGCACAATAACTAAAGGTTTAATAAAGTTTATTATCAATAGAAAATCACAACATAAATCATATGCATCAATAGATCATGGTTTACAGACAAAAATGAAAATTAATCAAATAGGTTCTCCCCTCTGGTAAAGGAAAAGAAAGGACGATCCCAACAGAGGTTAATTAACCCAAAAGATCAAAGGTTAACAATAAGTTATGAAATAGTCAGTATGGGAAAAGAATAGGTTCCTAATGTAAACTATCCCGTGACTAATCAGATTATTGAGATTTTTAAAAAAAGAAAGAAGAAACCATATAAGTATATGATGTTAACAAAAGACATAAGTTTCTTTCTCTGTTCATTCAATTCACATACACGCAGTGGCCACTTTCAGATACACTTACCCCAGTAGTTGTCGCAGGCATTCCAAGGAAATACACTAATAAGTAATATATATATTTAGTGTCAAATTTAAGTTTGCCAAATCCAGCCCCAGACTCTCCGTAGTTGCTGACTGCAAATTTCACAGGAGTCGCTAGAGTCGGTGTTAAATTTGTACTGGATACAATAAGTTATCTGTGCCCTCACTTGGTTGGAGTAAGGTTCATGCGTGGTGATCGCCGATGTAGAATAAATAGAACATATACAGTTCCTAGGTTGTTTAGCCTCAGGTGGCGGAAACGCTAGGTTTAAGTTACACAAATGTTGCTGACACTATCTCGCGCCACAGCTGGCTGATGATATTTATATAAGTAAATCTGGTAATTGTTCTGGCCCAGTTAATATAATTCAATGGTTCTATTCTGGTTTCTCTCATGAAAATGAGGAAAATTGGACCGCACAGGTCACAGCAAGAAGCTCATCAATATTAAATATTCTTGGATGCTTATAATATAAGTTCGTATGATCATAAGTTCATATGGCCATAAGAAAACAAGCCGCTAGTACTCAGGTTTGATCAGCCGCAATCAGAAAAATGAAACACTCCACAGAATCTATTAATTTTCACTCTGTACGAGAAATCTTAAGATAACGAGCTAGTGAATTCAGATATATTTCTGGCAACTGATCATAGCTATCAGAGAGACATGGTATATATTGATATGTTCCGTACTATCGTTCTTTAATGCGAAAGTCATACCACTGCCAGACCCGAGCCAATTTGCCGTTCGATTTCTTGAATCAAAGGTAATTTTGCCACCTCTTGACTTTCATCATCTCTGCCTTGCTGAAAATCAGCTAAGCAATTTTCACCTGAAAGTTTTACAATCCAAGGTCCGTCTCACTGAATATCGTGTGTTCCCCTGGTCAAAGAATCTATTACGCCATGCAACGTGCTTCGCTCTCTGTTTCACATAGGGCTTGATTGCCAGATGGCCCACGTGTTAATTACACTGGTGAATCCTTCGTTCATGTAGTAAAAAATATATAAACTAGATGGGGAGGGGCAAAGTGGATGAATACTGCTGCACCATTTTCATCTGTGACAGTTCCTTTTCCTTCAGTAAATCCTTTTTTTTTTTTTGTTTTCGTTCCTCCTGAAATTTCTGTTTTTACTGATTGCCAGTTGCCAGAGAAAAAATATTCTCCACAATATCAAGAATTTGTTGTTATATTTTAGTTATTTATTTATTCTACTGTTCTTAAGCCTCTGATTGGCCAAGCAATTAGAGCATGATCCTCTCATGGCGCAGTTACTGGGCATCAGGATCAAAACCTGTTAGCGTCATGTTCCAGTTTACTTAGCTGACTCTGCTCTTGCGTTAGAGAAGGCAAAGGCAGCATGGATGAGAACTGGTTACCCCAACCTTATAACAAAGTTGTACCTAGCATAGTGAAGTCTCTAACACTTCAGTCCTTTACAACAGTGTCTACTATGGTACTATCTTTTACTGTTCTAACAGAACCCTTGAGATGTTCTCAGAAATATGATTGGGAAACACTGATCTGTACCATTTGCTTTCAGCCAATGAAATGCTATTTAACAGTCTTCACATTTGTTTTCAGCCAATGAAATGCTGTTTAATGCAGTCTTTACATTTGTTTTCAGCCAATGAAATGCTGTTTAATACAGTCTTTACATTTGTTTTCAGCCAATGAAATGCTGTTTAATGCAGTCTTTACATTTGTTTTCAGCCAATGAAATGCTGTTTAATGCAGTCTTTACATTTGTTTTCAGCCAATGAAATGCTGTTTAATACAGTCTTAACATTTGTTTTCAGGGACAACAAGTTATAAAGAGCATGGTTACAGATTACTCAACATTTGGTTACATGGAGTAAGAAAAGATGAGAATGTACTTAAACTGCTCTTTGAAGCTTTAGTTGCCATAGATAGAAAACAGTTAGCAGGTAAGACTACATTTTAGAGATAGATAACCCATTTACGGATGAATCAGTTTAGCATAATCAATCTTGATATATTACTTTTTCTTTTTATGACATCATCATCATTTTCCTTTTTCGCTCCTTATAGAGCACAGAGAGTCTGCATTGTAGCGGGTTCCATTGCAGGAAGCCTGCACCAAAGTATTCATGTGCTCTTGCAGCAGTGAATTCTGTAGCAACTGTTTTGCTTGATTAGGTTGCCAGCCCCATGCACAACCTCACGTAAGCCACCTCTTACAACATGCATAATGGAGTAGTCCTATCCTTTCTTTGCCTCCTCAAAGACTACCCAAGAACTAAATGGGGCTTTAAAAGACATGTCCATTAGCATTTGCTATAAACTTGAATTTATTTTCGAGATATCTCTAAATATTTGTTAACACAGAAAATGGTTTGTTTTTTCCAGATATGTCTTGATATGTGCTACATAGAAAATATGTTTTTAGGTTTCTGTTAACATGTATTACATAATGCCATTTAGATACTAGAGAAGTAACACTGACAGATGAGGGAAAAAAACCCCATGAAGTCATTGCCAGGGGATGCAAAGGAAATTCAGGCTGCTCGGGCAAGAATTCCAGGGTAAGGCAACTAACCAAGACCCTGATGCTGCCCCAGTGGTGCATGCTGGAAGTAGTCAACCTCTTGAATTCTCAGGTTGCCTGGTAAATGCTTCCGGCTGACATGATTCCCACTGTGGTGCAACAAGTTGAACATCCAGCATTGCACACTAAGCTTGGGAGAATCACTCCAGCCCCAGACTTCAATTCGGCTTTTACCTAATCAGCTGCATGCAGGAGGATCCTACAGTTGATTGGTGACAGTTGAGGGGAGCTGGAAAGTAATTCTACACAGGGTGTGACAATTCCATGGGAGAACCCAGATCCAGAGCACAGAATTTTAGCTCTGCATATTGAGAACCCTCCTGGATGACGGGGTATGCAGAGTATGCTGCTCCTAGCTCTTTCTTCCTGCTAGCTTAAAACCAGATTTGAGGATTCTTTAAATGCTGAGCCAGGATAGAATACCCAGGAAATAAACTGGAACTCATGATTCCAACTCAACAAGTTATAGAATGGCAGAAAAGCCACAGGAAAACCCTAGATCTACAAAATAGATAATGCCAAGGAAATCAACTTTTCATTGGCTGCAAAAGAGCGACAAGTTCGGCAGCCCTAGTTAAACTACGTCAGTGCCAGGATTAATAAACCCATATTGTCTTTAACTCTGTTTGACCAGTGTGTGACTTTGGTGCTATATTAGTTTTTGGTTAACTAAAGGGATTTAAGTTAACTGAAAAATGTATAATCAATGCATGTCCATTAGAGCTAAAGCAGGCACTTATTTACTGATGAGTGATAATCAGTATGTTGAGAAGGAAGTAATCGTGAAGAAAAAGTTTCACATAAATTTTAATCAGAATTTGATGAGCCAAAGAAAAGTGAAGAGTATTTGCTGAACCATGAGTGTTTATAAGTGTGGAGAGTGTGAGAACTGAACCATGTGGCTAGAATGTTAAATAGCCAATGGATTAGAATAGTTTGGGCAGAACCAATTGTTACAGTGTTATTTTAAATGACGGCGTCTGCTGGGGTTTACCCATGCGCAACGTTTAGGGGTCATTAATATTTATAGAATATGTCGATATTTTACGGTATAGTGAACGCGAAATATATGCGGAGATTATGACGCATTCGCGTTGGGAAGGTCACGCCGGGTGACTTGGTTACAGTGCCCTTGTTACGCTATCCGTCAAGCAAGAAGGTCGTGTCTTGTATTTCTTCCAAGGAAATAAGGCTGAGTATATAGCCTATATTATATAGATGAATCGATGTAGAACTCAGGGTCAGTTCGGAAATTAATCTAAGTATGAGATTAATTAAATTAAACTAGATAATGGAAGGAGAATCGTATTATGATTCAAATTGTAGATGTCAAGAACTCATGTGCTCATTTCTGGCTGTTGACTACAACAGCGCACGTATATAGCCACGATGTTCATCTGACATATTGTTTTGACACGGACGGACATGAATACTATGCATGTAATTCCTAATGAACTATATATGAACTATATATGAACGTGTACCTACGTGAATGTCTTATGTGTGAACTGTAAATAAATTCATGGACTCTGAATTGAGGACTTTATCACATTGATATGTTACAGCTATTTGCTGCATTGCCAATGTTGATGATTATGCAAATGAAGAACTCTTCTGATAGGAAAAATATGTACCTATAATGATGAGCTCCGAAAGGAACGAATGTATTCTTGGACATTCAACAAATGATTAATCAATATAACGTTGACCCTTACTCCAAGATGATAACCGGACGAAGCACGCATTCGCGATTGAACAAAATACATAACCAGCTCTAAACCAGCTCGGCCTTATCTGTCCCCGCCCCTTTATCAGCTGGTGGCCAGATGTGGCGTGGATAATTTCAAATATTAACGAGTTGAAAGAACTAAATTCCTTTCGATCGAAATGGACATTATTTGCAAATACACCGGTGACGTCATGCCCTTGACGACAGCATGAACGGTTGGAAAAGCCAGCAGCTGACAATGTCCATCAAAAAAATTTATTTGAAGCTTTCAAACATCAAATGAAACCTATTGCTGACTTTCTCAATGATACAAACAAGCTCTCGAGTCTGTCGGCGAAGCATATAATGTACGATATTACCGCCAAAACAAGATAAGTCACTGATTTTAAAGGTTAAAATATTTCGTCCTGTTCGTCCAATAACGCCATGTTCTTTTTTCGTTGTATCCATGTTAAATATTGTTCCTGTCCATTTCATGTAGCGGGTATGGATGGGCGGCGGTTTGGAATGAATAAAATGGCTCTGAGGATGCCGATATTCATTCTGAATGTTCCTAAGGCTGTGAATTAATAGCACCTCGCGAAGAAAGCGTCGAATTATCATTATCGGTGATCGTTTCGTTCGGACTTGCATTAATTCACTTTGCATGTTAGGTGTATAGTCATGTTATAACTGGTGTTTTCTGGTGTATTTGGTTCTTATTTTTATTCATTTACAGTCTTATGTTCGTAATCTATCTTGTTTATTCTGATCTAGCTATCTTTAATTTTAATTAAATGTATTGTATTAACGTCAAATGAGTCCTGTGACGTCACTATTTGTTACGTACACAGCTTAACTTTCTATTCAGTTCATTCTTAATCTCTCACTTCCGTTTTATACCACTTAGTTATTAATGCATTTTTTATTGTGAAAATGTCTTGTCGTATGGTAATACTGTTTCGTAATCCTTGGTTAACCCATTGTATTGTTTGTCTTCATTTCATCCTTTTATAATTTAATATTAATGCTGTAATTTCTTCATTAATAATAGTGTAGATGAATATAATTAAATTTTTATGAGCTTTAATGAGGAATTAGGGACTTTGCACATATTTGCAGTAGTGGTCCAAGAAATGGGCAATGCACTTTATGCCTCATGATTATGGCATAATATTAAATTATTAAAACTTTATAACATATTAATACATATTTAATATAAATTAGTACACTTTCTCAGTACTATATTGTGAACTTAGTGACAATTAAGACTAATTATTTAGGGATAATACACATAATTATTAAATATTAATATTAAGCGCTTGATATAATTTCAGCAGCTTATATAACTAACTATCATAACTATTTATGATAGATATCAGTGAGTATATATATAATATTTTTACAAAATATTATAGATTGTGGAACTTATACATAACAATACAGGAATATTACAATTTCTTGTATTAATTATTCATTCGTTGAGTAATTATAATTATCGACATAGATTCTATTGTTGATTACAATACATAAGTAATTAAATACTTAAATAATTAAACTCCAAGAATGCTTACCTTGGATCATTTCATTAAAATTGGAAAAGATTGTAATAAAAAGGGAGAGGCACTCCTTGAATTTGCTGAACAACAACTGGCAAGATATAAAGCAGAGATGGAAGAACTTGAAAGAAAACAGGCGGAAAAGAAAGCAGAATTAAGACAAGAAGAAGAAAGAAAGGTGGCAAGAGATGAAATCCTACGGATTGAAGAAGAGAATAAATTGAAACGACAAGAAATCATATTGCAGCAAGAAATGGAATTGCAACGGCTTAAATTGGAAACAGCAAAACTTAATTCGCAGAGTGCTGCAGCAAGCCAAAATGATAATGCTCAATCTGGATCTTCATCCACCCGACTTAAGGGCAATTATTACTTTAAATTACCACCATTCAAATTACACGTGGACGACCTTTCATCGTGGCTGGCGCGCTTTGAGGATATATGTAAGGTCAATAACCTTGACAAAACTGCATGGGCACTTAAACTTAAGGAATTTCTGGATGGCGAACCTGCAAGTGCAGCACAAAACATTGATCCTACATTAGCCACAGACTATGAGGCCATTAAGACGTTGTTATTACGTCGTTTCCACTTGAACGAAGAGGCATGTAGATTACGTTTCAAAAGTTTGTTGCCAGATAATAATAAAGACTTTACAGGGTTTATTGCTAACATACGCAATACTTTTAACAGATGGGTTGAACTGGCAGGTGTCAACAAATCTTACGACAAGTTAGTCGATTTGTTATTGAGGGATAAAGTGTTATCTTCTGTCAGCCCACCATTCTTTGCTTATCTGCAAGAAAGAAAACCAGAATCTATTGATGAGTTAGAAAAAATTTCTTTAAATTACTGCACAGCTCATCCGAATGCTAATATTTCTGGCTCGTTGATAAGAGAACCACTTCCTGTAGCCTCCAATATGGCATATCATAATCATAACAAACCTAGAACACACAGTGTGGACAGAGGTAGGTTCAAAGGAAACTATGACATTAATTTTCATAAGGGACAGAATAACTTTAACAATAACTTTAATAGAGGAAGACAACAAACCAGAAATTATTCACCTCAGTCAAGATACAACAGTAATCCACGTAACTCAAGTTATAATCGGTCATATCAATATAATAATGGTAACAATTGGAAGAATAGCGATAATTATAACTCGAGACATCGAGATAACAATTATAATAGACGACAACGAGATAATTCAACTAATTATTCTCGTAATCGTTCTCATTCTCGTGGATCTTCACATTATAACCATAATACCGGGGCAGCAGTGACAAATGATATCACCCCTAAGGTTCAGGTTCCACCTAACGATAATACAATGAATTCTTCTGCTGCATGCTTTGCTATAAATTATAACGTGGCAAATAGTTGCCCACAATGCAATCTTATTTTTCAGAAGGCAAAGAGACAGTGCTAAACTGCGGACACATTCCACCAGAAGTAGGTCTTGCAGCCAATGATGGAACAGGCTCTCTGATTTTTAACAGAGGGATAGTGAACGGTTCTATAGTTTCTGTATTGAGAGACTCGGGGTCCACAACCATTGGAGTGCGACAGTCGCTAGTACATCCTAGCTGTGCAACGGGGGAATATGTCCGTTGCATGACTTTTGGGGGAACTATTGAGTTTTACCCCACAGCTCTTGTCCATGTTAATACACCTTTCTTTTCAGGACAAGTTAAGGTATGCATGCTTCAGAATCCAATTGCAGATCTGATGTTGGGACGCATCCATGGTAGTAAGGATTGTTCCCCACAGGAAATTGAGGAATGGGAATTAAATAATGTGCAATCTTATTGCAATGCTAACGCTGTCATTGCAACAGCTACATTACGGGCCAACAAAATAAATACATGTGGCACAGTTTTCTCCAATTTCAGTCTCAGTACCATTCTGGAAATCGATGAGGAGAAGGATAAGACTCTCCTACAGGATAAAAAGTATACTAAACTACCAGCCCATCCTAGGAAGATTAGAAAATCATTTCGAGGCAGATATACCTTTTCTCAAGAGAATGCCGCCAAGTCGGAAGATAGATGTTGGCGACAGGATCATATTAACAGTGATCTGAATAAAATTGTTGAAAATGGGAAAAGAAGGGATGTCCCGAACAAGGGTAATGATGGTGAAGTTCTTATGAACTTAACTAATAAAATTAGGACAAATAAATATGTCAATCATTATGAGACATCATCTCATAAGACTACCATATCCAAAAGATTAAATAGAAGAACTATTTATCACGTTAGTGACACTGATCCCACTTACATTGGGAAGGGTGCATATTCTCGCACCGTGTTAGTGCGCAATCTGCCACAAGGTACCAGATGGCAGGCACTTAGCAATTTCTTTAATGACACGGCAGACGTTATGTTTGTACGGTTGTTGTCACCTACCAATGACAGGTATGGTGAAGCTATAGTTACATTTCGTAACAATAGAGATGCTCGAATGGTCATCGAGCATGATAATGGTGCTTACTTTAACCATCATTGTCTACGGTTACAATTAGTACCTAATGCTGCGTCACGCAGATAACATGCTATGGTAATACAATTGTCTCATATCATTGATGACTCATCATAGTCATTCATCATTTCTTTTCTTTACTGGTCCTTATAAGGTTACTGATAAAATTTCAGACGTTGATTACGTCTTAGATATCAAGGGACACAGAAAGATATTCCATATTAATATGCTCAAGCAATTTCATACACGTCCTATACACTTACAGTCAATTTTTCATGAATTAGATGACAATACTGTATCTACTTGTCATTATTCTAATCTATCTGTTATACAGGAGGAAGAATCTTCTTTTCCTGAAGTGCAGATGCCTTTACCTGTACTTACTGTCCAATCTACTGAATCTTGGCGTGATGTGACCATTTCTTCTACGGTTACACCGCAACAGCATCAACGCGTTGCTGATCTTCTACAATCTTTCCCAGATGTGTTAACTGATGTACCGGGTTGCACATCTGTAATTAGTCACGATATTATTCTTAACGATGATACACCAATTCGTGTTCATCCTTATTCTGTACCTCTACATTTTCTGAGTAAGACATCTCAGGAACTCGAACAGATGATATCATTAGGTATTATTGAGACTAGTACATCTCCATTTTCTTCTCCTTTAGTCATTGTCCGGAAAAAGGACAACAACATACGTTTATGTGTTGACTATAGGAAACTTAATGCGCAGACAGTACCGGATAGCGAACCACATCCTATCCTTGACGATTTACTTCCTCGTCTATCCAATGCTACACTTTTCACTAAAATTGACTTAACTAAAGGTTATTGGCAGATTCCACTAACCGAAAGAGCCAAATACTACACAGCATTCTCAACTCCACAAGGTCTTTACCAGTGGAACGTGATGCCTTTTGGGCTAATGAATGCTCCAGCTACCTTTATTCGCATGATGCGAAAAATTTTAGCAGGTAGATCAGATATAATTACCTATATTGACGACATATGTTTGTTTAGTTCATCATTTGAGGAACATTTTTTGGGTCTTAAATCAGTTTTGGAAATATTGCGGGATAACCATTTAACCGCTAAACCAACTAAAATTCAAATAGCGTGTAATGAGATAACATTCCTGGGGCACATTATTGGATCGGGACGTATCCAAACAATTCCCAGTACGGTTTCTAAAATATTAAATTTATCTGTTCCTCAAACGAAGAAACAGGTTAGGAGTCTGTTAGGTTTAATCCAATACTATAGCAGATTTGTACCTCACCTATCATCCATCACGGCTGTCCTGTCTTCGTTACTAAAGAAGAACATGCCTTTAAGGATAAATTGGACCGACGAATGTGACAAAACTTTTCGCACTATCTTAAAAATAATATTCATGCCCACCTGTTTTAAGATTACCAGATGCTTCTAAAAAGTTTGTTCTACGTACAGATGCGAGTAATTACGGACTCGGGGCGTGTCTACTGCAATATCATGATGATGTCCTTCACCCTGTACTGTATATCTCACGCAAACTGAAACCTCCGGAGACGAAATATTCCACTGTGGACCGAGAATTGCTCTCCGTAATCTGGGCAATTACCAAGTTGGAAAAGTTTTTGCTGGGATCTCCATTCCTGATCCAGACTGATCAGAAATCAGTGGCAGCATTACGTCGCTCAAACCATAAAAGTGCTAAACTTGCACGATTTGCTATTACGTTGCAACCCTACGAGTTCGAGATACAGTCGATACCTGGAACTGAAAACGTCATAGCCGACACGTTGTCCAGACATCCTACGGATTCTGAATGAATATTACAATTTCAAGAAAATTTTCTGACTAGTCAAGCATTACATTTGCAATAAACGTTATTGATATCAAGTCAGAATATACAACAATTCAGTTGGACTTCCTACCTAAATAAGGACATTTCGAAATAAACTATTGTGATCAAAATATCAAGTTTTACGGATCGTTTGAAAATTTGAACTTCAATTCCACTTTGAGTATCACTCATTTCGATTGAAAACTGTTAAAAAGGAACAATCTCTGATGTAGAAAGGACAGATACGTTGATGACTTAGTCAATTTACTTTCAAAGTTTAATAAAGGAACTAACGATGAATGGATAATCAAATCATAATTTGATAATATGAACCTTGTGTCTTAATGAACTTTCATACAATTCAACAGGAGGTAACAACGATTGGATCTTCATGTCCAATATTATTAAATTTTCTAGTTATTAAATTAATATATAATATATAATAAAGTCAAAGTGTGATGAAATAAAAAAATAAGATATACTAAGAAAAGATGAAACAAAAGAATATCACACCAATTAAACCTGTTCTTTTCTTCTGATTGCGTTAATTTAATTAGGTATCTATCCTTACACTTCATTTTCACACGCATGCTAATTTAATGTATACTTTAATATTTGGTTTCAATTGTCCGTACTTCTCAATTTTTATTTCTTTTACTCTCTTATTCTATTTCTCATTTTCTTCAATTAGATATTAATTAGTTAGTACCATACGTACATACTATAATTAATTATTTTAATTTTAGTTAGTTAGAATAATTTTAATAACACCTCACATTATTAGTTAGTCTATACATACAACAAATTAATTAATTAGTGACAGTGACATTTCCTTGTTTAATATAAGGTATATGTATGATATGACGTTGATTTTATTATAATATATTACTGACATGACCGCGACACTGTTCTAGATAGAACATCGTAGGTCATACGTCGGGTTTTGTTAAATTTTTGATAATTTGATTAATATTGTTCAAAAAAAAATCTATTTAATAGATTTTTTTTGCCCCCGTCTGACAGGAAATCTGTTACGGTGTTATTTTAAATGACGGCGTCTGCTGGGGTTTACCCATGCGCAACGTTTAGGGGTCATTAATATTTATAGAATATGTCGATATTTTACGGTATAGTGAACGCGAAATATATGCGGAGATTATGACGCATTCGCGTTGGGAAGGTCACGCCGGGTGACTTGGTTACAGTGCCCTTGTTACGCTATCCGTCAAGCAAGAAGGTCGTGTCTTGTATTTCTTCCAAGGAAATAAGGCTGAGTATATAGCCTATATTATATAGATGAATCGATGTAGAACTCAGGGTCAGTTCGGAAATTAATCTAAGTATGAGATTAATTAAATTAAACTAGATAATGGAAGGAGAATCGTATTATGATTCAAATTGTAGATGTCAAGAACTCGTGCTCATTTCTGGCTGTTGACTACAACAGCGCACGTATATAGCCACGATGTTCATCTGACATATTGTTTTGACACGGACGGACATGAATACTATGCATGTAATTCCTAATGAACTATATATGAACGTGTACCTACGTGAATGTCTTATGTGTGAACTGTAAATAAATTCATGGACTCTGAATTGAGGACTTTATCACATCGATACGTTACAGCTATTTGCTGCATTGCCAATGTTGATGATTATGCAAATGAATAACTCTTCTGATAGGAAAATATGTACCTATAATGATGAGCTCCGAAAGGAACGAATGTATTCTTGGACATTCAACAAATGATTTATCAATATAACGTTGACCCTTACTCCAAGATGATAACCGGACGAAGCACGCATTCGCGATTGAACAAAATACATAACCAGCTCGGCCTTATCTAGCCCCGCCCTTTATCACCAATGAACAAAGCAGTTGTCTCTAAGTGATGAGTAGTAAATGTTTTGTGTTAGCAAATGCTGAGAATTTGTTGTTCAACTACTGCAAGATCTATGTACGAGTATTAGTGATTTATGTATTCACTCATATGATGAGTTGTGAATTATGTAAAGTCTACTTTGTCTGATAAGACAGCCCACAAATCAAGCATGCAGAGACTTTTATTCACTATTATGTATTGTCTAAGATTCAGATATATGTTGTAGGAATTAGTTAAACATGAACTTACAGACAATTATGATTATAGTAACTTCTGCCCTGACATGATTTGTTCTTATTATGAAGGAAGTAAAGATGAAATGTCAGTGAGAATTGAGAATAACATCAGAAGGCCATACAAGAAGCGAGAGAGGGTACGACAAACTTATACAGGTGCACATCCATTTAACTGAAATCGTCGGGGAGAGTTGTGTTTCGGAAACTGGATTTTTTTCACTTTCCAGATGTCGCCTAATCATGTTCAAAAAGTAGCCCAAAATGTGTTAGAAAACTGCCCAAAAGTCGCCCCAAAAAACGTTTGCTTTTCAGGTGTTCGGATAAAAGGATACAAAACTGGTACTATAATGAAAGAATAGTATTTCTAAGTTTTTCCTTCAAGTTCAATCACCTACCATTTTTTTCATCCATTCATCTCTCTAATAATAAACTTGTGTATAATCAGTTTGTTAGAGAACACGGAGTTTACCTTCATTGCCTTTGCTTACATGTTTTCGTGAAGTTTTGAGTTTATGATAGTCATTGGCCCCGTGTAGTTACCGGGGGTCTCTGAAGAGGCACTGAAAGAATATGACTACTGCACCCTCAGGCATGTCATACGAGGTGACTAATATGGGGCTGTGCATGGTGCTGGCTACCTCATTATGTTATACAAATTGTCAAAGTTACCACCACTGTAGGAGCATGTAGCAGGAGCATGTAGCAGGAGCATGTAAATGCTTGGTGCAGGCTTCCAGCAAGGGAACCAGCTAAATAAGTGGCTCCATGCTCCATGAAAGAAAATGGCATTGATGACATGATAGTCATGACATCTGTGCTATCCATGTTTCAAGAGTGAAGAACCCACTGATATACAGCTCTTTTTCAGGAAAATAAAATTAGATTCCTCAATACAGGCCTGTCCTACTCTATGGCTAAAAAAATGTGCCATGTCACCAGAAATGTCATGTTTGAACTGCAGACATTCACCGTCAGATGCCTGTCACATCCTCTGTATCAAAGACAAGACGTAATAATAAACACAGACCTTTGAAACAAAACTATACAACAACCAGTACATGTAGAGATAAAATATAGAAAGCAGAGATGGATATGATACATTGTCAGGAAACAACTGGACAGAATAACCAAACTTACCCTTGACTGGAACCCACAGAGGAAGGATAAGAGTGAGGAGACCAAATACAACCTGTGAGAAGAACTGTGAAAGAGAAAGCCAAGGCAACAAGGATCAAGTGAGCAGAGCAGAAAAAACCCACAACAGAAATCAATTTCTAGCTAGGTTACAGCTTTATGTTCCATATGGAACAAACAAGGTTCGAATGCAAGAAAGTTGCAGTTTATATGCCAGTTTACATTTGTTGTATAGATAATGTATATTATTCATTAATATAGTATTAGATATAATGTATTATTAAATATTTATATGTTATAACATATTTAATTTTTAAGAGATATCTGTTAACATTTTATATATGCGTAAGTGTGTGTATATATATATATATATATATATATATATATATATATATATATATATATATATATATATATATATATATATATATATATATATATATATATATATATATATACACTACTGGACAAAAGATAAGGGCCACCATTCAGTTTAAACAAGGTTTATATAATTGATTGGCAAACTGTAAAGACAAGTGAAAATGTCATTAAAACTGAGCTCAGAGAAATGTGTATACATTTCTGTGTGCACTAGGTTAATTTTTTTTAAATGTCCAAAAACTGGGCCACTTTAACCCGCACGTGAAAATTGCCATTGTTGCTGCAAAAACTCATGGTTTTTGCAACACGCCCCACTAGTTCAAAAGGTGAAAAAGTGAGTTGAATTTGAATGCATGTGGAAAATGATCATCGGTAAAGAGTGTTCACTGTTGGTATGCAATAAATCAGTATGACAAGTGGTCAAAATGATCACTGAATTAGCCATGCCACCAAGGAGAAGTCTCAGCACTGTAGACCGTGGTCGAGCCATGGCATGGATTCAGGATGGTCAATCTGTTCGTCATGTTGCAAGACATTTAGCAGTGTCCCACTCTACCATTCAAAGACTTCTTGAGAGATTTCAAGCTACCGGACATTTGGAAAATCGACCCTGCTCACGAAGAATTATATAAACCTTGTCTAAACTGAATGGCGGCCCTTAACTTTTGTCCAGTAGTATATATATATATATATATATATATATATATATATATATATATATATATATATATATATATATATATATATATATATATATATATATATATATATATATATATATATATATATATATATATATATATATACATATATATATATATATATATATATATATATATATATAGATATATATATATATATATATATATATATATATATATATATATATATATATATATATATATATATATATATATATATATATATATATATATATATATATATATTAGCAGTAACCCGTCATACTTGATGGGCTTTTAATTGTATATTTGATTGTAACTATTTTCGGGAGAGTATATATAATGGAAACAATACAATTTGTCAACACATTTGCATTCCTCAGCTGTGACCAATGTACATACGGCAAGGATTATGTTATTTTAGATTCAATTTAAAAGTTCTTTGATGACAATATTTCGTGTGAAAGTGCGTGGATTGTTTTCAAAGAGTGTTCCCTGATAGTGGTTTTAACAAAAACTTTCAAGTTTTCATGATTTGTACATCGGGTGAGGGCTCATGCACACCAATTTGTTTACACACTTTTTCTTTGTCAAGCACTAAGCACTACTAATTTCATGAAAGAATTAAAAAAAAATAAAATAAATAAAACCAAAGTATTTGTTTTATATAACACCCACGCCGCGCAAGTTGCACACCGTGCATTGCGCACTTTTTTTCTGGCGCGAGTTACTACTTTGAATGAGACCAACTGACGTAACATACATCGGTAATTATGTTACTTGGGATATATATATATATATATATATATATATATATATATATATATATATATATATATATATATATATATATATATATAATTTTTCCACGAGAAAACAGTAGGAAATGCATTCCTTTAACCAGGGCAACCTTAAGGCTAGGCAACTCGGGGACACTAAAGGCAAAAGGATGCTAGAGCTGGCAAGAACAAATGTAATTTGAAGTTTAACTTTTCTTTACCTGTGACACAATTCGCACTGGCCAAAGCACGCATTGTAAATCTTTTATAAGAAAACACTAAAACCAAAGTGACATATTTGTAGCATTCTGTTTTTAGTTGTTTTTTTTTTTTGTGTGTTTGTAATAACTATCTATAACTGATCTGCAATTTTATTCATGTCATACTCAATTTTCCAGTTGAGTTTTATTAAACTTCACAACTAGACGTGTATGAGAGGGGGCCTATGTCAAACCACTCACCTCAGGCACTGAATGCTCTAAGGCCAGCCCTGCCTGTAACTGCTCATTTGTTCTGTAATCTTTGTTATGTATTATTATACCTGGGACATCATATTGGACTATTTCTCTTACAGAAAACGTCAGAAGGAAAGTTAACCTGCAAGCAGAGAAACCGTGTTCTCCTTCATTATGTCTGGTGTCCTGACAATGATTTACCAAACTCCTCTTAAGAGCATCTCGATAAAGTCCCGGCTTCACTTCACTGGCCTACAGATGGATGAAACGAAGCCACTGTTATCAGAGCACAGACTGTTAAGGGAAATGTTGTCAGAGGAATAACAGTAACCAAAGAATCAGGCTTCGGCTCAAGAAAGTCAGTGAATAATGCACATAGCAAAGGCATGCCAACATTGATATGTAGATCAGCCCAGCATCATGTCAATACTGCTATAACGTACAATAACAGTAGCCTTGCTTGTAACCATTTATCTGAATGGACTGCTGGTAAGCAGTGAAGAAATTGTAAGAACCACCATTCACTGGACTTGTGAAATACAGGAAGGATGATATCAACAACAGTCTGTGGAGAACATTAGAATGAAATCCTAGCGAGATGAATGTGGGGGAAATGGTCCTGAAGGACCTGGAGAAACTGAGTTGTACTACGCATTAGAAAAGTGTATTGGGTGCTAAGAAGGGTTGAAATAAAGACCATATAAACATGAAAAGATTAAAGCTAAAAACATATGTAGAGAACTCTGGCACTGTCAGGTGAAAGCAAAGATTGTTCTATACCACATCTTCAACAGTTTTGTGCTTAACTCAGCATTTAACCCGTACATGCTACGATATCAAACTGTGTGCATAAACTGCACTAAATACATTTTTAAGTAGCATTTTCCTGATCTAGAAATATGTTTAATCTATGCATGTATATGTGAATTACATTTACTTTCTCAAACGAACAGAAGTTTTGATTGTTCTCTTGTCTTACACTTCCATCCTTGAAAGCTCACAACTGAAAAGCAGCAAAGAAATTTTTTATTATAAAGTACATTTTTTTTTTTCAGTTGCTTCAACACTGAGTATCTCATTTACTCCCATGTAAGATGTAAGAATAAGGAAGATGTAAGATAAGGAATATTTTTTCTTAATTCTTGCATTTCAGCATCTCATTTCTGATGAAAGGTTATTTTGTGGGCAATTTATGAAAGTTATAAAATGTTAAGATGTAAGTATTATTGCTCATACACTGACATCACATGTGAATTAAGGTACTGATGATGAAACAACTAGAAAGATGCACTGTTTAAGAACAGTGACTTCTTAAACAGTGCATCTTTCTAGTTGTTTCTTAAGTGAAGCTTTCAATTAAAAAAAAACCATTGTACAAAGTTTATTAAAGGCAACAAGGTGCCAATCCATATTTTAATTGTTGTTTTGTTTGCGTTTGCTCTCAGCCATATCTCTCTCTTACAATGCTGGTTGTTAGTTTTGAGTGGTAAGTACGTTGTGTCGTAGTTTACAGCTAGGCTGCGATATCTGCGCCTTTTGTCCGAACACATCGGATGTCAGCAAGAAATTTTTACGGGTTTGCTTCCCTGCCACCTCACGCCTATATGTATGCTATACCTTATGTCCATCCAATAGTGCAGTGAGGTGGCTGTATCAGTGCACATTTTAATTGAAAATTTTTTTTTTGCCAGTACGGCTCCTCATTTGTTGGATTCTGCAACCAATCTTCTCATTTTAAAGGTTACTCAGGGGTATACAATAAGCATGCATACACATTGTTAACAATAATTATACACTAAAATTTTCACCAAGCTGGGTTTCTGTGACAAAAGATTTCAAATGATGTACCAGTTGTTAAATGCAAACTCTTTGCCATCTTTCCTTGCTGCTGACTTGTAATGCAGTAAATGAACTACTAAAAAATTAAAACGGTTAAATTCATTCTCTTTGTCTTGCATCTGGTTATGGTTATAGAACAGAAGAGCCAAACATCGGCAAAATCTAGATCATCAAGCTGGATTCCATTTCTGTTGTGTGACGTCGGCATGTTCCAAACCCAATCTCTTGCTATTAAGAAAAGAAAATGGAGACAGGCATCCCTGTTGCACTCCAGTTCTTACTCCAAATGGTTCTGTAAATTGTCCTTTATGAAGAACTCTGCATGTCATGTCTTCATACGATTTCTTTAGTATTTTTCTTTTTTTTTTTTAATGATCTTCATAGGAACTCCATAATGCCTCATCGATTTCCAAAGTGATTCTGTCTACACTGTCAAATCCTTTTTCATAGTACACAAATCCAGTGTATAGCAGTTAATTCCATTCCTATCTCATTCACTATGGACAGGGGGAGCTGAGAAGTGGCTCTGTGAAGGATGTGACAATTCCTTGGGAGCACAGTATTTTAGCTCTGCATAGTTGGAGAGCCCCCTTGGATGGCGGGAAATGCACAGTATGCCACACACTTCTAGCTTGGGACCAGATGTAACGATCCTTTAAATGCAAGCCAAGCTGGAGAAACTGAAGCTCATGACTTCAACTCAGCACGCTTCACAGAAAAGCCACAAGAAAAGCCTAGATCTACAGTGTAGATAATACCAAGGAGTCTTCAACTTGGTATTGGCTGGAAAAGAGCGAGAAGCTCAGCAGCCCTAGTTAAACAAAACAAGAACAACTAATTAATTTGAATGTGTTCTGATAAACGCTTCATCAGATGTGATGGCACCTGTCATTGAAGCTAAGCGCAGTGCTATGAATGAATACAAACGTTCACCGAGTGCCAGAACCCTACAGATCCTGAGGGCTACGAGAAGCAAAGTTCAACAAACTGCTCGACGCTGTGCAAATGACTATTGGCTCCAGCTCAGTGAGAGCATCCAGATCGCAGCGCAAACAGGCAACATTAGACAAATGTATGAAGGTATAAAGAAAGCACTTGGCCCCCATAAAAGTAAGACGGCACCGCTAAAAACCATCAGCGGAGAGAAGCTAACCGATAAGGGTAAGCAGATGGAGAGGTGGGTCGAGCACTACTCTGAGCTTTACGCTAGAGACAATACCGTTACGCCTGCAGCCCTTGATGCTGTCAATAGTCTGCCAACTATGGAGGAGCTGGATGCCGAACCAACATTAGAGGAACTCAGTAAGGTCACTGATAGCTTGGCCTCTGGCAAAGCACCAGGCAGTGATGGGATTCCTCCTGATTTAATCAAATGCTGTAAGAGCACGCTATTACATCCCCTGCATAGGATGCTGTGCCAGTGCTGGGAAGAGACAACTATTCCTCAAGACATGCGAGATGCCAAGATTGTAACACTGTATAAAAATAAGGAGACAGAAGTGATTGCAATAACTACAGAGGCATCTCTCTTCTTAGTATTGTTGGTAAGGTTTTTGCCAAAGTCATCTTAATGCGACTACACAAGTTAGCTGAGCGCATATATCCAGAGGCACAGTGTGGATTCCGAGCTGGCAGATCAACAACAGACATGATCTTCTCTCTCCGCCAGCTTCAGGAAAAATCAAGAGAGCAGAAAAGACCATTATATATCGCCTTTATAGACCTCACAAAAGCATTCGACCTGGTTAGTAGGGATGGACTCTTTAAAATCCTCCTGAAAATAGGCTGCCCTTCTAAAATGCTGGAAATGATAAAGTCATTCCATGATGACATGAAGGGAAAAGTCCAATATGCTGGAAGCACGTCACAGCCCTTTGATATACGAAGTGGCGTTAAACAAGGCTGTGTTCTGGCTCCGACCCTCTTGGAATCTTCTTTGCCTTACTCTTGAAACATGCATTCAGAGATGCAACTGAAGGAATATGCCTTCACACTAGGTCAGATGGCCGTCTGTTTAATCTTTCAAGGCTGAAGGCAAAAACAAAAATCAGAAGGGTCACTATAAGAGACTTGTTGTTCGCTGATGATGCTGCAGTCGTCACTCAAAGCCAACAGGAGCTTCAGAGCTTGATGAATCACTTCACTAAAGCATGCAAGGACTTTGGCCTCACAATAAGTCTAAAGAAAACGAATGTGCTGAGTCAGGATGTGGGTGCTGCACCAGTTATCACTATCGATAACTATGAATTGGCAGTGGTGCACCACTTCACATACCTAGGGTCTACCATCAATGACAAACTCTCACTGGATACAGAAATCGACAGCCGCATTGGCAAAGCTGCAGCTACCTTTGCCCGCCTCACATCGCGTGTTTGGGGAAACTCTAAACTCACAATGAAAACCAAAGCTGCGGTATATAATGCCTGCGTCACCAGCACACTCCTATATGGCAGCGAGACCTGGACGACCTATGCTAAGCAAGAAAGAAGGCTCAATACCTTCCATTTGCGGTGTCTACGCCGCATCCTCGGCATCTCGTGGAAAGATAAAGTGACAAATGTCGAGGTGTTGTCACGTGCTGGCCTTCAAAGTATGTATACGCTGCTTAGACAGTGCAGACTTCGCTGGCTTGGCCATGTTCGCTGCATGGAAGATGGTCGCGTCCCAAAAGATATCTTCTACGGACAATTAGCAGATGGCAAGAGAACAGTTGGGTGACCACAGCTGAGGTTCAAAGATGTGTGCAAGAGAGATATGAGGGCACTGGACATGGATCCAGCAACATGGGAGGATGAAGCTGCCGATCGCACAAAGTGGCGATGCTATTTACGGCACCACCTCAGATTGGGCGAAGAGAGGCTCACACAAGAAGCAGAGGTGAGGAGAAAACGTCGAAAGGAGCACCAGGAAAATAAGCAGCTGAGGGCTGCCACCTCAGGGGCGCATTCCCATAGTCAGTTATGACTGAAGGGGCTATTATTACTATTATTATTATTATGTTCTGATAAACATTTAACAACTTTTTGATACTAAAGCTTATTATTATGAACTGAATAGTTTTTTTTAATGAAAAATTAATAATCTATTTATTTATTTTCTTATGTACATGGTAAATTTAGAATTTATTTACATTCATATTGAATGGTTGTACGAGAAGGTTTACAAAAAGCTGTGTACAATTGCTTTCATTTACAACGAAAGAGGTTGGGAATCCCTCTCTTAGTAGCATGCAATTTAGTGGAAAGAAAAGAGGATAATGACAGAATTTGACATCTTTAAAATACTCATCTTTTTCCTCTTGCTTTCAATGATAATTACAGTAGTTCATGTATAGATGTCCTGTATAGTTCTCCAGGGGGTCTCTCAAGAGATAAAAATAGAACATGTCTACTACACCCTCAAGCATGTCGTACAAGGTGACTAACACGCGGTCGTGCATGTGGCTGGCAATCTTATCATATAAAACTAACTGCCACAGAAATGACCGCTGCAAGAGCATGTGACTGTTTGGTGCAGGCTTCTTGCAAGGGACCAGCTGCAGTGGTGGCTCCCATGCTCCGTAAAGAGCACAAAGGAAAATTATAATGTATAAAAGATACTGCTCAAGACCAATGTGCTGGCTGGTTTTAATGTTAGCTTCAGTAAACTGTTGAGTCTCCTTTTGTTCTCTATTTAACTAATGTCAGCATTTTTATTTCTGCTACCTGATGCATTAATTTCAATTCCCAGACCCCCTAAAAAAAATAAAAACCGCTATGGCTGTTATTCTGGATATTTCCTGAGCTTTGCTAGTTCCACAATTACATTGGTAAAAGACTTGGTGACAAGTTTTGCCAACATCTTTATAACATCTCTTAGATGGTCTCTTCACTTGGAGCCATCAATTTTTAACAGCCTGGATCACCACCAGGGTGCCATAGACATTCAGGTTACTGAGATCAGATCCTGTTCCTAACATGACAAAAAACATTTTTATCTTGAATGTTTAATCTACCTCATCATCATCATTTTACTTAGTACTCCCTTACTGAGAGTGGAACCACAACTGCAGCTGCCCCCCCCCCCCCGCCCCCCTTCCCAACACCAGGAAGCCTGTATAAATCAGTCACATGCTGGTGTGTGCAGCTGTGGTATCTGCGGCAATTTGTTTACATTATGAGGTAGCTAGTCTCGTATTAAGTCACCTTGCATGACATGCCTAAGGTTGCAGTAGTCCTATTCTTTAATTATCTCTTCAGAGGACCCCCCCCCCCCCTGGGATCCACCCAGGGCCATCTGCCTTATAGTATGCTACAATTAAGCACAACTGTCTAAACTGCCTTTCTCAATTTCTGTTACCATTTCTATGACCATTCACCTCTTCCCCCACTATCAGTCACCTTTTGTTTTTTCATTCCTTGTTTTCAACTGTATCCATGTGTTCCATTTCTTACAAGGTTCTGTTCATGCATGGAGGCATATCTGCAGTCATCCTTATATGACCACCAGCTATGCACAATGCTACAATATATGTAAATTAATATTAGACAAACATAAAGGTATGTTTTCAGGCACTCGTTAGAAATAAAGAAGTAGAACACTTGGACAACAGAAAAACAACAGACGTGATATATGTACGTGGACGTGAACTTATGTCTGTGAGGCTAATTACATCCTCATTGACTCTTGAAATCATCCACACACTTCCAGGGATTCTCCCTGTGGTGAAACTTGTTGAGAACCCAGTATTGCGCACTAAGCTTCAAGAAGTCACTTGAGCCCCAGTCATAATTCTTTGGCTTTGACTTGGTTGACTGCATGCAGAAAGATGTCACTGTGGACCCAGTGATACAGGGGAAGCTGGGAAGTGGCTCTGTGCAGGACGTGACAATTCCTTGGGAGAGCCCAGAACCAGAGTACAGTATTTTAGCGCTGCATACGTGGAGAGCCCCCTTGGATGGCGAGAAATGCACAGTATGCCACGCACTTCTTACTCCTAGCTTGGGATCAGATGTGACGATCCTTTAAATGCAAGCCAAGCAGGCGAAACTGGAGCTCATGACTTCAACTCAACACGTTTCGAACAGGCAGAAAAGCTACAGGACAAGCCTAGATCTACAGTGTAGATAATACCAAGGAGTCTTCAACTTGCTAAAGAGCGAGAAGCTCAGCAGCCCTAGTTAAACAACAAGGATCTGTTCATGCGCCATTTTGTTCATACTGGAAATCACGAAAGTGACATCAGCTACCTCCATTTATGGACTGTTATCATATTTTACTTTTTTTAAAAATAATATACAGACGATACGTCAAGGCCTTAAATCCCACCCCCTGCAAACCCAAGTAGAACAATCCCAACTAAGATGGTTTGGCCATGTCTGCAGAATGGGAGAAGATCGGCTACCACGACAAGCATGGGAAACAAAGAGCCAGGGATCCAGACCCCCAGGACGACCCAGAGTCCGCTGGGAGGACAACATTAGACAATCTTTGAAGGACCGAGGACTAGAATGGAACCAGGCCAGGAGGAAGACAGCCGATAGGATGGTCTGGCGCTCTCTCTTCCAAACCTCTACACCTCACGGTAGAAGGGGAACGACTAAGTAAGTAAGTAAAGTTAAAAATAATATAGTTAACTTAGTTCTCACTTCCTTTCTCTTCTGCTTTAGTTAAATGTCCCTGTCGAAGGTTCTGTGGCCCTCCAGCTGACAATTTTCATTGTCTTTTGTCTTAGTAAAGATGCATTACTGATTTTTGTTCATCCTACCATAGTTCCAAATCAGTGTGAACAGATGTCAGAAATTTGCATTATTTTAGGTTGCTGACATAAGCAGACATCTCCCACATGTTGCAAACCTGTCACTTTTTTAAAAAGATTATTTCATAGCATTCATAGTCTGATAAGAAATGTTTGGGGTCCTGCCTCTCCTATAGTTTTCTTGCTTTTCCAAAGTTTCCTTGTTTAATTTAGTACATTTAAATACATAAATAAAATTTTACATTATTCAAAACACATAACACTACCGGTTGGTTTAAAAACCCAAAAATAGATGTATTGTGCAATAGCAGAAAATGAACACAGAAATGTAAAGGGCAGTTTTACATCCTTGTAAGAACAAAAGTGCCTTCCTCAGGGTCATTTTGGCAAACACATTTGTATTTCTGTTCTTGTGATTCTGTAAAACTAATCATTATATTTCTGCATTACATTTTGGCAAACACATTTTGTATTTCTGTTCTTGTGATTCTGTAAAACTAATCATTATATTTCTGCATACATTTCTCCATTGTTATTTAACTTTTACTGCAGCGTCCTCTTCATTCCTATGTTATTTATACCACAAAATCAATTGTCACATTTTCCAGACAATGAGTTATTAATCTAAAACATTACAATGGTGCAAAGATCTTTAATACTGGAAAATTTATGAAAGCTTTTGCACAGGTATGTCCAGAGTGGAAAGTTTGTAACAAAAATGGAAGATAAAAACTTGTTTACTGGTATGTAACCCTTGCCTTTGTCATTATTTCATGAAATACAGTTTACATATATTTTTTTTAACATTCCTAAAGCCTGCAAATTATATCAGTTTTAATAAAGGATCTTATGTTAACGAATACATTATCATCTAAAACTTGCTATGCTTTTTTTCCCTTGATTTTTCTCCTTTTGAAGTACAACACAAATGATTGACTTTGTAGTGTCATTAGTTTCGTATAAATGAATTTGCTGCTCACATTAATTTATACTGAACTTAACGTTCTAAGTCTTTAGCAATGATTATAACATGAAATTTTCATTAACACTGAGATCAAAATAATCCTTCAAACAGAGCAAAGTTATGTCTTTTAATGTGTTCATCATAATTTGACAAGACAAAAACAGAGGTAAATACTACTGGTGTATTGCTTAGTAATACTTGTGTTAAAAAATATAATAATGCTGTGATTTAATTCAACCTGTGAGTAATCATTTATAAGGTGTGCCTGAAAGGATAAATGTGCAAGTAAAAAAGGGTATCTGTGGTGTTTTTGAATACATTGTACCTTCATATCTGACCATTTTTACTCTTGGGTCTTTTTTCAATTAAAAAAATTTACTACAATTTACCTGCGTTCTTTTATATTCAAGCTGTCATGAAATGTTTGTTTTCTCAAGCTTGATTTCTAAATTTGTCATGTGACTGAGTGGAGCAAGCAAAGTTGACTAACATAATCTTGAAAAAATTAAATAGCTTCAAAGGAGTTTGTTTTCTGAGACTACTATCTCTAGTACAACCATAGAGAGTGAATTAAAAACAAAATCCCCATGCATTACCTATCAACTCCCTGTGAAAGATAGGACTTCAGCAAATAATCTCCTTTTCTTCCTGTCCTGTGCCATCCATTCAAGGTCTGTCATTGTCTTCTTTATCCTTTGATGCCTGTCTACAGTTCTCTTCTCCAAGTTTTTTGTTTTGTTGTCTCCTCTATTTCTCTTTCCCTGGAAGTTCCAAAACAGGGACTTCCTTGTAATGGTTTTCTAAAGTATATCCTATCCAACAGCAGCATCCACCCCTCACATCTTGTTCCACTGATACCTGTCTGGTTCCTTCCAGCAGTTTCACATTGATGATCCTGTCACACCATTTCAATCCTTCTATTCTGAACAAAACAACTATGTCACCAGCCTACTGATATGGAAACACCTGTCAAAGATAAATTAGGGAATCCAATACCAACAGAAAAAGAACAAATGAAGAGATGGGCTGAGCACTTCATGGAGGTGCTAAACAGACCACCACCAACAGTAACACCTGATTTTAATAATGAAACACCCACAACTACCTTGCCAATAACTTGCGATGAATTCACACTGGACAAGATCAAACAAGCCGTTAAAAGATTTAAAAATTTTAAAGCTGCTGGAGTTGGCGAAATGATTAAAGCAGTTAATGACAACAACCTCTTGAGAATTTTAGATATTATAAATGAAGTATGGAGAGAAGAACAACCACCACAACAATGGAAAGACAGTATTATTGTAAAGTTACCGAAGAAAGGTGATCTATCAGACTGTAATAACTGGCGTGGTATATCTCTATTATCAGTACCTGGAAAATTATTATGTTGCATGATGTTAGAAAGACTTAAATTGCATGCTGACGAAAAGATCAGAGAAGAACAAGCGAGTTTCAGGCCGAAACGATCATGTATTGATCAAATATTCACACTAAGAACAATTATAGAAGAATCAGTGGAAATGCAATCGCCACTTATTATCACCTTCGTCGATTTTCAAAAAGCCTTTGATAGTCTACACGGCCCATCATTGTGGAAGATACTTACAATCTATGGTTTTCCAACAAAATATGTGAATATAATCAAAGCGCTATATGACAATGCAAGATGTTGTGTTAGAACAAATAAAGGGAATACAGAATGGTTTACAGTAGAAACAGGGGTGAAACAAGGCTGTATTATGTCACCACTACTTTTTGGAATAGCTATTGAAAAAACAGCTGTAATGAGAAGGTGGACAGAATATTGTAAAGAATTATATAACTGTAAACTTGACACTGACTTAGGCATATTAAACAACATTAAGTGCGAAAACAGGGAACTCGGAAATGCAGCAATATTACGGGAAGAAGTGGAAGAGGCTATATGTTCGATGAAAGGAGGGAAGTCACCGGGTGTGGATAATATCCCAGCAGAGCTCTTGAAATATGGAGGACCAGATATAGTAAAAATCATGACAACAATTTGCCAGAAGATATGGAGTACAAAAAAATGGCCAAAAGAATGGACGCAGTCATTAGTAATACCGCTTCCAAAGAAAGGAAATCTAAAAATGTGCAAGAACTACAGAACCATTAGCCTTATTAGTCATCCAAGTAAGGTGATGTTAAGGATACTTTTGAACAGAATAAAACATAAATCAGAAGAAATCTTGTCAGAGGAACAGGCTGGCTTTAGACCAAAAAGAAGTACCTCAGAACAAATCTTCAATATTAGATTACTTATCGAAAAACATCTCCAACATCAACACGATTTATACCATAACTTCATCGATTTCACAAAAGCCTTCGATCGAGTCTGGCATGAAGGCTTATGGCAAGTAATGAGAAAATTCAATTTTGATACTAACATCATAGATATCATTGAAGCACTATACAAGGACGCAAGCAGTGCTGTTTTTGCAAGCAACGACATTGGAGAATTTTTCAAAACTGTAGGAGTTCGCCAAGGATGTATTCTGTCACCAGTGCTCTTTAATATATATCTAGAACATATTATGCAGGAGGCTCTCTACGATTATAAATCAACCATATCGATTGGAGGCCGACCTCTGTGCAACCTACGTTTTGCTGATAATATTGATCTGATAGCTGGATCAGAATCAGAACTTCAAGACCTTACCTCTAGACTGGAGAAAGTAACAAGAACATATGGGATGGAAATTAATATAGAAAAAAGCAAGATATTGGTGAACAGCCATAAGAAACATGTTCCGACCAACATTACGTTAAATGGGCAAACGTTAGAAGAAGTTAACACCCTTAAATATCTCGAGTCCACTATATGTAGTGATGGAAGATCAAGTAAAGAAATCAAGACAAGACTTGAGATGGCCTCAGCTGCCATGACAAGGTTGAATGTGATCTGGAAAAGTAACATCAGTTTTCCTGTGAAGATCAAATTATACAAATCACTTGTATTATCTATTCTCTTGTATGGGTGTGAGGGCTGGACACTCACTGCAGATACGGAGCGAAGGATTCAGGCTTTCGAGCATAAATGTTATAGAAGAATTCTGCGCATTTGCTATAAAGAGCACAAAACAAATGTCTATGTTAGAGAGAAGATAAACACCTATGCAGGCCACCAAGAACCACTTTTGTCAATAGTGAAACGTCGAAAGCTTGCCTGGTTTGGGCATGTAACTCGTCATGACTCCCTTTCGAAAACGATCCTTCAGGGAACAGTCGAAGGTAAACGGAGAAGAGGAAGGCAGAGAAAATCCTGGGCTGATAACATCAAAGAATGGGCAGGACACGGTTTTTCCACACTTGTACGCATTGCTGAGGATAGAGAGCAGTGAAGGACCCTGTCTGCTGATGCTTCCACCATGGCACCCCTACGACCCATGACGGGTTACGGGCTGAGATGATGATTGATTGGGTTATGAGAAACTATACCCACAATGAACAATTAGGTATAAAATGGACAAATGGAAAATTCCTGGGGGACCTGGATTTCGCAGATGATTTAGCATTCTTAAGTTCAACACCCAGACAATCCCAAGAAGCAGTAAATAATTTGTGTCATCTTTCAGTTAAAATAGGTCTCCAAATAAATGCCTCTAAAACTAAAGTTATGAACTTTTCTAACGAGACCTTTAATATCATCCTGAACGGGGAAAAACTACAGAAAGTTGAAAGTTTCAATTATTTAGGCAGTAAAATGACTCAGGATGGTGACACAACAAGAGAAATTCATAATAGAATTGCTTTGGCAGCTAGCGCCTTCAATAGATTATCTAACATTTGGAAATTACGATCATTGAATATACATACCAAGCTTCGTCTGTTTAATTCAAATGTTATCTCAGTGTTAACATACGGCTGTGAGAGTTGGAAAATAACAAAATCATTGGAGAACAAGCTGAATACATTCGAGAACAAATGTCTTAGAAAACTCATGAACATCAGTTGGAAAGAATTCAAGACTAATTGACAAATAAGAGAAGACTCTAGGCAGAAATATGTCTCCAACTATATAAGGAAAAGACGATGGTCATATATCGGTCATGTCCTACGAATGCCAAACAACAGAATACCATTGCAGGCACTCACTTGGGTTCCTGAGGGTAAGAGGAAAAAAGGAAGACCAAAAGAAACACTCAGAAGAACAATAATAAGAGAAGGAAGAACATTGGGATTAAACAATGTGCAAGAGCTAAGAGGAGTGGCGTCACAACGTACAACCTGGAGAGCACTGGTTTCTGCCTTATGCGCCGTGTTTGGTGCTTAAAGAATTTATTATTATTATTATTCTGAACAAGCAGCTATTTGTGAATGTCTAAAAACAAAATACTAAAAATTATATTTATTCATCTTAGCTAATATCAGTACAGCACAACAAAAAACTGCACAAACTGTATCAATAATCACAATACTTATATAAAACTGAAAAGACTGAAATGTTCGGGCATACAGAATGAAAAACAGCAGGCAAAAGAAGCATATACAAAGCAGCAGGAATGTGCAGCACTAAGGAGATTGATATTAAGAAGGAGATATTGTGTACAGTTTGGCTTTACAGATTTGTGAAGAAAGAACTTGGGCAAAACCCATGAATGGCTGTGCTGCGCCAAAGAACATTTAAGAATTCAAAACAATGAAGAAGCAGTTTTCTTGAACAAAGAAAGATAAATGATAACAAGAAAAGTTAAAACAATTTAATATTCAATTTGGGAGAAGCGGGTGGTGGTGAAGCATTAGCTTTTAAACTAACCCAGTTTACTTCAAAAACTGATACATTCTCATTAAGAAGTTCAGACAAAATTTAACTCAAGAATACTATAAAGGCTACATTCAAGTCCAAATGACCTCAGACCTAAGGGTCTTTTGTGTTTGGATATGCGCCTAATATAACTGACTAGGTTGAACGGGACGCGCCTCGCCAAAACTTATATATAAAATAATATTAAAAAGTCCAAATGGGAAAGAGAGCACCCGGGCCATTTGAAAAATGACGCATATCATTAACTATCCAGGAAAGAACAGGTCATCATTTTTCGGCTACGGGCTGGACACAACAGGTTGAGATACCATCTATACCACAAATACAAAATTGGTGCAACAGATCTCTGCCCCTGCGGTACCAGCCCAATGACAGTCAAACACCTGCTGCAGTACTGCCCAACCTACAGTAATGAACAGAGTAGCATATGGCAACAACCCACTATGTAAACGAAAAACTGTTTGGAGATGTCGGGAACCTTGAGTTGACTACTGCCTTTATTAGAGTCATAAATGCGGAAGTTTGAAGGTGAACGAGAAAGAAGAAGAAGATTAACTCTGGTATGTACTGCATTGTACAAAATGTCACAGCCTCAGTCCATCTTCTGGACTGTCCATCAATTCCTTGGTCTGCGCAGAGTCTGAAGATTATCACTTGTTCTCTTCTGCTGAGCTGGTAATATGCATCATTTTGCATGTGTCCTCGATGTTCTGCGTCCCATTTGTTTCTGTATCTGGTTCTGATAAAATTCTTTGCCTCTGTGAAAGTTATGCTTGTATCAGGTTGTGGTATCTTTCCCCCTTCCTTTGTCAACAACAGATTGGGATATCATCTATTCAACAAGTTAGGAACTAGCGATGAGTGTAACTGTCATCTGATAAAATGACTGCTGAACATTTTCTTAAAAGAGCCCAACTTATGAGCAACAGAGGAAGCACATATGGCACATATTCCTGGAAAAACTCTATGGACATACAAATAGCCTCAAGTTGACCACTGCTTACTTTCAAAATATTCAAGTACACGTCTGAGAGTGTACAAAGAATTCCTTGGTCACTTCCATTTTGATAATATATGACCGAGATTGATCCCTGCAAGTCATCCAAAACACTAAGATTCTTGATGTATTTTTCTTCACTAGCTCTGTTCCAACGATATCCCTGATCTCTTAGTTTTCAGTAGGTCCTTACATGTCTTACTAGATGCTCTTTTCAGACATCTCATATCATAAGTGCTGGTTTTTTGTCCCTCTGTTCTTTGGTTAATTCAAGTCTGATATCGGTAACACAATACAGGCCCGTAACCCAGAATCTGAACACACAAAAAGCTGAAATATTCCGAAAATCAAAAGCGTTTTTTGCCGACTTTTATGCGATTTTCGAACCAATTTTTGGGCGACTTGAGCTACTTTTTGGGCAACTTGGGCTACTTTGTGCTATTTTTTGCGATATCCAAAAAATATCAGATTTCCAAAACACAGCCATCCTCTAGCATTTCGGATTCTGGGTTACGGACTTGTATCAGCATAAACATTGTATTCATTAGCTACATTTCTGTAGTATATGGATCTTTAACTACTTAAAAAGAGAGGAAGCTGATAGGCCACATTACTAGCCTGATGAATTCTGACTTCCATATGTCTAATCATCTGAATGTAGCGAGCAAGCTGGTGAGGCTTTCAACTCCTCTACTTGCTCTGATGTGGTTTACCAATAACATTTCTCTCTCTTGGGTTATCTCCATGTCATGTACTGGCATCTTTTACTGGGGATAAAACTTGTGTGTTTTAATTCATTTTTTCACTGTTTCATAGCACTTAGCATTTATAAGTATGCGTATACCTCTATTCCCAACAGTTAGTCATCACACAGTCTGCCTGATACAGCAGACCTCATAGTCTGTATAATACAGCAGACGTCACAAGTCACAGTCCCAACAATTCTTTTGTTTGATAGCTCCCGTTGTATCATATACAGGTGTGACATGGGTTTTGACTTATGCTGGAATTTATTTCAGCAACTATTGCCACTGTATACTCATTAAAAATTGCCTTCCACATTTTATGTATGTAGATCATTTTACACTTTCTTTTCTGTAGAGTTCATATATCATGTCCCTAATGCTGACTTGCCATGTATTTTTTTTGGGTGCCTGTGAAGAGACAAAGAAGGAATAAGATTACTGCACTCTTAGGCAGGTCGTACGAGGTGAATAATACGAGGCTGTGCATATGTGGGGGGGGGGGGGCGCTGGTCACCTCATCATGTAAAAGAAATAACCACAGCTGCAAGAGCATGTGAATACTTGGTGCAGGCTTCCTGCAAGGGGACCAGCTGCAGTGGTGGCTCTACGCTCCACAAGGAGCATGAAAGGACATGAATAAATGCAGATCTCATGGTTATAATGTGGGCTGTATTCTATGACATTTAGTAAAACTATTCCTGTAACCTTATTTATGTTCACCTGTCTATGACATTTAGTAAAACTATTCCTGTAACCTTATTTATGTTCACCTCTGTCTATGATATTTAGTAAAACTATTCCTGTAACCTTATTTATGTTCACCTCTGTCTATGACATTTAGTAAAACTATTCGTGTAACTTTATTTATGTTCACCTCTGTCTGTGACATTTAGTAAAACTACTCCTGTAACCTTATTTATGTTCACCTCTGTCTATGACTTACTTACTTAGTCATTCCCCTTCTACCGTGAAGTGTAGAGGTTTGGAAGAGAGAGCGCCAGACTATCCTATCGGCTGTCTTCCTCCTGGCCTGGTTCCATTCTAGTCCTCTGTCCTTCAAAGATTGTCTAATGTTGTCCTCCCAGCGGACTCTGGGTCGTCCTGGGGGTCTGGATCCCTGGCTCTTTGTTTCCCATGCCTGTCGTGGTAGCCGATCTTCTCCCATTCTGCAGACATGGCCAAACCATCTTAGTTGGAACTGTTCTACTTGGGTCTGCAGGGGGTGGGATTTTAGGCCTTGACGTATCGTCTGGTTGCGGACCATGTCTCTTCTTGTTACTTCAACCACCTTCCTCACATACCTCATTTCTGAGGTTTGGATCTGGCTTTTGTGGGTTGTAGTCATTGCCCATGACTCGCATCCATATGTCAAGACTGGGACATAGGTGGAGCGGTATACAGCCATCTTCGTTTTCTTACCAACCTCTTTCTTGCTGAGGAATCGATTTATGGCCTGAAAAAGTCTCCCAGCTGCTGCTTTTCGAGTGGCCAACTCTTCTTTGATGCCTCCCTTTCGGTCTATATCTCCAAGGTATTTAAAGTGGTCAACCTGCTCCAGGACCTGTTCTCCCAGCTTAATCTGATTTCTTTCTTCTCGTGATATCACCATGGATTTTGTTTTAGAGCTGCTTATGACCATCCCTCTCTTCTCCAGCTCTTCCTTCCAGACTTGCAGGTTGGATTGGAGATGTGCCTCTGATTTAGCAATCAGGGCAACATCATCAGCAAATGCCAGCTCTGAAATACAGACCTGTCTCATCTTCCAGTACCCCACTGAATACTTTCTTGTTCTCTACTTACATGTCTTGATGACATCGTCCATGAGGAGTATGAAAAGATAAGGTGACAGGATATCACCTTGTCTTACACCAGTGGTGGTCCTGAACTCTTCTGACTTATGGTTTGCTGTCCTCACATAATTTCTGCAAGACTTGTAGAAGCTCTTTATAGCATGAATCAGAGGTGCTGGAATGTTCTTCCTTGCCAAAAAGTCCCAAAGTTTGCTCCAGGGGACCCTGTCAAACGCCTTTTCCAGATCAATGAAACAAAGATGGATCTCACTCTTATACTCAAGAGCCTTTTCACTCTGAGTGTGAAGATTAGGTCTTGAGTACTTCGGTTAGCTCGGAATCCGCACTGGACCTCATCCAACTGAGGCTCAGCTAGGCTTCAGAGTCTCTGCTCTAGGATTCTAGAGTAGATTTTACCAGGGACACTGAGAAGGGATATGCCTCTATGGTTTCCACATTGTCGATTGTCACCCTTTTTGAAAATTGGTGTTATGATGGCAATCTCCCAATCCTTTAGTATGATCTTGTTGCACCATGCTGCCTGTAGGACCCTTAAGAGTAATAGGTTGCCTGATGCTTCCATGTACTTAACCATTTCTGGTGTTATACCATCATGCCCTGCTGCTTTGCCCATCTTGATTTTCTCCAGTGCTGCCTTCAGTTCTTCCATCTTTATGTCATCTTCATCACCATTGGTTTCCTCTTCTGTGCTAGTAGTTATCATTTCTGATGCTTGACCTTGCTCACCATCAAGGAGTTCTGAGAAATATTCTGTCCATCTTTCCACTACTTCCTTTGGGGCAGTAAGCAATTTGCCTTGCTTGTCCTTTATAAATTTGAGAGGGCATTGTTTTTCCTTCCTCATGTTCTTTAGGGTCTTATAGGACAATTTCTGGTTTTCTTGCGCATCTTTTTCTAGCTTTCTCCAAATTCTTCCCAGGACTTCTGTTCATAATTATTAGAATAGTTGCCCCTTTCTGTCATAACTGATTATGGGAATAATAATTAACTCTCACATTATTCAAATTAGGTACACTAAAAGCACACTGAAGAAACACTAGCAGTAGAACTTCAATTTTTGTTGTTTCATTTCAGCACTCCTTATTTTTTGTTTTTTTAATAACTGCTTCTAAACAGGCTATCCAAATACACTAAAACCAAACACAAAATGTTTTGCGTCTGCTTTCTTTGGTATCTAAAAGAACATCGATTAATGGGGTGGGTAAAGACACCAAACATAATGATGACACCTACAGAATTCTCAGTTTTTAAGAACTTATTACAAAAACAGTATGTAATGATTCACTCAACTGAAGAAATATATTTATGAAGTCAACATGGTTATTGCTTGTATAAAAAAAATGTTTATTACTTAAAATGAACTCCAACAGCGAGTTATTTAGAACAAAGTATTACGCATAAACAAAATTTTATTGTTCTTATTTTATTAAATCTTTTGTCGTCTTGAATGCTTTTAAAATTAAATCCATTGTCTTGTGTCCCTTATTTTAAAAAAAAAAAAAAATTAATTACAGTCCGATTTTCTTGCTTAAAAATGTCACTGTGGCCTGGTATGAAAATTTCATCTTGGCGTGTCTTGTGTCAAAATTTCACTGTGGTCTAAGTATCTTGTATGAAAATTTCATTTTCGCCTTTCTTGTGTCAAAATGTCACTGTGGTCTAAGTATCTTGAACCAAAATCTCATCTTGGCCTGTCTTGAGTCAAAATTTCGCTGTGGTCTATGCATCTTGTATGAAAATTTCATTTTGGTCTATCTTGTGTCACAATTTAATTGTGGTCTAAGCATCTTGTATGAAAATTTCATATTGGTTTGTCTTGTTTCAACATTTCACTGTGGTCAAAGCATTTTGTATGATAATTTTCTTCTTCTTCTTCCTCGTTCGTCCTGAAAAGGACGTTGGTTGTGATAATTTCATTTTGGTCTGTCTTGTGTCAAAATTTTGCTGTGACTGAAATTCTGTTTGTAGGAATGTTCCAATGTGGTCTAATTGTCATGAAAATAATACCTAAGTACCAAAAAACAATCCAAAATAAAATCAGTAACAAATTAAGCACAATAAAAAAAACACAGTAGCCAATTATTTTCCTTGAGACATGTCAGGAAATAACTGCAAGAAAAATGTTTCTAAGTTAAGCAATAATACTTAGGAAACAAGGGGGTTAATATGCAGCACTATAAACAGTATCTGATTCAGTCTCTTTTCACTCAAAGCTACACAGTTTAATTGTGTCAAATAAAATGCTTCCCTGATGAAAGGTTTTCAGAAATAAGAAATAATGTCTCAAAATAAATATCTTTCTTCCATTCTACACTTCAATGCAGAAATATGAGACAGGCAGCCAAAATGAATATTTTTTTCTGGCAATGAATATAAAAAAGATTATCTACTTTCATTGAGCCTGAGCCTCATTACTTTTGGGGTGCCCAGGGCTCCTGCTCTCCCTTGCTAAGCTCTGGGACATACGACTGCCTAACTGCAACAGCTCACCACTCCAATCCAAGTATGTTTCTACACTTGTATCCATCTGCCCACCCTTATCTTGACTTCAGCACTTCTGGTCTTCACCAACAGTAAGTGCTAATGAGATGTAGCAGTTCTGCAGCTGAAAGTATTGGAAACACTACTTTGTTTTCTCTCTAGGCCCGTGTTTACACAACATGTAAAATAAAGCGCCCATATTGCTGCTGCTTATAGAAGTTACCAGCACTTAATCTGCTAAATCCAAAGACCATGGTTTAACTGAAGAACTGTTTTAAATGATGCTACTGGTCAATGCACCCACATGTGACTATCACTGCACAGCTGCAAATAAAAGGTAATAGTCGTTTCTTTCTACAACAAATGTACAGACAATGTCTTGACTCTTAGAAGTGTAATCAAATCTGCAGGAAGCAGATATCTAACATTTGGCATGATCACCACTTATCATGTATTGCTGAATGCGAAAATCTGGCATTACCTCCTGAACCAAGCTAGAAGACAACAGTTTGAAAGTCATATTTAGTGAACTGTAAGCTGGCTCTTGTAGAAAAACGGCAACAGGGCAAGCCCATAGAAACAATAAGAAATTTACAAAGGGGGAAAAATGTAAAAGACTGGAATTGGGCTTCTTGAATGAGAAAAGCCCATATTTAAAAAACTGTGTGCCTTATTCTCAAAAGGGGAATTTTCATTCTGTCTGAGGTTATGGTTATTGTTGAAGAGAATCGAAACCATTGCACACTGGGCAAACCCACAGGTGCTCAGTCTCCCTCATTACTCGTATATGTCGAAAAGTGTCCCTGTAGCTCACTGGTTATATACACGATGGATGCATCCTCTCATATGTCCATCTCTGCTAGCCTTACATTTGATACCAAATTCCAACAGTCTTAACCTTGACGATTCAACTTTTCCAGTGTCATTCTCTAACAGGCGATCGTTAATTGATCTCAGTATCTCTCCCTTATCCATATCCAGTGTCCCCACTGTGGGTGCTCTTGATGCTAGTCTGTCAGCTCTCTCATTACCGTATACCCTTGCATGACCAGGACAGAAGATCCACACCAGCCCCTGCAGATTCAAAGCTTCTATGAATGTTTTCCAATCATGCCTAAGCCAACCATTTTGAACCTTTCGAAGCATGGACTGAGTCTGACACAATAACTGCCTTTGTTAATGAAGTTTCAGACAACCACTGTAAGGCTGCAGTAGCTGCCTTTACCTCCATTCTCATGCTGGAGGTTATCATGTAAGCTGTGCTATGTTCAGCGATGATTCTGTCATTTACTGTATCAGAGAAGCCTATCTTGATTTCTCACCATGGATTACAGACCCATCAATGGCATCAACATCCCCACCATGATGAGATATCAAATGATTAATTTCCAGCTCTGCTTTCCTATTGCCACAAGCTCTGCACTCTCTGTCAAGGCTAATGATGACTTGCTCGTAGTTTATCCAGTTATCACCAGACTTACTCCACTCTTCTCCCTGGGATATATTTTCAACTGGGGTCATCTGTCTAATCGTAGCTCTGCCTCTATTCTCATGCTGGAAGTTGTTATCTAGCAGAGAAGCCCAAACCTGATTTCTCAACATGGATCACAGACCCATCAGTATACACAATGGCATCATTATCCCCGGCATGATCATGTATCAGTTGATTAATTTCCAGTTCTGCTTTCCCACTGCCCAAGTTCTACACTCTCTGCCAAGGCTGATGACTTGTTGGTAGTTAATCCAGTTCTCATATGACTTACTCGACTCTTCCCCTTTCAATATATTTTCAAATGAAGTCACCTGCTTGACCAGTCTCTGCCTGTGCCATCCATGACATCCCCCTCTTTATTCTTGCTCCATTATGTCAGCTATGTTTCCATGCAGCGGGTGCCGTTTGTCTGTGGTTACTCGCACATAGGCTTTTACCTGGGCTATCGCATATCTGGATCTAATCGACAGCACTCCAAGCAAGTACCTCATTGTCACAATGGGGGTATCTTGCTTACAGCCCATGACTATACGCATCCTTTCATTTTGAATGCATTCTAGTCGTTCACATTGTGTTACTGACAGCGTGAGTATTCCCAGCCCATACTCAATGACCGATATGACTAGCTGTTGATAAAGAATAAATAGTATTCTCTGCTCCAGGTGCGCTGCGGTCATTATTTTCTGGGCTGCCAGAGCTCTCCTGCATTTCTTTATGATGTGATCAACATGGTACTTATATGATAGCCCGCGATCGAATGTTACTCTAAAGTATTTCATCTTTTCTTGCCCATCAATTTTCTGTCTATTGAGGGTAATATCTGAAAGGTCTGTTTTCACTATGTTGTTTAAGGAGTACCACATCACGCAGGTTTTGTTGAGATTGACTTTGAAGCCAGTTTCCTCGCACCATTTAAACAACTCCTGTAGTGTCCCATGTATGCTATTGTTGTTTTTGTAGTTTAACTAGGGCTGCTAAGCTTCTCGCTCTTTTGCAGCAGTACCAAGTTGAAGACTCCCTGGTATTATCTACACTGTAGATCTAGGCTTTTCCTATGGCTTTTCTGCCAATCCGAAATGTGTTGAAGTTAAGAGCTCCAGTTTCTCCAGCTTGGCTTGCATTTAAAGGATCGTCACATCTGATTCCAAGCTAGGAGTAAGAAGCATACTGTGCATTCCCTGCCATCCAAGGGGGCTCTCCAATTATGCAGAGCTAAAATATACTGTGCTCTAGTTCTGGGCTCTCCCAAGGAATTGTCACGTCCTGCACAGAGCCACTTCTCAGCTTCCCCTGCCTATCACTGGGTCCATGGTGAGATCCTCCTGCATGCAGTCAACCAGGTCAAAGTCAAGGAATTACGCCTGGGGCTCAAGTGACTTCTCCAAGCTTAGTGTGCAATGCTGGTTTCTCAACAAGTTTCACCACAGGGGGAATTCCTGGAAGTGTGTGGATGATTTCAAGAGTCAGTGAGGGTGTAATTAGCCTCACAGGCAGAGGTTCACTTCCACATATGTATTGTAGCATTGTGCATAGCTGATTGTCATATAAGGTTGACTCCAGATATGCCTCCATGCATATGTATGCTATTAACCATTTCCTGTCAGTCAGAGCCAGTTCTGTAAATGAGTATGTGATCAGCAAAAGTCAGTGTTCGTCCCAATCAAGTTGGCTGAATGGTGGATACTGTTGCTGTATAGATAAACAGCGCCGATGATAGTGGAGTACCCTGAGGCAGTCCTGGGCAAATGTGCATTGGGTCTGATGTCGATGTTCCCAAGCAAAATGTCATTGATCTCTCAGTTAAGGCAGCTGCTATCCATCTCGTTAGCCAAGGGTTAACACCGCAAGCCATTACACAGTTCATTAATGTTTCTGTCAGAGGTGAAAAGATAATAGGTGAGGTGTAACAAGATATCATCATGATTCATTAAGTCTATGACTTTATCAAGGTGAACACCATACACATTTGTTTCAACTTTATCTAGTCCAGGTCTAAAACATCCATCTCAGCTTTGTCTTGGCAGGTACTATAAAATAATAACTTTGCCTAGTTTACACTCTGATTTCCTCCTCTTGCTTGGTGAAAGAACTGCCAAGCTGTCATCTTCAAAGAGCAAGCTCCTCTTCTTCGACTTTTCTTTCACTCTGAAACTTATGTGCTCTTCATTTACATTCCCACCCTCACGGACCTCATGTAAAAAATCAGACTTGATACCCCCAATTTTTATCTTGCCATCACTACTAGAAGATGGATATGCTGGAGATAGTGCCAACCTAGATGGAGAATTTGTGCCATTTTTAGGGCTGGACCTCTTCAGTCTGATCCACTTGTTAATAGTGTCAGCTATAGGTTTGCCACTGGAAGATGGTGTGCAGATGGTAACAGCTGCAGGCAGATCTTTTTTATTCTGGCAAGCAACATGTGAGCTATTATCAGAGGAAGAAGATGAATATTCCAACCTGTGACTCTGAATCTTACTCCGAGAACTCTGAATGGGGTTAGAAGAGTTCTGTAATTTTGTCGCAGACAGCTCACATGACTGAGCTGTGTTGTGTGCCTTTCTGCACTGCAGATTACCTGGACTTCTACTGCCTAAATTTTTGTATTTTTTATCAATGTGACATGCTGAATCATATCTTTGTATACAAGTATGTCCAATTTTACAGCTCTTGCTCATTAAAGGTACTCTGCCACTTAGTTCAATTTCTGAACTACTGCAAACCGTTTCTTTAGAAGCTAATGAAGACCAGGCAATACTCTCACAATTTTTCCTCAACAAGGTAGCATGTTTCATCAATGGAGATGATGGTGCTGACTGTGGTTCTATACGTTTCCTTTTTCCTTTAAAAACGGGAGAATTCTTCAAGATAGACTTCCCAGGTGAGGACATCTCTAATGACGGTGGGTGCCCACTTCCAGTTGGGGGTGAAATAAGATAGGAATCTAAAAATTTTACTTTGCCAGGTGTTGTATGAATGTGATCTGTACCTGTTATCTGAGAAGAAATATGTTGTTTGGAAGGTGTAAATAAATATTTTCCTTGAGCAGAATCATTTGTTTTTTTTCCTTTTGAGGGTGTCGAAGGTAGGTCAATATCGCTTTGTGCATCTCTCCTTACCTGTCTAAAGGGTGAGCAAACTGTTGGTCCATTTCTAGCAAAGTTTAAAAATGAGCCATTGTTCTTAAATGGACTCGTCTTAATAGGACTCTTCAACAAAGTTGAAGAACGTAACCTTGCTGCCAAATCTGGTGAAGAATGTACAGTAGATTGAAGGGTCTTTTTTAATGGTGTTTTCTTACCTGGAGGCAGCATACGAATGTCTTCAGAAGAACCAGTGCAAAAAGTAACTGCTGAAGATTCTGAAATTTTCATATATTTTGCATCTTGATACGAAAAAATATTTCTAAAACTCAAGTTTAGAGGTGGGTCGCCTGAAGAGATCTGTTGCAACACAGGTGGACAGGATGCAGCCTCTAAATCATATGGTTGCCTTTGAACTATCTGTTTCTCTGGTGTTTTGTATCCTTCTTCGAAAGAATTTTTTGAAGTGCCCACTGTGGGACTAGCAAGCAAATCAAAATCATTTGCATTTTCCCCATCAAATATCAAATGAGCATATTCTGTGTCAGCAGGTCTGTTTGTTTTGTTTTTTATATCACTTTCTTTGAAAACAAGTTTCTTGGCCGATTTTCTTGGAGACCGCTTTAATGATGTTGAAACAGCGTGTTTGTCTTTCAGCTTACCCATTGGTTTTGGCGACGGTGACGACAGGAAAGATCTCATGAGACGACTCCTGGGTGACAACATGGGGGACTCCCCTCGTACTGCACTCGCAAGGGTACCTTGTGACTTGCTCCTCTGAATCATATACCCTGCAAAGCATAATCAAAACATATGAACACTTGATTAATATAAGGAAGTAAGACAAAATTCTTTTATATAAATGTTGGTACATCATCGTTGTTAATCCTTATTTGTTTCCTACGATACACACTGTAGCTCATTACAAATTTCTTGTTTAGGCCATGTTACCTGGGTCAGTGCATGAAATATTAGCTGTTTTTTACTTCCTTTAAATGTATACTTAAAGTACACATGAAAATGAATGGATACAGTATAAAAGGTGAGAGGAAAAAAAAAATAGAGTTGATGATACCACGATACACAGGATTCAAGTTGCCTGAAATTCTCCTATCCTGGTGGTACTCTACACCCCCCCCCCCCCCCCCCCCCCCCCATATTGGTTGAGGATTACCAAGTCCCTCTCCATGTACAAGTAATAACAATGATAATAATAGTAATACTATTTAAGAAAAACAAGCTAATGAAAATAAAACACAGACACAACATGAACCAAAAGTAAAACAACACAAAAAAAAACACTATTAACTAATCATAATTTAATGAAAAACAAAAAAGTAATACATGGAGTAAGCAAACTACAAATTCTAATGTAGACTGTCATCACCAATAGTAATCACAAATTATAAATGAATATTCCCTATATCACAAAATTAAAAATAAAACCACATTAAATACCCTATTACAACTGAAAATCAGGATGAATAGGGTAGACCAAGATGGTGGATGAGAGGAGGCAAATGAAGGTCATCTGATGCAAGTCCGCTCTCTTCCCATTTCTTTAAAAAGCTGACAGTTGATGGGCCTGCATGCCTACTTCTCAACCCAGTGAAAATAAAGTTCATTCGTTTGTTCCTCTTCTGTCAGTCTCTTTCAGAATCTCTTTAGCTTTAAAACTGTATTCTTTCCCTGTAGGTTCCAGTCAGATGGATATCTGTTTATACTGACCGTTATTTCTTGATGATATGTCCTATTCATCACCAGCTTCTCTATTTAATATCCAGAGAGACTGATATGTGTCTGGTTCTTCTCTACACCAGGCTTAGTAGCAACAGCAGATCTTTGAAAATTTGCTTTAAGAATCTTACTTCATCATACCAAACCTCAGAAATGAGGTATCTAAGGAAGGTGGTTGAAGTAACAAGAAGAGACATGGTCCGCAACCAGACAATACGTCAAAGCCTAAAAACCCAACCACTGCAGACCCAAGAAGAACAGTCTCAAATGAGATGGTTTGGCCATGTCTGCAGAATGGGAGAAGATCGGCTGCCACGGGAAGCATGGGAAACTAAGAGCCAGGGATCCAGACCTCCAGGACGACCCAAAGTCCGCTGGGAGGACAACATTAGACAAACTTTGAAGGACCGAGGACTAGAACGGAACCAAGCCAGGAGGAAGACAGCCGATAGAATAGTATGGCACTCGTTCTTACAAACCACTACACCTCACAGTAGAAGAGGAACGACTAAGTAAGTAAGTACTTCATCATCACCTTCTTTTTTGCTCCTTATGGATGATGGGGCCACCACTATAGATGGCCCCTTGTTGAAGTCTACCCCATAAGCAGCAGCAGGTTTCTGTAGCAATTTGTTTTACATGATGAGGTTGTCAGCTCCATGCACAACCTCCAATTAACCACCTTTTACAAAATACCTGAGATGACAGTAGGCCTATTCTTTCTTATCTTCTCGGACACCCCTGGGAACTAAATTGGGCCAATCTCTCCCCATGGAACACTAATGAATGAAAGGAGATTCACAATTTTTCCCTGCTACTTCAACATTGCACCCTCACTTTCTTTATCTCACACATACACACCTACAAGCATGAATACACATATTTACATACTCACACACATCTATATATATATATATATACAAAACACAATTACTGTCTGTCTGATCCTTATACATTTAAACATGTATTGACCTTTTATTGTCAAATTTAACAGAGTTACTCCTTAGAGTTTTACGTATAATGCTATGAAGTTATTTTATAGCAAAAAAGTTTTAGTTGTGACAGAAAAACATTATCAAAAATATTTCCATTATATTCCTATGACCAGGTAAGGGACATAATCTGTTCTGCCAACGCAGTTAACTAAATTAATCTGTTTATCAGACCCAAGGTAAATAATCAGAATGATAAAAACATCAATTAATATAATTATGTGATAATTTAATATTATTAAATGTACATTTTTAGCTTGAATGAAATTCTAAAAAGATTGTGAGTCTTTTGCATCATTTATGTTAACAGTAATGCATTATTCTGATGGACTTAATTTTAAATCACAGATTATGACTTTAAAACAGAACTGTATCAACGTATATTAAAACCAATGATAGTCACATTTGGACATGCATTCAAATAAAAGCATGCATTACCCACAAGCATAGTATGCTTTTGTTAATTTTTTTCTTGTGTAATTAATTTTTAACAAATTTATTTCATGCCTTTTAATATAACCGACTCCAACACTTTTACTGACCAAAAAGGAAAAGTTGCATTTCATTGAAACTGACTGTGATCACTTCAAATTACTGTTGCAGAAGTGACCATTTTATAAAAGTGTGACCAACACAAATTAAAAATTAATGTAAAGATAGTCCCATAGCAGATAATTCTGTAGGGTAGTGAAGTAATAAGATAATTATTTAGGACAAAATTTCTCTACATGCGTTCAAATGTAATCATGTGTTACTCGTAGGCACTGTATGCCTGCTTTACTTTTTTTCTGCCGGCACATAATTTTTTTTTTTTTTTATGTATTCTGAAAGAACCGACAAATTTAGTGTCTAGGTATACCATTTCGCGCATCGTCATATGTATGCAAAAATCTTATTAATGTTATCAAAACAAACTGTTACTTCTTAGCATCTTTCAGGTAATGCCATGAGGTTATTTTATAGCAAAAAGTTTTAGTTGTGACAGAAGAAAAATATTATTAAAAATATAATAGTTGCAATCGTTTAAGGACTGTTTAGTAATTTGGTCACATATTGCCAGGTAAAATCATTTGTTTTCCCACCTCTTTGGTTTTTTTTTTTTTTTTAAATCAAACAAAGTTGGTGACTAGTTCATGAAATGTGTGGCCAATTCAATTCATGTGGATGTAAGTTTCATTTGATAAAAAAACAGATTTTCATGTATTTATTTGCTTACATTAATGGTAGGCTAGTGCTACCAAATTCCCTACATATCCTATACCTAATCTGATTTCATTTCCATCGGATGTTTGCAATGTCGTCTTGTCAGTTCGATAATTACAAAACAATGTATTTGCCAACATTTGCAACAACTTTAGAAACCATAAATGGCTTTGTGAGCGAGGAATTCTGGCACCTAAAAGTGAAAGCATTTGTAATATTAATCTCCAAATACAGAATTACCTGTCGGGCATTGCCACAACATACAAATCCATTGGCATTGTCATAGATAGCCAGTAGGCAGTGTTTTATTCAACTGAGTTTCTCTATTATTTGGAACAAAAAGGAATGTCACAGCACAATGTAATTTTAAAAATTGATGAGCTGATGTTTCTGCCACATCTTGATCTGCCTAAACTGTGTTATAGAACCAGACTTCCCATAAAGAACCTCAAGCCAAACATGGTAGAAGCAATTATTACACATAAAGGAGGGAAACCCGAGGCCTGTAAACAGTAAATTAATATGAAACAAATATAAAAGTATGTTATCAGGCACTCGCAGGAAATAAAGAAGTAGAACACCAGACAACAGAAAAACAACAGACATGAGTGGCTTACCCAGGATTTGAACACTGGACCTTCCGTGCGACAACCCCGCCTAGCCATGCAAGCGAATCACACTATCCGCCCTGCCATCTACGCATCATCAAAAAATGATGTTTCAATGGCAGGTCAACAGTGCGAACCACAATACACGACTTCTGGTGTCGTGTATTGTGGTTCGCACTGTTGACCTGCCAATGAAACATCATTTTTTGATGATGCGTAGATGGCAGGGCGGATAGTGTGATTCGCTTGCATGGCTAGGCGGGGTTGTCGCACGGAAGGTCCAGTGTTCAAATCCTGGGTAAGCCACTCATGTCTGTTGTTTTTCTGTTGTCTGGTGTTCTACTTCTTTATTTCCTGCGAGTGCCTGATAACATACCTTTATATTTGTTTCATATTAATTTATGGTAGAAGCAACAATATTAAAGGGCTGTGGAAGAAAGTGCATTCATTCCATGCACTTCTCTGATCTCCACTGACATGCTTTTTTTATTTTAAGTGACTGCAAATGTCCTATGCAGCTCGCATTTGCAATGACTATAAACAAGGCCCAAGGACAGCCACTTAAAGTAGCAGACATTAACGTAGAAAATCCATGCTTTTCACATGGGCAGCTTTATGGTGCTTGCTCCACAGTGGGCATACCAAGAAATTATTTCATTTTCGTCCCTGACAGCAATATAAAAATAATGTTTATTAAAAAAAAGCATTAATAATGTTGCATTAATAAATGCAGAAAATAACAGTAAGTAAATATGACACGATGTGGTCAGTTATATTAATTGTAACGTGAAGTAAAAGAATACAGAATAAAAATTAATAAAAATATCATAGTTTGATTTCTATATTTTCAGAAGTTTCACAAACTGTTACTAGAAAACCTGGGCAAAGCCAGGTACTTACTGCTAGTACATACAAAAAAGCAAATGAAACAGGCACACACACACACATAAAAGACAGCAAGTAAAACTACATCCAGCATTAATATTTAAAAGAAAGCAAATGAAAGTGTATCAGAAATATGGCACTTCAGCTGACATATAAACACATATACACTTGCAGATCTACTCACTCTGAGAGCTATTTCCTTCTCCATCTTCCTTCTGAGCAAGTTCAAGGGACTTGGCTAAATTACGAGAGGGTTGAGTGCTAGAGGAATAGAAGGACTCCCTTACAATGTACCTGGCTGGCCGGTTTATGTTGGAATTATCATCATTATTGTCATTATCATCATCTGCAAAAGAATAAAAGCTCATACTACAGGAAGTAATTATAAGACTATGAAGTACTGAATGTTCATAAAGCAATAACAGACAGCTGAAGCAGTTAGTCCACCATCCTGATTGCTCCCTTCTATTAATATTTCTTATCTGTACAGTTGACTTGTGAAGTTAGGTCATTTCCCATACTACAGGCTTCCAGTGTCTAAGTGTGATATCTTACCCATACTTCATATTAGCACAATTTTTGAATCATTAATATGATCTTCTATTTTTTAGCATTGCATGTTTAGTCCCATTTCTTATGTGCCACTGCATTTGCTTCTTGTTTTTTTTTTCAATACTATTCTTTTTGTTACTTTCAATTATTAGTTTCAGGTCTTCTTCAGTCTATTTTACCATAAAAGTTTATTAATTTATTTATATTTTTTCTTTCCCTCTTTGTCAAATTTTTTTCTTTCTTTTATTTTGTTTTGTTTTTTTGTTGTTGTTGCATTTTACACTGTTCATATGTACTTTTTTTTAAACCTTAGAAATACATCTGTTTTTAACCAGGCATATCGTAAAAGATAACCAGGTAAGGCATTGCACAGGATTTGGAAAATCATGTAATATCTTCTTCTTCCTCATTCAGACTTCCACATTTATGACTCTAATAAAGGCAGTAGTCAACCCAAGGTTCCCGACATCTCCAAACAGTTTTTCGTTGACAGAAGTGGGTTGTTGCCATATGCTACCCAGTTCATTACTATAGGTTGAGCAGTACTGCAGCATGTGTTCGACTGTCACCGGGCTGGTACCGCAGGTGCAGAGATCTGTGGCACCAATTTTGTATTTGTGGTATAGATGGTATCTCAATCTGTTGCGTCCAGTCCGTAGCCGAAAATGATGCACAATCTCATATTAGTCGGTTCACCATATTTATGTACACATATATTTGCCAAATAAATTAATGTATGTTCTCTCTCATTTCCTCCTCCTAAGTCGTAACTGTAAACAACATCTTTTACTTTCTCCTTTGCTACCCTGGCATCTGAACCTTCTCATATGGTAATTTTTTTACCATTTTACCACAGCCACCTTTATTTCACAGCAAAATGTTTGTAAGACACTTTCTGGGCTTTCATTTTTTGTGTTTAGTATAAAAGGTGCATGTGTACTTCTTATATGGACTAATGTAGAAATATAATGCTATATCTTTTTCATTAAATTTTTGTGTCATAATCACCTATGCTTCTTCTTCTTCTTCTTCCATCCTTAGCCACCGACCGTCAAAGCAGTCAGTGGCCATTACGCCTAGTGGCGTCTTAGGGCAACAGCAGATAGGTTTTCTTTGCCATTGTTTCCCATCACGCCTATTGGCGTCTTTAGGGCAACGGCAAATCAATCCATTTGCTGTTGTTTCCGTAATCGAAGTGACGCAAATGGGTGATCAGCCCATTGGTAATCACCTATGCACAACAGCCATAATTGCTTTTGCAGTCAAGATGCAAAGAGCTTGCATTAAAATAAACAACCAATGCTGTGCATAAGCTAATACTGTATTATTTTCAGTTTACGAAGACAAAACAAATGAAAACCATAAGAGACAACAGAACATGTAACAGAACAACCAATAAACAGCTGTCTTGTCCTCAAATTGTGCATACAGCTCTAAACTCTTTTGTCTTTTTTTCCCATGTCTTAGTTTGCATTTTCTGTTTACTATCTTTGCTTCTGTGATTGTGGAAGACCTCTGAGTGATGTATTGAAAACTCTAATATTTATGCATGCACACTAACAAAGGAATTATAATTAGCATTACTCTGCACTTCACCCGTGTGTTACCGGGGCCCGAAAAGGGAGCAAAGAATAGTAACACTGTTCCCTTCCATGCATGTCATAGAAAGCAACTAAGGAGGGTTGGGCATGGGGCTGGTTACCCCATCCTGTAAAAAATTTACACCACAAAAACTTTAACAAATATGGACAAGTCAAATAAAGAAAATAAAACACAGCCATCTAAGACAGGGGAAGGTCCTCTCGTAGGGAGGCGTATGATGCAACACAGAGAAAGCCGAAAGGAGTCTGTGTTGCTGACTAACCTTCTTTCTTCTAGGAGAACTTCCAGATTTCGCACCTGGAATGTTCGGACATTAAACGAACAAGGGTGTCACGAAGTGGATTTAAGACTAGAGGCTGTCTACATATAGTGACAAGACACTAGTGAGAAGAAACACTGAAAGGATAGATTCAGATGAAAAATGACAGTGCAAATGTGAAAGTTGAGACCATTGGCTCCGAGGTTGAGAACCGAAGTTGACTCTTCCTCGCCACTCCGGACATCTAAATTGCTATGGCCTCAACCACCTCTAACTACCCTAAGGGGATAAGGTTCAATTAAGATTCACATACACCACGATACAGACAACAGATAGCTACTGTACGTAAATCAAATGACTGATTCCAGCTATAATGTACAAGTTTTATTTACACCCATAAAAACTCAAATACATGTCAAATAAATAAAGTGCGTGGGTGCACCCCTGGAACAATCAAGCACACATAAAATGAATCAACCCCAACCCTTCTCCCACAATTTCAACCTGTATGGGGAAAGAAGTTTAGATTAACCAAATTACACCACACTGCACTTGGTGGGGTCTCAGATGTCGAGCCTCCACTCAACTAGCTATGCTAACTTCTAATGTTACTGCTAATGTCACAGTCCTCTGGAACTACTACAAATTGTCTACACAATCACTGCACAGACTTCTTAACTACCCAGCCTATCCTGAAAATCTCCTGAACACTGCTACACAGCTAACTGCACCTCTAACCTTCAGCAGCTGTCCTCTGCTATGATCTTCAACAAAACTATGTCTCAGTTCTGTCTTTCTGGTCTACCACCTGTAGACTAAACTTCAGCAGCTGTCTTCTGCTCTAACATCTGTAGACTAAACTTCAGCAGCTGTCTTCTGCTCTAACATCTGTAGAGGGTATTTTAACCCTGTTTCCCTCCACAATTCTGAAATTGACGACTAGGTTTACAATGATTCTGGGCTGGAAACTTTAGCTGGTTTCTACTAACACTTCTCTGGATTTTACCTGCCCGGTTACCCCTCTGGGTTCAGGCTTCTTTGATCCTTAGCCGCCGACCGTCAAAGCAGTCAGTGGCCATCACGCCTAGTGGCGTCTTGTAGGGCAACAACAAATTGATTCCACTTTGCTCGGTCGGTGGCCATCCTTCATACAGTGCCCCAACTCTGGTTCATTCTTTGCATCTCAGCCTCCACAGTCCTCCGCCAGGTTGTTTTTGGTCGGCCTCTCTTTCGTTTTCCTTCAGGGGTCCAAAGCATAGCTGTTCTTGTGATGGCATCAGGGTCTCTTCTGAGGACATGGACAACCCAGCTCCAGCGTCTGCCAGCTATGATGGTGTGCATGTCCTCTTGCTTGCTACGAGTAAGCAGATCTTGGTTAGTGATGGTATTCGGCCAAAAGATTCGGTGAATTTTTCTTAGGCATGTTGTGTGAAAAGAGGACAATTTCGACATTTCCTTCTCTGTAACTCTCCAGCATTCCGCACCATAGAGAAGCTTTATTATGGCCGGGACGAAACGAAATAATTACACCGACGCTGGCAGCATGCCAATTTGCGTGCGTAACATTTACTGAGCTCAGCGCTCAGGATTTCCAACAAATCCTATTCCTGGAGAAAGGTCTTCCCTGCCTGGGAAAACGTATTTCCATTCTTCGTCCGCCTCTGGCAAAATCTCAAACCCTTCTCTGTCTGAGATGCCAACTCCTGCCGTGGGGAAAGTTATTGGCACTTTCGCTCTTCCCACTGCGCCGATACCCGCTGTAAACGAATAGAAAAATGCACAGCTGAACAACACTTAAATAATACATCTTTATATAACAAATAACTCCCTGACTTTAACCCCCCTGCTCTATTCTCGTTATGTACCACCATACAAATAATCATGCCCAATAAGTCAGCACTCCCCCACTCAACTCCCTTCTCTACACTACCCAATTCCAAAATAAACATTTCCCAATCTGGTTAACGCTCGCAGCCCGTCTGGCCCAGATTGTCTCTGTTCTGCATGACTAGTCCTGAAACAAAACAGTTTTTCACAGGGCTCTCCGTGCAAAAATACCTTAGCCCACTTCTAGACTGACACTAATGCAGCAATGATCACCCAAATAAAATAGACCTCTCTAGGAATTCCTAAAATTCCCTTCCCGTAAAATAAATCACAACAAAAATGAAATAAAATATTATTCCCTTAACAGAAATAAATTTCATCTCCGTCTTCTGAATACACAGTACACAAATGCCCAAACAATAACGTATAACCAGTTTATGCTAGCATCTGCATGCCGTCAAAAGTTATACATAAACCCAGGTTATCAATTTAAAACCCCGTAGTTCAACCACGTGCTCCTGCATAAATATTCATTAAATGATAGCACCCACGTGCTCCCGTCTAATTATATATATAACTATATAACTCAGAATAACCTCCCAATGAAAATACACATTACACGCGCTCCCGCCATTCTGTACATTACCATAAATCACAGATGCGGGTTCTCTACAGACCTACTTTGAAATAATCCAAAGCACGCCCGTAACATCTCAACTTTTAAACCATCTTAAATACCGCTATTCCTTCAATAAGGAATTATATGGACCTCTTAAGTTTTCCCAGTTTATCACTACGATAGTATTGATGGCTCTGGAGTTAAGAATTAAATTAAACTTAAACTTCCCAAAGAAAACTTAACTGATCGGCCTAGGACTAGTAAAATCAATTTAACCCTTTGAACCCGAGGTCCCGAAATTTCGGTCCGTGTGTAAAAAATCCATTCCCCGAGCGACCGCAATCTCGGTCTGGGCACACCTAGCTTAGCAATACGGGGCCGGAATGGAAATGTGTGAAAAATAATGACGTCACGAAGTACACATGTCTTGTGGAATGTTACTCTAAAATGGCGGCGCCCAAAAAGTGATAATATTTTGCAATTTTTTAATTGTTTTCATAATTAAAAGGCGTGTTGAAAATCCAGGAAATAGCCATTCTAAAAGGCTATCAACGGAACAAGCAGTTGAACTTGTGCTCAATGATTCGGAGGATGATGAATATAGATTTAGATGGTGATCGAGTGACGGAACTTGTGAATCAGATTATGATCCAGCTAGTTCTAACCCTGTTCCTGGCCCCTCAGGGGATCGGGCTATGGTGCAGGGGCGTGGAAAGGGGTATATCCCACATAATGTATCAAGTAAATTTGGTCTCACAACTGTGGATGTTCAAACTCCTCAACTTTGTATTGACTACAATACATTCATGGGTTGCTGCGATGTCAACGACCAAGTTTGTCGTCTCAGTAAAACGCACCGGCATTATCGCTGGCCTCGACGGCTCATAGTGAAATTTTTTGCTCAGGAGCCCAGGGGAATGGGGTTTTACGGGCTGGGTGGCCAGAGTTCAATGGGTTAAAAGTACCAACCACGCTAATAACTATGCTTACCAAATTCGAATGTTCCACTGAAAGGAAATCGACTTGTCTCTGGTACGCGGCTGGCAATTTACATTTAAGAGACTGGGCTATGAATTACGGGCCTATTTATAATCATCGATCAGCACGTGACCTCTTGACGTCATTTGCGCGGCTTTGTTTCTAGCCCAATGGTCACTCTGCATTTCAAATGCAGTTTGATCTCGGCCACTCAAAATCGTAAACCATTGTTACGTACATTTATTACCTAAGGGGGTAGTCTTCGGTCCTGCCAAATGTACGCACCAGTCTTAATATAGTTATATTATTTGTGCATTCGATTGATTCACGCACTGACGTGCACAATGCAGTGTGAGTTGCTTTGGACGCACGGGTAACCTAGTTTAGGGATTCTGACGTCATGTTTTGTATGGGGCAGTACGGACCATGTTGATGTCCGTGGAATATTTCTTGTATTCGTGGCAAGTTTGTGGAAGCCATTATTTCTATTGATATATATATTGGTCTTCATGTCGAAGCCAATAGTGGAAGTATCATGTAAGTGTCGCCCCATTTCACATTGAATGTTTATTGAGTTAAATTAAAGTATCAGGCCGCTCCTAGTTATGGTCTAGCGGGGATCCATCGTAGTATGTCATTCCTAGAATGGACAAACGGAGTCGATTGCCTTGTTTGAATTACCGTAGAGGGAGGATACCTACGAGGAAACGAAGTTAATTGATTTTGTATGCTTCACATGTTTTAATATGCCGTTTCGCCAATGCCAAAGTCATGGCATGGATTTTGGGAGAGGTTAGTCAACAGAAGACTCTAACCTGATTGTATTGCCGTGTATGACTTTGTCTGGATTATATATATGCTACATAAGTATTGTATGAAGAAAGTCTGGGAATTTTACGGGTATGATATCAAAGATTGATCCTTGAACATGAATCCGTTTACCACGATAGACGTCCTTGGAAGAAGGTCAACGGACTTCATTGTAAATGTATATTAGAGGGTAACAGAAGTGATCCTCAGCTCACTTGGATAGAAGAGGACTTGATTGTTGAAGAATCTCCAAGAATTTAAGAGTATGATCAGCAACTTTAAAGTATGACATTTGCATCTGTAATCTGTAACCATGATCGTCTTGTGTGTTTCACCCCGTATGTGTCACGTTAAATAAAATATATGTACAGTCATCACAGACTTGTGTGCTGCCAGTAAGTGACCAGTTAAACACTACTTGTTGGAGTTCGTTTTGAAGAACATTTTCTGACATTTTTGTTCCTTTGCAACCATTCGCGTAATGAAGTTCTTTACCAGTAGAACTGAACGGACCCAACAGTAAATGGTATGCCAGTGTGGTCTGGAAATAAATAATTTCACAGGAACGTACTCAATCCAAGTATCGGTTGAAAAGAAGATTTGAACTTTCAAGGCGACAACATCTCAAACTTGGAACCTAGTGTGATGATGAATCAGAATCAACTTACGGTTACCAAATGCTCAAGGTCATCAATCAACCTCCACGTCAAGTTTTACAGTGACTGACTGCCTTGGGATCACCTATTCGTCATTATTACGTGCGAGCTGTTGTTATATACGCAGAGCGAAGTATTTTATCCTCAGACGTACATCCACGGAGACGAGGCACATTGTTTTTTCCCGGCACACGCGAGATGAGTATAACGTGCTTTCGTTGTACATTTTATTACTTTTAGCTGTGCCTTCTATAGTTATGTCCATCTTTACATTTTCCATGTTATATGTTATATGTTGTACATTCGTCGTGGGAGGTAGGGAGGTTGATCTGACGAACGAGATCCATCTCGAAGCCAATTCGGGCTCTTCGTCAGACGTTCTGTAGGGCTCAACTTGTAAGTTTCAATTGAGCGATAATTCCGGTCCAAGGCTAGAAACCTTGCCGAAGTTCCGATCGCTAATTGTTCCTTATGATAGTATCTGTTTAGCTGTTTCGTCACGTTTACTTGTTGTTTTTGGTAGTTATTTTTACTCGTATTTAGTTTTATGATGAATTTTGTTTGTATTATGCGTCCGTCTCACCTTTCCTGTCGTTCAGTTTTTTACAAAACCTATGTTTTTACACTGTGTTGTCAATTGTCCTGTTGAGTATCTGATCGTAGTTGTCATCGTAAATTTTTACGATATTCTATTTTAGTTACACATTTCTATTTTTGTTGATTTCTACGATTGTGTTCACTCGTCTTTGATTATCGTGTCTTGTCGGTAATGTTTCTATTGTCTTTCACGTTGTTGATTTCATGACATTTCATTACATAAATTACTGTATTGATTATTGATATATTTCATAACTATATGATAACAAAAGATACCGTTCTAGGACAGGAACGACGTACACTTGGCAAAGTAACAAGGTTAATTAATTTACATTGATTAATTATCATTTTATAAATCAAGAGTATTGTGACTACTTATAAAGCATAATGTATTCACTAGATTATTTCATTAAGCAAGCAAAAGCTCTTCAGATGGCTCCTGATGAAGCAAAAGCATTTGCACTTGCAGAATATAAGAAAGCTCAAGAAATAGAAGCCGAACAGAGAAAGTTAGAAACTTTAAGACTAGAAAAACTTCAATTTGAGGCAGATCAAAAACGGATTGAGGCTGAGGAGGATGAAAAGAAGAGGAAATTTATAGCTGAGGAAGAGGAGAAAAAAATGAGATTAGCCGCTGAATTAGAAGAGAAACGATTTCAGCGAGAGGCAGAACAGAAGCAAAGGGAGGCTGAAGAAAGACTTAAAATTGAGATGGAAGTTAAACAAAAGGAAATAGAAAATAAACAAAAGGAAATGGAAGAAAGAAGATTAATAGCTGAACAAAACACAAAACGACTTCAGCTTGAGATGGAAGAGAATGATAGAAAACGACAGCATGAACTAAAATTAGCAGAGTCAGAATATGAGAGACTTAGGTTAACTCAGGAAGCTAATTCTCAGAGAACTTTTGAAAGCCAAACTTCATCCAGGCAGGATCATTTTAAGGAAATTCACCTTTTTTTTATTTTTTTTTCCTTAACCAGCGGCACTTGGGCTTTCAGCCCCTTCGGCCCAATGACATGTCATTGCGAGGCTGGGGAACCTGAGGACTTTCCTTCCAACCCAGTCAGGAGCTTCGCTCCTTCCCATCCACAGAGGGTTTATCACAGGAGCCGTTCAGGCTATTCAGTCAAATTTCCGGCCGTAAACATTTCTTCAAACGCCGACGCCCGGGTTTGAACCATGAACACCTGGTCGCCAGTACAACGCCGAAGCCATTACACCAGCGCGGCTCCCGAAATTCACCTTAAATTACCTAAATTTAATCCCCCGTCGGATGACGTAATATTTTTCCTGGATAGATTTGAGGCCACTTGTAGGTCTTATAACGTGGATAAAACACTGTATTGCACATATTTATCCAGGTTACTTACTGGGGATGCTTTAGCAGTTTATCATACTACCAGTATTAATGAGAAGAATGATTATAATGCTCTTAGAGCCGCACTTCTGAAGAAATTTCAAATGACAGAAGATGAATACCGATTAAGATTTCGTACATTACTACCGCAATCAAGCAGAAATTTCAGTGATTTTCTGTCACAAATACGACTAACCCTAGAAAGATGGATCGAATTATCCAAAATTGAAAAGTCGTATGAAGGTCTCTTCGATTTACTGATGCGCGATAAGGTACTATCGTCTGTAAATCCTACATTTCTCGCATTTTTACACGAACGGAAACCTTTATCTATGAAAGACTTAGAAGAACATGCAAAAAATTTCTGCACTGCTCACCCAACCATGGATCTAAGTAATGCACAGATTAAGAATGAATTGCCTGTTGCTTTTGCAGCACAACAAAACAATTTTTCACGAAATCGTTCCTTTAGTGCTGACAGGTATGTCAATAAGGGAAATAATTACAATTTTAACAATGATAACTTTTACAAAGGGAAGCAATTTCAACAATCTGCTCCATTTAATGTTTCTTGGAACCAAGCTCACAGATCGCGAGATTTTGGTAACAATAATTTTAAAAATAATCAAGGACATTATAATAAACAAAACTGGAGATCAAGATCTCAGGGTCCGCAAAACAGACAAGGTTCTTGGAATAAAAATTTTAAAGAACATCATAACTTTAATTATACAAATTATCGGACTCATCCAAATTTTAACTCAAGCAGAAACGACAATTATGGCAATTTTAATGCAAATAATCAAAATCGATCGCGTCGTAGAGATAGATCGTCGAGTAATACGGGTAGACATTCTAATGTCGCTTTAAGTGATACACAGGCTAACATTGAACAGGGTAAAGTAGCTGAAACTCACAATGCTATGTCTTGTTCTCTTGATTGTACCCAGGTGAAAGACTGTCCAGAATGCTCGACTCTTTTCCAGCCTAAGGCGATCACGACGCTGCGTTGCGGACATACCTTGCCTAGTCTACCTGTAGTCTGTACGGCCACTGCTGCGTCAGTACACCAGGGACAGGGCTCTCTTAAGTTTAACAAGGGATTTGTCAACAACATTTCATGCTCTCTCCTATTTGACTCAGGTTGTAGTACTGTGGGCGTCCGGACTTCGCTGATCAACCCAAGTTGTGCCACGGGCAGGGTTGTCAAGTGTGTGACTTTTGGTGGCACCGTTGAAACATTTCCCACTGCTATTATTGACCTTAATACACCATTTTTTTCAGGAAAGATCCAGGCATGTCTCCTTCCGAATCCAATTTGTGATGTAATACTTGGTCGCATACATGGTATTAAAGAGTGTACACCACAGCAAATTGCTGAATGGGAAGAGCGACATATTCAAACTGCAAATGCAGTAGTGACTAGAGCGCAAGCTACTAATATGTCGCATGATACACCTATTGAACCTACAGTTCATACCACTTGTGATGATGATGCTCCTATTTCACGGGAGTTGTTTGCAACATTGCAAAAGAATGATGATTCATTAAAAAAAATATGTATGTGAACAAAAAGAATACCAGCAACAAACTTGCAAAATCTAGACATGACTTTATACTTAAAAATGGGATTTTGGTTAGAGTAATACGGGAAAAGGATTCATCCTTATGTTATCAGATCTTAGTCCCATCCTCTATGAGATCTCGTATATTACGACATGCGCATGACTCGCAATGTGCGGGCCATATGGGTTTTTCGCGTACCAAATCCAGAGTGCTTTCGGCATTCTACTGGCCAGGCGTCCATAGGGACATCACTCTCTATTGTCGGTCCTGTTTGATATGTCAGGAAGTTAAGGTACGGGGTCCATTTCATGCGGCTCCTATTCAAGCTGCGGACATCCCGATTAGACCATTTGATAAAATGGCTATAGACATTATTGGTCCGATGCTTCCATCTGCTAGAGGGCATACGCATATTCTTACGTGCATTGATATGTGCACTCGTTGGCCTGAGGCCATCCCTCTCAAGAACACTTCATCTGCCAGTGTAGCAGAGGCATTGATGTTAATCTTCTCACGCATTGGTTTTCCACGGAAAATCTTGTCGGATCATGGGGTTCAGTTCATTTCTGAATCCATGTCTCAAGTTATGAAGACATTAGGTATAGACAGATCTCTTAGTTCTATTTATCATCCGATGTCAAATGGGTTAATTGAGCGTCTCAATAGGACACTCAAGCAGTTGTTGGGTAAGATGACCCAAGACCATCCCCAAGACTGGGATCGGGTCATACCCGCTGCTCTGTTCGCGTATCGCGAAGTACAAAATCAAGCCACGGGGTTTTCTCCATTCCAGCTAGTTTTTGGCATGCAACCACGCGGTCCGATGTCGTTAATCCACGACTTATTGGTTGACGAGAATATTGAAGAGGAAACTCAATCCTCTTATGAGTATGTGATCTCTCTGAGAAAGAGAATCATAGATGCTTGTAGACTAGCTACTGCATCATCCGAACAAGCCAAAGAAAAAGCTCGTCTATTTGCAAACAAGTATAGACGTCTTCGCCAGCTTATTCCTGGTGACGAAGCTTTTGTATTACTCCCTGCGCATAACAATCGTCTTTTAATTACCTGGAGAGGTCCTTTCAGGATCATCTCAAGAATATCCGATGTCGACTACATCGTTGATGTTAATGGTAAACATAAAACCTTCCACATTAACATGTTGAAGGAGTATTACTCACGTCCTGATTATCTACAGTCAGTGTTCCAGGCAACTGACGATCCTACACCTCCTATTCAACACTATTCTAGTTTGTCAGTCATCCAAGAAGAAGAATCTTCTTTCGATGATGTACAACTACCAATACCAGTTGTACCACTCCATTCCACTGAGAAATGGAATGATGTTACAATCTCATCTACTCTTTCGGCTGATCAACGTCAGCAAGTCTCTAATATTCTACACTCGTATGAGGATGTCCTCACTGACATCCCAGGTCATACGTCAGTCATCCAACATGACATTATTCTGACTGACGATACGCCTATTCGAGTTCGCCCATATCCTATCCCTTTACACTTTCGTGATAAGGTTGATAAGGAATTGGATGAGATGCTTCAATTAAATATAATTGAACCATCTTCATCACCATATTCTTCTTCTATGGTAATCATTAGGAAGAAGGACAACAATATACGTCTTTGCGTAGATTACAGGAAATTAAACAAAGTTACAAAATTCGATGCGGAACCGTTACCTCTTTTAGACGACTTATTGGAGAAATTATCTCATGCCACATTCTTTTCGAAATTTGACCTTTCAAAGGGCTATTGGCAAGTGCCACTCACTCCTAAAGCAAAGCCATTCACCGCTTTCTCGACGCCACGGGGTCTTTTTCAATGGAATTTTATGCCATTCGGATTAATGAATGCGCCAGCTACCTTTGTACGCATGATGCGCCGCATATTGTCTCATCGTCCCGATGTCATTACTTATATAGATGACATCTGTCTTTTCAGTGACTCTTGGGATGAACATATTCATGGATTAAAAGCTTTACTTTCTACCTTACGGGATTATAACTTAACAGCGAAACCTTCAAAGGCTTTTGTCGGTTTTCATGACATCTCATTTCTGGGTCACCGCATAGGTCATGGTTTCATGTATACAGAAGACAGTAACGTCTCTAAAATTTTAAACATCTCGGCACCTAAGACAAAAAAACAAGTTAGATCTCTTTTAGGACTAATACAGTTCTATTCAAAATTCATCCCTCATTTGTCTACTATAACTGCACCTTTTTCGTCTCTACTGAAGAAAGGCACATCTAATGTAATAAAGTGGTCGCAGGATCACCAAACGGCGTTAGACTATATAAAACGATTTTTTTCAAATGAACCTTTTTTGAGGTTGCCTAACAAAAATCTCACTTTCATTCTTCGCAGTGATGCATCTTCTTACGCTATTGCTGCAGTTTTGATGCAGGAATATAACGGCACCTTATTTCCGGTGATGTACGTGTCCAGAAAACTTACGGAGAGCGAACTCAAATACTCCGTTCTGGATAAAGAGCTCCTCGCATTAGTATGGGCAATCACAAAACTGGAACGTTACCTCCTCGGCTCACACTTTGTGGTGGAATCTGATCAAAAAGCTCTTACCGCACTGAACACGAAGAACGTTAAATCATCGAAGTCAGCGCGTTACGCTATAGCGCTTCAACCATTCAATTTTGAAATACGAGCTATTCCTGGAGTGAAGAATGTGTTCGCAGACTGTTTGTCGAGATGCCCAAGCGAACTTGTCGAAACTAAACCACTTCCAGATGTTGAAACATCCTCACCGATAACATGAATAACTTTGTACATTATCATTGATAGTACATCTATAAAGACTGGTTATATAACTGAAGTATTCGTATAAGTATAACTTTCAAGATATACTTACTTATAGATTATAACATTACTTCTTGTGTAGTAACATTTTATTAGTACGGGAACATTGATACTATAGTAACGTTTTATTAGAACGGGAACAGTGTTATTAGAGTAACATTTTATTGGTACGGGAACATTGGTACAACAGTAACTTTTTATTAGTATGTAAACATTGTTAAGAGCGACAAATATACATTTGTTATTCCTATGGAACATATTACACTACATATCGTGTTCGAGAATATATTTTATCGTGTATGGAACATTGAGAACATCGTCTCGTCGATTACTAACTAGTTGTAACTGAACATTGACATATTGATAGTGATATTGGAATTACTTAGAATATATTAGTAACTGGTTATTTGTTAGTAATTAAGAAATATATAAATTAGAATAATTCAATTTAATCTATTTAATTGATTATGGATCACACACATACTAACTTTCTTAGTTGTCACGTAATACCTGCATTCACGGGTCTTAGTTATGATATCTCACTGTTAGATCACTAGTCAACCGTACTAGTGTTAGAAAACATTAAGGGTGTTGATTCTTAAAGTGTTTAATTTTGCATTGCTTCATTTTTGCACATTGTATTTTCAATTTTTCTGTTTTATTGATTCTCTTGTCATTGATCATCATCAGTGTTGCTGTTCATTTTCATTTTTGAAATCATATGTTTCAAAATTTTTTGAAAACTTAGTTGAATTTTATTATCATCTTTTTTTTTATGGTTTTTTCATTTTTCATTTTCAACTTGTTTTACTTCGAATATTACCACATCGTTCCAAAGTAGGTCGAGTGTGGATGTGTGCTTTAATGCATACTATCATTTATTTATATTGATTTCGTTTAATATTCTTTTCTTAATATGGTATAACTTTATGCATTTCATATATCTTGTTGTAGTTTTGACTCACCTCTCTCGGGTACTAAGTTCAAAAAAATTAATAGAATTAATTTTTTTAAGGGGCGGTAATAAGGGAGCTGTTACGTACATTTATTACCTAAGGGGGTAGTCTTCGGTCCTGCCAAATGTACGCACCAGTCTTAATATAGTTATATTATTTGTGCGTTCGATTGATTCACGCACTGACGTGCACAATGCAGTGTGAGTTGCTTTGGACGCACGGGTAACCTAGTTTAGGGATTCTGACGTCATGTTTTGTATGGGGCAGTACGGACCATGTTGATGTCCGTGGAATATTTCTTGTATTCGTGGCAAGTTTGTGGAAGCCATTATTTCTATTGATATATATATTGGTCTTCATGTCGAAGCCAATAGTGGAAGTATCATGTAAGTGTCGCCCCATTTCACATTGAATGTTTATTGAGTTAAATTAAAGTATCAGGCCGCTCCTAGTTATAGTCTAGCGGGGATCCATCGTAGTATGTCATTCCTAGAATGGACAAACGGAGTCGATTGCCTTGTTTGAATTACCGTAGAGGGAGGATACCTACGAGGAAACAAAGTTAATTGATTTTGTATGCTTCACATGTTTTAATATGCCGTTTCGCCAATGCCAAAGTCATGGCATGGATTTTGGGAGAGGTTAGTCAACAGAAGACTCTAACCTGATTGTATTGCCGTGTATGACTTTGTCTGGATTATATATATGCTACATAAGTATTGTATGAAGAAAGTCTGGGAATTTTACGGGTATGATATCAAAGATTGATCCTTGAACATGAATCCGTTTACCACGATAGACGTCCTTGGAAGAAGGTCAACGGACTTCATTGTAAATGTATATTAGAGGGTAACAGAAGTGATCCTCAGCTCACTTGGATAGAAGAGGACTTGATTGTTGAAGAATCTCCAAGAATTTAAGAGCATGATCAGCAACTTTAAAGTATGACATTTGCATCTGTAATCTGTAACCATGATCGTCTTGTGTGTTCCACCCCGTATGTGTCACGTTAAATAAAATATATGTACAGTCATCACAGACTTGTGTGCTGCCAGTAAGTGACCAGTTAAACACTACTTGTTGGAGTTCGTTTTGAAGAACATTTTCTGACATTTTTGTTCCTTTGCAACCATTCGCGTAATGAAGTTCTTTACCAGTAGAACTGAACGGACCCAACAACCATTCTGATGTTACTGCCCATTCGTGTTACGTGCATGGGCAACCGGTCACTCTCTCCCCCATCCCCCGTTTAGACAAAGGAACGGAATATCGTACTCAGCCCTCTACTGACAAATGAAGCAAAAATGGCCGAAAATAATTTAATTCCCGAAAAATATGTCTATGGCCACGCAATATCTTTAAAAAGACTAAAACTGGTGCAAATCTGATCTAGGCTCTATAGTCTTTCCTCTAGAAAAATACTGCAACGATTCCCTACACACCAACACTAAACTCCACCTACTAGTCATAGAGAAGAAACCTAAAGCAGATAAGATAAAACTCCGTGATCTCACTCTGAAAAACGTACAAAATAGAAGGAGAAGAAATCTGGGGTGGATTACCTGTAATCCCTCCTAGAAGTAGTGAAAATAAAGCGAGGGGGAAAAAAATGGGGCCTATTAAAAAGATAAATTTCAGTACCCCATCACATAACTCTCCCCTTTGAAGTACGGGACTCTGTGCCAAATCTACTGAAACTTTGTATTTTTAGATTGGTCCCTATCTAGGTCTACAGAGCTGTTTGTATGCCCTAAAGTTGTAAGATCACAACTGGTGAATACCGCCTGGCGACTGTGACGCTACACTGTAATTCTGACTTTCATCAGGCCCGATTCTGTTTTGAGTTTCACCATTTCTCTTCTCTTTGTAATTATATGGGTTTGCCTTGTTTCTTCTCATGTGAATATATCGTGTTCGGTATTTTTGAGGAGGTAATTTTAATGGGTTCGTTTTACGACGGTAGATTTATTTTTCACTCGGCCAGTTTTACCCTCTTCTGAATTTTTCGCGATTCCCGTAAATTTCCTTGTTTACGAAAATCGATATTTTCGGGCACTCCTGTATGACGCGTCAGTAGCATGCGGCCGGCAGCACGAGTATCGTCAGGTAACGTGACGCAATTTTAAGCATGCGGGGTTTGCGTGGGTTGATAGTATTGATTTTCCTAGCGCTGCCATTGGTCCGCGATTTGCGTAGGAAGGGAAATCCGCGTGGGCGGTTTCTCTTGTATATAATGAGAGAGGAAACTGCGGGCAATTGTCTCTGAAGAAATAATTGCCTGGCCGTAGGACTACGTAATTTATCGTTCTCCACTGTGGGAATAACCAACGATAAATTTGCGAGTCTCGGCGAAACAGTGGGGAGCATAATTTTGTCAAATAAAATTATCCACGGCAAAAGACATATCTCAGGGTCAGTGTACTCGAGTATCGTCAGGAGCAAAAGAAAATTACCCTATGGTCTCTGGCAGTGAAGTCCCTATGCTTCAGCTGGACCGAGGTTTATTTATCATACAGCCGAGAGCATCGCTATTATAGTCTCTAGCAACGGCAGGTGGCCGGGAGACTAGTTTCATTTTGTACAGCCTGAAATCAAGGCTGTGTTTTTTCCTCTAACTCCGGAGCGGGTTAAAAGAGGGAAGCTATTCAGCAGCAGAGAAGTTTTGTCTACAGTTAATCAAGTCCCTCATGCTTGATATCCGAACATCGTCATCACCAAAATCAGGAACAGGTGACAGGGTTACCATACCTAGGTCCTGATAGAAATCGAGAGAAGAGCGTAACAGAGACGCCGCATCATCAGCCCTCGAGTGTTAGAGAGACACTGAGATCAAGAGAGAAAGATAGAGAAGGAGGGAGAAAATAGACAGGACCAGTAGGGTCTGTTCAGTATCCATTGGACGGATAGACACTGAGTCTGCGTTCGAAAAACCAAGTCTATTATTTTAGCATTTCTTGTGGTGTAGTTATCGGCGCCTATCGCCTAACTAGTAAAAGCTGTGTAGCCGTTCGTTGAGGAAGAGTCACCAGGACTAAGACAGTAGAAATTTATTAGTGTTAGAGAGTGGAGGCTAACAGTTGACAGCCCCACCAAATTAGATTTGGTTTAAAGCACTAACCATTTTTATTGTTCCTCAGCAGGGTGACAGGAAGAGTGAATGTGATTGAGGTTTTTTTTTTTTGTCTCTCAATTTAATTGTTACTTTGGTTTTTCCAGGCCGTGCAACAGTGCACGCTATCGACTGACTTGATGATGTATGATGCCATTTTTTTTTGTTTTCCTTGTATGTAAATAAATATATACATATATTATTTACTGGATCAGCTTCTATTCTTTACTATACTTACTCTATGTTGTCCGTATAGTGGTGTTTGTGGTCGTATTTATACACCTTATCTCCTTGTATTTGAAGGAAGTTAGAGGAGGGCGAGACTATAGCCAGTCTAAAGTCACGAAGCGGCAAGGGGAGATTCAAATCCTGGTTCTATCCCTTGAGCCAATAGTCGCGTCTGTCCACAGGCATGTCATTTTTTCATCTAAATTCTATTTTCTCAGACTTTCTCATACTAGGGTCTTGCTTTCATTCAGGCACACTCTAAAAAAATTAAAACCACTTCGTGACAGCGACCACAACACAAATGGTCGCTCTTCTCCTTTTCTCTCCCTCTGTCTTTGAATCGTTCTGCAACTGGCAGGTGGCTGGGCCAATCACCCAAAACATACCTCCTTCCTGTGTGCACCTGGCCTTGTTTACTTAATTTTCTCCTCCAGGGTTTCTTCCTGATAAGTGTCCTTGGCCTTAGTGGAGTACAGCTCCCGCACAACTCCCTGACCACTGTACAGGTAATTCGCGGGTTACGTGCTGTCCGATAAAGGCTATCCGCTGGGTGTTTACGTTTGTATGGCCTGTACCTGGTTGACCTGAGATACCTGCGGCCGACTGTAATGTCCCTCGAGCGAGAATCACTGTTCCAAAATTGGAAAAGTTTGTTGGCCAAAGAAACGCGCATCTGTTCCTTCATCCTCTCCTTAACTACTTCCATGCTCCGGTGGGAGAGTTGACCTCTCTTCAGACCTTTGCCCTCCAATGGCGGGTCTGGAACTTCCCTTGCCTTGTCCGGGGAAATGCTGGCTTGGTCAACTGACATGACCGAATCGTTATGCAGAGGCCTGGCGATGGCGACTACCTTGCTGCTCATCAGCGGGTTTGAAACCGCTGGTACCTTAAAATGAAGATGAGAACTCTCGTGTACCTCTGACATCGAGTTTCCGATCTCTTGCTTGTTTTCTACTGAATCCTCACTGATCCCAGTAGCTTCTATCTTTGGGAAAAGATAGGTAATATCTGCCCCTGGCAGTGGTTCTGTGATCGCTCTTCTCCTACCAACATGAAGAGGGACAGAGCTCTCTAAAGTAGCTCCTTGCAAATGCGTAAGGCCGCTTTTCTCACTCTTTTCTGGCCTGAAAAGTTGGTGAGATGAAACTGTAGACCACAGGAGTTCTCCGTCTAACACCCTGGTTCTACCTTCAACCTTGCCCTCCCCTGTGAGAGTTACTGGCGTCAGTTGGAATGTGTCCTGCAGTGACACTTGACGGTTTAAGATCCCATTTGATCGCGGAGAATCTGAGATAAAGCTCTCAGTGACTTGTTCCAATGTTCCTTGAAACAAATTGGAAAATATAGCCAATTTTTCAGGCTCCTCGTTACAAAAGTCGTTTTTTGTAAACGAGATACTAGAGTTGTGGGGCCCATCTCCGTTTATAGGCAAACGGTCACTCAGATCACTGTCCTCCTCCATCTGAGTAAAGTGCTGGTCGGATGGGGCTCCAGGGCTGGTTGGAAACATATGTTCGCTCGATTCGCCATCTTGTGCCCTTTTAAGAGTGCGCTGGTCGCTGACATATGTCATACAGTTCTTGTCAGTATGTCCCTCTCCTGAAGGAGCTAATACCATCGGAGACCTAATTCCCGACGACAAAGAATGTACTTCCACAATCAGAGGCATCACCCCTGTTTGGCCATTAGGCTGCACAGGGATGCCAGGCGAATGCGCCTCTGCCTGTCATTTTTCGCTGTCCCGCTGGGGAGCTGGCAAAACATGCCTTATTAGGGATTCGAACCCTGACCTCGACTTTCCGTGTCAAGTATGTTGTGCTCTCTCACGAGCGTGGGAGAATCGGTAGCCATCCGAATTATGATGCTTGCTCGCATTATTCCCCCTGTTATGCAGTTTCCACGCCTGGGATCGCTTCGTAATCTTCCCAGCGTTGTAAGGTCTGCTTTCCTTACTTAACCCCCTCCCTTGTTTGGGCTTCGGGTCCATTTCCAATGGAAAGTCCTTTTCCTGGAGTTGGGGCGCAGTTTGAGCCGACAAGTTATCATTTAATGGCGCAAGATTTTCAGAGGGGTTGTCCTTTTCTAGTAGCTCCTTTTCCCTCTGTTGTCTTCTTCTTTCCGATTCCTGGTCCTGTTCCATCGCTTCGTCTACCAACTCTCGGATGAATGCTTCGCTGTCCCCAGCTTTTGCACAGGTCCATGCCAAGGCTAGACGATTGCCAAATAAGTTGTCTACTTCATTTTGCCTCTGCAGGCTTTCTGCATATTCCAGAAGGGGTGGAATTTCGCTATCACCATACTCCATGAACTTAGCTACCTCAAGTGCAATCTTATGTACTTTATCGAGATCGGCCATGTTACCTGCAAATTCTGCCGTAAGCTCACAAATATAGAGACGTGAAGGCCCCATAACTTCCCGTTACCTACTAGAAATTAATCTCTCTATAACCGCTGTCCCAAAACCCGAACTCAGACTAGCACCAAGTCTGACTACTAACTACCTGAAAAAAATGTTATAGTTATCCAGCTATCCAAAACCCAAATTACTTCCCTGTTAAGAAAACAATTCAATTAGCCATCAATTACCTCTAAGTCATAAACAACCTTACTACCACTACCATCTAAACCAAACATGCCACACGCTATGGTTTACCCATAATCTGTACGGGGTGTTTGTGTTTTCAGATGTGTACGGCCCGTACAAACATCTGTACGGGTTTTTTCGCCTAATTATAAAACATACATATAAATCGATCGTCTTGTGCCACTACCGTAATTTGCGTCATTTTTTATGTTATTTGCAAGAGAGTTAGCTTCCGTTTCCGATCTTTATTTAGTAATGGGAGTATCTGCGTTTATTTTCTGTGAATTTTTTAAATCGCAATCAATCGGTATCGAACACGCGGCCATTTTCGCTCTAATTTTAATGGATTCTGACTCCGATGCGATGACAAAGAGATCTTTGTCTTTATTGGCGCTAATATCGGTTCTCAGAATATGGGTGATGGCAGAGATGGAAACGAAAGTAGAATGTCATTGCTAGTATGTATAATTTTAGGGGTTATGATTAGGTTTATCGGAAAGGTTTAGGATTACGGCCAAATGTCACTGCTGACGAGGGCGTTTGTTGCTGTGCTACTGATGATGGGTGTAACGAAAAGATCGTCATTTGATTTGTATTGGTCAAATGACTTTCACTGAGATGCAAAGGATAAGGACTCTTCGTTTGTTGGTTTTTTTTTTAAATTAAAAAAAAAAATTTTTAATTAAAAAAATAAAAAATTTTAATTTTTTTATTTTTTTTTTTCATCTTTCCATACCTCTCTTCCTATCACATCTAGAGCAATTGACCAAAAAACTATAGAATTTACAAGTCATCCACTATAAAAAAGGGGGTGTTGTGAAAAAGAATGCAGCTGCAGGGCACATTTTCGGGAAAACAATGCAGCGTGCTAAATGATAAGGTCCTATCAAACACAAGATTTCCTGGTCTGTTAGTGATAATTAAGCGCAGAAATAGACTAAATGATGACACGATCACATCATTTTTACAGTGAAAAATAAACTAAGACAAATATTGTTTGAGTTTTAAAATAAATGAAGACCTGTTTTAAAAGGCAAAGTCCCCATGCCTCTATGATGCAGCTGTAATTGAAATTTTTTTACACGAATTAACTCTTTTGATACGTTTTTTCTGTCTTTTTTTTTTTTTTTTTTTTTGTCCAGGTTTTGCCGGTCTTTGTACAGGGTTTTTGAATTTTTTGTACAGGTTTTTCATCTCCGAGGTATGGCATGTATGATCTAAACTGACTGTAACCTGTGGAGAAAACTTATAGCTGGATCAGTCTTAATATAGCTCAGTCTAGGGCATATTATAAAGAAAATCTATTTCCAGAACTCTCTACAGAGACAATCTATGACTTTAGATAAGATCACAGAATTGATCCCAACAGAATGATCCACCGGACGAATGCCACCACTTTGTCACGAAGTGGATTTAAGACTAGAGGCTGTCTACATATAGTGACAAGACACTAGTGAGAAGAAACACTGAAAGGATAGATTCAGATGAAAAATGACAGTGCAAATGTGAAAGTTGAGACCATTGGCTCCGAGGTTGAGAACCGAAGTTGACTCTTCCTCGCCACTCCGGATGTCTAAATTGCTATGGCCTCAACCACCTCTAACTACCCTAAGGGGATAAGGTTCAATTAAGATTCACATACACCACGATACAGACAACAGATAGCTTCTGTACGTAAATCAAATGACTGATTCCAGCTATAATGTACAAGTTTTATTTACACCCATAAAAACTCAAATACATGTCAAATAAATAAAGTGCGTGGGTGCACCCCTGGAACAATCAAGCACACATAAAATGAATCAACCCCAACCCTTCTCCCACAATTTCAACCTGTATGGGGAAAGAAGTTTAGATTAACCAAATTACACCACACTGTCGGCGTCTGTGGCCTAATGGATATGAACGCAGTTTCATAATCCAGATATACCAGGTTCGAAACCTGCTGCAGGCGGTTTGGTGGCAGATCGCTTTGTGTGGATTTTTAACAATGGTATAAGCGCCGTACCGTTCAGAAAGCAATGGCAAACTACTGAACGTAAAAATTGCCTAGAAAAATCACAAACAGCCAATAAAAGCTGGGGTTGATTGCCACGTCCTGTAAAGGATAAGCAACTAACTTTAACACCACACTGCACTTGGTGGGGTCTCAGATGTCGAGCCTCCACTCAACTAGCTATGCTAACTTCTAATGTTACTGCTAATGTCACAGTCCTCTGGAACTACTACAAATTGTCTACACAATCACTGCACAGATTTCTTAACTACCCAGCCTATCCTGAAAATCTCCTGAACACTGCTACACAGCTAACTGCACCTCTAACCTTCAGCAGCTGTCCTCTGCTATGATCTTCAACAAAACTATGTCTCAGTTCTGTCTTTCTGGTCTACCACCTGTAGACTAAACTTCAGCAGCTGTCTTCTGCTCTAACATCTGTAGACTAAACTTCAGCAGCTGTCTTCTGCTCTAACATCTGTAGAGGGTATTTTAACCCTGTTTCCCTCCACAATTCTGAAATTGACGACTAGGTTTACAATGAACCTACTGGATTCTGGGCTGGAAACTTTAGCTGGTTTCTACTAACACTTCTCTAGATTTTACCTGCCCGGTTACCCCTCTGGGTTCAGGCCTTCGGCTTTATTATGGCCGGGACAAAGCGAAATAATTACACCGACGCTGGCAGCATGCCAATTTGCATGCGTAACATTTACTGAGCTCAGCGCTCAGGATTTCCAACAAATCCTATTCCCTGGAGAAAGATCTTCCCTGCCTGGGAAAACGTATTTCCATTCTTCGTCCGCCTCTGGCAAAATCTCAAAACTTTCTCTGTCAGAGATGCCAACTCTTGCCGTGGGGAAAGTTATTGGCACTTTCGCTCTTCCCACTGCGACGCTACCCGCTGTAAACGAATAGAAAAATGCACAGCTGAACAACACATAAATAATACATCTCTATATAACAAATAACTCCCTGACTTTAACCTTTAACTCCCCTGCTCTATTCCCGTTATGTACCACCATACAAATAATCATGCCCAATAAGTCAGCACTCCTCCACTCAACTCCCTTCTCTACACTACCCAATTCCAAAATAAACATTTCCCAATCTGGTTAACGCTCGCAGCCCGTCTGACCCAGATTGTCTCTGTTCTGCATGACTAGTCCTGAAACAAAACAGTTTTTCACAGGGCTCTCTGTGCAAAAATACCTTGGCCCGCTTCTAGACTGACACTAATACAGCAATGATCACCCAAATAAAATAGACTTCTCTAGGAATTCCTAAAATTTCCTTCCCGTAAAATAAATCACAATATGAAATAAAATATTATTCCTTTAACAGAAATAAATTTCATCTCCGTCTTCTGAATACACATTACACAAATGCCCAAACAATAACGTATAACCAGTTTATGCTAGCATCTGCATGCCGTCAAAAGTTATACATAAACCCAGGTTATCAATTTAAAACCCCGTAGTTCAACCATGTGCTCCTGCATAAATATTCATTAAATGATAGCACCCACGTGCTCCCGTCTAATTATATATATAACTATATAACTCAGAATAACCTCCCAATGAAAATACACATTACACGCGCTCCCGCCATTCTGTACATTACCATAAATCACAGATGCGGGTTCTCTACAGACCTACTATGAAATAATCCAAAACATGCCCGTAACATCTCAACTTTTAAACCATCTCAAATACCGCTATTCCTTCAATAAGGAATTATATGGACCTCTTAAGTTTTCCCAGTTTATCACTATGATAGTATTGATGGCTCTGGCTCTAGAGTTAAGAATTAAATTAAACTTAAACTTCCCAAAGAAAACTTAACTGATCGGCCTAGGACTAGTAAAATCAATTTTAAAGTACCAACCACGCTAATAACTATGCTTACCAAATTCGAATGTCCCGCTGAAAGGAAATCGACTTGTCTCTGGTACGCGGCTGGCAATTTACATTTAAGAGACCGGACTATGAATTACGGGCCTATTTATAATCATCGATCAGCACGCTGACCTCTTGACGTCATTTGCGCGGCTTTGTTTCTAGCCCAATGGTCACTCTGCATTTCAAATGCAGTTTGATCTCGACCACTCAAAATCGTAAACCATTCTGATGTTACTGCCTGCTCGTGTTATGTGCATGGGCAACCGGTCACTCTCTCCCCCATCCCCCGTTTAGACAAAGGAACGGGATGTCGTACTCAGCCCTCTACTGACAAATGAAGCAAAAATGGCCGAAAATAATTTAATTCCCGAAAAATATATCTATGGCCACGCAATATCTTTAAAAAGACTAAAACTGGTGCAAATCTGATCTAGGCTCTATGGTCTTTCCTCTAGAAAAATACTGCAACGATTCCCTACACACCAACACTAAACTCCCCCTACTAGTCATAGAGAAGAAACCTAAAGCAGATGAGATAAAACTCCGTGATCTCACTCTGAAAAACGTACAAAATAGAAGGAGAAGAAATCTGGGGTGGATTACCTGTAATCCCTCCTAGAAGTAGTGAAAATAAAGCGAGGGGGAAAAAAAATGGGGCCTATTAAAAAGATAAATTTCAGTACCCCATCACAAAGGGAAAGTGGCACAAGTAGCAGCAGAAATGAGGGAATATAAAATCGAGGTTCTGGGAATGTGTGAAACAAAGTGGAAGGGGGTAGACAGGAAGAAACTCATCACTAGTGAATTGGTGCTGTCCTCAGGACATGAAGATGAAAGTTCACACCACAGTGAAGGGGTAGCGCTTATGTTATCTAAAGAAGCACTTAAAGCACTCATTGAATGGGAAGCTGTTGGACCCAGAATAACAACAGCCACTTTTAAAACAGCTAAAAAGAAAATAAATGTAAATGTCATCTAATGTTATGCACCAACTAATGACAAAGAAGAGTCGGTGAAAGAAGCATTTTATACTAGACTACAGGAAATTATGGATAAAGTAAAAAGAAGAGACATCACAATTTTGATGGGTGACATGAATGCAAAGATAGGTACAGTCAATACCGGATTTGAAGAAGTCATGGGAAAACATGGGCTAGGAATAATGAATGAAAATGGGGAACTATTCTCAAACTTCTGTGCTTCAAATCAACTGGCTATAGGAGGAAGCATGTTTCCACATAAGAGAATACACAAGGCAACATGGATATCACCAGACCATAGAACAGAAAATCAGATTGATCATATATGCATAAACAAGAAGTTTAGATCATCATTGCAGGATGTAAAGGTATATAGAGGAGCAGATGTGGCATCAGATCACCACCTTCTGATAGCCAAAGTAAAAATGAAACTCAAGAGATATGCAACAATGCAAAATTATAGACAACAATTTAATGTAGGACATCTAAGAAACCAAGAAACAAGAGACAAATTTGTGGTCACAGTATCCAACAAATTCCAGGTGCTCCAACAGCTGGAAGATGTAGAGAATACAGAAGACTATTGGCAGCAGGTCAAAACTGTATGGAATGAGACATGTGAAGAAATACTGGGGAAAAGGGAAAGACAACAAAAAGCATGGATAACAACAGAAACAACCAATAAGATAAAAGACAGAAAAAACAAGAAAGCAGATTTAAACACAAGCAAAACCAGAAGTTCCAAAGCCAAGGCTCAAGAAGTGTACACAGAAGCAAATAAAGAAGTAAAAAGAAGTATCAAAAGAGACAAGAGGAAGTATATTGAGGAGTTGGCAAGAGAGGCAGAAGATGCTGCAGCCAAAGGAAATATGAGAGAACTGTATAGCAGCACAAAGAAGCTAACAGGGAAATACAAGCAAACAAGTTGCCTCATAAAAGACAAGAATGGGAAACTGCTCCGCAATATACAGGAGCAAATGAAGAGGTGGACAGAATATTTTGGTGACCTTCTCAATAGACCAGCTCCACAAAACCCCCCGGACATCCAGCCAGCAGAAGAAGAGCTACAAATTAACGGTGAAAGACCAACGAAGGAAGAAATAAAGAAAGCCATAAAGCTTCTAAGAGATGGAAAAGCGGCTGGACCTGATTGCATTCCAGCAGAGGCCATAAAAGCAGATATCGACACGGCAACAGAGATGTTATATAAATTACTTGGTAAAGTCTGGGAAAAGGAAGAGATACCAGCAGAATGGAAGGAAGGATATCTGGTTAAGTTGCCTAAGAAGGGAAATTTACAAGAGTGCACAAATTATAGAGGAATAATGTTACTATCAGTGCCAGGAAAAGTATTAAACAGGATTATCCTTGAGAGATTAATAGAGTCCATAGACAAGAAACTGAGAGATGAACAAGCAGGTTTTTGACAAAACAGATCATGTACAGACCAGATAGCCACTTTGAGAATAATAGTTGAACAAAGTCTGGAATGGAATTCACTACTATACATCGGATTTGTGGACTACGAAAAGGCATTTGACAGTGTAGACAGAGAATCACTTTGGAAATTGATGAGGCATTATGGAGTTCCCCTGAAGATCATTAATTTAATAAAGAAAACATATGAAGACATGACATGCAGAGTTCTTCTCGAAGGACAGCTTACAGAACCGTTTGGGATAAGAACAGGAGTGCGACAGGGATGCCTCTTGTCTCCATTTCTTTTCTTACTAGCAATAGACTGGGTTATGAGATTATCGACAACACACAACAGAAATGGAATCCAGTGGACTCTGACTAAGCAGTTGGATGATCTGGATTTTGCTGATGACTTGGCTCTTCTGTCCCATAACCGTAATCAGATGCAGGACAAACTGAAAACACTCAATGAGAGATCACAGCAATTGGGTCTGAAAATACACAGGAAAAAGACAAAAATAATGAGAATAAATGCAGGTAATGATAACAGGGCTGAACTTGAAGAAACACCAATACAAGATGTAGAATCGTACACATATCTTGGCAGTAATATAGACAAAGTTGGAGGGACAAACAGCGATATCAAAATAAGAATACAAAAAGCAAGAGGAGCTTTCATTGCATTGGGAAATATATGGAGATCAAGAGAAATCGGATCCAACACGAAAATAAGAATCTTCAACTCAAATGTGAAGTCAGTCCTACTGTATGGCTCTGAGACATGGAGAACAACAAAGACAACAACCAAAAAGCTACAGACTTTCATAAATGGGTGCTTGTAGAATAGAGGGATTAAAATGGTATGACAAGGTTACCAATGTGGAACTGATGACAAGAACTAGACAAGTGCCAGTGGAACAAGAGATGAGAAGAAGATGATGGTGATGGATAGGACACACACTGAGGAAACCTGTTGATAGCATTACAAGGCAGTCCTTGTTCTGGAACCCCCAGGGCAAGAGAGGCAGAGGTAGACCAAGAAGCACATGGAGAAGAGAGCTGGAAACAGAGGTGAAAATGATGAGGAAAATGTGGAAAGAACTTAAGATGATGGCACATGACAGGAGGACTTGGCAGGTGTTTGTTGAAGGCCTATGCTTCTCTAGGAGTGGAGGGTTATGATATGATTACTCTGCACTTACTCACTGACCTTTTAAATGTAACTGAAATGCATGAATGTTATACTCTATAATAATAATAATAATAAATTCTTTAAGCACCAAACACGGCGCATAAGGCAGAAACCAGTGCTCTCCAGGTTGTTCGTTGTGACGCCACTCCTCTTAGCTCTTGCACATTATTTAGGCCCAACGTTCTTCCTTCTCTTATTATTGTTCTTCTGAGTGTTTCTTTTGGTCTTCCTTTTTTCCTCTTACCCTCAGGAACCCAAGTGAGCGCCTGTAGTGGTATTCTGTTGTTTTGCATTCGTAGGACATGACCGATATATGACCATCGTCTTTTCCTTATATAGTCGGAGACATATTTCTGCCTAGAGTCTTCTCTTATTTGTCGATTAGTCTTGAATTCTTTCCAACTGATGTTCATGAGTTTTCTAAGACATTTGTTCTCGAATGTATTCAGCTTGTTCTCCAATGATTTTGTTATTTTCCAACTCTCACAGCCGTATGTTAACACTGAGATAACATTTGAATTAAACAGACGAAGCTTGGTATGTATATTCAATGATCGTAATTTCCAAATGTTAGATAATCTATTGAAGGCGCTAGCTGCCAAAGCAATTCTAGTATGGATTTCTCTTGTTGTGTCACCATCCTGAGTCATTTTACTGCCTAAATAATTGAAACTTTCAACTTTCTGTAGTTTTTCCCCGTTCAAGATGATATCAAAGGTCTCGTTAGAAAAGTTCATAGCTTTAGTTTTAGAGGCATTTATTTGGAGACCTATTTTAACCGAGAGATGACACAAATTATTTATTGCTTCTTGGGATTGTCTTGGTGTTGAACTTAAGAATGCTACATCATCTGCGAAATCCAGGTCCCCCAGGAATTTTCCATTTGTCCATTTTATACCCAATTGTTCATTGTGGGTATAGTTTCTCATAACCCAATCAATAGCTATTCCAAAAAGTAGTGGTGACATAATACAGCCTTGTTTCACCCCTGTTTCTACTGTAAACCATTCTGTATTCCCTTTATTTGTTCTAACACAACATCTTGCATTGTCATATAGCGCTTTGATTATATTCACATATTTTGTTGGAAAACCATAGATTGTAAGTATCTTCCACAATGATGGGCGGTGTAGACTATCAAAGGCTTTTTGAAAATCGACGAAGGTGATAATAAGTGGCGATTGCCTTTCCACTGATTCTTCTATAATTGTTCTTAGTGTGAATATTTGATCAATACATGATCGTTTCGGCCTGAAACCCGCTTGTTCTTCTCTGATCTTTTCGTCAGCATGCAATTTAAGTCTTTCTAACATCATGCAACATAATAATTTTCCAGGTACTGATAATAGAGATATACCACGCCAGTTATTACAGTCTGATAGATCACCTTTCTTCGGTAACTTTACAATAATACTGTCTTTCCATTGTTGTGGTGGTTGTTCTTCTCTCCATACTTCATTTATAATATCTAAAATTCTCAAGAGGTTGTTGTCATTAACTGCTTTAATCATTTCCCCTGAAATTTCGTCAACTCCAGCAGCTTTAAAATTTTTTAATCTTTTAACGGCTTGTTTGATCTCGTCCAGCGTGAATTCATCGCAAGTTATTGGCAAGGTGGTTGTGGGTGTTTCATTATTAAAATCAGGTGTTACTGTTGGTGGTGGTCTGTTTAGCACCTCCATGAAGTGCTCAGCCCATCTCTTCATTTGTTCTTTTTCTGTTGGTATTGAATTCCCTAATTTACCTTTAACAGGTGTTTCCATAGCAGTAGGCTGGTGACATAGTTGTTTTGTAATTTGATAAAGGCACCTACTATTACCAGTTCTTGCAGCATTTTCAGCTTCTACGGCCAGTTCATTGATGAAATGTCTTTTATCTCTTCGAGTTTTTGTCTTCACTTCTTTATTTAACAAGTTATAAGTTAGTTTGCAAGATTCAACTGCATTATGTGTACTTGCCGCTAGTAGTTTAAGTTTTGCTGTTTTCCTTTCTTGTATTTTATCCCAAGTATCTTCTCTCATCCATTTTTTCTTTTTATGTACTAGGTATCCGGTGGTCGCTACTGCTGCTTCTGTCATTGCTGTTCTCAGTTGTTCCCATTTAGTATCGATTGTCTTGGTGGTGATATCGTTGTCAATTTTGCCTAAAGCATCGAAATAGTTGTTCATTTTGACATTATATTCCTCCTTTATATCATTTGATTGCAGTCTGTGTACATCTATTCTTCTATTTTTATTCTGTTGGTATAACTTCTTCAGTTTAATTCTCAGTTTAGCTATGCAGAGGTTATGATCGCTTCCGATCTCTGCACCTCTGTATGCTCTGACGTCTTGAACTGATGAGCGAAATTTAGCGCTTATGCAGAAGTGATCTATCTGGTTCTTAGTTCTGCCATCAGGTGAATTCCATGTTATCTTGTGGATATTCTTATGTGGAAAGATGGTGTCTGCCACAACGAGGTTTGATATTTCACAAAGTTCTAGAAGTCTTTCGCCATTTTGATTCATACAGCCTATGCCATGAGTACCGAGATATCTTTGTACTCCATCGTTGTTGTCACCTACTTTGGCGTTAAAATCACCCATGACTGCTATTATGTCATGCTTGGGTATTGTGTTGATGGTACTTAGAAGTGCTTCATAGAAGTCATCTTTTGTGGTATCAAGAGCGTCGTTAGTTGGTGCATAACATTGTACAATCGAGAGCTTGAAAAATCGTGTCTGAAATCTAGCTAATATTAGCCTCTCATTGATAGGTACCCAGCTGATAAGTGATGCTGCTGCTTTCTGTGTCATTAAGATGGCTACTCCCTCTGTGTGACGATTATCATTACTACCAGAGTATATAATTTGCTTTTTTTCTTCTGAAATATATTTTATGCCCTTCCCCGTCCATCTACACTCGCTGACACCCAATATGTCCAACTTATAATTATCCATTTCTTTAATTACTTCTTCCAATTTTCCGTCTTGATACATAGTTCTTACATTCCAGTATCCAATTTTGAAAATCTCCTTAGCCCCCAAGATATTAGAGTGAGTCATGTTTACTGTCGAGCCTGGTTCTGTTTCGGTAACAATAGCTTGTTTTACGATAGTGAATTGTTAACTCACTGATCAACCCTCCGATCCAACCGACTGATTCGAGGGTTTCGAGGTCAGTTATAGGAAAATATCTACACCACTAGATACTCTGGTGTATCTTTTATTCTATAATTTAACATAACATGGTATTATCCATCGAAATATACACATTCCTGATGTTTTTCTTTCGGCGTCTAAGGTGAGAAACGAATTTCACCTCCATCTTGGAAGGGTAGATAACTCAATTAATCTATAACCATGTAAGGAAACATATCATTAAAATTATACTTATTTTCTTTATGGTTTATTTTATGAATCAAGTCTTTTAATGTATAGAGATTGTTGTTCTTGTTTAACTAGGGCTGCTAAGGTTCTCGCTCTTTTGCAGCAGTACCAAATTGAAGACCCCTTGGTATTATCTATACTGTAGATCTAGGTTTTTCCTGTGGCTGTTCTGCCATTCTGAAATGTGCTGAGTTGAAGTCATGAGCTCCGGTTTAGACAGCTTGGCTGAAGCGCATGGCATACTGTGCATCCCCCACCATCCAAGGGGGCTCTCCAACTATGCAGAGCTAAAATACTGTGCTCTAGTTCTGGGCTCTCCAAAGGAATTGTCACGTCCTGCACAGAGCCACTTCTCAGCTCCCTCTGCCTATCACTGGGTCCATAATGAGATCCTCCTGCATGCAGTCAACCAATACAGAGATAGAGAGAGAGAAAGAGATAGGCAGACAGAGATACAGATTGAAACAAGAGATTCACATGTATCTTTACTGTAATATTTAGCCATGTGGACTGCCCAATATTGATTTATTTCAACAGGAAACTAACACACCCATTTCCAACCTCTCATATCTTTATTTGTGTGAATGGTTATGGTAATACATTAGTGTTTTCACAAGTAAGCACAATCACATTCCTATAATGATAGTCCATGCAAAAAAGAAGAAAATCAGAAATAAGAACAAACTGTCGCACCTCCCACAATAACAGAGGACTCCTTTGCAATACAGTACGAGCACAACTTAGACAAATACCTATAATAGATCACTTGTTAAGACTAAATGCATGCCCATAAACATGGATTCTTGCTGGATAATAAAGGCTAATCATCAAAAAGTAGATCAATTACTTTCAATACACTTTACGAATGCATAAAATAGAATATACTAATGAATTTTGTCAAATGCCAACAATTCACAATTACATCTGCAATTTTCACTCCCTAATTTCCTGAATAGCTTACTTAAGCTGGCATATTTTACATATATTTACAACTCACCTTTGATTGGTGATTCAGCAACGACCTGAATTTCTGGCTGGATATTCTGGCGCCGACGACGTCTTTCTTGCTGCCGCAGGTGCCTTTGAGAAGTCTGTTTATGAACGGGTGTCCCAAGTACAAGCGTCCGAGATGTTTCTGATAACATTTCAAAACTAACAATAAAAATTCTGAAGTGAAATATGTTCTTTGCATTTGCAATAACAAAATAAAAACAAATACAAAATCCCATTACTAAACTGCCATTTGCAAATAGTTGCATATGAAATAATGCTGTCTGACGTGTTCCTCCAGCATGTTTGTAAAAGCAGCAGAAATGAAGAAAACACTGCAGTCAAAAGCAATCATGTAAAATATTTTATGTCTTATTTGTAAAGTTTACAACATTTGTAAAGTTTACAACTTTCTGTAAAACAACATGAAAGCAAAAGAACTCATGTAACGAAACGGCATATCTGTTCTACATTTCTGCAAAATGCATGAGCCAAAAATTTAACAATGCTACCTTAAAGAAAGCATCAGATTGGCTGAGCAGTAGAGTGCTTGCCTCTCGTGGCTAAGTTACCGGGATCAAAACCTGGTTGTGTCACGCTCCAATCTACCCAGCTGTAAATGTGTAACTGACTCTGCTCTTGAGTTAGGGAAGGCAAAGGCAGCAAGGAAGTGAATTGGTCACCCCCGCCTCAAAAAGCTGGACATAGTATAGTGACATCTATAACATTTCACTCCCCTGGGAGCCGCGCTAGCGTAGTGGTTACAACACCGCTCTGGCGACCGGGTGATACGGGAGCAAACCCGGGCGACGGCATTTGAGGATTTTTCGTCGACCGGGATTTGGACTGGATTAACTCGAGACCTGGCGAAGACATTTGAAGGAGTGTCGTCGACCAGGGACTGGCGGCTCCTGAGCCGACCCAGCTGCAATGGGTACCTCCGAAATCGGTGAGTATTTGCCTGAATGGCGAGGGGCACCTGTCTCTGTACAAGAAATAAAGGGATACTCACGTAAAATCAATGTCAGGTTAGACATAAATAATAACCTGAGATTTCGCCTCGAGTATTAGCGGGCGTACGAAAAAAAAAAAATTTCACTCCCCTATGGTAGTCTGTGCTATAGTAATACCTTTTCCCTTAGAGAAAATAAAAACTTACTAGAACGACTCTGTCTCTGCTTGTGACAGCCTCTGGACTTGTCTTTGGTCTTGCTGTGACTAGCTTTAGTTTTATCAGAAAACAATTTTCTCTTGGCACGTTCACAGTCCACTACAAAAAACAAACAAAAAATACTACAAATTATACAAACACATAAAAAGTGCAGCTGAAAATATCCTTGTTTCAAAACCCATCTTTTTTTTGTATTACGTGTTTGCTACTTTTCTCTGTAGCATGCCCATTTCAACCATCTACCATATACATGGAACTGTTAGTTATATCAGGACATGTTTCATTTATCGTGATATTTTTCTTGATTGTGTTTATTTTATGCTCTGTGCTGAATTATTCCTCTCGATGGTGTTTTTACATTTTAGTCATAGTTCAGATTGTTAAATACTGGTATGCATTTAATATTGGAAAACCCATCCTATAATCTTTCAAACTATTTATCTTCTTGTCCGATTCTAGCTCCTCAACTTTCCTTTTAAAATTCCTTTAACTGTTTGTAATATTTTACTGGCAGATTGTCATGGCTTGTTTTTACTGCCATTTTGACTCATATGCTTGGTCGGAAGCCAAGCTGTGTTTTCCTGGGCTGAGAACAAAACTCGATATGCCTGAGTTTAGACGGGGGTGAATTTTGGCGCAAAATGAGGCTACGAAACCACTAGTCTTGGTGGCCGTCTTGAGGAGAGGTGTTGTGGAAGGCCGGTGTTTATCTTTTAGCACGCTGGAGTCGCAAATTTGCACCATAGGTTTTCTATGTTCTGCCAGCTGCAGGCGCATCGTTGCGACTTTCGGATATCGTCGGTATTCCTGCCTTATAATATGTGTACACATCATATTAACCCCGTATGTTTAGTTTGAATCTTATTTGCAAGAGAGTTCACTTCCGATTCCGATCTGTATTTAGTGACGGGTGGTTTCGCGTTTATTTTCTGTGAATTTTTTTAATCGAAATCAATCGGCATCGAACAAACTAACATTTTCGCTGAAATTGTAATGGATTCTGACTCCAATGATGAGGAATCTGTTGGCATTACTAGCGCTGATATCGGTTCTCAGAATAGATCGTCATTTGATTTGTATTGGTCAAATGACTGTTTCATTGAGATGCCAGGGTTCAGGAATGTGATGAGCAGGGACAGGTCGCGATTTTTTTTTTTTTTTCATCTTTCCAGTCCTCTCTTCCTATCACATCTAACATATACACCAACAAAACTTATATCATCAGATTCATCATTCATTTATTTATATACATTCCAAAAATTATAGCAATTGAGCAAGAAACAAAGAAACTATTGACGTTACAAGTCACCCACTATAAAAACGGGGGCGTTGTGAGAAAGAATGCAGATGCAGGGCAAATTTCCGAAATTTTTACGCAGTGTGCTAAAGGTTAAATCATGTTTTTTCAACTAAATGACTGGACAGTGATTAGTTGCCGTTAGTAATATAGTCCTGGTATATTTGTTCTGTCGCAGAACTATTTTGTTCTTCTAAGTTGACAGCTGTATCTGCTGTAATTTTGATTGTCGCTTTGTGAGTGTTAGTATTTCAATGAGAATGTTATACTGTAGCTTGCCTCATCACTCATTATGCTCAGTGGTGGTCAAGACATGATCTTGAGACTTAGTAGTTATTTTATATCTATCTTACGATTTGCATTGGTAGCACACATGTATTTTGTATTTCACAACGGCACTGTTTGGCCATGTTATGTACTGTAAATAAAAAGGATGGTTGCTGATGTAAGTCTTCCCTTCTTGTGTCGCCGTTGCTCGGATGGCACTCTTTATGTTTACGAATCTATTGTGCTGTCCCATATAAAGTTCATTCGTGCAGCGGTAACACTGTGTATTCGTATCAGTGGTGTATACCCCTTTACCAGTATTTTGACACAGATAAATTATAAATAAGAATTATAAATAAACATATTACTACGTCTTTTCCTTTTCACACCTTATGTAGCATGAGAGCAACACTGTAGCTGGTGCTACTGCATCAAAGTATTCATAAGAGGTAATTTTGATAGCAATTTGTTTTACGTGATAACACTGCCAGCCCTATACACAACCTAATTAGTTGCTCATTTATGACACACATGCAATGGCACTATACCTACTCTTTCTTTGTCTCATCAAGAGACCCTCACGAACCACACAGGGCAAATAAGCATACTAGAATGAAATCATCCTGAACATGTGAATCACTATCATCAACAACAGCAGTCTCTTCTCCTCTCATTAGTACAGATGTTCATCTCTCTATTTTCTGAGCCCACAGAATATAATTTAACATTCAACCCATTCTCTTAAGGTGTCACATCATTTCTCTTTCTGCCTGCTTCTAGCCCTTCTTGCTATTCAACTTCCCTGTTAAAATTCCTTTTACCAGTTTTTTTTTCTTATCTGATGTAAACAACATGCAGTTTTCCTATTATTTACCCTCAATAAATATTTCTTTTCACAACTTATCAAGATTTCTTTGAATTACATAGTCTTTGAGGTCAAAATAATCTAACAATTCTTATTTTGTATTAACTTCCTGAATCATACACATATCTTGGCCGCAGTGTGGACATAGTTGGCTTGACGGAAAGTTATGTCAAAGTAGGAATACAAAAGGAAAGGGGAGCTTTCATTGAATTGGGAAATACATGGAGAACAAGAGAAATCAAGTCCAACACAAAAATCAGAATCTTCAACTCAAATGTCAAGTCAGTCCTATTGTATGGCTCTATAACATAGAGAACAGCAAAAACAACAACCAAAAAGCTACATTCATAGATGGGTGCTTGCGTAGAACAGAAGGAGCAAAATGGTATGACAAGGTCACCAATGGAACTGATGACAAGAACCAGACATGTGCCAGTGGAACAAGAGATGAAAAGAAGATGCTCGCGATGGATAGGACACACATTGAGGACACCAGTGGACAGCATTACAACGTAGTCCTTGTTCTGGAGCCCCCAGGGTAAGAGAGGCAGAGGTAGACCAAGAAACACGTGGAGAAGAGAACTGGAGACAGAAGTAAAAATGATAAGGAAAACGTGGAAAGAACTTGAGCTGAAGTCACGTGACAGGAGGGACCTGGCATGTGTTTGGTGAAGGCCTATGCTCCTTGAGGAGCTAAAGGGTATTGATTGACTTCCTGAAGGCTTGTCTAACAATTCTAATTATTTCTTCTTCTTCGTTCACCCTGAAAAGGACGTTGGTTGCGTTGTGTCCATTTACAGCAAAGCTGCGATATTTGTGCCTTTTGGCAGGCACATCTGACTTCATTAATTATATCAGATTCAAAGATGTGTGCAAGAGACATGAGGGCACTGGACATAAATCTAGCAACCTGGGAGAATAAGGCTACCGATCGCACCAAGTGGCGATGCTGTTTATGGCACCACCTCAGATTGGCCGAAAAAAAGCTCACACAACAAGCAGGAGAGAGGAGAAAATGTCGAAAGGAACACAAGGAAAATAAGCAGCTGAGGGCTGTCACCTCAGGGGAGAATTCCCATAGACAGTTATGACTGAAGGGGCTATTATATTATATCAGGCAAAGTCTGTTCATTTTTTTTTTGGTTCAGAAATAACTTGGAAAAAAACTGCATACTCACCTCCAGGTCTAGCTCGAGATGAGGAGGCCCTTGTTTTTATTTTGTCTTTCACGACCTTCTTAGTGTCCACCTGTTCAGTATTTAGCATTCATAATAAAATAAACTTGCATTTTATAGCATGTACAAGTTTATTTACACAGGTAGACTACTAGGACCCAAATAATGGAAGAATAAGAAAGAGGAAGAAAAGAAAAATTGTCAGTGCAATATAAAAGATTCAAATTAGCAAACTTGAAATGGCAACATGATCTTACAATTGGACAGAAGTCAACTAGTCACGTGGTGAAGCAGCATTCCCTCAAAATAAAAGATACTTCATAGAAGTACCCCTCGCTTGTCACAGACCAAAAACTACATAACCTTACAATGCTCAGTAACCCATTAATTAGCCAATATTGCCATAAACAAAACTAATTCAATCAATAATCAAGCCTTCAATCATTCAGCTCTCCAAGCGGCATAAACCATCAACAAGCTCTAGCAGACTTCTCCTGTCACATGATATCAGCTCAAGGTCTTCCTCATTCCTTTCATTTCTGTCTCCAGTTCTCTTCTCCGTGTGTTTTTTCAGTCTCCATCTACCTCTTTTACTCTGGGATTCCAGAACAAGAACAGTCTTGTAATGCTATCAAAAGGTTTCCTCAATGTGTGTCCTATCCATCGCCAGCATCTTCTTCTGATTAACTGTTCCACTGGCACGTGTCTGCTTCTTGTCATCAGTTCCACATGTGATTTTGCCAAACCATTTCAATTCTTCTATTCTATGCAAGCACTCAGTCTGTAACTTCTTGGCTGTGGTGTTTTTAATTAAGCCTTGAATTCAAACTCTTAAAATCCTTAAGTTACTTTTGTTAGGCATTACATTATCAAAGTGACAAGTAGATAATTAGAAGACTAAAAGAATGAGCTTATCATGTGTGTTCCACAATGAAGTGGTAGGACAGCTTGCATGCCGTACTTATACCATGAGCTATGCTGGTGGGAGCATTGAGAAAAACCTGGAAGATGTAAACATGCTGAACATATCTTGGAACACAGAGCAGACAAAGAGAGCACAACTGGCCCACCAACTCTGGGGTGGGGGGGGGTGTAAAGCTGTTGCCAACAACCCAAACTTGGAAAAACCAATGCATTATAACTGCTCTCTGACAACTGCCATTTTCACTAGTGATCTGACTCTTGGTCATAGAATGGATGATGAGACAGATGACTGCTTGAGAATCTTACAGACTGCCCATCTTCTGTTACATGGACAATGGAACATGAGTTTAGGTGGTGAGAAATGAGAGTGGAAAGATGCTGACAGTGGCAAGGATGGGGTTGTGTATCAGTGTGAGTAAACAAAGGAAATGGGAATGGATAATGGAAACATGGACATGGTAATCGATGGTTAGACAATCAGATAAGTGTGTGGCTTTGCCTGGCTGGGAGGTGGCACTGATAGAGAGGGATGAGTAGGGTGGCATATCAGTGCCAAGATAGATGGGGTCGGGCCTGCCTTCAGCTGCCTCAGGTTGGTGGTTAGTCACCAACAGTGTCATGTGCCAACTCTGGGCATCCACTGGCAGATGCCTCCATTGCATCCTCCTCTGTGCCAGATGGTTACATACATATGGACTTGTGGACTGGAGCCAGAGGGAAACCAGCACAGCTGACGACTGAAGAGAGAGGGTGGAGATTTTTAGGACACTCTATCAGGAGAAATTTAACTGGTGTAGCCAGACATGCCCTTCTTCTTCTTTGATCCTTAGCTGCCAACTGTCAAAGCAGTTAGTAGCCATCAAGCCTGGTGGCATCTTGTAGAGCAGCAACAAACTGCTTCCACTATACTCGCTCGGCGGCCATCCTTCATGCAGTGCTTGAGGTAAAGGTAAAGGATCCCGTTAAACGCCCATTGAGGAATATTGGGAATATGGTGTTAGGCCCATATTTTCTTGACCGTCGGCACACTAAGGATGATGTGGTCAGCATCACGCCGACTGCCTTAACCTTCCCAGAGTTGCTCTGGTACCCATTTGGGGCTGGGTCGACCCAGGAGCCGTTTGTGGCCTAAAAAAATCCCACCTCATCTGGGGATCGAACCATAGACCACTGCGCTAGGAAGCCAGTGCACTAACCACTTTGCTACCGCGGCTCTTATGCAGTGCTTGAGCACTGGTTTATTCTTTGCATCTCGGCCTCCACAGTTCTCCGCCAAGTAGTTTTTGAAGAAGAAGAAAATATGAATATCTGAGGCTCCACAAGAATACTCAAACATACTATCATAGAAAAATGACAAATAAAAACATTTAAACATAATGAATCTAAATCAGAGGCACATCTCCAATCCAACCTGCAAGTCTGGAAGGAAGAGCTGGAGAAGAGAGGGATGGTCATAAGCAGCTCTAAAACAAAATCCATGGTGATATCACGAGAAGAAAGAAAACATCAGATTAAGTTGGGAGAACAGGTCCTGGAGCAGGTCGACCACTTTAAATATCTCGGAGCTATTATAGACCGAAAGGGAGGCATCAAAGAAGAGTTGGCCACTCGAAAAGCAGCGGCTGGGAGACTTTTTCAGGCCATAAATCGTGGATTCCTCAGCAAGAAAGAGGTTGGTAAGAAAACGAAGATGGCTGTATACCGCTCCACCTATGTCCCAGTCTTGACATATGGATGCGAGTCGTGGGCAATGACTACAACCCACAAAAGCCAGATCCAAACCTCAGAAATGAGGTATCTGAGGAAGGTGGTTGAAGTAACAAGAAGAGACATGGTCCGCAACCAGACGATCCGTCAAGGCCTAAAATCCCATCCGCTGCAGACCCAAATAGAACAGTCCCAACTAAGATGGTTTGGCCATGTCTGCAGAATGGGAGAAGATCGGCTACCACGACAAGCATGGGAAACAAAGAGCCAGGGATCCAGACCTCCAGGACGACCCAGAGTCCGCTGGGAGGACAACATTAGACAATCTTTGAAGGACCGAGGACTAGAATGGAACCAGGCCAGGAAGAAGACAGCTGATAGAATGGTCTGGCGCTCTCTCTTCCAAACCTCTACACCTCACGGTAGAAGGGGAACGACTAAGTAAGTAAGTAAGAATCTAAACACCATTCCACAAACAAGAACCTAGGCGACAAGAAAAAGAAAATATTATCCATATATAACAAAAGACGGGAAATTAAATCCTACAATTTTTATTATGAGAAAGGATTGAAGTAATAGAAGAAAAGACTGTATATGAATATACAAAAAGGCAGTAAAATATGAAGATCTGCAGGCTGAAATACTGCATCTTGCAAGAAACTGGTCATATTGAATGACATTTCACCAACCTCTGAACCACATTTGTTATTCAAAAATAAATCTAGTGTACATACAATCATGAACATCAGTTGGAAAGAATTCAAGACTAATCGACAAATAAGAGAAGACTCTAGGCAGAAATATGTCTCCGACTATATAAGGAAAAGACGATGGTCATATATCGGTCATGTCCTACGAATGCAAAACAACAGAATACCACTACAGGCGCTCACTTGGGTTCCTGAGGGTAAGCGGAAAAAAGGAAGACCAAAAGAAACACTCAGAAGAACAATAATAAGAGAAGGAAGAACGTTGGGCCTAAATAATGTGCAAGAGCTAAGAGGAGTGGCGTCACAACGAACAACCTGGAGAGCACTGGTTTCTGCCTTATGCGCCGTGTTTGGCGCTTAAAGAATTTATTATTTATTATTACATACAATCAGGGTCTGAAAATACACAGGGAAAACACAAAGAAAATGGGAATAAATGCAGTAAATAAGACTGAACCTGAAGAAACACTCCTGCTTGTTCATCTCTCAGTTTCTTGTCTATGGACTCTTTTAATCTCTCAAGGATAATCCTATTTAATACTTTTCCTGGCACTGATAGTAACATTATTCCTCTATAATTTGTGCACTCTTGTAAATTTCCCTTCTTAGGCAACTTAATCAGATATCCTTCCTTCCATTCTGCTGGTATCTCCTCCTTTTCCCAGACTTTACCAAGTAATTTATATAACATCTCTGTAGCCGTGACGATATCTGCTTTTATGGCCTCTGCTGGAATGCCATCAGGTCCAGCCGCTTTTCCATCTCTTAGAAGCTTTATGGCTTTCTTTATTTCTTCCTTCGTTGGTCTTTCACCGTTAATTTGTAGCTCTTCTTCTGCTGGCTGGATGTCCAGGGGAGTTTTGTGGAGCTGGTCTATTGAGAAGGTCACCAAAATATTCTGTCCACCTCTTCATTTGCTCCTGTATATTGCTGAGCAGTTTCCCATTCTTGTCTTTTATGAGAACCTAGGCGAGGTATTGGTGTCACAGACATGTCTGAAGCTAACCTCCGTAGATTCATTGACTATGTTGGCAATTTCCATCCTGCAATCAAATTCACTACTCAGATTTCTACCACTTCAGTTAACTTCCTTGACCTCACTGTCAATATTACTCCCACTGGCCTTACTACCTCTGTCTTTTATAAACCTATTGATGCCCATGGTTTCCTTCTTTACACCTCTTCTCACCCTCCCAGCTGTAAAAATTCCATTCCCTACTCTCAACTTCTACGCTTACATCGGATATGTCACGATGAAGATGATTTCCGTGAACGAGCTCAAGAAATGCTCGAGTTTTTTCAACGACGTCACTATCCTGAAAGAGTCTTATCTGATGCCCTTAACTGCATTATTCCCGTTACTCGGCAGGCTGCACTTACTGCTAAACCTACTACTACATCTGACAGACTCAAACTTGTCTTAACTTTCCACCCTCACTGTTTGGCGGTGAAAAAAATTCTGTTCCGTCATCTGCCTATTCTCCACTCCGATCCTGATACCAGAGAGTTGTTTCGTGATACCCCTTTGTTGGCATATCGTAAGGATAAGAATTTTAAGGATATTCTTGTGCATAGTCGCTTGAGACAAACTAGTCCTTCTCACTTTGGTACTAAACCGTGCCAACGCCGCTGTTGCGTGATAAATTCTCGCAACATCGTTTTATTTCAATATCTGTTTTATAACGCAAGGGCAACAACTGCTTGAAATCTATAGTCACTTTTCTCGGTAAGCATTTGTCTTCTCGCGTTAGTATCGAATGCAGTTAACTTTTGAGCTGTGGTCATTTTTGCGCTGGACTGCGCATGACTTGTCTTGCTTCTTTGTCGATCGGTTTCCGCCCACCACTAGTGGGAGTGAGCGATTTGGAATGGCGAAAGAGATGCCTCGTTGAAGAGGGGATCTCCGCTATTTTTGTTCTGTCAGGGATGTGTAGTCCTCTTAATGGATATTTCGTTTATTCGAGATAATACCTCTAGTGTTTCCCACATGTCGGGAGGCGTGATATTTCTGTGTATTTCATGAAAGCAAGGTAAATTGACTCTTTCATTAACTCTGTTGATTTTGGGTCGTGAGCGATTTCGATTCATAGCCTGTCTGCGAAAGTCGTCGTCACGAGATGTTTTCCTAGCTCACATGTCGCTGCATTGTACTGCATCGGTTGATGCAGGTACCAAGGACCATTACTTGCTACTTTGTTAAATGAACTAGGTTTGGAAAACCTTTATTATCTAGAGGATATTTTTGAGGACATTATTTATACTTCGGCAGACGTGTCTGTCTTGCTGAAGTCAAACTAAGGAGAGTGAACTGATCTCATACATCTGGTTATCTCCTGGCTGTTATAGAAAAGGATGGAGTTTTCCACCTGACTACATTTACAGCACTATGAAATATAACATGCATCTGACTCATCATTGTAATGCTGTCTACCGTTTATTGCTGTATTGAATGTTGCTGTGATAATGACTGTTTGATGTGCCTACACATTTGCGTAACCATTTTGTCACTGTGGCGTCCACAATAAATAATGAAGAAAAACGTCAACGGCTGTTTCAAGACTCATTGACTTTATACGTCGTGAGTTTACTGACGTCCTATGTGGATTGCCCTGTTATTGTTGCATGAACATTGTTTTGACTGAACACATCTACACACTACACAAAACCAGACATGCGGATACCATCCATCATCATATGGCATCACGCATCATTTGGTGGCCATAAGCTGGTTTGATTCTGGTACCAGCAAACACGGGGTCCCTTACCCACTTCATTTTCAACAAGAATTCATCAGCATCCTTCAAGAAATTAACATTCTTCAATACAGTCAACATCTTCAAAATTTTCAAAGTACTCGGCGTTGCCCGGTAAAAGTCAAAATTTCAATTTTTTGACGGAAACAAGAATTTGACAGTACCCGGCGTTGTTACATGTTGCCGGATAACTCGGACTGCTGTTATCTTTTACGCAAGTCAAGCAAGTTGCTGCTGTCAAGGTTCCAGTGCTGTCGTTTTTTGAGAAGGTCAAGTGCCGGTTGAAACGGGTTGTTTTCTGAAGAAGGCCAAGTACCGATTTCCATCAACTTACTTTTGGATTAGAAGGTCAAGTGCCGAAACAACTCAACACACAGTATTTCAGAAGCTCTTGTACCATCGTGTTAGCAGTGGAAGCAGTTCAGATGTGCCATCATCGTTGGAGCTTCGCTCTTTAGGACGTTGATTGACATCCGTTTTTCTGCTGTTCTACGATTGGAAGCCTATAAGTTAAGTGGCCTGTTTGTATGTAAACTGTGCCCTTATACTTCTGCTGAGTCTTCTGTGTATCATCTCATTCTATATGTTATATGTTTATATGTTATTTGTATATTTATATGTTTATATTTCAGCGGGTTCTCGGTTGGGTGGTGTCTCCGTTAGATTATGCCACGTCATAGAGGTCGTCTATTGTGAGCGTTTTCTGTAGGGTTTGCAAATTTCCGATACTGGAATTTGCTAAGCGACTTCTGTTGCTATTTATGTTAGCTGTGATGACATGTTTTAATATTGTTTTCGTTATTATTTCGCATTCTTTAGTTTTGTTTTGATTTGTTTGTATTTGTTAGCCTACTCTTGTCTATAATTTAGTTTCATACAACATTTTTGTTTATACACTGTGGTGTCATGTATTTTGTTTAATTCTATCGCAGATATCGTCACATTTTTTGTGATATTTCATTAATTTCTGCTTTATTTTTAGTTGATTTCTGCGAAAGTTTTTGTATTGTTGCTGATCTTTGTTATTGTTTACATTGTTATTGTTTACATTGTTTGTATTGTTTACATTTTCAATGTTTACATTCTGCATGTGTTTACATAGTCATTGTTTACAGTTATAGTAATTAGTTAATGGGCTATGCTAATGCACTGTTACTACTATACTGATGATAAATGAATGATGAATAGTGTCGTGCACTATTGAATGAGAAGTGCACTTATGATCAAGAATTGAGTGCTGATATTTCATATACAAGTTCTTTGATTGGAGACTTGTTTCCCACAGAGACTGGGATAATATAAGGTGATGTGAATATACAAGTGCTTAATTAAGACTTGTTACACTTAGGTTTGAAATAAATTAGTTAATTATTTCAGGTTTTGGACTCATATGTTAGACAACATGTCTACATTTGAGCACTTTATTGAGCAGGGTAAATTGCTTGGGAAGACTGGTGATAAGTTAGAAGAATTTGCAACTGCTCGATATGATAAAGCAATGGAAGCTGAACAAAAGAAACTGCAGATGCAGGTGGATGAAAAAAGATTCCAAATGGAAATGGAAAAACAAAAAAGGGAATCAGAAGCTGAGGAGAGAAAACTCCAGCTACAGCTAGAAGCTGAAAGACTTCAAAAAGAGGCTGAGAATAAAAGACTTGAAAAAGAGGCTGAGAATAAAAGACTTGAAAAAGAGGCTGAGAATAAAAGACTTGAAAAAGAGGCTGAAAATAAAAGACTTGAAAAAGAAGCTGAAAATGAAAGACTTCAAAAAGAGGCTCAGGCTGAGGAAAGAAGATTACAGAGAGAGTCTGATGAGAGGAAAGAGAAAGCAAAAATGGAACATGAAGAAAAGGTCTTAGCTTTAGAGTTGGAAAAATTGAAATTGACGAGCATGAGTAATGGTAATGATTCAAACAAGGGTTCATCTTCTGGTAAGGCTAATAATGATACTTTTAAGATTAAGTTACCAACATTTAGTCCTTCCAGTGATGACATAATGTTCTATCTGGACAGATTTGAACAAGCATGTACAGCTCATAACATAGACAAAGCAAAATATGTTTATCAGTTATCAGGGATACTGACAGGTAAAGCTCTAAGTATATTAAATATGGTGGATGAACCTGACAAGAACAATTATGAGGTTGTCAGGGCCGCTTTGTTAAAGAAATATCAGCTTAACGAAGACGGCTATCGTCTACAATTTAAAAACATGTTACCTGAAAATGGAGTTGAATTCTCCGAGTTTATTGCAAGAATACGCATTACTTTCTCACGATGGGTTGAACTATCTAAGACGGAAAAAACTTATGAAGGACTTATGGACTTAATACTTAGAGACAAAGTCATGTCGTCTGTCAATGAGTCTTTCCTTGCTTTCCTTCATGAACGTAAACCTAAAACAATAAAAGAAATGGAAGATTTCTGTTGCCAATACGTAACTGCGCACCCACACATAACCATGGGTAACTCTAAGGTGAAAGAAGGTTTACCAGTTGCTTCGGCAGCTCCGTATGGTCAAAACTTTGCTCGTAGATCCCAACAAAATTTTGATAGAAAGAGTAGCGGTAATTTCTGTCAAAATCATGGAAATCAATTTCATGGTGATTCTTCTTCGAAGAATTGGAGACAACCTGATAGTACTCGTTACTATCACCCTAATAATTATAAGCATTTCAAAAGAGGATATGGTAATAGAGGTTATTCCTGCCGAAGACCTCAGAACCAAACAAATAGATGTTCGCATCAATGTGAACATGATAGTAATCGTGGAAACTGGAATTCGAACCAGGATAACAATTACAATAGAGACAATAATAACTGCAGAGATAATAATAACTCTGATAACTTCAGAGGTAATAATAGTCGGGGTAGATCTCAACACAAAAAAAAGAGATATCAGCAGGCTAATGCTGTACAACAGGAAACTGAGGGAGCCTGTAATCATGTTGTTGATAGTAAAAACTTTGACGCTGTCACTGGTTCTGCTTTTGACTTTGAGAGAGCAAACAAATGCCCCCAATGCAGTACTTTATTCGAACCGGGTACCATAACTACTTTGAGTTGTGGTCACCCACTTCCCGCTCTTCCTGCTGCTGTTGCGCATGACGGGAGGGGTTCTTTAATTCTACATAAGGGTCTTGTTAATGATACTCCGGTCTCACTACTTTTCGATTCCGGATGCACCACTATTGGTGTTAGACAATCGCTTGTAGATCCATCTTGTGCTACAGGAAGGGTTATTAAATGTGTCACATTTGGCGGCACTCTAGAAAAATATCCTACTGCTGTAATTCGCATTGCCACTCCTTTCTTTACTGGAGATGTGCATGCTTGTCTCTTACCTAATCCTATTGCGGACCTTATTATTGGTCGTATTCACGGAGTTAGGGAGTGTACCCCACAGCAGATTGCTGCTTGGGAAGATAATAACATGCAAGCTACAAATGCAGTAGTTACAAGAGCACAAGCTCTACAAACACCCGAAACTTCACTGAATAGTGATAATGAAGTTGATAGCCAAGATAGTCACTTAGTAATCACTCGTGACTCTTTCATAAAATTGCAAGAAGAAGATCCTTCTTTAAAAAAATTCTTCGTTCTTGCGAAGAAAGGTGATCCGAATCAGGATACAAATAGAAAATCTTGGATTGCAATGAGAAACGGCGTACTTGTACGTATGGTACAAGATTCGACTACGTCGGCACATTCGCAAATTCTTGTTCCCAAGAGCATGAGAGTCCAAATATTACAACATGCTCATGACTCGCAATGTGCTGGACATATGGGTTTTGCCCGTACGAAGTCGAGAGTCCTTGCGGCTTTCTTTTGGCCTTTTGTCAATAAGGACATTCGTATTTACTGCCGATCATGCAAGGTATGTCAGGAGGTCAAATCTAGAGGACCACGACATGCTGCGCCTATCCAGGCTGCTGACATTCCTATTCGGCCGTTTCAGAAAATGGCCATAGATATTATTGGCCCTTTTAAGGTCAAGTCGGCCAGAGGACATCAGTTTATCCTTACATGTGTCGATATGTGCACACGTTGGCCAGAGGCTATTCCTCTTAAGAGCATATCTACTACAGATATCGCAGATGCTCTTTGGTTGATATTTTCTCGCTTGGGGTTCCCCAGAGAAATATTGTCAGACCATGGCACTCAACTCATATCTGACACTATGTCACAGGTAATGTCTACCTTACATATTGAACGATCTCTCAGTAGTATCTACCATCCTATGTCTAATGGGTTAGTTGAGCGTCTGAATAGAACGCTCAAGACTTTGCTTGGTAAGATAACTGAAGATCATCCTCAAGATTGGGACAGGGTTTTACCCGCGGCTCTCTTTGCCTATAGAGAAGTCCCTAATGAACACACAGGATTTTCTCCCTTCGAACTTGTCTTTGGCGCGCGTCCACGCGGCCCTATGTCTTTATTACACGATCTCATCACTGCCGATGATATTAGCGATGAAACTCAATCCTCATATGAGTATGTCATTGCTCTTAGACAAAAGATCATTGAGGCATGTAAGCTAGCAACTGCTTCATCAGAAATTGCTAAAGAGAAGGCAAGGCAGTTTGCTAACAAGAATAGATGTCTACGACAACTTTGTCCAGGTGACAAAGCATTCGTCCTACTCCCCAGTAGGGAAAATAGACTTCTTATTGCATGGAAAGGTCCGTATGCAATAGTCTCTCGGATTTCCGATGTTGACTATGTGGTCGATATTGATGGAAAGCATAAAACTTTCCACATAAACATGCTTTCGGAATTTCACGAACGTCCGGACTATTTGCTGCCTATTTTCCAGGCAACGGATGATGCTCCTGCACCTCACGGTCATTATTCATCCCTGTCTGTCATTCAGGATGAGGAAGCTACCTTCTCTGATGTCAACCTTCCCCTTCCAGTGGTTCCATTACATTCCACGGAATCTTGGAAAAACGTTTCTGTTTCTCCTAATCTTTCTGGTGACGAACATCGACAAGTCTCGTCGATGTTACAAACATTTCAGGATGTTCTCACTGACATTCCTGGACACACAGATGTCATAGAACATGACATAATTCTTACCGACAATAATCCAATTAGGGTTAGGCCGTATCCTATTCCTATACACTTTCAGTCGCAAGTGGAAAAGGAATTGGATGAAATGATTCAATTAAATATAATTGAACCATCGACTTCACCATATTCTTCTTCCATGGTTATTGTCCGGAAGAAGGATAAGAACATACGAATTTGCGTTGATTATCGCAAATTGAATCAGGTCACAAAGTTCGACGCTGAACCGATGCCTTTGTTAGAAGATCTACTGATTAGACTTTCTAATTCTAGATTCTTCACTAAACTTGACTTGTCTAAAGGTTATTGGCAAGTGCCTTTAGCAGAGCATGCCAAACCTCTTACTGCTTTTTCTACACCTAGGGGTCTATTTCAATGGAATGTTATGCCTTTTGGTCTCATGAACGCCCCTGCCACTTTCGTTCGCATGATGCGTCGAATTCTGTCACATCGTTCGGATGTCATCGCATACTTAGATGACATCTGTCTCTTCAGTGATACCTGGGAAGATCACTATTTAGGGTTATATGACTTACTGTCCACTCTACGTGAGAATAATTTGACAGCAAAACCTTCTAAAGCTTTTGTTGGTTTTGGTGAAATCTCTTTCCTGGGTCATCGTGTTGGTCATGGTCTCTTGAAGACAGAAGACCACAATACTTCCAAAATACTGAACATCTCTGTTCCTAAAACGAAGAAACAAGTTAGGAGTCTCTTAGGTTTAATTCAATTTTATGGGAGATTTATTCCAAATTTATCTTCGATCATGGCACCTCTATCAACATTGTTGAAGAAAGGTTCGCCTAATCTGGTCCGTTGGTCTGAAGAATGCCAATCTTCACTAGACCAAATCAAGAATATATTTTCTTCTCCTCCCATCTTAAGATTACCTACTCTTGATAGGACTTTTGTTCTTCGGAGTGATGCTTCATCCACTGGGATTGGAGCAGCACTGATGCAAGAATATGCAAATACTCTGCATCCTGTTATGTACATTTCTAGAAAACTAAATGCGGCAGAGAGGAACTACTCGGTTTTAGACCGTGAGTTGTTAGCGATGGTTTGGTCAATTCTAAAGCTACAAAGATTCCTCCTGGGCGCACATTTCATTCTAGAGACTGATCAGAAAGCTCTTACAGCTATTCAGACTAAGAATTTGAAGAGTTCGAGATCCACTCGATATGCTATAGCTCTTCAACCTTTTCACTTCACGGTACGAGCTATCCGTGGTGCGGATAATGTGATGGCTGACATTTTGTCTAGATGCCCACATGACTCCAACTAATACTTCTGTCCTATATTTCTATATATTACAGAGTCATAACACACCTATATTTCTACAATAGATTAGCACATCTGTACTTACTTTATATGTACACACTATCGTGCTTTGTTGTCATCTTCTTCTGTTCGTTTTTTAAGATGATAGAGGAGGACTGAGTAGTTAATATAAGGGCCGTTAGTTTACTAAACAGCCACAATTATTAATAATGTATTGTACCTTATGAAGCATATTAGTTATTAATTAGCATTATATTGCTTGTACTTTCTCAGAATGTCATTGTTGAGCTGAGGACTTACCTTACGAGTTCTAGATTGTGTACTTACCCTCGGAATACCAGAGCATATGTCCTGGATCGTCATGTAGTTTAACTTTACTATGTACTTATGTCATTACATGTCAAAGAATGTACTATTTAAATTTTCCTATCAGATTTGTACATCCATTTTTAAAGACAATATTAGAGTATGCTGTTTAATGATGATTATAGTAACTTGCATACGTATATTGTGTTTACATGCTAACGTGATGTGTGTTGGTGACACCTCCCCGATGTGAATATTTTTTGAGACATATTTATTTTTCTGTTGAGGTATATCCTCACCAGACACTCTATAATTAGCCTATTGTTTGGCAATTTAATTAATTATCAGCGCATAATTCGTGCGTTTTGAGCCGCTTATCGCTTGCTCTTTGATATTGAAAAAAAAAATATGTTCCACATTTTTTTTTTATCGGGAGGAGGTGGTGATATGTTGCGTGATAAATTCTCGCAACATCGTTTTATTTCAATATCTGTTTTATAACGCAAGGGCAACAACTGCTTGAAATTTATAGTCACTTTTCTCGGTAAGCATTTGTCTTCTCGCGTTGGTATCGAATGCAGTTAACTTTTGAGCTGTGGTCATTTTTGCGCTGGACTGCGCATGACTTGTCTTGCTTCTTTGTCGATCGGTTTCCGCCCACCACTAGTGGGAGTGAGCGATTTGGAATGGCGAAAGAGATGCCTCGTTGAAGAGGGGATCTCCGCTATTTTTGTTCTGTCAGGGATGTGTAGTCCTCTTAATGGATATTTCGTTTATTCGAGATAATACCTCTAGTGTTTCCCACATGTCGGGAGGCGTGATATTTCTGTGTATTTCATGAAAGCAAGGTAAATTGACTTTTTCATTAACTCTATCGATTTTGGGTCGTGAGCGATTTCGATTCATAGCCTGTCTGCGAAAGTCGTCGTCACGAGATGTTTTTTTCCCAGCTCACATGTCGCTGCATTGTACTGCATCGGTTGATGCAGGTACCAAGGACCATTACTTGCTACTTTGTTAAATGAACTAGGTTTGGAAAACCTTTATTATCTAGAGGATATTTTTGAGGACATTATTTATACTTCGGCAGACGTGTCTGTCTTGCTGAAGTCAAACTAAGGAGAGTGAACTGATCTCATACATCTGGTTATCTCCTGGCTGTTATAGAAAAGGATGGAGTTTTCCACCTGACTACATTTACAGCACTATGAAATATAACATGCATCTGACTCATCATTGTAATGCTGTCTACCGTTTATTGCTGTATTGAATGTTGCTGTGATAATGACTGTTTGATGTGCCTACACATTTGCGTAACCATTTTGTCACTGTGGCGTCCACAATAAATAATGAAGAAAAACGTCAACGGCTGTTTCAAGACTCATTGACTTTATACGTCGTGAGTTTACTGACGTCCTATGTGGATTGCCCTGTTATTGTTGCATGAACATTGTTTTGACTGAACACATCTACACACTACACAAAACCAGACATGCGGATGCCATCCATCATCATATGGCATCACGCATCAGCCGCATATGTTTAAGACCTGTCTTTTTGTACTCCAAACGCAGTCAGTCTCCTTTCCGAACGGTAAATTTACCATTGGGGAGTCTTTCACGTGCGAATCCAGAAACCTGATTTATGCTATCATCTGCAAGAGGTGTGACATGACCTATATTGGTGAAACTGGCAGATGTTTGGCAGACAGGTTTCATGAGCACTTGAATGACATCCATCATGGCAAACATTTACCAGTGGCCCTTCACTTCAACAGCCCTGACCATTCAGGTAACTCTGACATTCATGTCACTGCCCTCCGTTCATGTATCGGTGACGACCGAACTCGCTTTTCGTTGGAGAATCGCCTCATTTTTCAAACGGGCGTTTTAGCTCCTGCTGGGATGAATGTCCAGCATCATTTTGCATAATTCTGGTGGCTTCTGTTGTTATTTTCTATCTATCCTTGTTTTTGCTTTGGTTCGTTTCGTTTCCTCAATTTTCTGTTCTTAGCCGTCACTAGCTCCTACGTCACTTCCGCATGACGCCTTAGTTTTTCAGCCATTTTGAATGTTTCCTTCCTCGACACAGCTAAGTGACTTTTTACGCATTTTATTAGTGTTGTTCATTCCTGTCTTCATTTCGTTGATTATTTACTTTCTTGTTTCGACATGTCTTTCTGGTTTCACGATTTTCTTGCATTATTACTGTTATCGTTTCGCTCATCACCGTGGTTTCATCTGCTTGTATCGCTCATTTGACGTTTTCCTCATCATCAAAGACCTTTGTAGTACCTATATGTAGTTCTTGTCCTTGTCACCTATTCGTAACTGTGGCTGACGAAGGGTAAAACACGAAACGTCCCTTGTCTCATGTGTACCGTTTACTTGTAAAACTGATTTCATACCATATTATTTTTTAATTTATATATTTCTTTTATGAGGCAACTTGTTTGCTTGTATTTCCCTGTTAGCTTCTTTGTGCTGCTATACAGTTCTCTCATATTTCCTTTGGCTGCAGCATCTTCTGCCTCTCTTGCCAACTCTTCAATATACTTCCTCTTGTCTCTTTTGATACTTCTTTTTACTTCTTTGTTTGCTTCTGTGTACACTTCTTGAGCCTTGGCTTTGGAACTTCTGGTTTTGCTTGTGTTTAAATCTGCTTTCTTGTTTTTTCTGTCTTTTATCTTATTGATGGTTTCTGTTGTTATCCATGCTTTTTGTTGTGTTTCCCTTTTCCCCAGTATTTCTTCACATGTCTCATTCCATACAGTTTTGACCTGCTGCCAATAGTCTTCTGTATTCTCTACATCTTCCAGCTGTTGGAGCACTTGGAATTTGTTGGATACTGTGACCGCAAATTTGTCTCTTGTTTCTTGATTTCTTAGATGTCCTACATTAAATTGTTGTCTATAGGACACACACGAAGAAAACCTGTTGATAGCATTACAAGGCAGTCCTTGTTCTGGAACCCCCAGGGCAAGAGAGGCAGAGGTAGACCAAGAAGCACATGGAGAAGAGAGCTGAAAACAGAAGTGAAAATGATGAGGAGAACGTGGAAAGAGCTTGAGATGATGGCACATGACAGGAGGACTTGGCATGTGTTTGTTGAAGGCCTATGCTCCTTTGGGAGTGGAGGGTTATGAATGAATGAATGAATGAATGAAGAAACACTCACATATTGGCAGCAGTATAGACAAAGTTAGACAGACAGACAATAATATCAAAATAAGAATACAAAGGCAAGAGGAGCTTTCACTGCATTGGGAAATCAACAAGAAACCAAATCCAATCCATGAATAAGAAATATCAACTGAATTGTCTAGTTAGGTCCTATTGTTATTGTTGATTACAACTGACGTCACTGCACTCCGGGCAAACCCATAAGGGCTCAGTTTCCCTCAGCAAATGCTGAACGGTATGAATGCCCATTGTTCCTGTTGGTTATATACACACCGGATGCATCCTCTCACACGTCCTTCCCTGCTGGTCTTACACTCTATGCCAAATTCCAGTAACTTTAGCTTTGATGATTCATCGAATCTAGTGTAGTCCTATTGTATGGCTTTGATGATTCATCAAATCTAGTGTAGTCCTATTGTATGACTTTGAAACGTGCAGAGCAACAAGAACAACAACCAAAACGCTAGACTTTCTTAAATGGGTGCTTGCATAGAACAGAAGGATTGAAGTGGTACAACAAGGTCATCAATGTGGAACTGATGACAAAAAGCCAGAAAAGTGCTAGCGGAATAAGAGATGAGAAGAAGATGCTGGTGATGGTTATGACACACACTGAGGAAACCTGTTGATAGCATTACAAGACAGTTCTTGTTCTGGAATCCCCATGGTAAGAAAGGCAGAAAATCACATGCAGGAGAGAACTGGAGACAGAAATGAAAATGATGAAGAAGAAACAGAAAGACCTTGAGAAGGCGGCATGTGGAAGGAGGACCTGGCATGTGGAACGAACGAATGAACGAAAGAACTTTATTTTCAAAGGGTTGAGAATTGGGCACGCAGGCCCGTCTGACATTCTGCCCTTCCTTTCTTTCACCTTTCATACTGAATTCATTTATTCCCATATGCATTTTACATATCAATGTCAAGGAATTCAACGTTGCAAAGTAAAATAAAATAGCACACTCATATTAACATTAACTACTTATAAACATGACATAAAATATGTAGAAAAGTACAAACATCGTCATTAGAACCTACAATTGATATTATAAGAAAAGATAATCTGATTAGGGGGGCATGTAATCAAAACTAATAAAGTATTCGAAAAGTCTACGATTGTATGAATAGGGACTGAAAGAGAGCAAACAAACTTTATTTTCAAAGTGTTGAGAGAAAGGAACTTAGGCCCGTCTAAGAGAGAGAGAGAAAGAGAGAGAGAAAGCGAGAGAGAGAGAGAGAGAAGGAGGACCTGGCATGTGGAAGGAGGACCTGGCATGTGTTTCTTGTCGGCTAATGCTCCTTGAGGAGCTAAATGGTCATTGACTGGCATAAATTATTTAACAATGGTAAAGGTCATATAAAACCATAAGTCACAATGACAAGCAAGACAAGTCGATTATTCCAAATATTTTAACTGCCACTTTATGACTAGGCTGCACATTTATGAGAGGGAAAAAAAAATTTTAATATAAAAAATTCCATGATATTTAAGGAGGGGTAAAGGATCCCGTTACACGCCCATTGAGGCATATTGGGAATTTGGTATTAGGCCCATATTTTCTCGGCCATCGGCACGCTAGGGGTGATGTGGTCAGCATCACGCCGGCCGCCTTAACCTTCCCAGAGTTATTCTGGTACCCAATTGGGGCTGGGTCGACCCAGGAGCCGTTTGCAGCCCAAAAAAAATATATTTATGTTCTGATAAAATTAAACTTTAGTGCCATCGAGTTCCTATTGTGAATATTGTTTACTTTGTACTCGGTTTCGGAGTTTAAGTAAACGAAAGTTATGATAGGAACTCGGTGCCACTAAAGTTGAATATTACCTATGTTCTCATTACTTACTTACTTAGTTGTTCCCCTTCTACCGTGAGGTGTAGAGGTTTGGAAGAGAGAGCGCCAGACTATCCTATCGGCTGTCTTCCTCCTGGACTGGTTCCATTCTAGTCCTCGATCCTTCAAAGATTGTCTAATGTTGTCCTCCTAGCGGACTCTGGGTCGTCCTGGGGGTCTGGATCTCTGTTTCCCATGCTTGTCGTGGTAGCCGATCTTATGTTCTCATTACATTTACATAAAAGTGTTGCAGTTAGATATTAAATGAAGACTTCTTGAACCCCGAGTAAAAATCCTGTTTTAAGTTAACTTGTCCATGGTGATTATTTATTATTATTATTTATTTATTTTATTTTTTTTTGCTGAAACAATTCTTAATATATAAACTCAACTTTTATGTCCACCCTCTTCCTCAGACATGGTTTCTAAACATAAAAATTTCACCTTAGGTTTGGGCTTTGGTTTGACAAGGATCTGTCTTTTCTGTCTAAAATCACAAATGCTTGGGTGCTGCTTGAATTTGTGGAATCTGCATTGTAGATCAAGAAAATGGTTTTTTTTTGTGAAGCAACAACAAGCTCTGAGAAAATGAAACAAAAGCAAAAGAAAACCAGAGGACACAGGATATTTATCAGACATACTACACTTTTTTTTTAAGAAAACCTTCAAAAGTGCAATTTCAGCAAAAAAATTTATTGTTATTAAGAGGCAAATCAAATGTTAAAAATATAACTGCTATACATTTTGTAACCTGCTAGCTTTACTTCTATTTCAGTCATAATGGCAGTCATAGTAGTTATTATAATAACAATATTTTATTCAGATGTTACTGAAGGAATAATAGTATTTGGTATAACATCAGCTCAAATGACGTCACTTATGGGGTCCACAATTTCTAATTGTATTATCTCTACAGTATCAAAGAAAACAGATAAGTTTTAATCCTGAGCTCATTTGAATTTGCGTATTTAAAAGAAAATTTGTTTAAAACATTATTTGAACAGCTACGTACTAGAAAGATAGTTTAGCTTAAAATTAGCAAGACTTATAACAGTTAATCTGACACATCATTTTGGGAATAAAAAAACAATTGTGAGTAATTAAAATATTTCTTCTGGTAATAAAGTTAAAAACAAAATGGCTAAAGAAAACATACAAAATTTAACTTAGTATGCTTGTAAGAGAAATAAAACCTCATAAGATACAATGATCAAAATCTAACCCCAGATTACAGAAGTCATGAAAATAAGGAAAATGTGTGCATCAAGAGTCTCAAAAAACCTTTGCAGGCATGTACAGCTATAAAAGTTTGTAAAAGGAATATAATTTCATAGATATAATGAACAAAAACTAACCTCAGATTGCAGAAGTCGCCCACATAAAAAAATTTAAAACTTGTGTGCTCAAGCGAAAGCACAAAACCTTTGCAGGTACGTACAGTTAAAAAGGTTTACTCCTATAACATTAAAACATTTTTTAATGCTCATACACTGAAACAAGACACTTTTACTGCCTAACCTTTGAGCCTGTTGTGACGACTGGTCTGATAAGTGAGATGATGGCTGTGAAGACCCTGGAGCACTCAGTAAACTATTGTCATTTATGAGTGACAACTGAGACCTACATATGCTGCTTGGGGTTGCCGGAGAGGCAAACTTGGCCAGAGCTGGTGGCAGTGGTAGCATGAGTTCATCAAAAATATCCACCAGAAGCCTAGGCAGAGTGGCCAAGTAGCTAAACACAAAACAACAATAAAATGTATACATTTAAAAAAGAATTTACATTATGTTACAAAATAAACCAACATTGTCTCATAAGTAAGAAAGAATTGGCATGGAGTCATAAAATAATTCTATAGAAACATATAATTTGATGACCATGATGGATAAATGGCGGACGTTTTTAAATTACCAATAAATTCCCAAAAATGAATAACATAAGAATGGACAGGGTGAAAAAATATTCACTGGGGAAGCTTTAAAATGATGAACACCACTTTCTCTCCAAGCTAAATGTTCTCCCACGTGATCTGTCTTGGACAATTTTATTTCTGTTTTGAATACAGCTACAATGTGCATTATATTAACTTGTGCTTACCTTGCTACAAGGTCTGCCAGAAATTCTGTCAAATTTGTAGCACCAGCCAGGAAAGACAGAGCTCTCAGCATTGAAACAGCCTGAAGGAAAATGTAAACAATATACAGTGTCACTATTTTTATTTCTAGTTATAGAATTTGTATTTTAAAATGTTGCACAACACAGGAGCATGGTCAAGTAAAAACATGCACCTCATTAGAACTGCATGATAAAATGGTAGAAAAAGTATCAAGAATAACATTGAAACAAATGCAACAACAACAAATTTGTTTAATTGAACCTATGATAGGAAACTCTATACAGAGAGATACAACAAGAGGCAATCTGATCATCAGAAAAGGTCCCTCCATCAAACAAGTGTTTCAGTCCTGTATACTTGTTGCAAGTAATTTTAATGGAAGGGAAGTGATCCGGAAAATGTTAGGTGAGCAGATTAGATTATGAGTTACATTGCTTGATTAGCTATGATGTTAGGTTACATTGTAATAGGGGAATTCTCTCGTATGTTCCAGAAATAAAGTTAGAAAGCGTGTAAACGCTAGTCAGTTCAATTGTGGAGGTTTATTCACTCCGAACTGTTTTGAGCTACGGGTGTTTAGCTATTTGTGGCTAGCCCGTGCAAGTAGTGAGACTGAGTGGTGTTTTTTGAACAACCGGGTCTCGTATCTGTTTTAGGCGGGAGATGTGTATTCCCGTGGGCAGAGAGTGTGTGGGCATCGACCGAAGTAGTCGGCCCCTGTATGTGTTTGAAAAGTATGCCTGTACAGTGCTGAAGATAAGAGGCCATGATTTGTGTAGGCCATTGTTTCCTGAGACAGGATAATTGTGTTATGTGAAGACATGTTGATAAGTGATATTATTGCAAACTGCCGGGTGTGCCCGTATTGTGTGTATTTTGATAAGGATCCATTAACTTATCTTCTTCTTCTTCTTCCGTCCTTAGCCAAAGACCGACCAAGCAGTCAGTGGCCATTACGCCATGCGGCGTCATAGGGCAACAAGAAATTATCCGTTGTTCCGTTACGCCTAAAGGCGTTTATTGGTACAACAGAATATTAATTGTTGTTTCCGTAATCTATGTGACAAGCAAGCGGTTGATCAATCCGCTGTGCCCCGAACTTGCCCTCGTGTGTACTGCCGCTATAAAACCACTTCGCTACTGAGACGTCTCCAGCCAAAATTCTCTCGGGACCGAAGGTCCGCGAAAAAGAGCAATCTGGTACTGGCACAGCACCCATTCGCTGCCTCCACTGCGCTGGGAGGACCCGGCAACCGGGACCACACACAGCCTTGAGAGGACAATGGTTGCCTGAAGGAACATTAACTTATATATGTCATATAATAGCGCTGAGATGATTGAAGAGGATATTATTGCAAACTGCCAGGTGTGCAGTACTGTGTGTATTTTGAGAGGTAAGTATCCATTAACTTATATTGTTATATCATCGCGCTGAGATGAGTGGAGGCGAGATTATTGCAGACTGCCGGATGTGCAGTCTTGTGAGAAATTGCTAACGGATCCATTATTTCATTTATGATAGCGCTGATGTGAGGAGTATCTTGAGGATGCCATTTATGTTGTTAGCACGGCGATGATGTCCGTTTGCTAAAAGGATCCATTATTATATTATCAGAGCGCTGATGTGAGGAGTATCTTGAGGATGCCATTTATGTTGTAGCACGGCGATGATGTCCGTTTGCTATCTTTGAGGAGGCCATATTTATGTTAGCACGGCGATGATGTCCGTTCGCTAAAAGGATCCATTATTATATTATCAGAGCGCTGATGTGAGGAGTACTTTATTATTGTATTGCTGTAAACTGTAATTTGACCATATGTGTATTCTATATTAACGTACTGTGTTGTGGTGTAATAAACCGTCCATTAACGTTCACCAGCCGTTTATAACCATCTATGACTTCTACGTGCGTACCTGTGTTGTGAGTGATTGTTCCGACACGCACGCACTCAATCAACCTTCCTAACACGGTACGCCACCCACTCACGCAACCACCAAAGATTTTATCAGTGGTGGTTTTCAGTCTAAACGGATCTAACACCTACGTATTCGTGTTTATAGCCTGTGTGGCGTAGTTTAGGATCATTTAGAAGTGCCTGTGTGGCGTATATGATTCAGAAACTGTTACCTCAACGCTGGTGTGTATTTGTAGCAAGATAGTAAATTAGGTCAGATTCTGGACCAGTCATTACAAGTGGGAACACTGAACTTTGTTATGTTTAGCTCTGTGTGGGCGTGGCTTTATTCAACTCTACACAGGTATTAGCTGACTGCGCATATCCATCCTCATATCTTGGCGTGTGTAGCAACTAAACTAACTTTATCAGTTGGTTTGGATATCAAACAGCTGTTATCTGATAGCGACATTCATGCCATAATTGTTACAGTGCTTGTTCCAGTCTTTCCATATACAGATTCAACTATAGGTGCGGTATTTTGGAGAGTTCGTTTGCACGTATGCCCCAAGTCAAGATTTGCAGAGGTTGCTGTGCCCTGGTTTCTGTCATCTGATGCATTGTTTGAGCACGTTCTATTCTGAGGCAAGAACCTGAAGAGAAGACAGTCAAGTTCTTGTACCTTTCTGCAGTGGAGTTTTTTATATCTGCAGAACTGTGATATCTAGTGTCTTGGCGGAAAGGACGGAATTATATTCAGATAAGTGGTTTTGTATGTGTGTGAATTGTGCTAGTTTTTGCATGTCGGCGAGCCTGCCTATTCTTGAATACATCACTTATTCTGTTGAACTGTTGTTTTGTTGTCGATAATTATATTGATTGATTGCAGGAATATGTTGATGCATGAATAATGTATGGCTATATAAAGGTTCTATGTTCGGGAATTGATGATGCAGTGATTAAGGAATAATTGCAATTTCTTAAAAAGATAATTGATTTGGTATAGTGAAAGTTTAATTAATACATATATGGTTGACTGAGTAAGCAAGTCACAATGGATTGTGATATAGACCCTGAGGATATGAGGCCTTTATTAGAATATCTGTTTCAAGAGGGGACAGATTTTCAGAAAATAAAAGGCCCAGAGCTTGAGGCACATGTTATGGATAGGTATTTGGTCAGTGCTTCGAGAGCTCTAAGAGAGTTTGCTGATGAGAAATTTCAGTCCATTCCTCATGTGAGTATGGCTAAGGATCTGGCAAGGTTATTGGTTATGGACCTTCGTCTGTTTTTGGACAATCATATTGGTATTAAACGTGATAACATATTGAAGAGTATGCGTACGTTATTGCGCGACGGCATCCATAGTGACCAGAAAGAAGAGTTAAAGGATGAGAAGCAAATAGGAGACACAAAACAGAGTACACAGGAGCAAAGGGGAAGTTGCTTAAAAGGTACTGCTGAAGTGAATAAGCTACATAAAAAAGTGACTAAACTTACAGGTGATTTATGTAAATCAAATTCTGAGCTTGCTTTTGTTCGAGCAAAATTAGACTCGGCATTGTGCAAAATTAAAGAGATGGAAGCTCAGATGGAAAAAAAAAATGGCGAAGTTAGAAATCTGACTCAAGAAGTTCAAGAGAAGACGGAGATTTGTGGGAAATTAAAAGTTCAGATTAAGAAATATGAGAAGTTGTGTAATGAAACACTTACTGATCTGTTAAGTGACGATGCGATTTTTGGTCGCCAAATTAAAGAAAAGGATACCATACCCCTAGAGAAGGTTGATAGGCTTACGAATAGCCATGATATTGAGATTGAGAGGGTTGATAAAGAGAGAGTGAGAGAGTTAATGGTGGAGAAAGACAAATTGATTAAGATGGAAAATTTGCTAGCAGAGGAAAGCTGCAAAGTTTTAAGAGCTGAGAGTTTAAACAAGAAATTAAGTGAACAGATTGCACTTAAAGACTTTGAGATAGCAGAAGCAAGAAGAAGAATAGATGGTCTGCTTGACATAGTCTTGAATAGCAATATGTGGTCTTCTGTCAATGTTGATATTGATAGACAGAAAGTTGCTTATCATCAGAGCACTAAAGCAAAAAGCCAGCCTTATACACTTTTTGCGCATTCTAATGTCAAGAATAGTGGACATGGGTCTTTTCGTGGAAAATATAACTTCCAACGCAATACCGATGATTCCAATAATATTGATTCCTGGCGGCAAACTAACAAAGGAAAGTCTACAGTATTAGTCAGTCCTGTAGATAATAAAGAGACTATCAAACATACTAGTCATACCCAGTCCATGCAGTATGACCCAGTTGTTAAACACATTGCCACAAGCAAAGAAAAAAATAGTTTTTATAGGAGACATAACCCTAAGGTTATAAAGTACCAAGGGAGTTCATCCTACGGTAACTTTTCTTCTCCTAAAAACAAGAAACAATGTGACAGATCTCAACATTGTGATTCTAAAAGTTTAGAAAACTATAGCAGAAGTAATTATATGAAAGTTCATCAATCTAGTAATAATTTTTCTGCTAAAGAGCCAGTTCTATCTGGTGGACATTGTTATCTAGGAAGAAGTATTAAGCACAACTATGCTAACTGGGATTTAAATGAGTACAACGGTTGTAGTAGAGCAAATAACAATGCTCTCAAAAGCAATTATAGAAATAGCAACCAGGTTGACTGTGCTCCACATGAAAACAAAATTATTAACAAGCAATATTATAAGAAGGGTAAAAAGGTCTTAAATACTATTGATTGTCATGCTTGTAGTTTCAAGAGAGTATCTCGTTCTTGGGAATGTAGTAATTTTTTTCAGCCTACAGCAGAGACAACCGTTCGTTACGGTCCAGTTGTATCTAAGCCTTCTGTGATGTCTACACATTGTAAGGGGAGGCTTGCGGAAGGTGCAAAAAGTGGCCATGAATTCGCACTACCACAAGGGATAGGTAATTGTTAGTTTGACTTTCCGTTTTTCCTCATTAAATCTAACAGAGGATTATAATAGAAATTCTCATTTGTATTGTCTCGCAGCATTCGACTTTGCGATGACTCAGCGCGCCTGTTGACATTATCGTTGGAGAATGTGGGTCACCTTTGGGCGTTCGTATGCAATCAAGCGAAACCTGACAGCGTCTACTGAGCATTTGATGTGTCACTTTTCTGGAGGGTCAGGTCATGTTGACAAAACGTCGGGAAATTTTTGCGTCTGATTTTTTTTTTATTAGTATAGTACATATTATTGTATTCTATAAAGTATATTAAATGCTGTTGTATTGAGATATTAGTAATTTCTTTAAAACATTATGATGTTCATCATTATACATCATTTGATTGCTATATATATATTTTTTGTTGTTGTTGACATATATGACTGTTTTGATAATGTACCAGTTAATTTGTATACCATTTGTATGCTGTTATGCTTGGATTATGTGTAACATGTTTGTTGGTAATGATTTGTATGTAGTTTTTGATGAATGCAGTGAGCGGTTTCAAACCTATGCTCATTTAGATCATAATCATTTATCTTTACATTTTTTGCAGCAGATTAACTCTTAGTATACGAGCTGCCTTTCATGACTACCATTACAGATTTTGCAATAAATAATTTATTTATAAAGATAACATAAGTGTTATATATCAAAATGTGAAGAAATGAAACCCCTACATCATGCACGTAACTAAATTGATCAGTGGTTTGAAACATGCATTCAGCTATAAATTTTCGCTATTGACAGGGATCGATCATCAGCCTCTCTAGAAGGCCGCTCGTATACTAAGAGTTAATTTGATAAATATTTTTTATAAAAACTTTGCAGAGATTTTATAGGAACTTTTTCATATCTTATTGTACTAATAGATTTTAGATTTAATTATAATATATCTCATATCACGCTGAGTGTTGCGTGCATATTTTGACGCACATATTACAAAAATCGATATGGCTATTTAATATGGAAAAAATATAGACATTCATTCATTTGTGTATGAAAATGCTGTCTATGGGAAAGCTAGATAATCCATGATTGTTTTACACTTTTGATTATAGGAGTAATCGTTCTTGATATTGATTCGGCGCATGGATATGACACCCATGTCCGTACTTATTTGTTAGGGCCAGAAAATAGATTAATTTGCTTATTATGTTTATGGCCTGAATTCATATGTATTACATATTATTAGTACAAGTAGAATCAGTCCTATATTGTATATTTTGGATGGGTAGGCAGGACTATATTCTTGTTATGCCGCTCTAGCGGAAGTAGGAGTTGTCTTGACAAGTCGTGATGAGTTCCGATGTACCGTTTACAATGGCGGTTACGCATTTTTAAGGGCTGGTACATTCTTCAGTAAAAATGATTTATGAAGTGGTTTTTCTTCTGTAGGAGATTGTGTCTCTACTAGAGTTTGTGTTAGAGACTCTCCTAATGTACGGTACCATGTATGATTCGGACTCCAGGTAATTCCAGACCCTATTTTTGATGATCTCACGTCGGTTAGACCTAGCTGGAATTTTGTGCTTCGCAACGCTAGGGTCATGTTTGTATCGACGAAGATGACGGGCTTCCATACAGTAGTTATGTCTATGTGAAGTAACTGGATTACTGTAGATCTGTATGGAGGAACTTTAAGAAATTATGCATATGTATTTCAAATTAACTTTGGCTTATCTATACCCTCCTGTGAGTGAGTGAGTGACAACTCAGGAAGGCGGCCATGTTACATTCCTGTCATCATATTTTTGAATCACTGTCCAAAGAACGGGGCATGTATCTTATTATTCGGACAGTGGCAAGGAGATCTCAATTTTGATAGAAACCCCTTATCGTGGTTTCACAATATGAAATCCACTATGAACATAAAGCAACTTTAGTTACTTACCGATCCGCCTTCACTGACGCGCTTAGTCAGATAGGGGATGCGGCCATTATGTATCATGACATTGGAAGCTATTGATGTACTACCTATTATTTATGAATGTGTCATGACATGGGAATCTACTATGTATGCCTGCAAATTGATGTGTCAACATGTACCCATGATTTACTCGTTATGTCCCAGTGTGTGCGTCTAAATAAACTGTGTAAACAAAGATTCCAGCAGTCTGCATTGGTGCCTTGTAGACACAAGTGAATGAGTGTTTAGATTGGTCAGAACACGAACAGTACACCATTCGCGTTAATCACACTCTACACTTCTACTCCATATATACACCATCCTGCGTCGGTTGAATTGACCAAGTTTAGGGCCTGCTTCCCCTGGAGCCTTAGAGGGAAACTACGGTCTACAGCTGCCTTTGCCTTCCCTAACTCAGGACTAGGGTGAGTTACCCATTTACAGCTGGGTAGACTGGAGCATGCCTGATCTCAACAACTCTGTACACTACAATGGACATATACAGTAGTAGTACCACAAACAACATGCTACAGTGATTGATAGTGGAGCTTTACAGTACAAGAGAACACACCATACACCACACTTCTTTACAGTGAGCACTTTACAGTGTGTGTGGACTTTACACTGAGTAAGTTATAAGTTTACAGTTAAATAACACTGAAACTGAATGCAATTGTCAGCTAGAATTAACTTATAAGTTAAATTAAACTTTTTGTAAAATTGATAGACACATCTGATACTTTTGGTTGTTTAAAGAATATAGACAGATTGTTATAATACATACTCTAGATACATTGTGTTATGTTTATATATTTGAAAGTTGGTATACAGACGACAGTGTGTTTTCCCATGTGTCTTTTTTGTGATGTATTTTTTGAAAAAAACTTACATGTTTTAGTTTAAGTGTTTGTTTAGAGATAGGATATTTTGTGTTTCTCTCATTTTGTTGAGAGCTAGTTTCATTGTTGGTTTATTTATTATAACTTAGAATTTCTTAAAAATAATTATTTTATTTTTTGATAACTTATCGTTCTGTAATATTTTGTATGGTAATTTTGGAAAAAAAAATTTTTATTTTTTTTGGCATAGTAATTTATTTTTTGTGTGTGTGCCCAGCGCTTGACTATGCGCTATGATTGATATGTAGTGGGATATTACTTCATTGAAAAGTTGCTTTGTTTGATATTATGATGTATTTTTATTTAGCGCTTGACTTTGCATTAGATCGAACTTAGTTATCGTAACGATACTATTTGTTTGTGTGATGTCTATAATTTATTTTTAGTTATATATATAACTTTTGTAACTTAGTTAAATTACTTACTAGGCTTTGTTTAGTTATAAACTATTTTTTTGTGTGGTGTTAGTATAGATATTCTTTGACATTTTGTTTTGTGCCTTGTGATTATGTTTGTATTTATTTGTTGAAATATGTTGTCTGATCTAAACTGTTATTGGTATGTATTGTTATTGACTTTCTCTGTGTTTATGCCTGTGCTTTCCATCCGTCTTTGGTGACTATTCTTCATTTCATTCTATCTTTCTGTTGTCTTTTCGATATGTGTTCATATCTTGTTTATACTTCCGTATTACATCTTCGTTTCTCTCCATTCTACTTATATACTTCTTCTTCTTTCGATACTTATACTTTCATGTGTTATATGTTGGGTTAATTATATAGCTTAATATAATATAATTAGTAGGGTATTTGTATTTATTGTACATGAAATTGTTTTACTTATTAGTTATTATGTGGTATTGTTGATTATTTCGCATTTTCCAATTTCTTACTTTCCTTTACTACAGATCATTCTTCTTTTGCTGGATCTTGTTCTTTCACTAACTATTAGTTGATTCTTGTACTATAATATTGAGAAAACAAAAACTATGATAATTAGCAAAACAGACGATAAACCCACATTAAAGATAAGCGTAAATGGGGAAATCCTGGAACAAGTCAAGAGCTACGTATATCTCGGTCATATAATAACAGAAGATGGCAGATGTGAAACAGAAATCAAGAAGAGAATAGGAATGGCCAAAGCTACATTCAACAACATGAAACACATACTGACATCCAAACAGTTATCTCACAAATTAAAACTGAGAATCATAAAGTGTTATATATATTCTGCATTTCTGTATGGTGCAGAAACATGGACGATGAATAAGCAGTTGGAAGAAAGAATTGAGGCTCTTGAAATGTGGATATATAGAAGAATGGGGCGTATCTCATGGAAAGAGATGAAAACAAATAAGGAGGTCCTAGAAAATCTAGGTAGGAAAAGAGAACTAATGAGGGAGGTCAAAGTTCGACAGCTAAAATACTTTGGCCACATAAAAAGGCATAACACCTTGCAGAAGACCATAACAGAAGGGAGAGTTGAAGGCAAACGTGCAAGGGGAAGACAGCGCTATAAGTGGGAAGACAACATCAAGAGATGGACAGGAAAGAGTCTATCAGAGTGCACCACCAAGACAAGAGACAGAAGACGTTGGAGATCCATTACAGCCAACCTTCGTTGTGGAGATGGCAACTGATGATGATGATGATGATGATGTACTAAATGTACTTAGTTTGGTTTTGTATTAGATTAATTTTAGTATGCTTGCATGATTATGTTGGATGCTTTAGTTGTTATTTAAATTTATTGCTGATATTTTTTGTAGATTTACTATTTTGACTTGTCATAGGTACATTTTTGGTAGCCATAGGATATAATTTCATTAACCTTTACATTTTTGGGTCTTAAATTTTCAAAAAAAAATGATAAATCATTTTTTTTCCCGGACGGGGTGGCAAACTGTTGCAAGTAATTTTAATGGAAGGGAAGTGATCCGGAAAATGTTAGGTGAGCAGATAAGATTATGAGTTACATTGCTTGATTAGCTATGATGTTAGGTTAAATTGTAATAGGGGAATTCTCTCGTATGTTCCAGAAATAAAGTTAGAAAGCGTGTGAACGCTAGTCAGTTCAATTGTGGAGGTTTATTCACTCCGAACTGTTTTGAGCTACGGGTGTTTAGCTATTTGTGGCTAGCCCGTGCAAGTAGTGAGACTGAGTGGTGTTTTTTGAACAGCCGGGTCTCGTATCTGTTTTAGGCGGGAGATGTGTATTCCCGTGGGCAGAGAGTGTGTGGGCATCGACCGAAGTAGTTGGCCCCTGTATGTGTTTGAAAAGTATGCCTGTACAGTGCTGAAGATAAGAGGCCATGATTTGTGTAGGCCATTGTTTCCTGAGACAGGATAATTGTGTTATGTGAAGACATGTTGATAAGTGATATTATTGCAAACTGCCGGGTGTGCCCGTATTGTGTGTATTTTGATAAGGATCCATTAACTTATATATGTCATATAATAGCGCTGAGATGATTGAAGAGGATATTATTGCAAACTGCCAGGTGTGCAGTACTGTGTGTATTTTGAGAGGTAAGTATCCATTAACTTATATTGTTATATCATCGCGCTGAGATGAGTGGAGGCGAGATTATTGCAGACTGCCGGATGTGCAGTCTTGTGAGAAATTGCTAACGGATCCATTATTTCATTTATGATAGCGCTGATGTGAGGAGTATCTTGAGGATGCCATTTATGTTGTTAGCACGGCGATGATGTCCGTTTGCTATCTTTGAGGAGGCCATATTTATGTTAGCACGGCGATGATGTCCGTTCGCTAAAAGGATCCATTATTATATTATCAGAGCGCTGATGTGAGGAGTATCTTGAGGATGCCATTTATGTTGTAGCACGGCGATGATGTCCGTTTGCTATCTTTGAGGAGGCCATATTTATGTTAGCACGGCGATGATGTCCGTTCGCTAAAAGGATCCATTATTATATTATCAGAGCGCTGATGTGAGGAGTACTTTATTATTGTATTGCTGTAAACTGTAATTTGACCATATGTGTATTCTATATTAACGTACTGTGTTGTGGTGTAATAAACCGTCATTAACTTTTACCTGCCGTTACACCATTCCATGCCTCTGATGTGTGTACCTGTAGTGTGTGAATGTACCTATACACACCTCACTTATGACACCAACACACAACCGTGGTATTAACAATGGTACCCTTCATATAAAACATCTAATTGATTTATCAGTGGTGATCAAACTCGACTATTATCAGTATTTATTATTATCAGTTATGTACCCAGTATTAAACGACTATTATTATCAATACTCCTTTACACTCTAAGGGGGGGGGGGGCGGGCCCACCTGGGTCATGACTCCCAAGTGTCTCCGCCTCCTGTTGTCTTATGTAGAAAATGAGCCCACTCCACCTTGGTTGCAGCTTTAAAATTCGCAATTCTGCCAGCCGGAGGCAATTGTGAAAGTAACCATTATGTTGAAAACAAATTATTGTGCCACATCACACCACGACTAGGGACAGACACTGACCCACCTGCGCAAAGCCAACGAGGCTTGAAGCCACTGCACGCTAGCAACTGAAATCTACTTGCACCCGACACCTCATTTAATATATTTCCCCTTTCCAGATGTTTCCTGTAACGCAGGTGGGGATATAGTTTACTGTCCCGAGTTCCATAGCCCATTGCGGTTGCTCCACAGCCAGCATGGTGCCTTTTCCGCAGTTTCACTAAGCCTCTTCAGTGCCCTTGTTCTCGACTGCCCCCTCAGCCCCAGCAGTTTCAATAAATCATAAGACTGATGCAGCCACGAGCCCTCTTGCACCCACCTCAACAGCTCTGACCCTTGCAGTGAACCAATCGTGTCTCAGCTCCGCGGCCAGATCACTATACTTGGCCGCTTTGAACAAATGTTGCTCTTCCAATCTGGATCAGCAGATATCGAACAGTTATATTATCAGTGCAAGGGGACACTCATCAACAGTTCCCATTTTTCATTTATTGAAAAGATGGTACCTTTGTCTACTATGGCTTGTACTGAGTCCACAGACTATTACTTGTTCTTTTCTGTTCAGCTGTTGACAGGCATCACTTTTCTGGTGGCCAAGATGTTCTATCTCCTAATTATTCTTGGACATGTTCTTGGGTTTTCATCCGTTACATTTCATTCAATCTGATGTAGTTTTTCACATCCTTTGTCGGCTTGATAACTTATTCACTACAAGGGATATTGCAAAGAGCAGTGTAAATAACAGCTCTTTTGAACTGCCAGTTGGCACAGTGTTGCTCTTAGGTTATTTAGGCCTTCATTTCTTTAACTCCAATGAGTTCTTATTTCTAACAATGCAGCTATGAAAAACAGCACTTATTTCTCATGTTTTTCATATGTCATTACTGTTGCAGATGTGCTCTGAAGTAACTTGGAAATGTCCATATTGCCACTGACAGTTTCTTCTGTGCGCTTCTGCTGATCCAACAGCTGTTTAGGTAGTGGTCCTCTAGGTAGTTTATGGCTTTTCTTTATGTTTCAGCCTGGTATTTCTTTCTCTCAATCCTGATAATGTTCTCTTCAACCTCAGAAAAGCTGTTTTCTTCTTTCAGGGAGAATGTTAGTAATGGGTAAGATAGTTGATATAACATGGGAATCGCATTCATCTATGTCTCTGCTATTTCTATGAAGAAGCTCCACTAGCATCTTCTACTTCCAATACCACTTATTCTCTGGTACATTTAGTGGCTTGTTAGACTCCTAATTGATCCAGCTTGATGAGGTGCACTCTCGTCTCTTATGTCCTCCATTTGTTGTACATATGTAATATTTTTGAATTCCTCAGTGGACTTTGTCCTTATGCCGGTTGTTATGATTCTTGTGGCTGGTTTGACCTGGTTCACTTGAAAAAATATTTTGTGACTGATCTGTTGTCACCCATGCTGCATGCTGTGGTCTAGAACTGGTCTCATGCTTCCTATATAATGCTACTTTAGAACATACTCAACTGCTTCCTAGGTGGTGTCAGTAAGTCTTTTCACAAGTGCTATTCTTTACCATTGTGTAACAAGCAACAGTAATGCCCAGGCATCTTCCAGACACAGGTTTTCCCAGCGATGTATTCTGCGTGAGAGGGAGAACACTATGTATTAAATTTTTTTCTTCATTTATCTTGACTAGCCACTTTTAGGACCATTCCTCCAGTGATGTCAAGATTTGCCGCATTTCTTCTTCTTCTTTGTTCATCCTGAAAAGGACGTTGGTTGTGTTGTGTCCGTTTACAGCAGAGCTGCGATATTTGCGCCTTTCGTCCGATACATCTGACTTCAGCACAGCATTTTTGGGACCGAGTTAGCCTTCCCTCTTCGATCCCTACTCACTCAGCCAGATTGCAGTGATGCAGCCTGTTTCCAGGACCACCACTTGGAGGTGGAGTAGGGTCATGGTCAGCTCTGGTTTGCTGACCCTGACGCAAGCAGTCTAGCTATGGGTTGCTAACTGCATTCCTCACTGTTGACGCGTCTTAGGTCCCTTTTGCCGCATTTAAGTGTTACCTTGGTGCCATATTCTTCAGAGGTCCACAAGACTAGGTCAGCAGCAAACAAGGACTGATTGGCTCTTTTTGGTGATATTATGTTATATCATTTATATATGAAATGAGCAAATGTGTGTGTGTGAAGGAACTCATCCTTGTAGGTTGTCTTGCATCAATGTCATCTTTCCGCTGGTATGTTTAGTACTTGTACTCTGTGATGCTACACTGAAATTCTGACTTTCATCAGGCCCGATTCTGTTTTGAGTTTCACCATTTCTCTTCTCTTTGTAATTATATGGGGTTTGCCTTGGTTCTTCCCATGTGAATATATCGTGTTTGGTATTTTTGAGTAGTAATTTTAATGGGTTCGTTTTACGACGGTAGATTTATTTTTCACTCGGCCAGTTTTACTTTCTTATGATTTTTCGCGATTCCCGTAAATTTCATTGTTTACGAAAAATCGATATTTTCGGGCACTCCTGTATGACGCGTCAGTAGCACGAGGTTATCACGTAATGTGGCGCAATTTTGCGGACACGCGGTATTTGATTTTCCTAGCGCTCCCATTGGTCCGAGTGAAAACTTAGGATTTGCGTAGGAAGGGAAATCCGCGTGGGCGGTTTCTCTTGTATATAATGAGAGAGGAAACTGCGGGCAATTGTCTCTGAAGAAATAATTGCCTGGCCGTCAGACTACGTAATTTATCGTTCTCCACTGTGGGTAAAACCAGCGATAATTGGTATGTAGAATCTTATTAATCGTTTTATTCATTAGAGGGTTCTTTAAGAAATTCGCCCGTAGTTAATTTTTTCGGGGACATTAACTTTTTAAGTTCTAACGATAGTGCCATCCATTATCTTTTTTTTTAAGAACGACGTAAATGTAACAGTGTGCTTATTCTTTCTATGGTTTTGGCAGTAGATAGGAGTGTGTGAAGTTGTGAGAAACATGTGTGCCCATATTTGTAGAATGTTATGTAAATCAACCATTTATTTCTGTGTATTTACTAATGTAATTTTATTGGGAAATCCTTGGTGTGTACGTTAATTTTTCTGAGCCTTAAATGTGAGGAATGCAGTGAGCTTATGTTATCAGTGAATTATACGGCGTGGGGAAATAAATCATCCCTACAGCGAGGTTTAATGTAAATAGGAGTAAGCCGGGGAAACTCCTGTGTTAATGGGTAAAAGGATTTCCCTATTTTTGTCAAGTTTGAACACGTGATCGGCCATGCGTAACGGCCATGTAACGTATAGACGGTGTCGGGAGGTTTTGTTTATTTTACCTGGCAGATTTTAGTAGAAGGAGGGGGGATGAAGAGGCCACGTGGGATAGTGGTATTTTATGTATTGTGTGAAGAACGAGAGAAGGAGAGAGATTTAAGTGCCATGTGGGTAATATTAATTTTTGTATTGTTGTACATGACGAGTGAGCCACGTGGGCAATATTATTTTTTGTATTGTTGTAAATGACGAGTGAAGGGGAGTTAGGTTAGAGATGCGTTAGGTTGGAATTGTTATACAATAGACGCATCTTCTTTTAATTTCAGCGAGTCCCGGCAAGAATAGTGGGAAGCGTAAATTTGCCCATGTGCAAAATTACCCACGGCAACAGGACCTAGCTTAAGGGTCAGACCTATGGTCTGTGGCAGTGAAGCCCCTATGCTTCAGCTGGACCGTGGGTTATTTATCACACTGCCCGAGCTCATCGCTATTATAATCTCCAGCATCGACACGAGGTCGGAGACTGGTGTAATTTCAGACAGCCAGAATTCAAGCCTTGTTTTCCTCTAACTCCGGAGCGGGTTAAAAGAGGGAAATTATTCAGCGGCAGTGAGGATTTCGACAGTAAATCAAGCACCGAATTCAGGAGCAGGGGAGAGGGTTAACATCCCTGGGTCCTGATAGTAGAGAAGAGAGTAGCGGAGACGCTGCGTCATCAGTCCTCGAGTGTTAGAGAGACACTGAGACCACGAGAGAGACGGAGGGAGAAAATAGACAGGACCAGTAGGGTCTGTTCAGTATCCATGTGAAGGATAGACACTGAGTCTGCGTTCTAAAAAAACCAAGTCTATTATGTTAGCAATTCTTGTGGTGTAGTTATCAGCGCATATCGCCTAACAAGTAGAAAGCTGTGTAGCGTTTCGTTGAGGAAGAAGTCACCAGGACTAAGACAGTAGAAATTTATTAGTGTTAGAGAGTGGAGGCTAAAGTTGACAGCCCCACCAAATTAGATTTGGTTTAAATCACTAACCATTTTTATTGTTCCTCAGCAGGGTGACAGAAAGAGTGAATGTGATTTGGGGTTTTTTTTTTTTGTCTCTCGTGTCTCTCAATTTAATTGTTACTTTGGTTTTCCCAGGCCGTGCAACAGTGCACGCTATCGACTGACTTGATGACGTAATATGCCATTTTATGTTTTTCTTGTATGTAAATAAATATATACATAGATTATTTACTGGATCAGCTTCTATTCTTTACTATACTTACTCTATGTTGTCTGTATAGTGGTGTTTGTGGTCGTATTTATACACCTTATCTCCTTGTATTTAAAGGAAGTCAGAGGAGGGCGAGACTATAGCCAGTCTAAAGTCACGAAGCGGCAAGGGGAGATTCAAATCCTGGTTCTATCCCTTGAGCCAATAGTCGCGTCTGTCCACAGGCATGTCATTTTCCATCTAAATTCTATTTTCTCAGACTTTCTCATACTAGGGTCTTGTTTTCATTCAGGCAAACTCTATAAAATTAAAACCACTTCGTGACATACTCTGACAGTTCTTTTTTTTTCAAGATGGCTGATTCATTTGTATATTTTCCCATATGTTTCACTTCTACGAAAACTTAAATTTTAATCCCTCTGTCCATAATTGATAAAGTGCTTTTTCTAAGTCCACCCAAATGTGTCTTCTCTCTAAAGGTTATCTTTTATTCCTTGTACTGATCAGAACTTTAGAGGATATGTATGTCTAAATCCTGCCTGCTAACTGATTCATTCACCATGTCCCTTTTTGCTTCTTTTGCAGCATGAACTACCACAGCAGCTAGTCCCATTGCAGGAAGCCTGCCCCGAAGCATTTATGTGCTTTTCCAGTAGTGGTTTCTGTAGCAACTCCACGAAGGCCGGTCCCAAGCCCGGTTGAAAAAGGAGGGGGCAGCCTGCATGGAGGCCATAAGGAGGCAGCCCCTCTATCATGCAAAGGTACAACAGGCCAATCACCTGTTTGCCTTAAAACATGATTACATGAAACGCAAGAGAGAAAACCACATTGATCTTAAAGGCAACGAACTGGAACAGACTACGACTAATGGAACATGGAATATAAGGAGTATTAATGGGAAAGAAGAGGAGCTGGTGGAGGAGATGAGGAAAGCAAAACTAGAAATCCTGGCTTTAATGAAAACAAAGAAAAGGGACAAGGAGTTACGGATCTCGATGGTGACACGCTGCTCTACAGTGAAGTCCCCTTAATCTGAAAGAGCTAAAGGGGGTGTGGGTTGTATTAGAGAAATTAGGTCAAAATCAGAAATGATAACCACTAGCACAGAAGAGAAAACTAGTGGTGACGAAGAGGACATCAAGATGGAAGAACTGAAGGCAGCAATGGAGAAAATCAAGATGGGCAAAGCAGCTGGGCATGATGGTATAACACCAGAAATGGCTAAGTACATGGGAGAATCAGGCGACATATTACTCCTGAAGGTCCTATAGGCAGCTCGGTGCCACAAGACCATACTAAAGGATTGGGAGATAGCCATCATAACACTCATTTTCAAAAAGGGTGACAACTGACAATGTGGAAATCAAAGAGGCATTTTCCTTCTCAGTGTCCCAGATAAAATCCACTCTAGAATCCTGGAGCAGAGACTCAGACGCCTAGCTGAGCCACAAATGGATGAGCTTTAATGTGACTTCCGAGCAAACCGAAGCACTCAAGACCTGATCTTCACACTCACACAGCTGAGTGAAAAGGCCCTTGAGTATAAAGGTGAGATGCACCTTTGTTTCTTGGATCTGGAAAAGGCATTTGACAAGGTCCCCTGGAGCAAACTATGGGACCGCTTGGCAAGGAAGAACATTCCAGCACCTCTGATACGTGCTATACAGAGCTTCTACAAGTCTTGCAGAAATTATGTGAGGATGGTAAACCATAAGTCAGAAGAGTTCAGTACCACTAATGTTGTAAGACAAGGTGATATCATGTCACCATATCTGTTCATACTCTTCATGAATGTCATTAAAACATGTAAGGAGAGGACAATAAAATAATCAGTGGGGTACTGGAAGATGATATACGTGTGTATTTCAGAGCTGGCATTTGCCAATGATGTTGCCCGGATTGCTAAATTAGAGGCAAATCTTCAATCCAACGTGCAAGTCTGGAAGGAAGAGCTGGAGAAGAGAGTGATGGTTATCAGCAGCTCCAAAACAAAAACCATGGTGATATCACAAGAGGAAAGAAGGCATCAGATTAAGTTAGGAGAACAGTCCTGGAGCAGGTCAACCACATTAAATACTTTGGTGCTGTCACAGACTGGAAGGGAGGCATCAAAGAAGATTTGGCTACTCGAAGAGCAGCAGCTGGGAGACTTTTTCAGGCCATATTCTTCTTCTTCTTCTTTCGTTCGCTTGAAATATATTGTCTATATCAGCAATGTTGTTTCTTGTATAAACTTCACTGTCTTTTGTAGTTCATAAAGAGGTCCGTATAGTTTTGCTTCCAGTGTTGTTTCTCTGGACCAGTGGGTTTGCCTCAATATATCATATTCGGGGCAATCTTGAAGTATGTGCTCCGCAGTCTGGGGTGCCTGTCCACATGTACACATGGCTGAATTGCCAATCTTGAATTTTGTATACATGTGGCTGCGGAGGCGGTTGTGTCCTGTTCTGAGGCGCAGAATGACAATTTATTCTGATCTGTTCATAGCTTGGTAGTCATCCTGCTTTGGTGTTGGTGGCTTTCTGATTGATTTGATCATCTTTTTCTTCTGATGGTATGTAACTGGTACATCCGGTTGCTCGTCTGCAGCACCTTCTTTAGCCAGTCGGTCTGCTCTCTCGTTTCCTGGTATTCCACAATGAGCGGTATCCATTGCATGGCGACCCTGCACTGGTTGCTCAGTTCAGAAAGTAGGGTTTGTATACCTGGCAATTTTCTGGACTGAAGTGCTTGGAGTGCTGATCTTGCATCTGTCAGGAATACCACAGGCTGTGGACCGAGATTGGTGTTCAACAGTTTCTCAGTTGCCACCTTGATTGCCTGGATTTCTGCATCATAGTTGTTACAGAATTTCCCCGTTGGTACTCTAGCCGTATCCCTAGTGTTGTTTGGGTATTCTATGTACACTCCTGCTCCTCCATTCTTGACTGCATTCTGTGCTGACCCATCCGTGTATACTCGGACCCAGAGGTCCTGTGGGTATTCATCTTCCAGGAAACTGAGAGTGACTGTCCTACGTTGCACGCTGTTCTGTTCATCCCTGTCGAATATTCCTTTCACTTTTGTCTGGATGTGTATTGGTAGTCCAGGCTCTTCTCTCCAAGGGGTTTGTTCTGGCACAGACTTTAGGGGGCTGTCAACTTCAGGCAGGTCTGAGGTTTGTCTACGAAATTGTTTGGCCTGGTGGATGAAGGTGCTTCTTTTCAATCGCCCCATTGCTAGGTTTTGGAATCTGTCCTTCATTGGGTGGCTTGGCATACAGAGGAACTTTTCTGCCTGTGTTAGCACTTTCGTGTCTCTGCGTTCTCGCAGTGCTTGTATCCTCCCCATTTTCTCCATCTCCACTATAGGCGTTGATTTCATTGCCCCCGTGATGACCCTAAGCGCCTGGTTTTGCACCTTATCTAGCTCTTGTAATGTGGTGTTTGATGCTGGACACCACGCAGCTGACCCATATTCCAGGTGTGGTCGTATGCCCTGCTGGTAAACTTTACTAAGTATTTTCCCGCTGGCTCCCCATGTGGTTCCACTTAGTTTTCTCAGGATGGCTAACTTCCTCCTGGCTTTTGTTGCTGCCTTGTTGATGTGCTGCTTCCATGTCAGCCTATCATCGAATGTAACTCCAAGATAGGTGGGTTGTTTATCTTCTCTCAGGAGCTCTTCATTTATCTTGATGACACCAGCTTTTTGTTTGGGAGAGAGGGTGAAGAACGCAGTGCTGCACTTGTCTGTGTTGATGCCGACACACCATCTATTTGCCCACGAGGTTAAGGCATCTATAGCTCTTTGTAGCAGTTTGGTGGCCACTGTTGCATGCTCATCTGTGCACCATATTACCAGGTCATCAGCGTATATTGCCACTTTCATTCCATGTGGTAGTTCAGCAACCAGGTCATTGATGTAGACTAGGAAAAGTGTGGGGGACAGAGCCCCTCCCTGAGGGACGCCATGACGCAGTAGAATTTTCTTACTTTTGAGGCCATCTAGTTGTACTCGGGCTCTTCTTTTATGCAAGTATGCTTTCACCCATTTGTACATCCTACCATTCACTCTACAGTTTCTTCAGAAGCCCTTCTTTCCAAACCTTGTCAAATGCTTTCCTTAGATCTATCCATGCTGCTAGTACCAGTTTCTTATCTTGGAACGTATCCTCAATCTCTTGGGAAAGGTAAATTGCCTGATCTTTGGTAGAGTAACTCTGCCTAAAGCCCGCCTGCTGTGGTACAAGGTTTTCACTTTCAAGGTACCACTGTAGCCTGAGGTTGATGATACGTTCTATAGTTTTGCAGAGACACCTTGTAAGGCTGATTAGTCTGTAGCTGGAGACAGTGGAACTGTCTTTTCCTGGTTTTAGGAGTGGTATCATGATTGCTTCCCTCCAGGTCTGTGGAACTCTGCCTGAGTTCCAACAGATATTGAAGATCTGCAGCAGCTTTGTTTTTGCTGCGGTTCCCAAGTTCTTAATCATTTCATTGGACACTCTATCAACTCCTGGCGGCTTTCTCATTTTCAATTTGGATATTGCAAGCTCCAGTTCTCTGAATGTGATTGGTGCCTCCATAACTTCAGGTATGGTTCCATCTCGTCCTACGTATTGTTGTTTCTCACGAGTCTCCTGTTGCTTCTCTGGGCTTACTTCGATGTTGTTGTCTTTAGCAAAGGAGTCTGCAAAGTGATCAGCTGCCTGTTTTCCCATGAGGATGTTTCCATCTTTGTACAGTGCAATCTTTGAGTTTCTCCCTGTACCCTCATCATTAATTTGTTTTACCAGCTTCCACAGTTTCCTTGTATCTCTTTCGAAGTTCAAGGACTCTGTTTTCTCCTTCCAGCTTCTCCGCCTGGCCTGCAACTTGGCCCTTTGGAATTTGGCCTTAGCTTGCTGGTAGTTATTGTGGTGTTCTTGGCATGGACTGGTCTCTGCCTGCTTTCGAGATGTTTCCACGTCGTTGTGCAGTTGCTCTAGTTCACTATTCCAATATGGTTTGTAGTGCTTACGAGCCCCTCTAGGTATTGTTTCACGAGCAGCCTGTAATATGCATCTGCTGAATTCATCGACTAACTTATTGATGTCTTTGTCTACAGACAGATCTCTAGCCAGTATACTGGTACGATGCTGGTACAATGTCCAGTCTGCCTTCTTGTAGTTCCACCTAAAGAGAGTGCTGCTCTCCTTGACAAGTTCATTTTCCACAATTAGGAAGACTGGCCGGTGGTCGCTGCCTCCAAGTTGTTTCCCTACAACACGTGTGGTGTTCCACTCCAGGCCTGGTGAGTGGAATGCCAGGTCTGGTGTAGAGGTGGTGTGCCATGATCTCGAGTAGAAGATTGGTGGGTCGATTGGCTGGTTAATCAGGATAAGCCCATTGTCATCCTGCCAGTTTTCAAGCTCATCACCTCTCCTGTCCATGTGATCATAGCCCCAGCTCTGTGAGTGGTTGTTGAAGTCTCCGCACACAATCAGTCTTTCTTTTGCTGGGATTGTGTCTAGTGCCAGTGGGCGGTCACTCGGACAGTAGTAGTATGTCCTGAGATGAAGCATCTGGTATTCCACCCCCTCCATATATGTTTCAAGCTGACATGCACTGATGTTATTCCTCACGAGTGTCAGTATTCCACCATTTCGCCTGTCTATTCGGTCGGATCGGTAGCACTGGTAGCCTCTGATTTTGAAGGCTATGTCTTTGTTGAGGTGGGCTTCTTGCAAGCAGCATACATTTACTTGCTCTTCATTTAAGATATTTTCGAGCTCTAGTTTTTTGCTGTAGCCATCTTTTTTACTGTTGATGCCTTCAGCATTCCAGTGCATTATTTTAAGTGGTCTTTGCTTTGCTTGGCCAGTAGCTCTATTCTCATGCCTCCTGGCTCCACAGGGCAATTGAGAAGGACCCCCAGTAGTAGGGGTTGGGCCCTTTTGAGGCAGAGGGCCCGGCACTGCATCTGCCTGGGTGTCCGTCACAGGGCGAGTGCCATAACGTTTTGTAGATATAGACATATTTTCCATTGCGTGTGAGCGTGGCATCCTGATTGCTGTGGTGCGCCCCTTGGCTGGTTGCCTCCGTCTTCAGCACCTTGACTTGCTAGGGCAGACTGTGGTCTTGCTCAAGTGTAGGAGGGCCTGGCCAGTCTTGGTTTTTCGGCCGCTGATGGCTGTACTTGAGCCCCATCTCCACATCAAGAAGCTGGCCTCGATGGGGTTCAGGCCATATAAATTGAGGATTCCTCAGCAAAAGAGAAGTTGGCAAGAAAACAAAGATGGCTATATACCGCTCCACCTATGTCCCAGTCTTGACATATGGATGCGAGTCATGAGCAATGAATACAACCCACAAGTCAGATCCAAACCTCAGAAATGAGGTATCTGAGAAAGGTGGTTGAAGTAACAAGAAGAGATATGGTCCGCAACCAGACGATACGTCAAAGCCTAAAATCCCAACCCCTGCAGACCCAAGTAGAACATTCCCAATTAAGATGGTTTGGCCATGTCTGCAGAATGGAAGGCTAAAAGCCAGGGATCCAGACTTCCAGGGCGATCCAGACCTCCAGAACGACCCAGAGTTCGCTAGGAGGACAACATTAGACAATCTCTGAAGGACCAAGGACTAGAATTGAACCAAGCCAGGAGGAAGACAGCTGATGGGATAGTATGGCGCGATCTCTTCCAAACCTCTACACCTCACAGTAGAAGAGCAACGACTAAGTAAGTAAGTAAGGTTTTGGTAGCTATTTGTTTTACACGATGATGATGACATATTACTTGTCTCGTAAGATATGCGTGAGGGGAGAAGTAGTCCAATTTTTTTAACTTTTCACGGAACTTCACAGGACCTGCTGAAGGATCAGCAGGTGTTTGTTTATCTTCAAGGTGTCATATCAGTCTAGCTTTAACTCTCTTCAGACCTGATATTTTGTATCATTTTCTCATACTCTGACATATCTGACTTCTAATGTTCCTTGATACATTATAATTTGAAGTCTACCCAAGAGTGTTATACATCAAATTGTTTGTAATTGAACAGACTACCACATTTAGATGTAAAATTAATATTTTAAAAATTTATATTGATGTGAGTTTTAAAAAATTGAAGGAAAGTCAACAGGAAAAATATACAAAAATTATAAACATGATATTTCACAAAGAAGAAAAAAATAAAGTATTATCAGAACAATTAACAACAGTCATATTTTATTGTAGTCTGACCATGTCTGCATTATATGTTACATTTCCAAAACAATTCAACATTAAATAATAAAATTATGCAAATTTTTGAAATGTTACATAACTAGGCTTTTCACACAAAAAAATAAATCTTCCACTGAATACATTACAGTTATTATAGGTAGCTGCAACATCTTAGCTAAAATAATGAAATATGACTTCAGTAGACATATTTCTAGTGTAACACTGTATGATTACTAACACATAAGTAAAATCAGTTATGAGGGTGACATAATAAAGACTCAACACATCTTTTATATTTCCTACTAAGGCTTGTGGTATTCTGACAGACAATTCCTACCTGCATGAAAACATTAAAAAAAATATCACAAACTTTACATTTAACTTTTGTTTTTCTTTCAATCTTTACAATCTGATATCAAAGCTTACAATTTCTTTTTCTGTAAACTTGGGGTCCATGGTGTGCCGAGAAAAAACTGGTGGCTTTGAAGCGAGTAGTGCATCATCATACAAACTTATGTTCCCCAATTCCAGATTAGTTCTTCTGTAAAATCTAGCTGACCATATCTAGCTGGTCTTCCACATCTGGGTGTTTTTTCTGCTAGTCTTGAAATAAAATGTAAGCATCTACCATAGCAATATCCAGAAAGTGAAAAAAAGAGTTTTCCAATATTTATTGGTCTTTCTCAAAACATTGTACTTGTTAATCGGCTGGTCAACCTTGTCCACTACTTTTATGTATATATTGTAATCTTTTACAAGATTTGGCTGTCTAACATTTAAGTTCTTGAAAATTCCAATTAACCTTAGTTCTACGCTTAGTGAACCTATGGCCATTTGCATTGTAAATGCTTGAAACCAGTGTTATAGTTTTGTTACCTCTCCACTGCAGTGCTAGTAATTCTTTATCTCTAACCCACCTCATTGCACCTCTGATACTATTTTTTTCAAATTCCTTTATATTTGAAAGTGCAGCTGGAAATCTCTTTCTGTTTCTAAGAAATGTGCCACAAGCTCCAATCCCCTAACTTCACAAGTCCTTCAGTAACTGATTGGATGTATACAAACTATCAAAATAAACCCTCTATCCTTGACTTACCAAAGATTTCATAAGATTCATAACTAACTACAGTATAAGCTAAACCAAATGGTCCATTTGCAGTGATCCTACCTAAATAAACATCAAAGTATTTCCACTAACAGCATCAGCAAGAACCCATAACTTCATCCCCCATTTTGTTGGTTTGTCTCTAATATACTGTCAAAAAGAAAACACCCTATTATTCTTATAACCATTCTTTCATAAAATTACAGTTTGAAGAAGTCAATGGGTCTCAAAAACTGCTTTATATTTTCCCTGGTGCTTACCTCTGACAGTTGCAGACCTGGAACCCTCTCAGGCAAAAAAGGTGGAGGGTTGGAAGGTGGGCCTTCATCAAGTCCATTATAACCAAAACATCTGAAAGAAGAACAATTTAAAATTAATTTTTACAGATCAACAATAGAATTCAAAGTTACAGTTTAGTGTGCACAGGAAAATTGACACACATTACATTTTCCGTACAAAGGAATACTGTCAATCATAAAGTCACATGATGTAAATAATAATTTTTAAAAGCAGAGACACAGGGCAAATGAGGTCAGAAAAATCAGCTGATTCAGAAGTTACGTCCCATCCACTTTATATTTATTTCCTGGTGCCATGAGTTCTTTGTTAACTGTTTGAAAGGTGAAATATTTGTTTCTTTTTTTCAAAAACAAACAGAAAGCAGCTATACTGACTACAATAGCCCACTAAAACGACTGTTTTACTGCTTTTCAAAATCAGCTGTTATCATTTCGTTAACGAAGTAACATTACCTTTGCATGTACGGCTGGTGATCTGAGTTGTTCTGAGCTGTATTTTCGCCATCTAACTCATCAGACGTCTCCAAGTCCTCTGAATAATCATCAGAACAGGAATCTACATCACTAGATACATTGTAGTCATTATCAGACTGCATTTTGTTTACGATCTGTTAAGTCGAGTTGATCGGAAAATATCCAAAATGGCGGACGGACAAATGCGGTGTTTACGTTTTTCTGCGTGTAATTTCAAAGTCAACATAAGTGAAAGCTGTATATTTTTTAACACAGATATAATTGTTAATATGTATTCTTAATATAAAACATAGATTTGAAGTCAAAATTAAAAAATAAATGTGCTTTTTTTACTTCAAAAGTCATCGTTCCGTTTGGAACGATTTTTTATATTTCCGGTCTGAAGAGTGTTAAGGATACAGTCCACCAGTTTACCTTGAACACTAAGTAGATCTGACAGATTTGTAGCTTTATGGGTCTGCCAGATCTTTGTTTTTCTTAAGAACTGGAACTAATATGGCTTCTGTCCATGTTTGTTATATCATAACACCTTTTTATAGCGTAGGTCTGCTAGAAGTCTAATTATTAACTAATGGCTTTCTTCTGTTTCCCTGAATACTTCCTCAGCAAATTAACAGTTTCACGCAATGACAAGCTGCTGTTTTGCCCTGAGGAAAAATTTGTTGGCCAACAGGTCCATCTTGTTCCCGCCTTTTGCTATTTAACTATTGCTTTGCACCAAATGCATATGTATGTGTGTTTTTTGTTTTTTTTCTCCAACACTTACAAAACAAAACAAAAACGAACAGAAAATGTGACATGTTTCATTCAAGGTAGGCAGACTTTACCTCATTAAGTACTTCATGATGGACAGTGTCAGAATCCCTTAGTAAAGACTCTGTTTCAAGAAGCAGCATAACTTGAAGTTTATATCTGAAAGAAAATCAACAGCAAACCAAAACTGACAGAAATTTACACCCAACACACCTAACTCAGACAGCTACTTATTATGCTTAAGAGGTTACGCACAAGAAATTCAGAAATATTGCTCAAACACTTGTCGCAGAACAGAGAAAATGACAATAAATGTAATTTAAACATAAAGCTGTAACAAGAAGTAGCGATGGCAGACAATATCAGAAAGCAAGCATCCAGAAAAACTAGACAGACTTAAAAAATATGGAATGAAAAGGTTGCAGGTACATTAAAGAAAAACGTTACATCACACCTAACCTCACTCCATGTGCTGAACAGACTCACTCACAGCGATTTGGTCTACCAAACTTCTGTTAATAATGTTACTCATGTTTTAAGATGTAACTGGATTTATCCCAATCCCAACTAACCTAATTACCGATGTATGTTACGTCGGTCGGTCTCACTCAAAATAGTAACTCGTGCCAGGAAAAAAAGTGCGCAATGCACGGCGTGCAACTTGTGCGGCATGGGTGTTATATAAAACAAATACTTTGGTTTTATATTTTTTTTATTCTTTCACGAAATTAGTAGCGCTCGACAAAGAAAAAGTGCGTAAAAATTGGTGTGCATGAGCCCTCACTCGATGTACAAATCATGAAAACTTGAAAGTTTTTGTTAAAACCACTTATTATCAGGGAACACTCTTTGAAAACAATCCACGCACTTTCACACGAAATGTTGTCATCAAAGAACTTTTAAATTGAATCTAAAATAACATAATTCTCGCACTATGTACAGTGGCCACAGCTGAGGAATGCAACCGTGTTGAAAAATTGTATTGTTTCCATTATATATACTCTCCCGAAAATAGTTACAACCAACAAAGAAAAGCGTTCAAATGACGGTGTTCATGAACAGTTTGATTACACTGTATAATGGAAAGAAACCAAAAACACTCTAAGAATGTACTTCTATCTGCTCATCCGGGAACGGAAACAGCACACTATAATTAAAAACCCGTCAAGTTTGACGGGTTATTGCTGGTTATTACATATTTACTGTCTGCCTCCAAGTCTTTTACTGTGCATTTTAATGTCTCTATTTCTCTTACTCTGGGCATTTCAGAACAAGGACTACCCTTGTAGTGCTATCAACTGGTTTCCTCAACGACTGCCCTATCCAATGCCAGCATGTTTTCCATATCTCATGCTTCCACTAGTATTTGCTTGCTTCTTTCCATCAGTTCCATACTGGCAATGTTGTCATACCGTTTTATTCTACTCTGCGCTAGAACATATTTATAAAAGTTTATAACTTCTTGGTTGGTTTATTGTTTTCCATGCTTCAGAGCCATACAGTTAGACTTTTAATGGTACCACCATACAGAAAAAAACAATGGTAATGTGAGCTCACTACTTACTCAGTAACTCTGTTCCCATTGTTCTCCTTCGAGCTTTGGTTCCTGTATTTCTCCTTCATCTGTGAGAAGCTTAAAGCGAAGCACTCCTTAATGAAGTTTACAGACTTCTTAGGGTCTGTAAGTTGCATTTTGGACATGAACTTTGAAGTGACTGTAACCATAGTCTGAACTGTGGTTTCCATGGCAACACCAGCATTTAAAACATGATCATACTGATTTTGCAGGTAGCTTTTCAAATCTTCTCTCGTTTTTAAATCTGTGGGGAAAAAAATTACACCTTTGGCTTTACTTGTTCGTCAAGTCAAAGAAACCAAAGCATATATAATGCTTGATAGTAGTGAAACAAAATATCGAAAATCCCAACTTCATAGTATTTTTTCATACTAGTAAAAACAAAAAACAATGAATAATAAGTATTATGTTTTGTCTGGTGAACATTCTTAAAGAAGACAAGTCTCTAACTGTAAAAAATCAATGAAAACATTAAAAAAAAGCATTTTAACAGTTGTGCTTTAGAAGACCATAGAGCCTGTAAGCGGACAGAGATAAACAAAATTACTTAGGAAAAAAACAAGCTTAAAGTAGTAAGTTATGAGATGTAAGTCCGGGACAAAGCAAAAAAAATCATGGACATATGATGAGATATAGTCTGTCACAAGAAAAAGCAAAGGAAAAAATGAAAAGGTCTGGTTTAAAGGACCATCTTCATTGTACGCAGACAACTCCATCAGTGCTCTGATCTCCTCCATTAAATCACACAAGGAGGATCTCAGCATAGTGCACGAACTCCGTAGCAATGGTAAGAATCCCAATGTGCGTATACAGGAATTGCACATTCTATAAATATTTTTGTCGTGGGTAGGTTTCCTAATTTTTTAATTTTGCCAGGATGTTGGAATGGCTAAGAGGCATGGCATCCGCCCATAATTTTAAAGGCACCGGGTTTGCTTCCAGTACAGGGAATATAATTGATGGAAATTTTTTTCAGAACTAGTGGTTCCCAATGATGTCATACTCCTTGTTGACCTCCCTGGGTAGTGAGATTGGATGCCTAGCCTTCTTGGCTAAGGGTGAAAAAATAAGAGGTCCTGTGTGCAAGTTACGCACTTTAAAAATCCTTCGGCAGTTGGAATCATAAAGATGAAAAGGGAGAGGAAGAAAAGAGTACAGTGAACACAGAACAATAAAGTATCAACACCAACAGAACTGACTTTGCGACAAACAAGAAATAAAACCTCCTCATGTAACAACCTATAAATTAGAAATATTAATTAATAAATAAAACAAAGAGAGGTTAAAGAAACATATTAGGAATTAAAACAGTGAAAGCATTTTAAAAACCTAAGTCAATGAGTCCAGCTGAGCTGCTACATCTTCTCTCCGGACTTCTTGACCCAAACATCAAGTTCTCATCTTCATCTTCTGTTGCAGTGAAGTTTGCACTTTTAGCTTTGTTGACCATCAGACGACCTCGACTGAGAGTGGAGGACCTTAGGTGTCGAAGATTACCTTGGGATGATCTAGAACCAGATTCGGAATCTCCAGAACTCAGTCTTCGAAAACCTTAAACAAAACATACAAGTTATGTCCTGACTTCACAATAGCAATTGCAGCATCCTCATGTGTGATTATATTGAATAGCCACTGATTTTCATTCATATAAAAATGTGCTTCACATCTATCATTTGCTCTCAAATGGATAAAAAAAGTGCCAAAGCTGAGGTAGGTACAGAAACTAGTCAGTTCAACGTTCAACTCCAGGGCACTCTATGCAACACATTTTATTCTCCGCTGATTTTATTAAAAGCTTTTTTGAAAATCAAATTATTGTAGAAATATTGTGTGCACTGATACACAAATTTGGGAGGCTGGAGGTGGGGGGTGGGGAATAATTCTACAGATAACAAATCACTGCAAATTTTTTTTTTTAAGTAGACAATTTCAATCCCTTAAAAAAAATTCAAATAATTTACATTTTCAACACATTTCCCTAAAACAAGGAGGTTTAATTTAAAGATTTTAAAACACTTTAGTTTATTAATATCAGCACTCTCATCAATAGCAACATTATAAGCATGCAGGCATTAATTCTGTAAATCATGAGTGTTCTGAATATAGGATGCCTCGTCATCTAGCCTTCTTGCAAGTGTTTCGCTGAAGACCTATTTTTTTTCAACTATGAAGTTCTGTTCTGGACATTCAACACTCATTTTTAAAAAAGGCAAGAATGATTTCACTAATTCCCCCATTGGAAAAAGATTTGCCTCTTCTTGCTATTTCTTCAGCTATTAAACACTTACCTTGGTTTCCTCTTTTGACCAAAAAAAAAAATGATTATAGGAGGTAATGTTTTGTCTGAGAGAGTTGATGCCATCATCTCTAACCTGACCAAAGAGACCATCATTCTAAGTCAAGTGTTTGTGTAGTGTCTATTGATACTGTATTCTTTGGATACTGCTACTGTTTCTTGACAAATTGTACATACAACACTATCCACTGTGCTAAAAAAACAAAGAACTCTGTTCAACTACCTTTGAAAAAACAACATTCACTATCAATGTTCCTTTCATTACTTGCACTTGCTGAGTCCATATTTGATTTTAAATGGGAAATACATCTAATATTTCTTTGCTTTGCTCGAAATTTTCATAAAGTGGTTGGTGTGCTAGTATTTTTCTGCTTGGGCTGGAATTTTTAAAAGGTGATTGGTGGACCATATTGAGCTACTTGGCAGGTCAGAATCCGGAGGAAGAACCATAGGTTGACGCTGTTTTAGAGCATTCTGAATGGTGAGAAATTGGAGAATTATGTAAGGTTCCCAGAAAGGAAAAAGCACATAATCATGATGAACAGTCTTACCACAGAATGGGGTGCTTGCTAGTGGCTGTGTGCTTTGAACAACTTCAGGTGGATGTCTCTCCTTCATGTAATGCTTTTGCAGTTGCTTCAGGAATTCTTTTTCTGACTTTGAATCCACAGTAACAATTCTGCACAATGATGATTTGTTTTCCATTTTAAATTGAAATATTCACATATGAATTCATTAATTACTTATTAGTGACTAGCAATCCTCTTAAAAACAATAAGCTAACCTTACTTACTTACTCAGTCGTTCCCCTTCTACCGTGAGGTGTAGCGGTTTGGGAGAGAGAGCGCCAGACTATCCTATCGGCTGTCTTCCTCCTGGTCTGGTTCCATTCTAGTCCTTGGTCCTTCAAAGATTGTCTAATGTTGTCCTCCCAGCGGACTCTGGGTCATCCTGGGGGTCTGGATCCCTGGCTCTTTGTTCCCATGCTTGTCGTGGTAACCGATCTTCTCCCGTTCTGCAGACATGGCCAAACCATCTTAGTTGGGACTGTTCTACTTGGGTCTGCAAGGAGTGGGATTTTAAGCCGTGACGTATCGTCTGGTTGCGGACCATGTCTCTTCTTGTTACTTCAACCACCTTCCTCAGATACCTCATTTCTGAGGTTTGGATCTGGCTTTTGTAGGTTGTAATCATTGCCCATGACTCGCATCCATATGTCAAGACTGGGACATAGGTGGAGCGGTACACAGCCATCTTCGTTTTCTTACCAACCTCTCTCTTGCTGAGGAATCCTCGATTTATAGCATGAAAAAGTCTCCCAGCTGCTGCTTTTTGGGTGGCCAACTCTTCTTTGATGCCTCCCTTTCGGTCTATAATAGCTCCAAGGTATTTAAAGTGGTCGACCTGCTCCAGGACCTGTTCTCCCAGCTTAATCTGATGTCTTCTTTCTTCTCGTGATATCACCATGGATTTTGTTTTAGAGCTATGACCATCCCTCTCTTCTCCAGCTCTTCCTTCCAGGCTTGCAGGTTGGATTGGAGATGTGCCTCTGATTTAGCAATCAGGGCAACATCATCAGCAAATGCCAGCTCTGAAATACAAATCCGTCTCATCTTCCAGTACCCTACTGAAAACAATTAGCTAACCAGGACCAAGAAAATAAACTAACTTCTGTCACTTATATGCTTTTTTAAAATAATCTTAAGATTCATGTAAAGATCTGCTTAAAATAATTCGTTATTCATGTATAATGCGTGTATCTGGATTTTTCAAGTCACTATATTTTCTGTAAGTATTCATGTTGAACATACCTGTCAATAATCTTAGATATGAGTTGTTGAACATACCTGTCATTAATTTTAGATATGAGTGACGACACCTGGCCAGTGCTGCCTGTAACATGCCATGAATTCATACAATGGGATCGAAATACATTTGGCTCCAAGACATCCTTCAAGAACACTGGAGCTTTATAAAGAAAAGAGCAAAATAGTGTATAAGTATGACAAATAATGAATAAATAATGGTGTTCACTGTTTACATGTTGTTACGCTGCTTGTACATGATTAATTAATATCCAGAAAACATGGGCATAAGTTTCTTGCTCAATGGTTTGTACATAAAGTATGGTCTTCTGTGACTCTCCAGAATGGATGTCTGTGTAAAGTGGCTACTACCAGCAGATGGCCTTTGCCTACCCCTCCCCCACCGCTCTAATGTTGGAACCTAAGTCATTCCCTGCATTATGCTCTCATGAGACACACTTAGCCACAGGTCCTCTCCTGGGAGATATTTCCAGCATCTCAATAAAACATTTTCAACACAAGTTAAAGGACTACTCCAAACTCCATGATGGTCGAAGCAGCCACATACAGCATGTTTCAAACAGAATGTGACAAATAAGGAATTTGAACTACTCCACTGCTGAAAATTTCAAACTGACACTCTCACTCTTGGTGTTTCACCTGCAGTTAGTTTTCTTCTTTCTCTGTGCTTTACATATCCTATCTGTGTACATCATATTCTTTCTTTAATTTTCTCCCTTTTGTTCCAAACACTGCACTAAGCATCCAGAAAATTCTTTCAGCATACTCTTCTTCATCACTTTGCCAGAAAGAATTTATCTTTTCTACATATTTCCTGGTCATCCTTCCGAAGTGATTCCAGTCTAGGATCTTTCCAGCTATATTTCACTGTGTTGTCCTGAAATTATGGCATATGCAATTCCATTTTACTATTGCATCTGAATCCTGCACACTATGGTGGATACCTTGAATAAGTAACAACAGAACAGAGTTAAATCCTTCAAATGGTAGTACAGCAACAATGCATATCATTCTGTAGTATCTGCATGTTGGAAGGCATCTCTGGAGGATACCAGCCTGATTTAATAGCTGCCTGTCTCATCACATTTGTTACCTCATTTATAAAAAACTGCTCCACAATGTGGTCACATCACCTGGAGTCCCTTTTTGGGACATGAAGCAACTACTGCAGCTAGTCCCATCGCAAAAGTCTGCCCTAAAGCATTCATGTACCAATGCAGTGGTGGTTTCTGTGGGAGTTTGTTTTACATGAGGTTGCCAGCCTCAAGTACAACCTCATGTTAGTCACCTCTAATGACATGCCTAAGTGAGTAGAAGATGTATTCTTTCTTTATCTGTTTAGCTACGCCTGGGAAGCACAAAGGACACAGAGAGTAAAGACTGCTAGCTTTGGATGTCCATCAGAGCCAGTCAGTTTAAAACAAGGAGCACCAGGCCCAACAGCATAACACCTTGTAATGGCAGAGTTGGTTTGGCTCACTAATCTTTTTTTTCGTTCAGTGAAGTGCATTAACTCTTTGAACCCGAGGTCCCGAAATTTCGGTCCGTGTGTAAATAATCCGTACCCCGAGCGACCGCTTTTTCGGCCTGACACACCTTGCTTAGCAGTACGGGGCCGGAATGGAAATGTGTCAAAAATCATGAGGTCAGGAAGTACACATGTCTTCAGGAATGTTGAACCAAAATGGCGGCGCCCACGACGTGATAATATTTTGCAATTTTTTAACTGTTTTCATAATGAAAAGGCGTGTTGAAAACCCAGGAAATAGCCGTTCTAAAAGGCTAACAACGGAACAAGCTGTTGAACTTGTGCTCAATTATTCGGAGGATGATGAATTAGATTTAGATGGTGATTATTGTGAAAGTGACATCGAAAATCAATCGAGTGACGAAACTTGTGAATCAGATTATGATCAATCTAGTTCTAACCCTGTTCCTGGCCCCTCAGGGGATCGGGCTATGGTGCAGGGGCGTGGAAAGGGGCGTATCCCACACAATGTATCAAGTAAATTTGATACAGGTTGGTCTACCGCAAATATATTTAGACCTATGTTTACCGTAGACACAACATTTGTGGAACAGATAGGCCCTAAGAATATTCCAGATTCCATTTCTCCTGAGAGTAAAGCCATTGAATTTTTGGAACTTTTCCTCGACAGTAATTTCTGGCACAATTTGTGTGAGCAGACAGACGTGCTGAGCAAGTAAAAAGCAAAAAGCCAACCAGCTACTATACTAAAAATTATAAAGATGTAACAGTGCCAGAGGTAAAAGCATTCTTTGGACTGCGTCTTCAAATGGAGCACGGTGTGAATAAACCACGTTACGAAGATTACTGGTCCAGCTCATCTTTGAACTTCATTTCGCAAACTCCTGGATTTCGCACTGTAATGGAACGCGATCGCTTTCTTGCTATATGGACATTTCTTCATCTTGTAGATGAAGAAGACCCTGCTCTGGATAAAGCAGATAAACTGTACAAAGTAAGGCCCATGCTGAATTTGTTGCTTCCAAGATTTCTATATTATTATTCATCCTCACAACACTTGAGTTTAGACAAGGGCATGATCCCCACTAAAAGCAGACTTGCCTTCAAACAATACATAAAATCAAAGCCCATAAAGTGGGGAATAAAGGCTTACATGGCATGTGAAGCGAGCTCGGGCTATATTCTAAATTTGGAAATTTACACTGGAAAAACAGAGGATGTTATTCCAGAACTCGGTGTTGTTGGTAGTGTTGTCATCAGGATTTTGACTTCAGGTGATTTGGCAAACAAAAACCATATTCTTGTCATGGACAGATTTTATAACAGTGTAACTCTCTTTGACAAGTTATACAGTGATTATGGAACACTTGCAGTAGGGACAGCAATGACAAATAGGAAATATTATCCAAAAGAACTGTCAGGAAAGAAGAAAATGTGCAGGGGACAATCAGAATTTGTCTGTTTCAATAACATTGTTTGCCTTGTATGGATGGACCAAAGACCCATCAATTTTATATCTAATTATCATAACCCAACAGAAATGGGAACTGTTAGAAGGAGAAACAAGGATGGAACAACTGTGGATGTTCAAACTCCACAACTTTGTATTGACTACAATACTTTCATGGGTGGCTGCGATGTCAACGACCAAGTTTGTCGTCTCAATAAAACGCGCCGGCATTATCGCTGGCCTCGAAGGCTCATAGTGAAATTTTTCATGTGGGCATGCAATAATGCCTATATACTAATGAATAAATTCAATCCCCACAATGTAACTGGAAGACGCTACAGAACATTTGGTATGTTCATGAATGAAATCTGTTTATCACTCATTGGCGATTACAGAACAGCGGCAATGAAGCTTCACAACCGTGTTGATGCACATCAGAGGCTGCAAAATGTGGGCTTGCATCATCCTCAAGTGTCTCCACAAGCTACTGGCAATAACATTTGTGTTGTGTGTGCATACAAATTCAACAAACATGTTAGTGACTTCCCAGACATGGCCTACAAAGACAGACCATTCAAAAAAGTGAAGACTAAATTCTGGTGTAAATATTGTGAAAGCTATCTGTGCCTAAAGGAAGGGTCTACATGCTGGGAGGACTGGCACACTAAGCAGGAATATTGGAGATGATCAGGTAAGTCAATTTAAGATAGAATAGTTAACACTGACTATATTGTTGTGTCACAGTAACTAGTTTTGCTTATGTGTCTGTTTTGTGCATTTTTTGCTCAGGAGCCCAGGAGAATGGGATTTTACAGGCTGGGTGGCCAGGGTTCAAAGGGTTAAGACTGTAAACTTGACAGACATAATAGTAATACTATCTACAATATACCGCTTTGTGACCTACATTCATACACCCTCATTTGCATTTTTCATTTAAATTCGCTGTCACCCTTCTTGAAAATTTAACATAAATAAACGCACATCGTCCTTGTTTACCTGTCTTAACAGATGATTTCAGTTTTTGAATGTCACTGTGCAGTTTTTCCATTAAGCTCAGCTGAAGAGGCCGATCAAAACTCTTCTGCCTAATTTCAGTTTCTAACTTTTCTTCCTCCGTGAAACTGGCATCAGTGTGCTGCAACAAGGTTTTCTCTACATTCAGTGTGGCACCAAGGCTTAGCAGGCTGATGAATCCAACATATCCATTCTGTGCTTGCAGCAAAGCCAAAGTCAAAGAAGGTCTGCCTCTAGTTGTCATGCTAAGGATCTTGTAAACAGTAACAGTATAAAATTTAATAGTGCCTGAACTACCTTTTAAGTTATGGGATGAAAGAAGGAAAGAACTGCGAACTTATTTGTTAAAACTGATGCTGTCTTAATTTCAGTATACATAAATGGGTCCGAACTAGTTCCAGGTGGTCACTGGGGTGACAAAGAACGGGACTACTCTTTCTCCAGACATGCTGTAAAAGGTGACTTATATGAGACTGTAGATGGGACTGGCAACCTGATGTAAAATAAATTTCTACAGAAAACCCCCACTGCAGCAGCTTGTGCTTTGATGATAGCTTCTTACCAGGAGGCCAAAACTGCAGTTGTTGCAAACAAAGGAGATAATGATGAAGATGTATAAACAGTATGATGTATTGTGTGTTATTACTTAGACTGCTGTGCTAGATGAATGAAATTATAAATAGCATATCAGCAACTAGTTTTTATTCTTCTGTGGTTCCAAAAAAAGTCAATTTCTTTAGGGGTTGTTTAGTTTCAGGTGACGTTGCATTCAGGTACACAGTTAAAAAAAAAAAAAAAGTCAGCACTGTGTTATTTATATCTAGTTAAATCACTTAAATTAAAAACGGATGCATCTGTTTATACTAATAGAAAACTCATGTAAGCTTGAAATACTCTAAAGACCTTTCCAATCTACAATCTTTTATTACCTTTCAGCTCTTTGTGGTGAACAGGTCTTCAATCAGTTCAAGCCAATTCCTGTTTTTTTGTGCCATCCGTATATTCCATGTAATCTTTCTTTTTAATATCTGTCTCCAGTTTTTTTCCTCCAAGTGTTTTTGTGTCTCCCACTACATCTTGAAGATCCCTGAATAAGGAGTGCCTTGTATTGCTGTCAAGTGGCTTCCTCAATGTGTGTCCATTCCACTGCCTTTTACTCATCTCTCATTCCACTGGTATCTGTTTGGTTCTTTCCATCAGTTCTAACTGGTGACCGTGTACACATTTCAATCCTTCTGTTCTTCATAAGCATCCACTTGTGAAAGCCTGCATCTTCTTGGTTGTCATTATTACTGTTCTCCATATTTCATAGTTGTACATAAAAACTAACTTGACGTCTGCAATTCCTAATGCAATGGCTCCTTTCACCTTCTGTAGTCTTTAGTCTGATCATCATCACCATTTTCCTTTTCGCTGAGGTTGCCAGCCCCAAACACAACTATATATTAGTCACCATTTATGGCATATTTGAGGAAACAGTAGGCCTATTCTTTATCTCACAAGAGACTTCCCCCACTAGAAACCACATGGATACAACTGCCTATTTCTCCAAATTTATGTTTAAAAATGTCCAGATACATTTACGAGTCCCACATCTTGTTGTGTGTTTCTCCAAGAGAATATGATTATAATGTTGACATATATTCTCATAATGACTGTCCTCTCCCTGAGGATTTCAAGGTTTGCTTTTTAAGGATTATCATCATTGCACACGGACAACTCTACCAGTGCTCTGATCTCCTCCCTTAGATCACACAAGGAGGATCTCAGCACAGTGCACGAACTCTGTAGCACTGGCGAGAATCCCAATGTGTGTATATAGAAATCACACATTCTATAAATATATTTGGTGGGTAGGCTTCTAATTTTTAAATTTTGCCAGGGCAGCGGCCTTATGGCCTACTCTTTATAATTTCCAACTGCCGTGGGATTTTTAACGAGCGCAACTTGCACATGGGACCTCCTATTTTTTCGTCCTTATCCGAGAATGCTAGGCATCCCATCTCACTACCCATGAGACCAGGGGGGAGCATGACATCTCAGGACCACTGGTTCTGAAAAAAAATTCCATAATTATATTTATAACTCTTGGTCACTCCGACCCCTGACGATTTAAAGATCCTACTGCTATGACCTCTCATCCAGTTTTTTTTTTTCCATTTTTTATATCCTGCATCTTGTTTTGGTAATGGCTACCAGGCAAGGTTATCAGCAAAATATAGACCACCAAAATGTTTTGTTAGAGGCCACATCAAATGGCTTGTGTTACTGTTTTCAAAATCAAATCAAGTCAAGAAGACACTTGGTGACAAAAGGCATCTCTGCAGTGTTTCAGTTCTTATCTCAAAGGGCCCAGAATGGTATCCTTCATAAAGAACTCTGAATTTTATGTTTTCCTTATCAGGTTAATGAGCACATGGAGGACTCCATATTGCCTCATCTGGTTTCTAAAATATCAAACACCTTTTTTATAATTTGCAAATTCAATGTAAAGTGAATTCATTTCCAAACTTTCATCTATTTTGTGCATAGTCAATAGAGGGTCTGATCTGTTGAAATTTGGCACTAACAACAAAAAAATACCTCTGTAATTTGTAAACTCCTGCAAATCTCCCTTCTTCAACAACTTGAAAAAAAAAAGGTAAATGATCCTGTTACACGCCCATTGAGGCATATTGGGAATATGGTGTTAGGCCCATATTTTCTCGACCATCGGCACACAGGGTTCATAGCAAATTTCTTCAAGCATTTTCCAGGCTTTTTCCAGGTTTTTCCAAGTCCAGCACGTGATTTTCAAGGATGGGAAACTCTAATATTTTCCTCATCTAATTTTCTCAGATATAATTATCACTTTGCTGATCAGCAATCCGGAGCATTACCGTCTCCCATTACCAAGGGTGTTTGCAGATTTCTTTAAAAAGAACTTTTTTTTTTTTTTAAATTCATAAAAGATTGAAAAACAGACATCTTTTCCAAGTTTTTAGTGAATTTGTTCAACATCAGCGCAATAAAATATTAGTGACATGGATGGTAATGAATAAAATAAGCTTGACTGACGTATTGATTTAACGACTAACCACGTATATCAACATAAAAGGCTAATAAAATTGGAATAAAATGTTTAAAAAAAACTATTTTTCGTGTTTGTCTTTTTTGAATGTATTCTGCGTCTGTGGCATCTGACAATGAGCGTTTGTAAATGTTTGAGTAGTTAAGTACCTCTAGTTGGAGTCTGAGCTGCTTTTTTCATTAACTGGGGTTGAAGTTGTAGCTTTAGGCCTCTGCTAGAGTCTTTGTCAACGATCCACGTTGATAATCCTTGACTGTGTAATATAACTTGAAGCAGGGTATCAGGCATAGAGGTACATTGCAATCTGGGCAGTACATGCAAGTCTGGCTTCTGTTCCCTGCAGCCTTACACACTTTAGTCTGGTTTGTACCTTGCCCTTTCATATTTATCAATGAAGTGGTGCTCAGTAATCTTTTGGCCAAATACCATCACCAACCAAGATCTGCTTACTCGTAGCAAGCAAGAGGACATGCACACCATCATAACTGGCAGACGCTGGAGCTGGGATGGTCATGTCCTCAGAAGAGACCCCGATGCCATCACAAGAACAGCTATGCTTTGGACCCCTGAAGGAAAACGAAAGAGAGGCCGACCAAAAACAACCTGGCGGAGGACTGTGGAGGCTGAGATGCAAAGAATGAACCAGAGTTGGGGCACTGTACCAAAGATGGCCACCGACCGAGCAAAGTGGAATCAATTTGTTGTTGCCCTACAAGACGCCACTAGGCGTGATGGCCACTGACTGCTTTGACGGTCGGCGGCTAAGGATCAAAGAAGAAGAAGGTGCTCAGTAAGTCGTGTTGTTGTGACCTGTGGTTTTCAAGGTGTCACATTGCGTCGAAGAATAGCAGGTTCAATAAGAGTCATACTGACATCCTGATCTTCGCTTTGATCTCTTTTTTGTAGAGTTGGCAGTGTTGTAGGTTATGTGCCCATTGACCAGGGCAGTTTCAACTAAGAAATAATATAAAAATAGGATCTGTGTGGCTGAAGTTTCCACACCTCACATACTTTTGCTGTATTTTTCTGCAAGCACTGGCTTCTGAATTGTTCTGCCCTAAAGAATTTGTCTTTCTAACTGTCTTGTTTATATTATCATTGGAGTGAGCAGTGGATATAAGGTTAAATCTTTTCGTATCATGCCAGGTGACTGTTGGCATGCTTTATCTTCTGTCGCTCAAAACACAGGATGATTTGTCTTTTTCAATTTGAGTTGTTTTTTCTTCGGTGCTACAGGAAAATGCTTCCTATTTTCCGCTACTGTTCCAAATGCACCAATCTGAATTTCAGGGCTTGAAATAAAGCTGAAGGCTGAATCAAAACTACCACAGAAGAGAATATGTCCCTTGTTGCGTATGAAATTTGAATTAAAGCTATTTTTTTCACTGAAAAAAAAAGTCCAAATAATCTCAGCTCTCAAGAGTTTTTTCCTTGGTCACAAATGATGTCACATCTGTAGGTCTCCTAGTAGTGTTAGTTTTAATTAAAAAAAAAAAAAAAAAAAAGGGAACACAAATAACTTATGAGTAGGCCTAAGCTATGTATATTTACCAATTCAAAATTCTAAACGCATACATAATACAGTCAAACAATATTTAACTAGAACAAAAGGTAATATATATAGTAATTGAGAGGGTAATACTTATGATAACTGGAGACCTTTACCCCCCCCCCCCCCCCCCCCCCCCCCCACATCTTTACTATTTTTGTTGGGTTTTGTTTCATTTGTTTGTTTTGATTTTTTTTTTAAATTTAATTTAATTTTTTTTTTTTAATTTTAAATAACATAGGCTTATCCACAAAATTGCTGATTTTCATTTATCCTAATTACAGTCATTTGACAGATGTGATGCCACTTTCGTGTATCGGGGGTTATTCATGTTATCTGAAATTGAAAACAAGTAGGCCTAGGCCTATCCTAATTAGCCTATAACCCTTCAGAGGTAGAACGGGATAAGTCTTTTCATCATAAATATAATAAAAAAGCATTCAAAATATATTTATTTCAAAAAAATGTGGTGAAATAAACAGTGGGACATAGGTCTAATAACAGGGTAGGCTATAGGATATGGAATCGCCATCAATTTCTATTCCTGACCATCTTAAACTGTGTCAAATATATTCCCGTATGCAGAGGTAAACCAAGAAATTTCGTTCAAACGCTTGCTTATAGGCTAATTTTGGCCATGGTTAAAAATTAAACTGTAAAAAGGCCTACATTGTAAGTACAGACGCAAGTACAGTAGGTTTATCTATAAACTGGACTTATTTAAATATATTTTATAAATGAGATAAATGAATTTATTACTTACGACGAGTGCTAAAAATCAATCTGCGTTTACGTCGATAACGCAAAGCGCAGAAAACTTCTGGAAATGATTTAATGCGCAAAGGGAAGTAAAAATTGTACGGTAACTTTGCGCAAAGGGAAGTAAAAATTGTACGGTAACTTTACAATTTTTACTTCCCTTTTTGAACTTCCATTTCCAGAAGTTTTCGGCGGTTTCGTTTTCGGCGCTTTGCGTTAATGGCGTAAGCGCAGATTTATTTTTAGACTCGTCGCGTCTGTTGTTGCAAAAAATACCATCAATAACCAAAAAATGGACACAAATTAACGAACTTTCGATTTCGTATTATTTTTCAAGGTCCGATGCGGAAAATTCAAGGCTTTTAGCCATTTTTCCAGGCTTTTCAAGGCCTGGAATTTTTTTTATCGTTTTCCAGGTTTTTCCAGGTCGCTACGAACCATGGGCACACTAGGGGTGATGGGTCAGCATCACGCCGGCCACCTTAACCTTCCCAGAAGTTGCTCTGGTACCCTATTGGGGCTGGGTCGACCCAGGAGCCGTTTGCGACCTAAAAAAATCCCGCCTCAACTGGGGATCGAACCATAGACCACTGAGCTAGGAAGCCAGTGCACTAACCACTATGCTACCTCGGCTCCCTCAACAACTTGAGCAGATATCATTTCTTCTTGTCTGCTGGGATTTCTTCCCCCTCCCAGACTTGACCAAGTATTTTGTACAATATATCTGTAGAGGTGTCTATGCCAGCTCTGATAGCTTCTGCTGGAATAACATCTGGGCCCTACTATTTTCCCATGTCTTAGAAACTTTATGGCCTTTTCTCTTTCTTCCTTCCATATTTGGTTCCTCACATTTAACTAGTAACTTATTCTAATGAATTGACACATGTGGAACAGGTCTATTTAGAAGTTCCTAAAAGTTGTCATACATCTCTTTATTTGCTCTTTTATGTTGCTAAACAATTGTCTCTCTTGTCCTGAATAAGACCATCTCATTGCTTACATTTTTCTGTTTCTTTGCACTGTTGTACAGATGCTTCACATTTCCTAGGACTGTGGTCTCTTCTGCCTTTCACGTAATTTGTGAATTTATTTCCCTTGTCACTTCTGATATTTTTCTTTCACTTCTTTGCACCTTTCAGGGGCCTTAACTCTGGAACTTCTGGTTTTGTTTCTGTTTAAGTGTGCTTTCTTATTTTTTCATACTTGTATCTCGTTGCAGGTTAGCGGTATTATCCATCTGATGTTACACTTTTTCCACACAAAAACACACCTCCACGTGCTTTCTACCATACATTCTTGATCTGTTGCCAGATATTTTCTGTATTTGCTTCATCTTCTAGTTGCTGAAGCCCTTGATACTTATTAGAGGTAGCGGCAGAAAATTTTTCTTTCAATTTTTTTATTTCTGAGATTTCCATATTGCCTCATCATGTTGCTGTACATCTACTGAGTTTCAGTTTACCTTCAGCTAACAGAAGATGGCAACCTGATGCCAAATTTACTTCTCTACATACTTTCGTATCATATAATCACAAACTGAACCCCATGTATATGCTTACGTATTCAATCTGATTTTCTATCCTGTGGTCGTCTGGTTATGTATTCTGTGATGTCAAAACACAAGTTTTGTCCTATACCAAGTTCATTTGACAGACAAACATTTACAAATATTTCTTCATTTTCACTCACTGTCCCACATTCTTGTTTTTCCATGATCTCTTCGTAGTCCCTCTTGGCTGTTCCTATCTTTGCAATCGAATCACACATCTAAATTGTAACGATTATGTACAATAACACAGAAAGAAGGACAGAATAAATACTAAAATCTTCTTAATATGAGTTATAAACTTTAAAAGTGCAATTATGAATGATATATCAAGTAAAATGAGCTTTTTTCTCAACCTACCCCTGCACTTCCAGAAAATGCCAACTGGTGAAGAAGAGTGGATACTAATCCACCATCATTACAGCTCATCATAAAAGAAGGTGACAGATTGGATATCACTAAATCACATATAACTGCCTGTGGAACACATCCAAGCAAAGTGAAATGGGCATCTGCCAAGTCAATGGGCAGCTGGAGAAATGAAGGCTGATGAATACACTGAGCTATACTTGTCCCATCATCTTCAGTGAACAATGAGGGTGAGTTACTTTGTACTGTCTCATTCATAAAATGTGTTTTCGACCTGCAAGAATATGAAGATGAAACAAGGAAAAAAAGTTAATGGCATAATTTTCAAAAATAATTTTTAATTTGGTCATTCACATGTTACTTACTTAGTCATCCCTTTTCTACCGTAACGTGTAGAGGTTTAGAGGAGGGAGCGCCATACTATCCTATCGGTTGTCTTCCTTCTGGCCTGGTTCCAATCTAGTCCTTGGTTCTTCAGAGATTGTCTAATGTTGTCCTCCCAGTGGACTCTGGGTCGTGCTGGAGGTCTGGATCCCTGGCTCTTAGTTTTCCATACTCGCCGTGGTAGCAGATCTTCTTCCATTCTGCATTCACGTGTTTATGTGGATAATTGTTCCAAAGCAATGAAACATGGGAAACTCAAACTACCAGCCCCATAAAGCTGCACTGCATTTTAGTCTAAAGCAAACAGCAAACTGATTCTTAAAAAGAACATAATGCAGTAACATAACAACAATCAAAGGCAATAACATATTTTCCAGATTTAATAAGAATGGCCATTTTGTTCTCTGAGTTCACAACAGTGATAGTAGCAACAAGTACTTCTATTACAGGTCATTTTCCCCCTTAAAAATATATTTGACTTAGTTCTCGCATAATTTCCTTTCTGTTTTTGTTCATTTGCCCCAAACGAAGGCTGCATGATCGTAACATAGGCAAGTCTTTTTTCCTTAGTCATAGTAAGAACCATCATTTTCATTTACCCCAACAGATTTAATAACACTTACAATCCATATTTAAAAAATGGATAGTGTTGTTGTTTAACTAGGGCTGCTGAGCTTCTCGTCCTTTTGCAGCCAATACCAAGTCTAAGAGTCCTTAATATTATCTACACTTGTAGATCTAGGCTTTTCCTGTAGCTTTTCTGCCATTCTGAAATGTGCTGAGTTGAAATTATGAGCTCCAGCATGGCTTGCATTTAAAGGATCATCACATCTGGTCCCAAGTTAGGAGTAAGAAGCACTTGGCATTCTGTGCATTCCCTGCCATCCAAGGGGGCTCTCCAACTATGCAGAGCTAAAATACTGTGCTATGGTTCTGGGCTCTCCCAAGGAACTGTCACGTCCTGTACAGAGCCACTTCTCAGCTCCCCCTGCCTATCACTGGGTCCATAGTGAGACCTCCTGCATGCAGTCAACGAGGCCAAAGCAAAGAATCACGTCTGGGGCTCAAGTGACTTCTCCAAGCTTAGTGTGCAATGCTGGGTTCTCAACAAGTTTCACCACAGAGGGAATATCTGGAAGTGTGTAGATGATTTCAAGAGTCAATGAGTGTGTAATTATCCTCACAGACAGAGGTTCACTTCCACATATGTATATTGAATCATTTTGCATAGCTGGTGGTTATATAAGGATGACTCCAGATATGCCTCCATGCATATAATGGATAGTAAGAACACAGACTCTACCTCGGCTTGTTTACTTACACCACTTGTATCACTTAGCCTCATGGGGAGAATCAGTTCTTGTGTGAGGTGTGTTGCTTCGGCCAGCATTATGCCACATTTCTTCAGAACCTCTTCAGCATTGTCTACTCACCTTTCATTCAGTTGTTCTCTTGTCTTGCAACCAGATCTTGTGTAGATGAAGCTCTGTATTGGTAGTTGCATTTTGATGAGGTGTCCACACATCCTCACTTTCTGTCTATTTTAACTGATGCATGATGTTGATCTCATCAACTTTTTAACTTATTCATTTCTCCTTCTGCCTCTTAAAGTGACATTCCTCTCCTGTGCTTCAGATAGTGACCATGTCTGACACTGACAGAAAAGAGTCGACATGAATATACTTTGTTATTGTTAATCAGAATCGACCTCCCTGCACTCCAGGCAAACCCATAGGTGCTCAGTCTCCCTCAGCAAATGTTGAAGAGTATGAATGCTAACTGTACCTGTAGCACGCTGGTTGTACATATGACGGATGCATCCTCTTTCACGTCCATTTCTTCTAGTCCCATGTTTGATTCAAAACTCCGACAGTCTCAGCCTTGTTGATTCATCCATTGCAGTGTAATTACCCAGCAGGTGATCATTAATTGCCCTTAGTATCTCTCCCTTATCCATGTCCAGTGTCCCCACTATGGGTGCTCTCGAGGCCAGTCTGTCAGCTCTCTCATTGCCACGTGCCCCTGCATGACCAGGACAGTAGATCCACACCAGTTCTTCAAGATTCTATTGATGTTTTCCATTTCTGCCACTGCCATCTGTTCTGAACTTTCCAAAGCATGGCTTGAGAGTCTGACAATATAACTACCCTGGTTGATGGAGTTTCAGACTGCCACTTCAGTGCTGCAGTAACTGCCTCTACCTCCATTCTCATGCTGGAGGTTGTTGTCATGTAGGCTCCACTCTGTTCAGCGACGGCACTGCACTTTATTCTCACAGAGGAGCCCCATCCTGATTTCTCACCACGCACTACAGACCCATCAGTGTACACAATGGCGTCCTCATCCCCAGCATGAGCACTTATCAGCTGATTAATCTCCAGCTCTGCTTTTCCATTGCCCCAAGATCTGCACTCTCTGCCAAGGCTAATGATGACCTGCTGGTAGTTTATCCAGTTCTCCCCTGACTTAGTCCACTCTTCCCCTTAGGATACATTTTCAACCCTGGTCACCTGACCAATCATAGCCTCTGCCTGTGCCACCCATGACATCCCCTCTTGATTCTTGCTCCTTTGATGTCAGCTATGTTCTCGTGGAGGGGGTGTCTTTTGTCGGTGGTAACCCGCATATAGGCTTTTGCCTGGGGCATCGCATATCTGAATCTAATAGACAGCAATCTGAGCATGTATCTCATTGTAACAATGGGGGCATCACGCGTACAGCCCAAAACTAGACGCAATCCTTCATTCGGAATGCGTTCCAGTCTTCACATTGTGACACTAACAGCGTGAGTATTCCTAGCCCGTACTCGATTACTGAAATCACGAGCTGATGATACAGGAGAAACAATAGTCTCTGTTCCAAGCACGCAGCAGCCATTGCTTTTAAGGCCGCCAGTCCTCGCTTGCACTTCTGTATGATCAGTTCGACACGATACTTGAATGATAGCCCACAATCAAACATTACTACCAGGTACTTCAGCCTGTCTTGCCTTTCAATGTTCTGCCCATTGAAAGTGATATCTGGAAGATCTGCTTTCACTATGGAGTTGTTCAAAGAGCACCACATCACACAGGCCTTGTTGGGATTGACCTTTGATCCGCTTTCCTCACAACATTTAGAAACCACATGTAGTGTCTCTTGTATGCCTTGGACCATTTCCTGTCTGTCTGAGCCAGTTCTGTACATGAGTATGTCATCTACGAAAGTTAATGTTCGTCCCAGTACCGTTGGTTGAAAGGTTGCTACTTTTGCTGTGTAGATGTTAAACAGCACTGGTGATAGTGGAGAACCCTGGGGTAGTCCCGGGCAAATGCACATTGGTTCTGATGTCCAAGTTCCCAAACGAAATGCAACTGATCTCTCCATTAAGGCAGCTGCTATCCACCTTGTTATCCAAGGGTTTACACCACATGCCATTATAGTCTATTAGGGTTGCAAAGTCCACACTGTTATAAGCATCCTCTAGGTCAATTGCAACAGCCACCCTTTCTCTTTTACCCTGGAATCCCTCGTACACATCGTACGCAAACGTTCCAGCATTACCCCATGTTGTTTTCATAGTCCTATAGCTACCCAGGGTACCAGGAAGGATGTGTGCATTTTCGAGGTGGCTCATTACTTGTCTTGCAACTATCTTTTCAAGTAATTTACTATAGACATTCTGTAGTGTGATAATTCGATAGCTGCTGAGCATTGTAGGGTCTTTGCCACGTTTAGGAAGTGGCGGAAGGTAACTGTGTAGCCAGTCTTCCGGCACCTCAGCATTCTGTATGCAGGTGTTGAAATTGCTCACCATATTTATAATGGTTGTGTCATTGAGCTGTTTAATGTGATGATATTGTACACCATCAGGACCCGGAGCAGTGTTTCTGTTGGCTCTCAATGTGTGTTAGAGAGCTTATTTATTCTATAATTTACTCGTGTTTCTGGTCAGGCTGGGCATTGCCATAATGACCGTTATATCCAGCTCCCACGTGGATTCATGTCTGATTTTTGAATTAAATGCATATAATATTAAAGATGTTCGTTGGTTAATTTACTTTGTCCGTTGTTATTGAGAGTTCTGTTTTATTCTTATATCTGACTTGGTTACGTGCTTAATTATGGTTACTCAAGACTGTGAAGACCAACGGGCTGATCACCCGTTTGCCAGTTACTTCGATTACGGAAACAACAGCAAATGGATTGATTTGCCATTGCCTTAAAGACGCCAATAGGCGTGATGGGAAACAATGGCAAAGAAAACCTATCTGCTGTTGCCCTAAGACGCCACTAGGCGTAATGGCCACTGACTGCTTTGACGGTCGGTGGCTAAGGACGGAAGAAGAAGAAGAAGACTGTGAAGGTAGTAACGACGTGTAACATTGAAGGACACTTGAAGTACATCTCAACAGTAGCATTACAACGAATCTGATCAAGTGAAGAAGGCATTCTCAAACGACTGACATCTCATTTTAATAACATATTTTCACATAACATTTTGTATGGAATTACACAGCATGGTTCATGCACATCAGAAGTCACTGCTATTGGAATTTCATCACAGAATCTAGGAATTATTCCTGACCTAGTTCTTCAGTATTTTTCGTGACTATAATACTGGCCACAGTTAGTTCTTCTTCAAAGCTTTAGATTAGATTTTCTAAGCTATATCTATATATTTCATTGCTTCGATTTGCTTTACATTTTTATCTTTCGTATGAAGAAAGTTATTCATTTGGCTTCACACGACATAACATCTGCCAGCTTTAATCTCGTTACGTATTTCAACTTGGACAGCAACGTCCTTAAAATTGCCTCTATTATTAGAGCGTTCGCTAGGCAGGTATTTTCATTTATATCACCTTATCGTGAATAATTGTATTTATATTTGAACACTGTGAACATGGCTTTCCAAAGTCTTCTTAAACTTAGTCTATAATGACACTTTGTAAAGTGGATATACCACACAATTATGAACACGTCCGTCAAGCCCAAAGGCTACACAAAGAATCTCGTTAGGTAACTATGCGTTCTACGTAACATTGTATAGTATGCGCTTTTCGCAATATTGTATCAGTGAGGGGTGCTCCATGGTGCAACAATCATCGCGACTAGAATAAACCTGTCACGACAATTTCCCACCATGGAACAACCCTCAACAATGTGTACACCACGTCCTCTTCAGAAATGAGATCTAAGTATATCTGGCCCCTTAGGGCTGAATATACTTGTTATCAGCTACTGCTTTGTCTCCATGGAAATATGTTGGTGCCTCAGAAGCAGAGTTATCTAGTAAGCCACTGTATTTTGACATCTTATTTCTATTACTCTGTCTATTCTACCATCCTATGTAAGCATGCATCGTTGGTATCTGAACTTTTTTACATTTTGGTCAAAGTACTGTTGACATGGATGTTGACTGGATTTCTACTGGTCTTCATTGATTCTGCTTTAGACGCACTTATTTTCATCTTGTATTTATTAATTGTAGTGAATGCACCCATGTTTTTGGAGCCTCTCAACAACACTTTGTGAAGTAGGCCTTGGTAATATGCAAACAGCAATTCATTTATGGTGCCTGATTCCAAATTTGCTCCTTAACTCTTAGTATACGAGCGGCCTCTTAGAAAGGCCGATGATCGATCCCGTCAATAGCGAAAATGTATAGGTGAATGCATGTTTAAAACCACTGAACAATTTAGTTACATGCATGATATAGGAGTTTCATTTCTTCACATTTTGATATATAACACTTTATGTTATCTTTATAAATAAATTATTTATTGCAAAATCTGTAATGGTAGTCATGAAATTAGCTCGTATACTAAGAGTTAAGTTATCATATTCATATAGATGTTAAAATAGTAAGAGTGATAGTACATATTCCTGATGCACTCCTGCATTAATAACAAGCAAGTTTATGTAGCCATCTACTGTTTTCATTATGTTTCAACGTTTGAGGTACAAAGCTCTAGTATTATTCACAAGGTGCCCTTGTATTCCATACTCTTGTAAAATAAGAGTCAGAACTTGTTAATACCTTATTTTATAACTTCACTTAATTTTCTCCACTGTTTCTTTCTCAGCAATCTAAAATATAATGCCTGATTACTGGGTGTGTCACAGTTTCACCTGAGCCCTTGTAGTCAGCATTTTCAGAGGGCGTCAATCAGTCATCATGATTACTGTTGGTGTCTCATGGGATAAAACACAAAATGTATCATCTTATTCGGTAATTCCCAACTTCCATGAATAGCTTACCAGACAAATACATTTTTGATGAACTATTGTAATATATACAGATATCACCATGCAATACAATGGCAAGATGCCCTAATATATGACAAAGAAAACATTCTTTTATTAAGTAGTTTTTGCAGCGTCGCATGACAAAGTGGTTAGACCACTTGCTTCTCATGGCAAAGTCATTGGGGTTCAAAACACGGCAGTGTTGCATTTCAGTCTACCAGCTGTAAATATGTAGCTGGCTCTGATCTTGTGTTATGGAAGGCAAATGCTGTGTGGAAGGGAACTAGTCACCCACCTCATAAAGCTGAGATCTAGTATAGTGATGTCTCTGACACTTCACTCCCCTATGGCTATATCTCCTATGGGACCACTAGAAGTAGCTTTAAACAAGCAAGATTATTTTAAACAACACATCAAACAAATTTGTGAATAACATTTTATACGAAACAAATATATTTTACCGTCTATCTTGCTGCCTGATCACAGGGGTCAAATTTACAGGAAGGCTTTGAAAACCTGGTGATTAAAGAAAAAAAGGGAAAGAAATAAATGTTTTTAAAAACACTGTTATATATTATGTACTTGTGCTGTGAAATTTCCAGGAATCATTGACAACCAAAATTTGAAAGCTGCAACTAAAAGTTGAACTATACTTTAATTATGATTTTTTCCTGCTATTTATTTATTGTTAAATTACACTGGCTAACAAAAAAAAATTTTTTTTTTCTTTCTCTAACATTTCTATGTTTTTCTGGTCAATTTTAATGCGCTGTTTTTAAATCTGCAAACCGTTTTTCTCTATCAGGTCGGGATCTCTAGAAATACGCAATTGAAGTTTTTTAACAATGCATACAGTATTACAACATCATTTGTACAAGAAGTATAACAGTTATGTAGGCTTGAATTTCTTTGCAGTCGACTTTCGTCGGTGAATGGCATGTGGTACATCGCGATGAAGCATCCAACAATAATCGGCAAGCATGGTCACACTCCACCGTCCTTGATAACGTGACTCCATTACGGCGATATCTTGATGGAATCGTTCTCCATGTTCATCGCTGACTTCGCCAAGGTTGTCAGGGAAAAAGTCAAGATGCGAATCGAGCAAATGGATTTTGAGGGACATGTTACAGCCCATAATTCTGTATGCATCTATGCACTGCTTAACAATATGCACATAATCGACAGATTTGTGATTTCCCAGAAAGTTATCGACAATCGATTTGAATGCCATCCATGCACGAAGTTCACTACCATGTAACAAGTTCTCGAATTGTTTGTCTGCAATAACGTTCCTAATCTGAGGTCCTACAAAGATACCTTCCTTTATCTTTGCACCGCTAACTTGCGGAAACTTTTCTCGAAGATAAGTGAAAGCTTTGCTCGTTTTATATAACGCTTTTACGAAATTCTTCATGAGCCCCAACTTTATATGTAACGGTGGTAAAATGATGCTGTCTTTGTTAACTAATGGCTCGTGTATTACATTTTTATGCCCGAGCTGCATACGATCCCTGATAGGCCACACCTTTCTTGCATAATGTTCCTGTCTGTTGCGGCTGTCCCATTCACATAGGAAGCAACAAAATTTAGTATACCCAGTCTGCATGCCCGTGAGAATTGCAATGACCTTTAGGTCTCCACAAATCCGCCATTGGTAGTCATTGTACTTTATTTTTGCCAAAAGTATAGCCATATTGTCATAAGTTTCTTTCATATGAACAGAGTAGGTGACTGGAATTGATGAAAATAAATGTCCGTTATGCAATAACACGGCTTTTAGACTAGTCTTGGAAGAGTCGATGAAAAGTCGCCATTCGTTGACTATGTGCTCATGACCGAGGTGCACCATTAGACCGTTTACATTTTTGCAATAGCAATGTCATCATCCATCTCAAAGTATTGAACAAGTTCTCTGTGTCTGTGACGAAATTTAGATATCGGAGTATTGGGCGCTAAAAGATTCCATTCTTTGAGTCGCGAACCGAGTAATTCCGCTTGTCCTTTGGTAAGAGCGATATCACGTATTAGATCTGAAAATTCTGAATGGTTAATTAAGTGAACACCATCATTCACCGGTATATAATCCGAGTCAGAATTAGTTTCTAAAGCAGGTAAACTATCACTTTCTGATGGTTCATTCACGTCCAAAGGATATTGTTCTGGTGGAACTGGGATCGGACACGTGATTGGATCATGAGGCACTGGTTTCGAAACCGATTCAATATTTGGATAAACCACAGACTTTCTAGTTTTAAAAGTGAAACCATGGATATTTGTCAAGCAGAAGTAACAATCAGTAGCGTGATTTGTCGGTTTACGCCATATTACTGGCACTCTAAAAGGCATCGACTTATGCTTTGGCGATTTTCGTAACCAACCTGCCAATGTATTTGCACAAGTCAAACAAACAGCATTTGGCTTCTAAGATTTATTTGCATCATCAACTTTCGAATCGAAATAAAGTTCATATGCTTTCTTTAGCAATGGTGTAAAGTTTTTTCTGGTGAACACGTTCGGTAAAATATCCACACACGTAACAGAACAGATCAGCCGAATTTCTACAACTTCTAGAAGCCATATTTCGCTCAGAATTATTTCAAAATACAGTAACTATTTGAAAAATATTGTAACATATGTCATGCATCTTTTAGCGGTATAAAAAAGTAGAATTATTTTGCATTTTATTAATTTTTAATAAGTTATATAGTAAAAATGAAACGGAGCAAATAACGGTTTCCCAAAAATATATTTATTCACAAATATCTTAAGAACCCGACGTGATAGAGATAAACGGATTTCAGATTTGAAATCAGCGCAAGAAACTGACCTAAGAACACTTATTCTTATATAAGAAAGAAAAATGTTGTTTGTCAGTGTTATTATTATAATAATTTATGACTGTTTTATTTATTACTGTTTATTGCTGCTGCAACAAAAGCTAAATTTAGCTGTCAATTCTGCCACCAGCACAATCAAGGAATGGTGTTTGTCTGAGGCAACATTCTGATAACCTGTGCTGGACTTGTACTAGCTTGTGCATACTCTGAGCAACCTGTTTCAGACTGAAACATCACAACACTGCCAGTTGTCTTCTTCATGGACAAACAGACAAAATAAAAGTGATAATTTAAAGTAGAAGTTTCCAAACAGTGTGGCTTGAAAGACCAAAGGGCGTGTTGAAAAATTTCTATTTTTTATTTTAGTGAGTGAGGTTTGGCTCCTTGAAGATCTACCACTTCCTTTGGAGTGTGATAAAGAACGATTAGGACACACAAGGGATGCATCTTTGCTTCTAGCAGTTTACTTTTACTAAGAAAAGGCACTAAGCAGATTGTGGTAGACTGAGAGAGTTCAACAATGGAAACAGATGTTTTAAAAGACCTCCAAAAGTGAGTTCTGCCAAGCATAGCCAGAATGTGTGCAATGATGTGATTGTTTTTTAAGCTAGCAAGAAATATCAGTCACTGAGCATGCAAGTGAGCATGCAAGGCTCATAGCATGATATCTCTGATAGTAGAAAGGTACTGGATCTCTGGACATCATTACCACTGGTGAAACATTTTATACTTTCAATGCACGAAAAACAACTAGATTTACGCAAACACACACCCCCCAATAAAACACACAACATTATTCTATAATTTTCTTAGTATGCAAACTACTTTACTTTAAGATATGTGCGCATGTCTTGGAACCCGATCTTTTTTTTAAACCACAGACTGGATGCCAACTGGAGACGCCATACCATTCCTGTCATTTTTCTTGCACTTATTCATTCATTCAGTGAATATGATTACATTACATTACATAACCATCATGGGAAATCATGCTGACTGTGACCAAAGTTTTTAATCTGGCTAGTGTCTTAACACTTCATCCCTGGTATGTGTGTACATTCTAAGTGAGAATAGATAGTTCAGGGATACCCAGTTTTCACAAAGCTAAGGCAAAAATACTCATGATTGGTAGAAAATATAGATAAAACTTATTAAAAGCAATCAAAATTGTCCATGAGACAAAGAGAAACAAAAGCATAACACATAAGACAAAATGTAATGGTGCTACATACTGTTGCAGCTCAACTTAGCTGTGATGTCAACCTCACTGGACTTCTGTTTATTTTCCTGCAAACTGGAAATAAGTGACTCAGAAGGAAAAGTGCTGAATATCTGTAGAGGATCTAATGAAGAATGCAAGCCATGAGCACCATCACTTGCTGTTGGAACACAACACAAAATCATATCCTTTGCAATGAAACATCCTCCCAGCTTTCTGAATGTGTCTTTCAAGATGGATACAGCCTCAGTTGTTGGTTCATCCTGAATATTCAGAAAATTAGATCATTTTAAAATAGATATCAATCAATCAATACTCTTGAGCTCCCCGAGGAGCACAGGCCCTCAACAAACACATGCCAAGTCTTCCTGTCCCGCGCTATCTGCCCAAGTTCTTTCCATGTTTTCCTCACCACTTTCACCCCCGCACCCAGCTCTCCACTCCATGTGCCCCTTGGTTCACCTCTGCCTCTCTTTCCCTGTGGATCCCAGAACAAGGACTGCCTTGTAATGCTATCAACAGGTCTCCTCAATGTGTGTCCTATCCATCGCCAGCGTCCTCCTCTCAACTCTTTTTCCACTGGCACTTGTCTGGCCCGTCATCAACTCCACACCTGTCACCCTACTTCAGTCCTTCTATTCTATGCAAGCACCCGTTTATGTCTGCAGCTCTTTGGCTGCTGTTCCCGTTGCTCCCCATGTCCCAGAGCCATACAACAGGACTGACTTGACATTTGAGTTGAAGACTCCTATTTTCGCGCTGGACCTGATCTCTCTTGTTCTCCATATGTTTCCCAATGCAATGAAAGCCCCTCCCGCCCTTTGTATTCCCATTTTCATATCATTGTCTGTCCCTCCAACTCCGTCCATATCACTGCCAAGATATGTGTAAAATAGATATATGTGTGTGTAAATCATATGGATGATTATAAATATTAAGAGATATAAGTATAATGGTAGAAACTAATGCATGAATACAGAGAGCAATTTTTAATAAAGAACTCATGGACACAAAAAAGGACAAGTGGTAGAGTTTCAGTGAATTACATCAAACGATTGAACATAGGCTAATATTAATCTGTAGGCCCTATATGCCTTTAAATAGAATATTTAAACGATTTTGACAACTATACTACTGGACAAAAGTTAAGGGCCGCCATTCAGTTTAGACAAGATTTCTATAATTCTTCCTGAGCAGGGTCGATTTTCCAAATGTCCGGTAGCTTGAAATCTCTCAAGAAGTCTCTGAATGGTAGAGTGAGACACTCCTAAACGTCTTGCAACATGACAAACAGATTGATCATCCTGAATCCATGCCATGGCTCGACCACGGTCTACAGTGCTGAGACTTCTCCTTGGTGGCATGGCTAATGCAGTAATCATTTCGACCACTTGTCATACTGATTTATTGCATACCAACGGTGAACACTCTTTACCGATGATCATTTTCCACGTGCATTCAAATTCAACTCACTTTTTCACCTTTTGAACTAGTGGGGTGTGTTGCAAAAACCATGAGTTTTTGCAGCAACAATGGCAATTTTCACGTGCGGGTTAAAGTGACCCAGTTTTTGGACATTTAAAAAAAATTAACCTAGTGCACACAGAAATGTATACACATTTCTCTGAGCTCAGTTTTAATGACATTTTCACTTGTCTTTACAGTTTGCCAATCAATTATATAAACCTTGTCTAAACTGAATGGCGGCCCTTAACTTTTGTCCAGTAGTATATTAACCAAACTATCAGTCACAGTAATGACAAATAATCTTATTACCTGAACAAAATAGTTCCATCCTGTGCAACAGCCTGAAGAAAAGTCAACACAGCTCAATGAAATTTTCATTTTTTGCTGATATTCATTTAATAATGCAGGTGACATGAAGGAGTCAACAAAAACATCAGAGTCAAGAACCATTTTGTTTGAAAATTGCCTTAGCGACTTCTTGGAGCATGGAGCTTTAGTAAATATGAAAACATGTCTCGAGTAATTATCATTCAATTTGTAATTGCTTCGTCTGCGGTTCACTGGTGAGGTTAGTACATCATGTGCAGTCCACTTAAAGTCATACAGAGTTTCTGTCAATGCTGTTGATAACAGTTTAGCAGGATGCAACAATATCTTAGTTTTACACTTCGGTTTTGTTGTATCCTCCTTTTCAGCTGAAAAAGCTTCCAACACTTTTCTTTCAAAATCTTCAAGATGAGTCAGTTTGAAACTTTTCAAAGTGGAGTTGCTATATTTATTTCGTGCGATTGTTCTAGTCGTGTTAAAAAACTTAAAGCCCCATTTTATATTTACATCCGAAGTGTTCTGAATTTGTTCCGTCGTACACGTTCTGTTGTTTATTGAACTTCTGTTAGGCCTAGATGTCGACTTTCGACAAGTTTTACGAAAACTTGATAAGAGACGAAACACAGTTAACAACACTTCACTACAGTGATCTCTTTCTGGACAAACTGCAAGACTTGTGTCGATCAGAAATACGACCTCATACATTCTTGATCCTATATCCATGTGTACTAGTGTCACGTAAACATTATTTCCCTAATTACAATAAATCAAACCTGCCGCCGCCATTTTGAATTACGACGCTGTTGATTGGTTAGACTTGAAAGGAAAAATAACATTGTCTCCAATCCGATGATCGATTAAATTCAACCCATGCTTCTATGGTCCATTTTTTTTTTCATTATTTATTTATATTTGGTGTGTTCTGCAAGTACTATACGTGGGGCTCTTAGTTCACCTTAAACTTACAGGGGCAACACATTAGTACAGTCCAGACTACACGATACCTAGGAATGACACTAGACTCTAGTCTAGACCAACAACTGAACTGGAACAAACACAGATAGACTGGTAGAGTCTTGTAGACTGTAGAGGACTAACTAACGTTCTAAGATATTTGAAATGTCATGGCTGGGACTCTACGATTTCCAACTGCCGAGGGATTTTTAACGTGCGCAACTTGCACACGGGAAATCCTATTTTTTCGCCCTTATCCGAGAAGGCTAGGCGTCCGATCTCACTACCCAGGCGACCAGGGGGGAGTATGACATCATTAGGACCACTGGTTAAAAAAAAAATTTCCATAAATGATATTCCCTCAACTGGGAACCGAACCCGGTACCTATAGAACTCGAGGCGGACGCCATTATTCTTAAGAAGGCTAGGCATCCGATCTGACCACCCAGGAGACCAGGGGGGAGTATGACATCTTTAGGACCACTGGTTAAAAGAAAAATTTCCATAAATTACATTCCCTCAACTTACTTACTTACTTACTTAGTCGTTCCCCTTCTACCGAGAGGTGTAGAGGTTTGGAAGAGAGAGCGCCAGACCATTCTATCAGCTGTCTTCTTCCTGGCCTGGTTCCATTCTAGTCCTCGGTCCTTCAAAGATTGTCTAATGTTGTCCTCCCAGCGGACTCTGGGTCGTCCTGGAGGTCTGGATCCCTGGCTCTTTGTTTCCCATGCTTATCGTGGTAGCCGATCTTCTCCCATTCTGCAGACATGGCCAAACCATCTTAGTTGGGACTGTTCTATTTGGGTCTGCAGCGGATGGGATTTTAGGCCTTGACGGATCGTCTGGTTGCGGACCATGTCTCTTCTTGTTACTTCAACCACTTTCCTCAGATACCTCATTTCTGAGGTTTGGATCTGGCTTTTGTGGGTTGTAGTCATTGCCCACGACTCGCATCCATGTGCCAAGACTGGGACATAGGTGGAGCGGTATACTGCCATCTTCGTTTTCTTACCAACCTCTTTCTTGCTGAGGAATCCACGATTTATGGCCTGAAAAAGTCTCCCAGCCGCTGCTTTTCGAGTGGCCAACTCTTCTTTGATGCCTCCCTTTCGGTCTATAATAGCTCCGAGATATTTAAAGTGGTCGACCTGCTCCAGGACCTGTTCTCCCAACTTAATCTGATGTTTTCTTTCTTCTCGTGATATCACCATGGATTTTGTTTTAGAGCTGCTTATGACCATCCCTCTCTTCTCCAGCTCTTCCTTCCAGACTTGCAGTTGGATTGGAGATGTGCCTCTGATTTAGCAATCAGGGCAACATCATCAGCAAATGCCAGCTCCGAAATATAGACCTGTCTCATCTTCCAGTACCCCACTGAATACTTTCTTGTTCTCTCCTTACATGCCGTGATGACATCGTCCATAAGGAGTATGAAGAGGTAAGGTGATAGGATATCACCTTGTCTTACACCAGTGGTGGTCCTGAACTCTTCTGACTTATGGTTTGCTGTCCTCACATAATTTCTGCAAGACTTGTAGAAGCTCTGTATAGCATGAATCAGAGGTGCTGGAATATTCTTCCTTGCCAAACAGTCCCAAAGTTTGCTCCAGGGGACCCTGTCAAACGCCTTTTCCAGATCTATGAAACATAGATGGATCTCACTCTTATACTCAAGGGCCTTTTCACTCAGCTGTCTGTGTGTGAAGATTAGGTCTTGAGTACTTCGGTTTGCTCGGAATCCGCACTGGACCTCATCCAATTGTGGCTCAGCTAGGCGTCGGAGTCTCTGCTCTAGGATTCTAGAGTAGATTTTACCAGGGACACTGAGAAGGGATATGCCTCTATGGTTTCCACATTGTCGATTGTCACCCTTTTTGAAAATTGGTGATATGATGGCAATATCCCAATCCTTTGGTATGGTCTTGTTGCACCATGCTGCCTGTAGGACCTTTAAGAGTAATAGGTCGCCTGATGCTCCCATGTACTTAACCATTTCTGGTGTTATACCATCATGCCCTGCTGCTTTGCCCATCTTGATTTTCTCTAGTGCTGCCCTCAGTTCTTCCATCTTTATGTCATCTTCACCATCATTGGTTTTCTCTTCTGTGCTAGTGGTTATCATTTCTGATACTTCACCATGCTCACCATCCAGGAGTTCTGAGAAATATTCTTTCCACCTTTCCATTACTTCCTTTGGGGCAGTAAGCAATTTGCCTTGCTTGTCCTTTATAAATTTGAGAGGGCATTGTTTTTCCTTCCTCATGTTCTTTAGGGTCTTATAGAACAATTTCTGGTTTTCTTGTGCATCTTTTTCTAGCTTTTCTCCAAATTCTTCCCGGGACTTCTGTTTTGCTGCTAGCACTTTGTTCTTTGCTTCTGTTCTGAGTGTCACATATTCTCTATATTTTTCCATTTGTCCTGTTGTGTTTTTAGCTCCTAAGTATTGTTTCCATGCCATTTTCTTCTCTCTTATTTTCTCTTTGACTTCCTCTGTCCACCAAGGTGTCCTCTTTCTCTGGTTCCCAAGTTGGACTTCACCGCGTGCTTCTGCAGCAGCTGTCTTTATGATATCCTTGAATTTATTCCAGAGGGTTTCCAAGTCATCAGGTCGTTCTTCTGTGTTGCTCACTGCTGTAGCAATAAGCCCCTGATATCTGGTCTTAATTTCTGGCTCTCTCAGCTTGTAGGTCCTAATGCTCATTTCTCCTGCTCGTTTACTTGGTTTCTTGCGTGATGTTGGGCAGTTCCTAGGCTGAGCAACTCTTTCAGTTGTTCGTTTGATTGTTAGCAGGTAGTGATCACTTCCAATCTCTGGCCCCCTCCAGACTCTTGCATCTCGGACATATCTGAATGAGCTTCTCCGAACAATGGCATAGTCGATCACTGACTTCTCATTCTTGGTTGGTTCACATCTTGTGTATGCATGTATGCGCTTATGGGGGAACTTTGTGTTTGTAATGATCAGATTCTGCTCACTGCAGAATCTAAGGAGTCGCTTTCCATTGTCATTGAGAGTATCTTCTCCATATCTTCCGATAACTCCACCCCATCTAGCATGGTCATTTCCAACTCTGGCATTAAAATCTCCGAGCATGATAACTTCATCTAGGCAGTCATCCACTGTCCTTTGAAGCAGCTCGAAGAATTCCTCCTTGACCTCTGCTCTCTCATCCTCATTTGGCCCATACACTATGACCAGGTTGACTATGGTTTCTCCTTCTTTTAGTTTTACAACCATAATGCGCTCCGAGACAAAGTTCCATCCCTTGATACTATCTTTTTGATTTTGGGCCACAATGCAACCCACGCCCCCTTTAGCTCTTTCAGATATGGGTACACCACTGTAGAGCAACGTGTTGCCATCGAGATCCATTACTCCTTGTCCTTGTTTCTTCGTTTCCGTTAAAGCCAGGATTTCTAGTTTTGCTTTCCTCATCTCTTCCACCAGCTCCTCTTCCTTCCCATTTATACTTCTTGTGTTCCAAGTTCCATAAGTCGTAGTCCGTAGTCCGTTCCAGTTCGTCGCCTTTAGAATCAGTCCGGTTTTCTCTCTTGTATTGCTCATAATCATAGTTTAAGACAAACATGTGATTGGCCTGTTGTGCCTTTGCATGGTGGAGGGGCTGCCTCCTTACGGCCTCCATGCAGGCCGCCCTCCTCCTTTTTCATCCGGGCTTCATTCCCTCAACTGGGAATCTAACCCGGTACCTCTAGAACTCGAGGTGGACGCCATACCTCTTAGCCACCGAGCCCCTAGAGAACTGGACAATGTAGTAACACCGTATATAATAAGAACTAAAATTATTATATAAGGATCAATGATGGTGTGATGATAAGAGGTAGTGTGATGGAGTACTCGTGTGGATGATGGCAGATGGTTGGTGGATTTGATGTAATCTCGGACACCTCCAGGCTTTATCACCCCCTTCCACCTTGTTAACAGCAAGGCTGTTGTGAGAGACTTTACTTTGTTTTTTGTTGTTGTTTGTTTGTTTTTCTTGTTTGTATTAGTTTATTTTTATTGTTTGTTTGTTTCTTGAAAGGGGGGTGTCACATTCACACAATTTTGGTTTTGATTTACTATATTTGGACTGAGTGGAGGGCAGAAGAAGATTCTATATTTGGATATCAGAAATCTGATTTTATTGTCTTGAATTTATTACACTATATGTCCTAATTATAACCCATCAAGGGTTGAACAGGATACTTTGTTTTTTTGTAAAAACCTGCCCAGGAGAGGCATGGAATACAAGGGAGGTGTGAAATGCCTCCCAGAACATTTATCGCCATTGCTTTGTCACTGTTTAAAAATTCTAGTGTTTAGCTAGTATGTTTTCACTTAGGTAATTTATCTTTTTCTTTGTGTATATGATATCCATGTGTTACCGGGGCCCGAAAGGGGAGCAAAGAATAGTAACACGGTTCCCTGCCAAGCATGTCGTAGAAAGCGACTAAGGAGGGTTGGGCATGGGGCCGGTTACCCCATCCTGTAAAAAATTTAAACCAAAAAAAACTTCAACAAACATGGACAAGTCAATTAAAGAAAATAAAACACAGCCATCCAAGACAGGGGAAGGTCCTCTCGCAGGGAGGCGCATGATGCAACACAGAGAAAGCCGAAAGGAGTCTGTGTTGCTGACTAACCTTCTTTCTTCTAGGAGAACTTCCAGATTTGGCACCTGGAATGTTCGGACATTAAACGAACAAGGGAAAGTGGCACAAGTAGCAGCAGAGATGAGGGAATATAAAATCGAGGTTCTGGGACTGTGTGAAACAAAGTGAAAGAGGGTAGACAGGAAGAAACTCATCACAGGTGAATTGGTGCTGTCCTCAGGACATGAAGACAAAAGTTCACACCACAGTGAAGGGGTAGCTCTTATGTTATCTAAAGAAGCACAGAAAGCACTCATTGAATGGGAAGCCGTTGGATCCAGAATAATAACAGTTTCTTTTAAAACAGCTAAAAAGAAAATAAATGTAAATGTCATCTAATGTTATAATAATAATAATAATAGCCCCTTCAGTCATAATTGACTATGGGATGCGCCCCTGAGGTGACAGCCCTCATCTGCTTATTTTCCTGGTGCTCCTTTCGACGTTTTCTCATCACCTCTGCTTCTTGTGTGAGCCTCTCTTCGCCCAATCTGAGGTGGCGCCATAAATAGCATCGCCACTTAGTGCGATCGGCAGCTTCATCCTCCCATGTTGCTGGATCCATGTCCAGTGCCCTCATATCTCTCTTGCACACATCTTTGAACCTCAGCTGTGGTCGCCCAACTGTTCTCTTGCCATCTGCTAATTGTCCGTAGAAGATATCTTTTGGGATGCGACCATCTTCCATGCGGCGAACATGGCCAAGCCAGCGAAGTCTGCGCTGTCTAAGAAGCGTATACATACTTTGAAGGCCAGCACGTGACAACACCTCGACATTTGTCACTTTATCTTTCCACGAGATGCCGAGGATGCGACGTAGACACCGCAAATGGAAGGTATTGAGCCTTCTTTCTTGCTTAGCATAGGTCGTCCAGGTCTCGCTGCCATATAGGAGTGTGCTGGTGACGCAGGCATTATTTACCGCAGCTTTGGTCTTCATTGTGAGTTTAGAGTTTCCCCAAACACGCGATGTGAGGCGGGCAAAGGTAGCTGCAGCTTTGCCAATGTGGCTGTCGATTTCTGTATCCAGTGAGAGTTTGTCATTGATGGTAGACCCTAGGTATGTGAAGTGGTGCACCACTGCCAATTCATAGTTATCGATAGTGATAACTGGTGCAGCACCCACATCCTGACTCAGCACATTCTAATGTTATGCACCAACTAATGATAAAGAAGAGTCAGTGAAAGAAGCATGTTATACTAGACTACAGGAAATTATGGAAAAAGTAAAAAGAAGAGACATCACAATTTTGATGGGTGACATGAATGCAAAGATAGGTAGAGTCAATATCGGATTTGAAGAAGTCATGGGAAAACAGGGGCTAGGAATAATGAATGAAAATGGAGAACTATTCTCAAACTTCTGTGCTTCAAATCAACTGGCTATAGGAGGAAGCATGTTTCCACATAAGAGAATACACAAGGCAACATGGATATCACCAGACCATTGAACAGAAAATCAGATTGATCATATATGCATAAACAAGAAGTTTAGATCATCATTGCAGGATGTAAAGGTATATAGAGGAGCAGATGTGGCATCAGACCACCACCTTCTGATAGCCAAAGTAAAAATGAAACTCAAGAGATATGCAGTAATGCAAAATTATAGACAACAATTTAATGTAGGACATCTAAGAAATCAAGAAACAAGAGACAAATTTGCGGTCACAATATCCAACAAATTCCAGGTGCTCCAACGGCTGGAAGATGCAGAGAATACAGAAGACTATTGGCAGCAAATCAAAACGGTATGGAATGAGACATGTGAAGAAATACTGGGGAAAAGGGAACGACAACAAAAAGCATGGATAACAACAGAAACCATCAATAAGATAAAAGACAGGAAAAATAAGAAAGCAGATCTAAACACAAGCAAAACCAGAAGTTCCAAAGCCAAGGCTCAAGAAGTGTACACAGAAGCAAACAAAGAAGTAAAAAGAAGTATCAAAAGAGACAAGAGGAAGTATATTGAAGAGTTGGCAAGAGAGGCAGAAGATGCTGCAGCCAAAAGGAATATGAGAGAACTGTATAACAGCACAAAGAAGCTAACGGGGAAATACAAGCAAACAAGTTGCTTCATAAAAGACAAGAATGGAAAACTGCTCAACAATATACAAGAGCAAATGAAGAGGTGGACAGAATATTTTGAGGACCTTCTCAATAGACCAGCTCCACAAAACCCCTCGGACATCCAGCCAGCAGAAGAAGAGCTACAAATTAACGGTGAAAGACCAATGAAGGAAGAAATAAAGAAAGCCATAAAGCTTCTAAGAGATGGAAAAGCGGCTGGACCTGATGGCATTCCAGCAGAGGCCATAAAAGCAGATATCGACACGGCTACAGAGATGTTATATAAATTACTTGGTAAAGTCTGGGAATAGGAAGAGATACCAGCAGAATGGAAGGAAGGATATCTGGTTAAGTTGCCTAAGAAGGGAAATTTACAAGAGTGCACAAATTATAGAGGAATAATGTTACTTTCAGTGCCAGGAAAAGTAATTAAACAGGATTATCCTTGAAAGATTAAAAGAGTCCATAGACAAGAAACTGAGAGATGAACAAGCAGGTTTTCGACAAAACAGATCCTGTACAGACCAGATAGCCACTTTGAGAATAATAGTTGAACAAATTCTGGAATGGAATTCACCACTATACATCAGATTTGTGGACAACGAAAAGGCATTTGACAGTGTAGACAGAGAATCACTTTGGAAATTGATGAGGCATTATGGAGTTCCCCTGAAGATCATTAATTTAATAAAGAAAACATATGAAGACATGACATGCAGAGTTCTTCATGAAGGACAGCTTACACAACCATTTGGGATAAGAACAGGAGTGCGACAGGGATGCCTTTTGTCTCCATTTCTTTTCTTACTAGCAATAGACTGGGTTACGAGAACATCGACAACACACAACAGAAATGGAATCCAGTGGACTCTGACTAAGCAGTTGGATGATCTGGATTTTGCTGATGCCTTAGCTCTTCTGTCCCATAACTGTAATCAGATGCAGGACAAATTGAAAACACTTGATGAGAACTAACAAGCAATTGGGTCTGAAAATACACAGGGAAAAGACAAAGATAATGATAATAAATGCAAGTAATGATAACAGGGTTGAACTTGAAGAAGCACCAATACAAGATGTAGAATCGTACACATATCTTGGCAGCAATATAGACAAAGTTGGAGGGACAGACAGTGATATCAAAATAAGAATACAAAAAGCAAGAGGAGCTTTCATTGCATTGGGAAATATATGGAGATCAAGAGAGATCGGATCCAACACGAAAATAAGAATCTTCAACTCAAATGTGAAGTTTTTCCTATTGTATGGCTCTGAGACATGGAGAACAACAAAGACAACTACCAAAAGGCTACAGACTTTCATAAATGGGTGCTTGCGTAGAATACAAGGATTAAAATGGTATGACAAGGTTACCAACGTGGAACTGATGACAAGAACTAGACAAGTGCCAGTGGTACAAGAGATGAGAAGAAGACGATGGCGATGGATAGGACACACACTGAGGAAACCTGTTAATAACATTACAAGGCAGTCCTTGTTCTGGAACCCCCAGGGCAAGAGAAGCAGAGGTAGACCAAGAAGCACATGGAGAAGAGAGCTGAAAACAGAGGTAAAAATGATGAGGAAAACGTAGAAAGAACTTGAGATGATGACACGTGACAGGAGGACTTGGCATGTGTTTGTTGAAGGCCTATGCTCCTTTGGGAGTGGAGGGTTATGAATTTGTGTATATGAGGAACTGGCTAGAAATAATATCCCTGTAGCTACATCTTAATATATCTTGACTGGCTCATAAGCTAACTTGGGGAAATATTGAAGGTGTGAACATTAAGTTCACTCACAGAACAGGTGTGTGGGCAAAACGGTTATGAATCCCTATACTGTATTATACAGTCAAGGTGTTCTGGATGAAGTTTCTTTCTTAATCGGAACCTCTTCTACCCCCTAATAATAGAAGACAACAGGTGGAAAGCACCAAAAGTAAGTATGATTACCTATAGGTATCTGGAACAATTGCAGCACATTTTTTATGTTGCAGGCCATGGATCATCATGTTTTGATTTGTATCAAATTAATCATTCACATGGATTGACTTCAAGTAAACCATTATATTAACAAATGTTGACTCCATCCAGTCAAATGCAGGCGTACTTCTGTCTTGCTTAACTGTGCGTGGTGTTCCTGATAATGGGCCCTCCCAGTATTAAATTCCGAGACGGAGTGGTGTGTCTGTTTGGATGATGCTCACTCCGGCGTATTCCTTTGACCTTTGGGTTCAAGAGGCAATTATAGCTCTACTCGGGCACACCTCTATAAATGCCTTTGGGCAGAAGAGGACAGGGCATCCCTCGACACCTTTAGGTAAAAGAGGCGTGGCCCCATTTGAGATGGACATGAACCAGAAGAGATTGATGGTTTCATAGTGATTTCGTGAGTCATGAGGGCAAGTTCGGACACAACAGGCCAATCACCTGTTTGTCTTATAATTTGATTACATGTTCACCCAAGAGCCCTTGTGCTCTCTGGGTCACCTCTACACTCTGTTAGGGGGTAGAAGAGGTTCCGATTAAGAAAGAAACTTCATCCAGAACACCTCTGTGCTTCAGATTGATAATGTGAGAGGGGCTTATGAGAGTTCACATATTAAGATGCTTTCTGGGGGGAGGGAGAGATAAAGAGAGAATTAACAGAATTCTATAACAAAACCTGAAGAGGTTGTTAATGTATTGCGATAGTAAAAGACACATTAAAACAATATATTTCATTCTTCTAATAACTTTACTTGATTCACAAAATATGATGTTGTCATTGGTCACTGTCATCTTTGATATTTTCTTTTTCTTTGTTCACTTTCAGCCATCACCTTGAATATGTTCAAAGAAAGCAGTGGTCAGCCTTAGGCTGTTGATATTTCCGTAGCGTTTTTCCATGAATGGTACTGGTTATAGCCATGTGCATTTTCTCTGTTTCTCATAAGTTGGGCACTTTTGTAGATGTTCAGCAGTCATATTATCAGTGCCACAGTTACAATCATCAGTAGTTCCTATTATCTTGGTGAATAGAATATACTGGTATCCCAAAATCTGTTGTGGTTTGTGTGAAGTCTAAGATATCTTTAAAAGTCTTGGCAGGGTGTACGATGCCTCTTTAAAAGACTCGAAGGCAGTGCAACAGACAATAGAAATGGCAGACAGAGGACTACAGATCATAGACCAAAGCAGACTCCTGGGAAAGTTCAAACTGTGGTGCCTCCAGTTCATGTTGATACCGAAGTTGCTGTGGCCACTGCTTATATATGAAATAAGCACAAGTACAGTGGAAGCTATAGAGCAGAAGGTCAACAAGTTCATGAGAAAATGGCTAGGGGTACCACCAGGTCTGTCAGATGTAGCACTGTACTGCAAAAAGTCAAAACTTCTGCTTCCCTTCAAGTCGGTTGTTGAAGAATACAAAGTTGGAAAAGCAAGGCTTGCAATGATGCTACGCGAGTCAGCTGATGACGTGGTTAAGTCCATTCAGCCCACACTGAAAACGGGAAGGAAGTGGAGAGTGGAAGAAGCTGTTGATGCTGCTGAAGAGTCACTCAAACTGAGAGAGGTAATCGGATACACACAAATGAATAGACGGGGATTTGGGCATGGTGACATCCGCTGGTGGTCCAAGGCATCAAGCAGGGAGCGCAGAGACATGGTAGTTCAGGAGATACAAGGAGCTGAGAATGATAAGAGGTTGCCAAAAGCAGTGCAGTAGGTCCAACAAGGCCAATGGACCACATGGGAAGGAGCTCTGCAGAGGTCCTTGACATGGAATGATATATGGCATATGGCACCTCTTAGGCTCAGCTTCGTGGTTAGATCAATGTATGACCTGCTGCCGTCGGCCACCAACCTTGTGAAATGGGGAAAGTCGGATGATGAGCAGTGCCCCCTGTGCCAGGGGAGGCAGACACTTGAACACATGCTCTCAGCGTGTAAGGTGGCATTAGGGCAAGGGCGATACACTTGGCGCCATAACAACGTGCTAAATGAGCTTGCTGCGACAATAGATCAGGCAAGAATGAAAGCGAATAGCAAAGTCCTGCCAGACACCGCAAACACATACTTTCTGAGGGCAGGAAAGTCAGCACAATCCAAACCGAGTAAACCTGGTAGCAGTTTACCATCTCTTCTTGACTGTGCAAACGACTGGGAGATGGCGGTAGACCTACCTGGACGGGGGGCATATCCAGAGTGTATCAGAAAATCGCGGAGACGGCCGGATATAGTGCTTCATTCTGCAGCAACGCTTCAGGTCATACTGATTGAACTGACCGTGCCATTTGAATCCAGATTAGACGAGCAACAGTCATTCAAAGCGGCCAAGTATAGCGATCTGGCCGCGGATCTGAGACACGATGGATTCGGTGCAAGGGTCATGGCGGTTGAAGTGGGCGCAAGAGGGCTTGTGGCTGCATCAGTGTATGATTTATTGAAACTGTTGGGGCTGAAGGGTCAGTCTAGAACAAGGGCACTGAAGAGGCTTAGTGAAACTGCCGAAAAGGCATCAGGCTGGCTGTGGAACAACCGCAATGGGCGATGGACATCGTAACAATAAACGCTGCGGTACAGAAAACACCAAAATTTTTCTAAGTCCACAACGCTGAGTTTTTTTTTGGTGTACGAGTGAAAGAGATGCGACTCTGGGGCAACAGGCGATGTATACTATAGGGAGAGTGTCAGGTAAATTTCAGTGGCTTGCGGCGCGCAGCTCGTCGGCTGCGCGCTAATGTCTCAGTGTGTGTCCTTAGTTGTGAAGGGCGACGGAACGAACGGAATAATTTGTCTTCTCTTTGTTACTTTCACAAATTGCCTCCGCGGCTGGCGTTGTGGATTTAAAAGTTGCTACCATAAGTGAAATGGGTTAATTTTCGATACAAGACAACAGGAAGCTGAGACGCTTGGGAGTCATGACCCAAGTGGGCCCGCCCCCCTTAGAGTGTAAAGGAGTAATTGGGCCGAAACACTTGTCGGATGGGGGGACTTCTTCTGATGATCAGATTGCTTCCTGCTGTATTGCTCTGTAAAGAGTTTCCTATCATCATAAATAACATTAAACAGTGATGAATGATAGGACACATATTGAGGAAACTTGTACATAGCATTACAAGGCAGTCACTGTTTTGGAATTGCTAGGGTAAGAAAGGTAAAGGGAGACATAAAAAAAAAAAACATACAGAAGAGAACTGAAGACAGGAATGAAAGAGATGAGGAAGAGATGGAAAGGGCTGTGAGCTGAAAAACTTGGGAAAAGTTTGTTGAAGGCTTATGCTCTTTAGAAAGCTGAAGGGTGATGATGATGAAATTGTGCAAATGACTGTTTTTAATAAGAGCACATTGCAACAGCAACTTTTAATAAGAGCACATTGCAACAGAAACAGAATGTTATGAGAAAAGACCTTTAATCAGCAATGACAAAGAAGGAACATTGCGAAAGTAAACAAGGATTAAAGTGAAAGTATTTGTTACTTATAAAAACAGTTCTCTCACTGTATCTTCTCCTAGGCCCGATGTAGTTCCAGTGGGCCTCTAAAAGGACAAAGAAAGAACAGGACTACTGCACCATCAGGCATGTTGTACAAGGCGTTTAATATGAGGTCGTGCACGGGGCTGGCTACCTCATCATGTAAAACTAATTGTCATAGAAACCACCGCTGCAAGTGCATGATACAAGCTTGCTGAAAGGGGATCAGCTGTGGTGGTGGCTCCATGCTCCATAAGGAGCACAAAGTAAAATGATGATGATCTCCTGGACATGCCAGGAAAGCTTGCATGTACTTAAAATTAATTTGTTTTATGTCAACTGTGAAGATTAATTTGAAAGCAAAAAAAAAAAATATTATTTGCTTAATCACTCAATCACTCGGTGATACAGAGAAATATCAACTCTTAAAAAACTGGTAACCAACTTTTATTGCAGTCCGTTATGGTTATTACAATACATCATCACTTTTATCATACTCTTATTTACAGTAGTCTGTTAAAAAGACAAAAAAATGTGTCTTACAGATATGAGATGCCATACGTAGGAAATGGAATGATTTTGAATATCAATATTTTCAACCGTAAAAACAACAGTTAATATCCATAAATTTTTATGTCATTTACAGTAACCAATGAAACAGTTAAAAAACGATATTTAGCCAGAGCACAAATTGAGCAAAAACACCTTTTGTTTTCAAGACTTTATATAACTGTCACAGTAAACCTTCCCATACTCCCTGTTCTAGAGTTTACCATGCATTTGCACACATAAAAATAAGTAAACATATTTAATTTTTCATAGAAAAATTTATTTGGTACATAAAAATGTTTTAGTTTAAAAATTTTTTAAAATCTTTATCCAAACAAAGTCAAATAATTAATGAAAACCTTGATTCTGTTTCTTATCAACCAAAAGTGTTATTCTTTTTAAAAGATATACCACATATTATTTTCAGTCTCCAGTTTGTTTCTTGCTTTGGATTTGACTGAGAACAGAAATCGCAGCTAACTCTCCAATTCACAACCTTTTTTCACTAACACTACTGTTTTGGAATATTTCAGCTGGATAATTTAGCTATTTATCAAACATTCCCCATACACCCTTGATAGGCTTCTCGTACTGCCTGGGGGTATGTGCACTCTAGTTGGGAACCCCTGGATTCAAGAATTGTAAGACCGGATAGCCATTCTGGAGAAATCCACTCAAGTGGGCTAGATTACGTGAGCAAACATTCACATATAAGTAACAACAGTTTTATGTTTACCTCGCATATGCTCATGAGAGATGTGCCTTTTAAAGGACATATGATACACAAAGCTTCATCAAGCATCATAACTCAGTTTAGATTTTTTTTTTTTTATCCACTCGTGACACTATGTGCCACAATGAGAAATATAGTTTAAACTCTTGGCCAGCATTAGACCATATCTCCAAATTACTAATGGGGGAAAAGACAAACAGTTGTGGTGAGACAGTGATGAGGATGACAGCGATTATATTGAAGATGAAGTTGGAACTCCCAGTGATTCGGACCCTAGTGCAGACCTTTTTACATTAGATGATGAACAGCATTTACAGTAAGCGTTTGAAGGTTTTTAAAATGTGCTTACACATGCTTTCATTGTCAATAAAATATAACTTTGAAACAAAACCATTACTGGAGTTAAAATTTAGATAAAGATTTGCATTTTATACTCTTCGTACATTCTCCAAAACTGCCCAGCCCATGATGCCAGACCTGGTCAGAGGGCAACTGAGCTCAGGCAGAAGCTATGGAGCTGCTGCATGAACCTGGAAAAGACTGTGCACTTTGTCCTGGTGACAAGCCTGCAGATTTTGCATGACTACAAACTGAACGCAGAAGAAGAATACTCGCTGTGTAAGTCTACCCCTGGCTTTGGAGAGATGTTTTCAGGTTTAAAAAGTCGACTTGTATGCTGTAATATACAGTACATGGAGCTCAAGTCCAACACAAAAATCTGTACCTTCAATGCACGTCAAGTCTGTCCTACTGTATGGCTCTGAATCATGGAGAACAACAATCAACAGTATAACAAATGTTTGTAAATGAATGCTTGTGCAGAATAAAAAGACTTTAATGGTATGACAAGATTACTAATTTGGAACTCATAGAAAGAACCAAACAAAAACCACTGGAACAAGATATGAGGAGAAAACTCTGGCACTGGATAAAACACAAACTGAGAAAACCAGTTGACAGCATTGTATAAGGCAGTCATTTTCATATATTCAATTCAACACATTTTAAAATAATGCTTACTAGAAATCTACTTTTGTTGTATCCAACACAGCCCACTTAAAAACTGTAATGCTTACAATCCAAACAGCAGGACTCACTACTATAAATGAGAATAGATATTCCAGACATTAATTTATTACTTGATGATTATGAAAATACATTCATGATTGTAACCATCTCTGTAAGCATGGGGCTAATTTTTCATCATCTTTGCCTTTCAGTTCCAAGTCATCCTTTTTGGAGTCAACTGTTAAAAGTTCTTTCCATGCTTTCTTTTTCATTCTTATGTCCATCACCAGACCTCTTTTCCATACCTTCTGTCTTGGGGATTCAAGTACAAGGACTGCCTTGTGATGCTAACAAGTAGCTGTTATTAACCTCAAGAATGACAAAACACACAGGATACTCAAGTGTTGCATGAATAATGGCACTAGTTAAAAGAGATTTACATTATAATAACATACTTCACAAAAGTACAAACATAGTAAATCTGAGTAAAGCATATTCAACAAAATCATAATGAATGGTGTTGTTTAGTTTACAGATAAATGGTAAGTATTTGCAGAAAAGAAAGAAGGTGAACACTAAGCAAAAGAATAGTAAGCGAAGTAATAGGCCCTCTGGAGATTCAATCTTGATAATGGATCATTCAGGTCTAATTTTCCAAAGTTGAGTTGTGTCATGAAAACGACTACCCACATTGATGCACTTTTCCTTTTGTTACAGTGCTTAGCTGGTCTTTAGTCTTATCACAGTCACTTCTGCAGCAAGGCAATGGCACCATTCATGTGTACCAGAATTGAATCTCCTGAGTGATAACTGCTTCTCTTTCTTTCTTCTTGTCTTGTGTCCTCCCTTTTTTTCTTGTGAGTGCCTACCATTTATCTATTTTTATTTGCTTATGGTTCACAGCCCTGTGGTTTCCCCCTTGGGTTATCTTTGTGGTTAGATTATGCTTATTAACAATGTTAAATACAATTAATATAAATGCATAAACATCTATCTTAAATTAAATGGTCCTAGCTAATGAGATTATGATAGTCAAACACCAAATATGATAGTCTTTAATTGGGTCTGCTGATAAAATGTACAATGTGATTGAGGTCATGTCATGGATGTATAAGGGTCTGATGTCACTGAACGTAATATATCATCAGTATGATCTTTACCCTTCAGCTCCCCAAGGAGCATAGGCCTTACTCATGTCAAGTCCTCCTGTCATGCCAATAGCTCAGTCTTTTCGTGTATCCTCATCCCCCATTCAGTTCTCTTCTTCATGCAGTTTTTAGTATCTGTCTACCTCTCTTTCACTGGGGATTCCAGAAAAGAACTGCCTTGTAATGCTAACAACAGCTTTCCTCAATGTGTTCCTATCCATTGCCAGTGTTTTCTTCTCATCTCTTGTTCCACTTGCACTTGTCTAGTTCTTGTCATCAGTTTCATTAATGACCTTGTAGCACCATTTCAATCCTTTTCTAAGCAAGCACCAATTCATGAAAGTCAGTAGCTTTTTTATTGTTGTTTTGGTTGTTCTCCATGTTTCAGAGACATACACTAGGACTGACTTGACACTTGAGTTGAAGATTCTTATATTTGTGTTGGATTTTATTTCTTTTGATCTTCCTATGTTTTGCAATGCAATGAAAGCTTCTCTTCCTTTCTGCATTCTGATATCATTGTCTGTGCCTCCAATTTCATCTACACTGCTGCCAAGATATGTCTATGATTCTACATCTTGTAGCGATACTTCTTAAGTTCAACCTTGTTATCATTTTCTGCATTTAACCTCATGATCTTTGTCTTTTCCCTGTGTATTTTCAGACTCATTTGCTGTGACCTCTCATAGAGTATTTTCATTTTGCCTTGTGTCTGGTTACAGCTATGGGACAGAACACACAACAGACCAGACAGCCACAATGAGAATAACAGCACTGGATATTGCTTCTCTTTTAACGTTTTTTCTCTTTTAAAGTCTGATGCCTACGTTTCTGTATTGGGTGCCATAACTAATAACCATATCACAGAAAAGTATATATTTTTGTGCTACTCCTCCATAGAATTGGCTGCATAAAGTTACATCACTCTCTACTAACTGGCATCAGTATTTAAAAAAAAGAAACTAACCTAGAAAATCAAATTTTTAAGAAATCAACACAACTAAGTATGCTAATGATGGCTCCAATCTAAATTTCAACTAATACAAGGTTGCGCATGGGGCTGGAAATCTCATCATGTAAAATGAATTGCTACAGAAACCACCTACTGCAAGAGCATATGAAGGCTTTGTGCGGGCTTCCTGCATAGGTGGCTCCAAGCTCCATAGAGAGCGAAACGGAAAATGAAGATGATGATATATAACTTTCACATTCAGATTACATAACCTGTATTTTTGATCTTCAGCGTCATGAAACAGGGTGATCTACCAGATAATGTTCTAATAGTGCCGGTATTCTCTCCATCATCCACATCTTCTTATGTGTCCTCTTCCCCATAATATAATGCTTCCAAATTTCACAGATGCAGTCATATTTTGTAATCTGATATACTGCTTTAGTTTCATAAGTCAACTTATGTGATGTTAATGTTAATCAGAATCAACGTCTCTGCACTCTGGGCAAACCCATAGGTGCTTAGTCTCCCTCAGAGTATGAATGCTAATTGTTCCTGTTGCGCATTGGTTGTATACATGCCAGATGCGTCCTCTCATATGTCCCTCCCTGCTGGTCTTACGTTTTGATGCCAAATTCCACCAATCTTAGTCTTGATGATTCATCGAATGCAGTGTCATTCTCTAATAGGTGATCATGAACTGCCTGCACTATTTCTCTCTTATCCATGTTCAATTCACCTTCTAAGGGTGCTCTTGAAGCTAGTCAGCTCTTTCATTGCTGCGTACCCCTGCATGACGAGGACAGTAGATCCATATAAGTTCTTGAAGATTCGATGCTTCTAATTCTATGGAGGTTTTCCATTCATGTCGGAGCCATCCATTTTGGACCTTTCAAAGTATGGATTGTGAGTCTGATACAATAACTGCCTTTGTTAATAAAGTCTTAGACAGCCATCTTAAGGCAGTAGTAACTGCCTCTACCTCCATTCTCATGCTGGAGGTTGTTATTATGTAAGCCCCGCTATATTCAGCGACAGTTCTTGCCTTTATTCTAGCAGAGAAGCCCCACCCTGATTTATTACCATGGATTACAGACCCATCAGTGTACATAATGGCATCATCATCCCCAGAATACACATTTATAAGCTGATCAATTTCCAGCTCTGCTCTCCCATTGGCCCAAGTCCTGCACTCTCTACCAAGGCTGATGATGGCTTGCTGGTAGTTCATCCAGCTCTCATCTGACTTACTCCACTCATCTCCCTTGAATATATTTTCAACTGTGGTCACCTGTCTAATAGTCTCCTCTGCCTGTGCCATCCATGACATCCCCCTCTTTACTCTTGCTCCTGTGATGTCAGCTATGTTCCCATGCAGGGGATACCTTTTGTCTGAGGTTACTCGCATAAACGCTTTTACCTGGGCGATCACATATCTGGATCTAATTGACAGCGATTCAAGAATGTGCCACATATCACAATGGGGGTATCTCGCGTACAGCCCAAAACTATACGCATCCCTTCATTTTGAAAGCATCCCAGTCGTTCACAGCTTATGCAAGCTCATACTTACCTAAAAAATGCCAGCAAAATAGTAAATCCTAAATGAGCCAGTAGATCATCTCTTTTTGTATTTTTCTTTTCAGTTTCTGCTTCAAAGGCATTGGCTGTCATTAAATACTTCCCAGTAACAAAAAATTGAATATAAAAAATGACAGGGGAAATATATAATGTAACTTATAGTTACATATATTTTGTACACCTTTAATCGTAAATGACATCACATATTTTAAGGACACCCAGAGAACAATGTATCAGTGTTCAATATGCCAAAAAAAAAAAATAAATAAATAAAAGTGAAAATAAATCATATAACTAAGCATTCAATGCAAACTGGGGTGTATCTTAAACATGTGTGATGTCACATTCAAACCTGTCACCTTGACTGTAGCCAAGCTATGGTGAGTTAATCAACAGTTCACAGTGGTAAATAAAGGACATTTAGCAATAATTATCACACAGCATATTTACTGTACCAGTATAATGCTATTGTAACAAGGCACACATACACCAAATATATCCAATCAAACTGTCAAGCCAGATGCACTGCCCAGCTTAATAAATAACACATGGGTAACAATTGACTTAAAGAGACACACAAAAATATAAGCATATTATTACTACAAGGGACTCTTTAAATGCACCTAGGGATAATTCATACTTTAATCCAATATATGACTTCAAAATAAAAAACAGGAGCGGACGTTGTAACACAATACAGTGCAATGTAACAACATATGGGATATTTATACTTCTAACCACAATTGTTAAAATGCAAACATAATTATAAAAGCACAATGTAATAAGATGTATTGAACAATACAATTGATTTATAGTATAACAAGTTAAAATATAGGATATAGGACAGACAGGCTTATTTTAATTCCAGCTTTTTTCACTGCCAAGAGATGAAAAGATAAACTTTTCCCATCTACATTAAAACTCGGCATGTTTTACTCTAAACTACAGACAAGACCAACACCACATCTCATGGCTTACTATATCAGAGGTTTACTTCTTGATCACAGAGGGATGAGAAATGCCTGTTAAGAGAAAATTTGTTTAGTATGTTGAACTGAACATTTAAAAGCCATTTATCACCAGGAAATAAAACTAGTATTTTCTTTTAAAAAGACATGTTGCTCCAAAAACATTAGAAAATGGTGATAGGAAACACTATATAGAGCACTAAAACAGGTCATGTTATCATCAATCATATCTCTCCCAACTGATATGTGCAGGGTAGATGCCACGGGCTGCCTTAATTGGACCATGATCCTCAAGTGACACCCTCCAGTTGGTTTTCCACCAGACTGGCAATTGAACTTATATTTTGGCTGTAATTCTAAAATGGCAATTCCATTCTGATTTTACCCATTCTGCCAGCTTGAGGTCCTTGTTAATGAAACAACTGTGTAATTAAATTTAATTGTTCTGAATTCCACAACCAAGTGTAGTTGTTCCCCAGCCGATGTAATGTCTTTTCTGCAGTTTCACTAAGTCTTTTAAGTGCCTTTGTTCTTAATTGTCTTTTTCAAGCCCAGCTGTTCCAGAAGATCATTTAATGAAGCCACTTCCAGACCTCTTTTGATGTGAACCCATTATGTCTCACTTCCGTGACTAAATCATAATATATACAAAATACTGAATTGATGTATGACCTTAGATATGTTATGGGAGCCGCGTTAGAGCACTGGCTTCCTAGCTCAGAGGTCCATGGTTCGATCCCCAGATGAGATGGGATTTTTTCAGACCGCTTATTGCTCCGTGGTCGACCCAGCACATGAATTGGGTACCAGAGCAACTCTTGGAAGGTTAAAGCGGCCAGCGTGATGCTGACCACATCACCCCTAGTGTGCTAATGGTCAAGAAAATATGGGTTTAACACCATATTCCCAATATGCCTCAATGGGCATGTAATGGGATCCTTTACCTTTTTTTTTTCTTAGATATGTTATAGGACATCCGCTACAGAACCTATTCTCTCAGGCAGGCCAGTATAAGTTAAAAAAATGACAAGTACACAGTTAAAATTGTACAACTTCTTGCTCTGAACTAACTTACTGAAAATGCAATCCTCAGTAAAAGTTACACAAAAAAAGGCAACAACAAAAACAAACAATACATGAAGTAACAAGTGTCTGTACACAATAAAAACATTAACGAAGTCATTACAAAAAAATAACCAAATGATCAGATCAAAACAAACATCAACAAAACCAACAGGGAATTTAAACTTTCTGTGGTATCTTGCTAGAATATTCATTTCAGTAAGGCACTGCACTAAAAAACAAAATTCATATCAAAACATGTAGCAAATAAGTAAACATCATAGTAATTGTTCTGCTGAGAACCGCAGATCTGTGAAATGAAGAATGGCATCACAAAGACAATATTATATGTAAGTTTTCAATTTTTTTTTCAGTTTTTAAAAATATACACAACTACAAATATAAATTTATAAAAATAAACTCAATTACGAACTGGAGGTTAATATAAATAACTATGCGAATGACACAGTATTAACAGCAGAAAATAATATACTCATGGAAAAAAGTAAGTGTGCAGCACTCAACAGGGCACTGTGCGTGTTCTTGGGTGAACTCAAATGCAAGTTGGCACACATTTCTGTGTGAGTGTTTTTCACTTACCCGTGCAATTACAATTGGATCGCACTATTCATGGGGAGATAATCACGGTGCAAGATAAATCACGTGAAAATTGCTGTAGGGGAGAATTTATCATAGATAAAAGGAAGTAAGTGTGTAGCTCTAATCACAAGCATGTGAAAACGTAATCGTTGAAATAGAGAGTACCACGAGTCCAACAGAAACATCTTTTTTGACAATGCCAAGATTGAACCAACAACAGCGAGCAATAGCTATAGGGATGTTAGCTGCTGGAGCGACTATATTAGCTGTATCACAACATTTCAATGTTCACAGGAACACTATATCACGCATTCAAGCTAGTTTCCACCAAACTGGATCCACTGCTGATCGCCATAGAAGTGGCCGACCACAAGTTACCTACCACCCCTGCACAAGACCGTTACATACACCTTATGCACTTGCGTAACAGGTTTATTCAGGCAACATAGACTGCCAGGAACATTCCAGGTTTAAGACCCGTGTCATGCAGAACAGTGCGGAATAGGCTCAGAGAGGCAAATCTCTTACCTCACAGACCTGCAGTTAGACCAGCACTGACAGTTCGCCATAGACAAGCGCGCTTGGCCTGGGCCAGACAGCACGTAGCATGGCCCTGTCATCAATGGAGACGCATTCTGTTCTCTGATGAGTCAAGATTCTGTTTGCAAGGCAATGATGGGCGTGATTTGGTGTACAGGCGTCCAGGAGAACGTTTTGCTTTCTCCCATCAAGCATTGTGGGACGAAATGGAGCGTAGGCTGCGAAGAAGACAAAATCCTCCTGAAAACCACCACCAGTTAGCATAAGCGTTGCAAGAAGAATGGAATAACATCCCCCAACAACAGATCCAACGTCTCATTGGCTCGATGAGAAGGCGCTGTCAAGCAGTGATAACAGCTCAAGGTGGACATACATGGTACTGAAATCAAGATTTCATTTTTTCGTGGGGATGCCACACTGACTTTAGTTTTTATCTTTCTTTCAAGACACTTTCACTAAAATCAAAGTGATCACTTGGTCTTTTATTCAATATTCAACCACATTGTGTGCCAACTTTTATTTCATTTTGTCCATGAAATCACGCACAGTGCCCTATAAAGTGTTGCACAATTACTTTGTTCCGTGAGTATATGTTAGGGAAAAAAAAGACAAACTGAACAGCAAGAAAACAGTGTAACAATGGTTTTCTCCATGCAAATAAACCCACCTAAATGCAAAATAATGACAAGAGGAACAACATTAACAAATACAAACATTTTCAACTATTTAGACACAACAACTACATGAGATTGAAAATGCACAACTAAGATTACGCCAAGCAAAAGTACATTCCATAAATTGAGGAACATCCTACACATACAATAAATCCCTGTCACTGAACACAAGGAAAATAATTTTGAAACATTACACTGAACCAGTATTACTGTATGAAAGTAAGTCATGGATACTGCGAAAATAAGGTAAAAGTTATTGGAAGTAAGAAAGATGTGGTGTCTCAGAAGAATATTAAGAATCATAGACAGCTAAGATAACTAACAAAGAATACATGAGAAAAGGTGAATGCGTGGTACATGCTTCACGTAAGGGGACTAGCTGCAATGGTGGCTTCATGCTTTATAAGGAGCAAAAGAAAAGGAAAATGAAGATGATGTATCCTCTCCTCATGACAGCTTCATCAAAGCTGTCAGGAGTAGAGGACATCCTATTCATCTCAATCTGTCTTTATTCTTGGTTTTTCTCATGCTCTACTTCCTGTGGGTCTGAAATGCAGGGACTCAGTTTCTACACAACTAAAGAGTAGAACTACTGTTCCCTCAGACATGTCATACAATGTGACTAATTATGAGGTTGTGCACAGGGCTGGCAAACTCATCATTTAAAACAAATTGCTGCAGACAGCAAGGCTGCAAGAGTTTGTGTTAGCTTCCTCAAGGGACCATCTCTAGTGTTGGCTCCATGCTCCATAAACAGCGAAAAAGGAGATGATGAAAGGTTTTAATGCTGGTAAGAATCAGGGTTAATTCTTTTGTTGTTACATAATGTTCAGTGTATCAGATGAAGTTCCAAAGTTTCTTCTTGTGTTATTTCTGATTCCATCTCTTCTTTGTCTGCTGATAGCAGTGCATTTCACAGGCTGTGATCATCTGCTCTTGTCTGTTCAACATCCATGACTGGTTCTCACAGCCCAGTGTAGATATGAAAGTGACACTGATCATTCACCATTCTACTTCCTCATAAATTTTAGGTGTTACAAATGACACCTCTGTTTACACTAAACACACTTGATAACTTTCATAGAGTCCACTACTTTTTCTAGTCACAATCGCTGTGTTTTCTCTTCGGCCTTAACTAACTCAGTCAGGCCTCCCATTTTGACTCGAAATGTTCTTGTGCCCCACTTGATGTAGTGGGGGTTAATAACAGCCAGGATAAATATGTAGGTAGCTGTCAGCTCTCTCACAATCCATGCAATTACATATTCTGGCTTTGAAAATAATAATAGGCCATTCTGAAAAGAGAAGACGAATTGAGAATGTAACTATCACAATTTAATACAAGTAATTTCAAGCAGAGTAATTTGATGACACAGGTAATTTCAAGCTGAGTAATTTGATGACACAGGTAATTTCAAGCTGAGTAATTTTATGACACAAGTAATTTCAAGCTGAGTAATTTGAGGGCATAAGTAATTTCAAGTTGAGTAATTTGATGACACAGGTAATTTCAAGCTGAGTAATTTGATGACACAGGTAATTTCAAGCAGAGTAATTTGACGACAAAGGGTGAAGAACATGCTGGTCAGTACCAGCAATAAAACCTCTAAAATTGTCAAATTCTGAAGAAATATATGCCACCTTTTAAATACAATAAGCAGTCATGTAATATTTATGTAATGCGCTAGACCTGTGGTAGATAACCCAGAAGCTGTGGGAATCTACTTTAGAAACATTCAGCTCTCTAGAGATCTTTCATGATAAAATCATGACTTTAGTCAGAATATCTGGAATTTTTGAATAAGTGCATCCTATATATAACTTTTCAGTAACAGAATGAATAAAGCCAGAACAGCCTTTGCAAATCTAAATAACATTTGGAAATCTTCTCAGTACAGTACAAACACCAAATTAAGATTATACGAGAGTTGCGTATGTTCTGAATGTACGGCGTGGAGTGCTGGAGAGTAACAGAAAAGGAAATGTCCAAATTATCCTCTTTCCACACAACCTGCCTAAGAAAAATTCTTCTAATTTTTTGCTCAAATACCATCTCCAACCAGGAACTGCTTACACAGTTCAGTCAAAAAAAAGCATGCACACTATCACTGCAGGCAGACACTGGAACTGGGTTGGCTTTTTCCTCAGAAGGGACCCTGACACCATCACCAGAACTGCTATGCTATGGACCTCAGAAGGACGGTGAAAGAGAGGCAGACCAAGGACAACCTGGTGGAGAACAGTGGAAGCTAGATGCAAAGCATGAACCAGAATCGGGGCACGGCATGAAGGATAGCCACTGACCGTGCACAGTGGGGACAGTTTGTTGCTGCACTACAAGATGCCACTAGGCGTGATGGCCACTGTCTGCTTTGTCAGTAGGGGCTAAGGATCCAAGAAGAAGAAGATGATCTATAACTTTTTTCCTGCATGATGAGCTGCTTCCTGAAATTCTATCAACACAGTGGTGGAAAATTCAAACTCAATTATTTTTACAGAATTATAAATTCAATTCAAAGAAAAGACAGCATTCCTATCTAATGCTGCTCAAGAATAATACAATTTTAATAGAAAGCAAGCTCAGGAGTTTTCACAAGGAAAACATACCTTTAATCCTGGGGGCATCACACTTCTAAATTCCAGCGGGCTAATCCGATACTGCCTAGATTAAAATTTATTTCTTTTTCCCCCCCTCTGTCACCTAGAGATCTACCAAATAATCCCCTGTTATCTAACAGTAGATCATGATCGATCAGTTGACGACCACTGCTCTGGAACAGATAGCATTTAGAAGATTTATGCTTCTGCAACTGTGTACTGTCTCACTGAACTATGCACCAATCATAACAAACATTAGGCTAGTCATAAATCCCAAAACCTTGGTGATGGATAGGATACACAGTGACAAAAAAAAAAAAAAACCTGTTGATAGCAATACAAGGCAGCCCTTGTTCTGGAATCCTCCGGGTAATAGAGGTTGAGGGAGACTGAAAAAGACACTGAGAAGAAAACCAGAGAATGAAATGAAAGGGATGAGAAAGACCTGGAGAGACCCTGAGCTGAGGGACAAGAGGGACTTGACATGGTTTGTTGAAGGCCTTTATCCTTGGACTGCTCAAAGGCAAAGATGATGATGATGATGATAACAAAAAAGCAAATCATTTAGATCAAATAGTTCATTTAGGTCACATGGTTATTTGTTTTCATTTTTTGATGATGTTCTCCACACAAATGATGAACAGAAGTGGTGTTAATGCACATCTATGCTGATAAATCCAACAATCTGGAAGGATGAAGCTGCCGATCACAACAAGTGGTGATGCTCCATATGGCGCTACCTCAGACTGGGCACAAAGAAGCGCTCACAACAAGCAGAAGAGACAAGCACACGCCAAAAGGAACACTAGACATAAACACATCTGAGGGCTATCACCTCAGGGGCACATTCCCATAGTCAGTTATGACTGAAGGGGGCTACTTATGCTGAGTATAACTATTTATAATTAGCCTTTTAATACTAAAAGAGCTCATGGCTGGTTATTGCATCTCTACTCAGTTATTCTAAATCTGAACTTTAGAAAAGCTCACAGAGAGATTTACTTTACTCTTTTGGTCCACTCTTGCCGTGAAGCATCGTGGAGAGCTGAAGTTTTCATTCCTGAACCAAGTGTGTTACACTGGCATGTGTGAGCCCGTGTTGTTGTAGGATTTCTGTAATACTGTTGTTACGGTGTTATTTTAAATGACGGCGTCTGCTGGGGTTTAGCCGTGCGCAACGTTTAGGGGTCATTAACATTTATAGAATATGTCGATATTTTACGGTATACTGAACGCGAAATATATGCGGAGATTATGACGCATTCGCGTTGGGAAGGTCACGCTGGGTGACTTGGTTACATGGCCCTTGTTACGCTATCCGTCAAGCAAGAAAGTCGTGTCTTGTATTTCTTCCAAGGAAAAGGCTTAGTATATAGCCTATATTATATATATGAATCAATGTAGAACTCAGGGTCAGTTCGGATATTAATCTAAGTATGAGATTAATTAAATTAAATTAAATGATGGAAGGAGAATCGCATTATGATCGTAGCTGTCAAGAACTCATGCGCTCATTTCTGGCTGTTGACTACAACAGCGCACGTATATAGCCACGATGTTCATCTGACATATTGTTTTGACACGGACGGATACTTACTGATATTATTTGGAATTCATTGTTATGCTGAACTGTACATGAAGTTTTGTGAATGTCGGATATCGTCTTTTGTATGAACCTTAATACATGTGGACTCAGAACAGAAGGCTTGATCTTTTATTTACGTTTCGGGTTCGGTTCACAGCTGTAAATGTTTACGTTTTCCAGCACGATAGCTCTCCCACAAGGGAAATCAACTAATATATAATATGCAAATCAGAACGTCGAAGGGATGTTCTGATGGTCAGAGCTAACTATCAATACCAAACATTAACTACGTCTAGAGAGTGACTTTACTCTTCAATCAATAATAGAAGAACGAAGGAACAGCAGCAACACACACCAACCCAACCCGTCACAACTGGTGGCCATTAGTGGTCTTGAAACTTTTCAAAAGAGCGAACCTCAAAAAAATAAGACATTCTTCCTTTCGAGCCAAAATGGACATTATTATGCAAAAACACCGGTGACGTCATGCCCTTGACAACAGTACGAATGGTTGCAAAAGCCAGCAACATTCAATGTCCTTCAAAAAAATTTATTTGGAGCTCTCAAACAGCAAATGAAACGTATTGCTAATGTCTTCAATGTTTTAAACAAGCTCGCGAGTCTGTTGGCGAAGCAGATAATGTACTGTATTACTGCCAAAAAAAGATAAGTAACTGATTTTAAACGTTACCATATTTCGTCCTGTTTGTCCGATAACGCCATGTTCTTTTTTTTTTTTTGTAGCCATGTTAAATATTGTTTCTGTCCTTTTACATGTAGCGGGTATGGATGGGCGGCGAATTATAATCAGTTCTATGGCTCCTTGGATACTACGAATTGATTGTAATTGTTCTTAGGGCCGTGAATTAATCGCATTTCGCGAAGAACGCGTCGAAGACATTACCGGTGCTTATTCCGTTCGGACTTGCATTAATTCACCTTATATGTTAGGCGTCTAGTTTTGTGAATTAACCATTGTATTTTACCGTATTCAGTTTGATTTTTATTCAGTTACAGTCATATGTTTGTAATCTATCGTGTTTTTTCTGACCTTACTATCATTCAGTTTATATTTTTGTTGTACGACCGTTAATGAGTCCATGTATACGTCACTAATTGTTGTGTATGCAGGTTAATTATCTATTCAGTTCATTCTTTGATTCTCACTTCCGGTCTATTCAACTTAGTTGTAAATGCATTTTTATTGTGAAAATGTCTTTGTTGTATGTTAATAATGTTCTGTAATCCTTGGTTAACCCATTGTATTGTTTGTCTTCATCTCATCCATTTATAATTTAATATTAATGATATAATTTATTCATTAATAAGAGTGTAGATTAATATGATTAAATTTTTATGAGTTTAAGGAGGAATTAGGGACTTTGCACCAATTTGCAGTGATGGTCCAAGAAATGGGCAATGCGCTTTATAGCTCATGATTATGACATAATATACTATGATTAATTATTATAACTTTATAACATATTAAGACATATTAAATATAAATTAGTACACTTTCTCAGTACTACAGTGGGAACTTAGTGACAATTAAGATTAAATAACCTAATTATTTAGGAATAATACCCATAATTATTGAATATTAAGTGCATGATATAATTTCAGCACCTTATATAACTAACTATCATAACTATTTACAAAATATTACAGACTTGTGGAACTTATAAATAACAGTACGGGAATACTGCAATTTCTTATATTAATTATTCATTCGTTGAGTAATTATAATTATCGACATAGATTCTAGTGGTGATTACAAGACATAAGTAATTGAATACTTAAATAAATTAACTTCAAGATGCTTAACTTAGACTATTTTATTAAAAATGGTAAGGATTTTGGAAAAAAAGGAGAACTTCTCGAGGCTTATGCATTGGCTGAATTTACAAAATATAAGGCAGAAGAGGAGGAAAAGAAAGCAGAATTAAGACAAGAAGAAGAAAGAAAGATAGCAAGAGATGAAATCCTACGGATTGAAGAAGAGAATAAATTGAAACGACAGGAAATCATATTGCAGCAAGAAATGGAATTGCAATGGCTTAAATTGGAAACAGCAAAACTTAATTCGCAGAGTGCTGCAGCAAGCCAAAATGATAATGCTCAATCTGGATCTTCTTCCAACCGACTTAAAGGCAATTATTACTTTAAGCTACCACCTTTCAAATTACACGTGGACGACCTATCATCATGGCTGGCGCGCTTTGAGGATATATGTAAGGTCAATAACCTTGACAAAACTGCATGGGCACTTAAACTTAAGGAATTTCTGGATGGCGAACCTGCAAGTGCAGCACAAAATATTGATCCGACATTAGCCACAGATTATGAGGCCATTAAGACTTTGTTATTACGTCGTTTCCACTTGAACGAAGAGGCATGTAGATTACGTTTCAAAAGTTTGTTGCCAGATAATAATAAAGATTTTACAGGATTTATTGCTAACATACGCAATACTTTTAACAGATGGGTTGAACTGGCAGGAGTCAACAAATCTTACGACAAGTTAGTCGATTTGTTATTGAGGGATAAAGTGTTATCTTCTGTCAGCCCACCGTTCTTTGCTTATCTGCAAGAACGGAAACCAGAAACTATTGATGAGTTAGAAAAAATTTCTTTAAATTACTGCACCGCTCATCCGAATGCTAATATTTCTGGCTCGTTGATAAGAGAACCTCTTCCTGTAGCCTCCAATATGGCATATCATAGTAATAACAAACCAAGAACACACAGTGTAGACAGAGGTAGGTTCAAAGGAAACTATGACATTAATTTTCATAAGGGACAGAATAACTTTAACAATAACTTTAATAGAGGAAGACAACAAAACAGAAATTATTCACCTCAGTCAAGATACAACAGTAATCCACGTAACTCAAGTTATAATCGGTCATATCAATATAATAATGGTAACAATTGGAAGAATAGCGATAATTATAACTCGAGACATCGAGATAACAATTACAATAGACGACAACGGGATAATTCAACTAATTATTCTCGTAATCGTTCTCATTCTCGTGGATCTTCACATTATAACCATAATACCGGGGCAGCAGTTACAAATGATATCACCCCTAAGGTTCAGGTTCCACCTAACGATAATACAATGCATTCTTCTGCTGCATGCTTTGCTATTAATTATAACGTGGCGAATAGTTGCCCACAATGCAATCTTATTTTTCAGAAGGCAAAGGAGACAGTGCTAAACTGCGGACACATTCCACCAGAAGTAGGTCTTGCAGCCAATGATGGAACAGGCTCTCTGATTTTTAACAGAGGGATAGTTAACGGTTCTATAGTTTCTGTATTGAGAGATTCGGGGTCCACAACCATTGGAGTGCGACAGTCGCTGGTACATCCTAGCTGTGCAACGGGGGAATATGTCCGTTGCATGACTTTTGGGGGAACTATTGAGCTTTACCCCACAGCTATTATCCATGTTAATACACCTTTCTTTTCAGGACAAGTTAAGGTATGCATGCTTCAGAATCCAATTGCAGATCTGATGTTGGGACGCATCCATGGTAGTAAGGATTGTTCCCCACAGGAAACTGAGGAATGGGAATTGAAGAATGTGCAATCTTATTGCAATGCTAACGCTGTCATTGCAATGGCTACATTACGGGCCAACAAAATAAATACATGTGGCACAGTTTTCTCCAATTTCAGTCTAAGTACCATTCTGGAAATCGATGAGAAGAAGGATGAGACTCTCCTACAGAAAAAAAATGATGCTAAACTACCAGCCCATCCAGGGAAAATTATAGAATCATTTCGAGGCAGATATGCCTTTTCTCGAAAGAGTGCCGCCAAGTCGGAATATAGAGGTTGGCGACAGGATCATATTAACAGTGATCTGAATAAAAATTGTTGAAAATGGGAAAAGAAAAGATGTCCCGAACAAGGATAATGATGGTGGAGTTCTTATGAACTTAACTAATAAAATTAGGACAAATAAATATGTCAATCATTATGAGACATCATCTCATAAGACTACCATATCCAAAAGATTAAATAGAAGAACTATTTATCATGTTAGTGACACTGATCCCACTTACATTGGGAAGGGTGCATATTCTCGCACCGTGTTAGTGCGCAATCTGCCACAAGGTACCAGATGGCAGGCACTTAGTAATTTCTTTAATTACACGGCAGACGTTAGGTTCGTGCGTCTGTTGCCACCTACCAACAACAGGTATGGTGAAGCTGTGGTTACATTTCGTAACAACAAAGATGCTCGGATGGTTATCGAGCGTGATAATGGTGTTTATTTTCATCACCAGTCACTAAAGTTACAACTAGTACCTGATTCTGCGTCACGCAGATAACAGGGTACTGTAACCATATTCGTCACATCTTCGATGACTCAGCATAGTCAGTCATCATTATTTTTTTTTCTTTCTTTCCTATTAATCTATTCAGGCTTATATTAGTGGATGTAGACGCTTCTATTAGGTGACACTTGTGTTGTCTTATCTACGATAACACTTTGTATTTCTGTCTTTATTTGTTTTACCATGCCTACACTAGACAGTAACGTGATTGACTGTTCTAACTATGCTCAGCCAATGCAGCATAAGTGTGTATATCGTCTATTTGTCTTGTCATCGTTATTAAAGAAGAACATGCCATTAAGGATAAATTGGACAGACGAATGTGACAAAACTTTTCGCACTATCTTGAACATTTTTTCATGCCCACCTGTTTTAAGATTATCAGATGCCTCTAAAAAGTTTGTTCTACGTACAGATGCGAGTAATTACGGACTCGGGGCTTGTCTACTCCAATATCATGATGATGTCCTTCACCCTGTACTTTACATCTCACGCAAGCTGAAACCTCCGGAGACTAAATATTCGACTGTAGACAGAGAATTGCTCGCCGTAATCTGGGCAATTACCAAATTAGAAAAATTTTTGCTGGGATCTCCATTTCTGATCCAGACTGATCAGAAATCTGTGGCAGCATTACGTCGTTCAAACCATAAAAGTCCAAAGCTTGCACGATTTGCTACTGCGTTGCAACCTTATGAGTTCGAAATACAGTCGATACCAGGAACTGAGAACGTCATAGCCGATACGTTGTCCAGACATCCTACGGATTCTGAATGAATATTACTATTTCAAGAAATTTTTCTGACTAATCAAGCATTACATTTGCTATGAACAGTATTAATGCCACGTCAGAATATACAACACTTCAGTTGGACTTCCTACTTAAATAAGGACATTTCGAAATAAACTATTGTGATCAAAATATCAAGTTTTACGGATCGTTTGAAAATTTGGACTTCACTTCCACTTTGCGTATCACTCATTTCGATTGAAATCTGTTATAAAAGGAACAATCTCTGATGTAGACGGGACAGATACGGTGATGACTTATTCAATTTACGTTCAAAGTTTAATAAAGGAACTAACGATGATTGGATAATCATATCATAATTTGATAATATGAACCTTGTGTCTTAATGAACTTTCATACAAGTCAACAGGATGTAACAACGATTGGATCTTCATGTCCGATATTGTTAAATTTTCTAGTTATTAAATTAATATATAATAAAATAAAGTTAAAGTGTGATGAAATAAAAAAATAAAATATACTAAGAAAAGATGAAACAAAATAATATCACACCAATTAAACCTTTTAATTAGTGTAATTATTAAGGTAATAGATATTAGATTATGACATTTCATATTTATAGTTAAAATGTATGTAATTTTTTTCTGTTCTTTTCTTCTGATTGCGTTAATTTAATTAGGTATCTATCCTTACACTTCATTTTCACACGCATTCTAATTTAATGTATACTTTAATATTTAGTTTTAATTGTCCGTACTTCTCAATTTTTATTTCTTTTACTCTCTTATACTATTTCTCATTTTCTTCAATTAGATATTAATTAGTTAGTACCATACGTACATATTATAATTAATTATTTTAATTTTAATTAGTTAGAATAATTTTAATAACACCTCACATTATTAGTTAGTCGATACATACAACAAATTAATTAGTTAATTAGTTAGTGACAGTGACATTTCCTTGTTTAATATAAGTTATATGTATGATATGACGTTGATTTTATTATAAGATATTACTGACATGACCACGACACTGTTCTAGATAGAACATCGTAGGTCATACGTCGGGTTTTGTTAAATTTTTGATAATTTGATTAATATTGTTCAAAAAAAATCTATCTAATAGATTTTTTTTTTCCCCCGTCTGACAGGAAATCTGTTACGGTGTTATTTTAAATGACGGCGTCTGCTGGGGTTTAGCCGTGCGCAACGTTTAGGGGTCATTAACATTTATAGAATATGTCGATATTTTACGGTATACTGAACGCGAAATATATGCGGAGATTATGACGCATTCGCGTTGGGAAGGTCACGCTGGGTGACTTGGTTACATTGCCCTTGTTACACTATCCGTCAAGCAAGAAAGTCGTGTCTTGTATTTCTTCCAAGGAAAAGGCTTAGTATATAGCCTATATTATATATATGAATCAATGTAGAACTCAGGGTCAGTTCGGATATTAATCTAAGTATGAGATTAATTAAATTAAATTAAATGATGGAAGGAGAATCGCATTATGATTCAAATTGTAGCTGTCAAGAACTCATGCGCTCATTTCTGGCTGTTGACTACAACAGCGCACGTATATAGCCACGATGTTCATCTGACATATTGTTTTGACACGGACGGATACTTACTGATATTATTTGGAATTCATTGTTATGCTGAACTGTACATGAAGTTTTGTGAATGTCGGATATCGTCTTTTGTATGAACCTTAATACATGTGGACTCAGAACAGAAGGCTTGATCTTTTATTTACGTTTCGGGTTCGGTTCACAGCTGTAAATGTTTACGTTTTCCAGCACGATAGCTCTCCCACAAGGGAAATCAACTAATATATAATATGCAAATCAGAACGTCGAAGGGATGTTCTGATGGTCAGAGCTAACTATCAATACCAAACATTAACTACGTCTAGAGAGTGACTTTACTCTTCAATCAATAATAGAAGAACGAAGGAACAGCAGCAACACACACCAACCCAACCCGTCACAACTGTCTATTCATGTCTCTTGGTCTTCTCCATGCCCTTAAGCCAGATCTTCTACTACTTAAGGTGAATAATGGAAATTGATTGGGCTCCCTTCTCACAAGATGGTCAAACCATTTCATTTTCTGTCTCTATATATTTAATGTAGGCTGTAGTTCCTACAATGTTTTTTATATCATTTCTCCTTGTCTCTCCTGGTAACATTAATGGCATTTTTAAGCATTTCACCTTGCATGATGTGTTATAACCTTAGGTTTATTAATTGATTATTCAGTACTCAGCAACTTTAACAATTGTACCTAGTTGCTAATACGTCAATTTCATCCTCCAATTGCTTGTTCACTATTTGTTTCTGTACCATAAACTTATGAGCTCTTCCTTAGTAATGTTTAAAAGTGTTGCCAGAACATTTTTATTGCATGTTTTATGGGCGAGTCATATGACGATTCTGCAAATGTTAACCTTTAGCACGCGGCATTCTCTTCCAGAAAACTTCCCCTGCAGCTGCATTCTTTTTCACAATGCCCCGTTTTTATAGTGGGTGACTTGTAATGACTATAGTTTTTGTGTTTCTTGGTCAATTGCTATAATTTTTGGAATTTATATAAATAAATGAATGGTGAATCTGATGATATAAAATTTGTTTGTGTACATGTTAGATGTGATAGGAAGAGAGGAAAGGAAAGATGAAAAAAACGATAAAAAAATGTAAAAAATAATTTTTTTTTTTTTTTTTTAATTTTAAAATTAAAAAAAAAAAAAAAAAAATAACCAGCAAACGAAGTGTCCATATCTAAATCATCTCTTGCATTTCAATGAAAGTCATTTGACCAATACAAATCAAATGACGATCTTTTCGTTACACCCATCATCAGTAGCAAAGCAACAAACGCCCATGTCAGCAGTGACATTCGGCCGTAACCCTAAATCTTTCCGTTAAATCTAATCCTAACCCCTAAACTTTTACATACTAGCAATGACATTCTACTTTCGTTTCGATCTCTGTCATCAACCATATTCTGAGAACCGATATCAGCGCTTATAAAGACAAAAATCTCATCCCCACCGCATGGCGTCAGAATCCAATAAAATTAGAGCGAAAATGGCCGCGTGTTCGATGCCGATTCATTTCGATTAAAAAATTCACAGAAAATAAACGCGGATGCACCCATTACTAAAGAAGATCGGAAACGGAAGCTAGCTCTCTCTCAGATAAGTTTAAAACTGAACATCCGGGGGTGAGATCACGTGTACACACATTCTAATGCTAAAAAACGTAGCACGCTGCGGTCGACATATGTCGACGGCAGCGTGCTAACCCTCGGTCAACATATGTCGACCGCAGCGTGCTAAAGGTTAATAGTTGGAAGTCTATGATCTACATGGCTACATTCAAATACTTTGTTTTATTCCAAAACAGGCCCTCAGAAATGCACTCACACAAAACAACAAATCACTGTTACCTGCATTGTGGTGAGCTGCATGTAGTCCAGAGTCATCCACAATAAAACATGGCAGATGAAGAACATGAATGGGTTAATAGAGAAAAAATGATAGAGTGCCCAGCTTGTCCACAGTCCCATGGGGAAGCAGTCAACAATCGGCTCTAGGATCCCAGTCACTGCGGTCATCATATTCAGTCGCAGCTTTATCCACCTGCATCAGAAGAGTCAGTTTTTGCGGTAATTTATAGGAGCTACAACACTGCCACTTTTTATTGTCATTCCATTCCTCTCAGCTAAGTTAAAAATAAAAAAAACTGTAAAAAAAAAATTTCCTTTACAGTTCACTACTAATCCTAGGAGCATTCTATTGTGTAAGGCGTCTTCCTCACTGGTAACAAAAAAAGCTGGACCTAGCATGATGAAGTCTCTAACACATCACTCCCCTACAGCAGTATTTGCTATTGGACTATCTTTACTTATTTTTTTCACTTACATATCTTAGCTCAACTGCTTATTTAAAAACAAGAAATGCTTTTATAGTCTTTAGTTACTCTGATGAGTAACATTTTGACCAATCCTGCATGTCAAGATACTTTTCAAAATCTTCATCTCCGAGGTTAGTGTTGGATGAAGATGATGAAGGTGACTGAATATTTTCAAGTAGCATCATCATCACTATCAGGCGTATTTGCCGACAACTGTAAGACATCGCATCTTTCAATCACTGCTAGTTATTTGTGTTTTAAATATTTTTTCTTTATACACACCCCCCCCTTAAACTCCTGCCATATTTTTAGATCTTATCTTCTCTGTTGTTTTCTACATCTCTTTCCTTCATAACTTTTAAAATTGAAAATCAGAACGAAAAGAGAATAAAAGCTATAGTTTATCCTGCCAATTAATAGAAGTTATATGCCGCGGTAGCATATTGGTTAGTGCACTGGCTTCCTAGCTCAGTGGTCTATGGTTCGATCCCCAGATGATGTGAAATTTTTTTAGGCCGCAAACGGCTCCTGGGTTGACCCAGCCCCAATTGGGTACCAGAGCAACTTCTTGGAAGGTTAAGGTGGCCGCCGTGATGTTGACTACATCACCCCTAGTTTGCCGATGGTCAAGAAAATATGGGTCTAACACCATATTCCCAATATGCCTCAATAGGCGTTTAACGGGATCCTCCTCTCCTTTCCTATATGCTATTAGGAAGCCTACAAAGAATTTAGGTAGTTTCAGAAGCAAATTTTTTTAATGATGAGGTTGCCAGTCCCATGCACAACCTCATGTTAGTCGCTTGATACAACATGCGTGAGGGAGCATTAGTCCTATTCTTTCCTCGTCTCTTCAGAGACCCCCTGAGAACTACATCAGCTGCAGTGGTGGCTCCATAAGAAGCGATAAGGAAAATAGAAGAATAATTTATTACCTGTTATGACTTGCACCATAGAGCAGCATCCCGCTCTCAGTTAGGTAAAGGTACATCCATAGCAGATACTAACAAAAGGGACTTGTTAGAGACTTCACTATATTAGACCAAGTTTTATAAGATGGGGTGACCAGTTCTCCTCCTCATTGTCTTTGCCTTCCTTAACTCAAGAGCGGAGCCAGGTGTCCATTTACTGGTGGGTAAACTGAAGCTTGGCGCTACCAAGTTTAGAACTTGAAACCCGGTAACTTTGCTGTGAGAGGCAGGCACTAATTCCACTCTGCCAATTGGATGCTCCTCGTTAAAAAATACATTATAAAAACTTTTTATCATACAGTCACACCCTTTCTTCCTCTCTCTTCCATCTGCTTTCCTGATGAATAAAACCTGACAAACACATGCACGCACGCATGTGCATCACCAACACAAGCAGGCACAAGCCTGTTGCTTAAAATGTTCTAAGTTAATAATAAACAACTACTATGTAATGTTATTTTAATTTTTCTAAGCCGGGATATTTTTTACCGACTCTGACTCCACTAAAAAAATGACCGACTCCACAGCCCTGGTTAGCATGATCTAATTTTTATTTCTGCTAGCACGTTTCAACATTTATAGCAGAAGACAGATTAGCATAAAATTATGCACTTTATAAAGGAGTTACAAGTATTAGTGTGGTTGTTGTGTAATGGCTATCAAGGAATGTTATATATGTGTGTCAGTTAGGTTTCGGCTTGATGAGTATGTCTTCAATCGTTGCTGATATTTACGCGAATGCTAGGTTGAGTAAACAAAGGGTTAGCATCATACTTTTAGCCTGAACACAGCCACACAGTATTTTTAGCTCGTACAACAGTGTTAATGAAAATCAATGAGTTGGTGAAGACTGGTCCACATCCAAATTTATTGACAGTAGCTCCAACAATAATTCAGCATAATAACATTAGGTAGATTGCATTCATTAAGGTCCAATGTCAGTCCATCGTCGAGAACAACATAAAAGGCATACAGTTCAAATTCTCAATTCTGGCCGTAAGAGACTAGCGTTCAGGTTCGAGCAGGACGTGAACGAAGTATGGCGGCAGATGTAAATGTGCTGACGATCGAAAATGTTTACCTCAAAATACAGTCACAATACTTCCATGGAAGCTGTAACTTTTGACGGCCCATAAACACATCTTAATAGATCGTAGCGACCAATTTCATTAAAAGCCACTGGGAAAATATCGAATAACACATCCACCACGGGAACATAACAATGGCACGTCTAGTCAGGTCTGTTGACATTTTCTTAACCAAGACACGGGAAACTGACCGTTCGGCTGCGCATGAGCAAACGATAGATACATCACGTTATATATTTATAGCTAATGCAGACAGCTGTATTTCAGCAAGAGATTGACGTACGCCTGTGCGCAAAAGCCTTACACAACAGTGGTATATGTGTGAATAAATAAATGCATGACTTTTTTTTTTTTTTCGTACACCCCGCTAATACTCGAGGCGAAATCTCAGGTTATTATTTATGTCTAACCTGACATTGATTTTACGTGAGTATCCCTTTTTTCTTGTACAGAGACAGGTGTCCCTCGCCATTCAGGCAAATACTCTCCGATTTTGGAGGTACCCATTACAGCTGGGTCGGCTCAGGAGCCGCCAATCCCTGGTCGACGACACTCCTTCAAATGTCCTTGCCAGGTCTCGAGTTAATCCAGTCCAAATCCCGGTCGACGAAAAATCCTCAAATGCCGTCACCCGGGTTTGATCCTGGATCACCCGGTCACCAGAGCGGTGTGGTAACCACTACGCTAGCGCGGCTCCCTATGCATGACTTGCAGACAGATTAGCAAAGAAGGGAACAAGACAAGAATAACCACTCACAGCAACAACTCTCCAAACAGCCAAATCACTCATACGAACAACAAAGAAACTTGGCTGAACAGATGGGCCATGGGAAACACCGGGAGAGAGGTTTACAGACATATGGCTGGTCCTGATCCTAATGACAACATCGGCATCTTACAAGGAGGGATCAGAGCACCATTTTTCAGCTCAGATCACTACATATTCCATTCAACAGTCACTTGAACAGAATCCAACCACAACACTCTCCAGAGTGCCAGCTATGTAACTACCCCTACGAAACTGTTGACCACCACCTCTTTGACTGCCCAGCACTCGACAATGTTAGGAAAATGCTCCTTCCTCCCAGGCCAGAGAAGTGGAACACCTCGTACGGAGAAACAAAACAACTTACAGATATCACTACATGGCATTGAGGCTAAGGGCGAGAACCCAAGTGCCACTGGATCAAGAACAACAACAACAACAATACCAGAAGATGGGATAAATCTAACAGTTAAGTATCTTCAAAGTAGTATTGCATTCTTTAAGAGATATAAGAAACAAACAAAATAAATAAAAACACACTTTTAGACATTCATGATGTAACTGAAGAAGCATGCGGCACTGCAGAAGATTTTTAGAACAGAACACAGGATAATAAGCAACATTCCCAAGACTCTAAAGATGTAAAACAATCTGGAGAGTATTTCTAAATTACTTGCCTTACTTTTAATGTATTTAGTTTTGTGATACTCTGATTTACTAATCCAGAGATAATATCATAAAATCAAAAAGTTTCATTTACCAATCCACACAAGAAAATCTCAGAAAAATGAAGTGAGTGTGCTTATGAATGGTTCCATAAATTATTGGAAGGTCAGTAAACAGAAGATCACTGAGATGAAGCAAAATACATGGAGTCATCAGTTTTAACCCACCTGACCATCCTATCAATAAATTTATAAACAGTTGTCTGTCCTACATTTTGTTTAGCTGGAATAGCTGACATCACCATCTGGCCCCTGAAATGTAAACACAATTAAAGCAAGGCTAACAAATGTGAAAGATATATACAAACCCCAACGTATACACACATTCTTGACAGACTGACATTGTTGTGAATATTCTAAATGTGGAAAATGCATTAAATGGATATCAGAGAAAATACTTTTATTCATGAGAAATATTTGATAAACTTTGAATTAAATGTGAAAAATCCATGGAAAACAAACATAAATAAGGCAAGACTAACAAATGAAAAAGAAAACTTCCCTACATACACATACTATCTTAATAAAGAGATACTTGTGATTATTTCAAAATGTGGAAAATGTATACAATGGACATAAGGGAGAAAATACTTTTTATGACACATGTTTGCTCAAATGTGAAAACTCTATGAAAAACAAACACAAATATGGTAAAGCCAACAAATTTAAAAAAAAAAAAAGAAATCTTTCCTACATACACACTATCCTGAGACATTTTTGAGGATATTCTAAATGTGAAAAATACTTTTATTTCTGAGAAATGTTTGTTAAAATGTGAATTAAATGTGAAAACTTCATTGAAGGACAGCAACTCATAAATTACTAAGACTACCTTAAAACACATTCAAATAAAAAAAATTATATATATATATCATACCTGTGAACCTGAAAGGGAACGCCGTACAACATATGGGAGATTGACACTTTTAGCTGTGTATGCCCGAACAAAGCTCATTGTACGGATTTTCTCCCAAAAAAAATATTCAAACATTTGCTAATCCATATTTTTTTATTTTTTAAATCTAAAAATGTTTGTAAGCCCCAGTTTTTTTTTTTAACATTCTTTTTTTATTTCTCGGGATTTCTTGGTGTCCATTTTTAAAACAAGATCTCTCCTAGCAACCAATCAAATCCTTTTATACCCAACAATTTGCCAGTAAATTTGTATTCGGCAATCCGACCTCAAACATTTTGGGCTCTGAACATGAGACGTATTTTTATAGTTATCTGTTATCAACTACACACGCTTGTGATTACCCCTAGAAGCCATTTTTAAAAAAGCTAAGTATGCTTGTGATTACCCCTAGAAGCCATTTTTAAAAAAGCTAAGTATTTGATATTGTGTTCCTTTGGTTAAATACTGTTTGCTGTTTGTTTCACTTTGTTGTAATGTTTATCACTCTATCTGTTTCAAATATATATTCATATTTTCCCTGTTATATATTTCCAATAAATTCATGTCATAATTTGTGCACATAACTAGAACAAAAAATTGTTTACATAGGCCTAAGCATTTCTGTTTCTAGAGTCAATCCGATTAGAATGAGGGACAGTGGTGTGTGCTCTTTGATGTCATACAAATAAGTCCCCAATGTCGATAGGGTTAGGATTATGGTTAGGTTAAGGATTCCTAACCCTTACCCATTTTTACTGAATTCTTTTTTAAGACTGAATCAAACAGATGGCCCTTTGTCCCTCATTTCAACTTTAAATCCATACAGTACTTTATATCAGTCGTCGATATTTGCTGCTTTATTTTTTTTCAATAAAATGGAGATCTATTACCACTGGTCTATGAACATTTTAATAGTAATGTTGTAAATTTGTGTAAGGTTTCTCCCCCTCTCATTAGACCTAGTTGAAATAATTCATCCATCGAATAATGGCTGAGCCTAATTCAAAGAAATGAAAGCTTGTAGATAGGGTAAGAGGTAATAGTCGTAGTCACAGTATGTTATGCAAAGGATGAATTCCTTAATTTAAAACTAGCATAACAATGACCCTTTTTTCATTGGAATAATTGTAGGGCAGTGCATTCTCAAAGCACATCAATTTGCAACTATGTTACCTATCATTTTGCTCACAGGCTTGTAATTCATCGCTGTGCGCAATGGAGCAGAACGCGAATACGCTTCGAGTGTAAAAGCGTGTGAGTTGTGGAATGTGTGTGACACAGGTATTTAGTGTATGACGTGGACAGGGTCTGCTGCGGGGGGAACGAAGGTTATCGTTAGGACAGTTGAGTTTGGCTTGTGTTTTCGAAGTGTACGGATATTTATGTGAGAGCGACAGACCAGTGTTTATTGTTATAAAATATTTCAGAGTCAGGATAATTTACTCAATTCATTATGATGTGTGCCTGATTGTATGTGGCTTAAGGAGATGGACAGTAAGTGATTTGAATAAAATACGGATTTGTAAAGTATGAAGGCGTCGTAGACGATACATAGACATTCTGACTTTAAACCGGCACAACGACATTATGCTTATGTCTGCTAATGAACACATTTGTATTACTGATGTACGGTCCTATCATCATATGCTCTCAAAAGAAGTGAAGTACACTTATGTTGTATTGTGACATATTAAATGTGATAAAACGTACAACAAGCTGTTGATCAAGATTATTCAAGTTGGCCATTCCTTACGTTACTGTTTAGACTGTTGTCTATTATATCAAAATACCTTACAAGACCAGTGCAGCACATTAATATACTCGTTACCCAATAGCCTTCAATAAGTATAAGGTAACAGTATAAAGTGGTGGCCAGTATACACGGGATTTCGTTCTACCCACAAGATTTTATCAAAACGATACTACTGTCCCTAGCCACATCTACAAATTTTCTGAATAAAAATTTCTGCGCAACCTATGCCAACCGGTTTTCTTCAAACTAGGGCCGGCAAGAAGAAACTTAAAGAGTAAACAGCACACTTCAATCATAATATTTGCTGAACTTTACCAACAGAAGTTCGTATTTTCTTCATCAACATTTTTGAGACGAAAGTTATCATCACTCGACGCAGTTCCAGGTTGGATTCGTCAGGAAAAATTAAAGTAATCAAACAACATTTCTGCAGTCAAAACGAAGTACATTCATTCAATCAGCAAAACAAGATGGATAGTTCTACATGTGGGAGCAATCTGCATCGATGAAATTTCGCTCTACCTGTTGCATATGTTGGAGGCAACAATACTGTCACGTGCATTTATACTTCGGAGGAAGGATCATAAAAAGATAAGTGGACTAGTTTGTTGTAGCCTTAGTCTTACACAATTCTATAGTAGAGCCTTTTTGTTTATTTGTTTTATGTTTGTTGTGGTTAGAAGGGAGGACGGTGTGGGACCTTGATAAGCAGAATTACATCTCATCTTCAGACGGGTCTGCAATCAAGGGTGTCAGTAGGGAAATTTATGCAATATTTTCTCAAAGAGGCCCGGCTCAAAATGCTGTGTGGAAAGCGCTCTTTGTGAATATACTATATTTACTTTATGTTATAGACGTGCTGTCCTGTTTTTTCACTGTTGTTTGTATTTGTCAGTTGTTTTTTTAAATTTAGTTTTCTGCATTTTTGTACGTCTACTGTTGGTCTTCTCTATCTATCATTATGTTGATATATGGATTTTATGTTGTAAATTCGTCTTGTCTAGTCTAACCTTAAAGTGTAAGCATACATTTCAAACATTATCCTTTTTTCTACATCTTAGTATTTTCTTCTGTTGCTACACTATTGTACTACGTGTTCTGTCTGCTAGTGTACGACACTAATTTTTTTGTTTGCATTGATTACTTGCTAAGTCACATTTGCAGAGTACTGAATTTTAACGAATTGGCATTGGTGCTGTTTATCGCTCATCAGTACCCATATTCAAATTCAGACTAAGTAACTTATAAATATATATATATATATATATATATATATATATATATATATATATATATATATATACATATACATACATACATATATATATATATATATATATATATATATATATATATATATATATATATATATATATACTTAAACTTACATAATGTCTAGTCTGGAGCATTTTATCCAGCTAGGTAAAGAGATGGGAATGCAAGGCCAAGAGCTTAAAGAGTTTGCCATGGAGCAACTGGAAAGAGAAGAAAAGAAACTGGAAAGGGATGAGAGAGCAAGAATGAGAGAGATCGAAAAAGATGAACGAATTCAGTTAGAAAAAATATCAGAAAAGAAAAGACAAGAAGAATTTGAAGAAAAGAAAAGACAAGAAGAATTTGAAGAAAAGAAAAGACAAGATGAAATGGCAGAAAAGAAAAGACAAGATGAAATGGCAGAAAAGAAAAGACAAGATGAGATAGATTTAGAGGCTAAGAAAGCCCAATTTCTGCATGAAGAAAAAATGGCTTCTCTAGAGTTGGACAGACTCAAATTGGAAGCTAGTAATAAACAGAGTAATCAAGAAGGTGCAGGTTTGGTCAAGAGAGAACATGCTTCATCATTTAAACTTCGCTTACCTAAATTTAATCAAAATATAGACGACATTTCGTGCTTCCTAAACCGATTCCAGACAGTGTGTGAGGAATACAAACTGGAAAAATCATCATGGGTGATACATTTAATGTCATTACTGACAGGTGAAGTGTTGACAGCTGTGTCAACAATGGATGAGGAAAACATAAAATCTTATGAGGCAGCTAAAACATTACTTTTAAGAAAGTATCAATTAGACGAGAATGGATACAGGCTAAGATTTAAAAAACTCACACCCGAAAGCAACAAGGACTTTAGTGAGTTCATTTCAACTATAAAGTTATGCTTCAATCGTTGGATTGAGTTGGCTAAAATCAAACATACATATGAAGACTTGATGGACCTTATTTTGAGAGACAAAGTACTTTCCTCCATTAGCCCTGATTTTTTGGCCTATTTACATGAACGGAAGCCAGAATCGTTACAATCCCTTGAGTTGTTAGGGCGCCAGTTTATGACGGCACACCCAGGGAAGAGTGTGAACAACTCTACTATTAAAGAGGCATTACCTGTTGCATCAGCTCATTCTGTGCAGATAAACAACCCTAGAGCTCGATCGCAAAGTATGGATCGAAATTTTGGCAGGAATAATGACCGAAATAGTGGATCTTTCCAAGGACGGTACAATTTTGGCAATCAACCTTATCAATATCAGAGAAACTCCCAACGATATTTTGATGGAAATAGACCATCACAGGGTTACTTTCAATCTAACAGAGGTTGGCGTAGATCTGATAATACCTACATGAACAGAGGAGACAGATCCTATTATACAAAGAACAACCAAAACTCTCCTCCATCTCAACACTGCCCAGGTTGTACGTGTCCTCAACATTCTAATAATCCTCAGAATGGCAGAGAGAGTCGGAATTATTACCGGGGTAATAACAACTTTAATCGCTCTCGGAGCGTGGATCGAAAAAACTCGAACTGGAGTCATAATAGTAACATGGGAGCAGTTAATCCCAATGGGGAAAACACAAATATTGCAAATGCGTGTGAGGCTGATTTATTTAATCCATCAAATTGTTCAGAATGCAGCACTCTGTTTCAGCCGGATGTGGTCTCTAGACTTTCCTGCGGTCATCCTGTGCCCGCGTTAGTACCTGCATTAGCCTCTCATGATGGGAAAGGCTCGCTAATGTTTCACAGGGGTTTTTTAAATAATCAACTAGTTTCAGTCTTGCGTGATACAGGTTGCACAACTGTTGGAGTACGCACATCGTTGGTAGACCCATCTTGCTGCACTGGGGAGAATGTAAAATGTGTCCTATTTGGGGGCACGGCAGAATTCTATCCTGTGGCCATTGTGCACATTGATACACCATTTTTCTCAGGTCAAGTGAAAGCATGTTTATTACAGGAACCAATTGCTGACATAATCATGGGCAATATTGTGGGTATAAAAGCGTGTTCACCCCAAGATATAGAAATCTGGGAACGTCAGCATATACTACACGCTAATATGGTCATTACAAGAGCACAGGCACGGGCTCAAGAGGAAGAAGAAATGACTAACAATCATGACAAGGAGGAAGATCAACATCTTATGCCGATGTTAACGAAGACATCATTTATTGATATGCAAAAGAAGGACAATTCTTTGAAAAGATTTTTCAAATTGATAAAATCAGATGATGTTGATTGCTCAGAAAGGTCACAACCTTGGTATACAAATAAAAATGACATATTAATTCGTAATGCTAGAGATGCTACATTGGTACAGCAGCAAATTATGGTACCAACCAATATTCAACCTTACATTCTCAGACATGCGCATGATAGAAACTGTGCAGGCCACATGGGCTTTGCTAGGACGAAATATAGAGTCTTACGGCATTTTTATTGGCCTGGAGTAGTCAGGGATGTCAAATTATTTTGTCATTCGTGCAAGACATGCCAACAAGTGGCTACAAAGGGTGCTTATCATAATGCACCTATACAGGCTGCGGATATTTCGGTGCAACCATTTGAAAAAATGGCCATAGACTTAATAGGTCCACTGTCAGTTCCGTCAGCCAGAGGTCATAGATATGTCCTCACCTGTATTGATATGTGCACCAGGTGGCCGGAGGCAATACCTCTTAAATACATTGCTACCACCGATGTGGCTGATGCACTATTCCTCATTTTTACGAGAGTGGGGTTCCCTGACAATATTTTATCAGATAGGGGAACACAGTTTGTGTCAGATGTCATGTCGCATGTCATGAAACTATGCAATATTGATAGATCTCTTAGCTCTGATTATCATCCTATGTCCAATGGCATGATAGAACGTCTAAATAAAACGCTGAAACAACTACTGGGAAAAGTGACCACGACGTATCCACAAGACTGGGATAGAGTGCTCCCAGCAGTGCTGTTCGCTTATCGGGAAGTCCCAAACGAACACACTGGGTTCTCACCTTTTGAGCTCATGTATGGTGCTCCACCACGAGGACCCATGTCGATAATAAAACAATTACTTACAGGTTCGGAGATGACTCAGGAATGCCAGTCATCCTATGAGTATGTGGTGAATCTACGAAAGACACTTATAGACGCTTGGAAAATAGTGACTGATTCATCTGAAAAGGCAAAAGAAAAAGCTAGATCTCTTCAAAACCGTTGGAAAAAGTTAAGGAAATTACTTCCGGGAGACAAAGCTTATTTCCTGCTACCAACGAGAGAGAATAGCCTTCTCATTTCGTGGAGTGGTCCATATGAAATTATTTCAAAATTGACAGATGTTGATTACATTCTTGACGTGAAAGGCAAGAATAAAACCTTTCACATCAACATGCTCAAACAATTCCATGATAGACCTGAATATCTCAAGCCTATCTTAGATGCTGTTAATGAAGTAATCACTGATCATCCTTCATCTTACTCTTCATTGTCAGTGATTCAAGAAGAACCCACTTCTTTTCATGATGTACCTTTGCAACTTCCTGTCATGTCTCTTTACCCGACAGAATCATGGGTAAATGTATCTATTTGTCCGGATCTATCCAACGAACAACAATCTCAAATTCTTTCTATTCTAGAGTCATATCAGCAAGTTCTGTCTAATATTCCAGGCTGAACGTCTATAATCACTCACGATATTAGACTCACAGATCACAAACCTATTAAATTAAAGCCTTACCCTATCCCTATCCACTTTCAGGATCAGGTTGAAAAAGAATTAGGTCAAATGTTACAGCTTAACATTATTGCTCCATCAGAGTCTGCTTATTCTTTCCCAATGGTTATAATCAAGAAGAAGGATAATAATATCAGATTATGCATGGATTTTCGTAAACTCAATTTCATAACGGAGTCTGACGCAGAGCCAATGCCAATTCTTGATGAATTACTGTCAAAACTTTCTAAAGCAACCTACTTTAGCAAATTTGACTTAGCCAAGGGATATTGGCAAATACCTCTCACGGAAAAAGCAAAACCTTTCACTGCTTTCGCTACCCCTAAGGGCCTCTTTCAGTGGAATTTCATGTGCTTTGGCTTGGTAAACGCACCAGCGACTTTCGTGCGGATGATGAGGAAACTATTTTCTCATAAGTCTGATATCATCTCCTATATAGATGACATTTGTTTGTTCCACAACTCTGGGACGAACATGTTTTGGGATTGAAATTTCTTCTCGAAATTCTTCGCGCTAATAATCTGACAGCGAATCCTTCGAAAGTTCACATAGGTTTCAAAGAAATTTATTTCCTAGGTCACAGAGTGGGCCATGGATTTCTGAAAACTGAGGATAAAACTATCTCGAAGATTCTTAACCTATCAATTCCTAAGACTAAGAAGCAGGTGCGGAGTCTTCTCGGCCTTATACAGTTCTACAATAAATTTATGCCTCATTTATCTTCAGTTACGTCAGTTCTATCTGAGTTAACTACAAAAAGCTCCCCTAATAGAATTGTCTGGACGGAGGCCTGCAACATAGCTCTAGTCCATTTAAAGCATTACTTTTCATGTGCACCAATTTTAAAACTCCCTGATCCTCATCTCCCATTTATTCTCAGGACAGACGCTTCGATGTACGGTATTGGTGGCTCCTTGATGCAAGAAGTAGATGGAATGCTTCATCCGGTGATGTATGTGTCGAGGAAGCTCACAAAGACAGAAACCAGATATCCAATTATTGAGCGCGAGCTTCTCGCGATCATATGGGCTGTCAAAAAGCTTCAGCGTTACCTTCTTGGTTCTCGTTTCATCATCGAGACAGACCAGAAGGCCCTGTCGTTCCTTCAAAAGTCCAACATGAAAAACGCACGATTCGCACGTTATGCAATTAATTTGCAAATATATGACTATATCATTCGACCTATTGAGGGCAAGTCCAATGTGCTTGCAGATGTTCTGTCGAGATGTACACAGACAGACCTGCCCAATTCTCAAGGATATGACATTGCTGCGACCCATTGACCAAGGTACACTGCTGATAGTCTACAGATACCTCGCTAACTTAAAAACGCTATCTTGACAATATCCATAACCAGATACATATTACCATCGTTATCAAGAGAAACAACTCAAGTCATTTGAAGACAAGATAAGAGACGTTTTGTATGGATACATTCAAATTGTTTCACACTACATCAAGTTCCATGAACAGTACACAGGATCTGATTTCCGGACAGTCATGACGTATGCGGTAAAGGAACCAAATCAAACAGTATCTCAGATAAACAGTATAAGGCTCTTTGTCATATCTTAATGGCAATCCTTCACAAAATGACTGGGATGCAGAACTTTATAAAGATCATATTTCCTATTCCAACAACCGAACTTCAAAATGTTGGGCTCAGAGACTGTGACACTCAAGAGGCAACATATGAAAAGAAATCTCACACAAGAAGCAATCGATTCGATACGCCTATGGAGAACTTCGCCATTTGAACATTCTTTTTTGTTATTACTTAAACCAGTTATGTGTCTCTAAAGTGCTAAAATTACAAATAGTAATCTTTCACACTAATGAAAGATAAACCTATCATTGATGACACTCAGTAACTTTAGTTAATCAGTTTTACACAATGCTACAGACAGCACACACAGGATCATGTGGACAGTTACATTAACATAATTATTATACTTACTTAATACTATTTAATTAGTTAGATCTTTCATTTCATCCATCTTTTAATTAAATGCATTCAGATATTTCATTTTCCAAAACTTCACAATTTCATTATCATATTTCTTCACATTTTCATTGATTTTTCTCATTTTTCCATGGTGCTGACTACATTCCATAGACTGTTGCTCAGGTATGACATAGACTGGACGGTAACTTCTCGCATTTTCTAAAAATGACTTCCTATATGGAAAACTTTCAGTTTTCGCTGGGGGGCGGGGTAAAAGTGTTACCTATCATTTTGCTCACAGGCTTGTAATTCATCGCTGTGCACAATGGAGCAGAACGCGAATACGCTTCGAGTGTAAAAGCGTGCGAGTTGTGGAATGTGTGTGACACAGGTATTTAGTGTATGACGTGGACAGGGTCTGCTGCAGGGGGAACGAAGGTTATCGTTAGGACAGTTGAGTTTGGCTTGTGTTTTCGAAGTGTACGGATATTTATGTGAGAGCGACAGACCAGTGTTTATTGTTATAAAATATTTCAGAGTCAGGATAATTTACTCAATTCATTATGATGTGTGCCTGATTGTATGTGGCTTAAGGAGATGGACAGTAAGTGATTTGAATAAAATACGGATTTGTAAAGTATGAAGGCGTCGTAGACGATACATAGACATTCTGACTTTAAACCGGCACAACGACATTATTGCTTATGTCTGCTAATGAACACATTTGTATTACTGATGTACGGTCCTATCATCATATGCTCTCAAAAGAAGTGAAGTACACTTATGTTGTATTGTGACATATTAAATGTGATAAAACGTACAACAAGCTGTTGATCAAGATTATTCAAGTTGGCCATTCCTTACGTTACTGTTTAGACTGTTGTCTATTATATCAAAATACCTTACAAGACCAGTGCAGCACATTAATATACTCGCTACCCAATAGCCTTCAATAAGTATAAGGTAACAAACTACTAGGATATTTTTGCTTTGAAACATGGCAGGGTTTTGTCCTCATTATCATATATATACATATGTATTTATAATCTAACATCGGTTGCAAAATTATTCATTTTCTGGTGCATTTTACAAAACTAACACAAACATCACCATGTTATGAATGCTATAATATTTATAACTATAAGGGATATAACACATATTTTAAATGATTATCATTCACAGCATTTCTAATACACATAGCCTAAAAAATAGCATCTGATTGTACCTTTCATGCAAAGCTCTGGTCAGAAAAAAGTCCTCTGCCAGGTAACGACCATACCAAGCAAGGCCATTTGCTTGATCCAGCAATGCTTTCTTAAAGATGTAGGACATGCCAGTCACACAACACAGACCCAAAAAATTGAAGGATAAATAAAATCTGGCCATTGATGAGCCAAAGTAGATCTGAAAAGTGCATATGAAAGACTAGGGTATGAATGCTGTGACAAAGGAGATATGAAAAATGCATATGAGAGAGCAGGGTATGATTCTGTGAAAGCAGATTAGCCTGCCTCAACATCTGTCAGTAAATATAACATACTTTAAGAATCCAAACATTTATACAGATGTTATGGTCCTTCACGATTTTAGGTACTATATTTCCTGCCTTTTAAGACTCACTGGAATATAAGATGTACCCATAATTTAGCTAGATTTTTTTGGACAACATTAGAAGACCTTATTCATTATTTTGCATATATAATATTGCTTATATTCTTTTTAAATTAAAGCATTTTACTGTACATCTGACTGGTTTACAATACCACATCATTAGCTATCGCAAATATTTGTTATCATCTGAAGGTTTAAATATAAAAGATAACAACATGCTTGTTTTTACAACCACAACCATTACCTTTTATAAGATGCAGTATGATTTTTTTTGTTTTTCCCATAGATTTATGGGGGAAAAAATTGTCTCTCATACGGAGACAAATTTGGTAATCAAAATATTTTGGCCCAGAAATCTAGACCGCAGAAGGTAATCATGCCCCATAGAAGTTCAGCCACTTGTTTTTTGTAAGAGGCTGTCATCTGATGTTCTTTACTGCTCTTGTATAGTCTTCCTGGCTTCAAATGTCCTTCCTCCATATTTATCATGTAATATGACACATTACCTAAACTGTAGGGTCGAAGTGGTTTAGAGATATAGTGTCCACCTCAATTTCTAGAGTTATTAGGTTCGATTCCCAGTTGAGGGAATATAATTTATGGAAATTTTTTTTCAGAACCAGTTGTCCTAATGTCATACTTTTCCCTGGTCTCCTGGGCAGTGAGATCAGGCTGTAAGGCCGCTACCCTGGCAAAATTTAAAAATTACAAACCTACCCACAAAAATATTTATAGAATGTGTGATTCCTATATACCACACATTGGTATTTTCACTGGTGCTAAAGAGTTCGTGCACTGTGCTGAGATCCTCCTTGTGTGATCTAAGGGAGGAGATCGGAGCACTAATGGAGTTGCCTGTGCAATGAAGATAGTCCTTAAAACCAAACCAAACTTGTAATCTGCACGTCTCCCTGGAAATTCTTTTTAATGTTTCTGCCATTACAAATAAATATTTTTGATGTTTTGAAGCACAGTTTCAGTGTTATTTGCTCCACCAATGGTATACTTAACAATGTTTTGGTGAACTATATTTCAGTTGTTTTTCTCACTAGCTCTGCAGACTTACAGCAATGCTGATTACAAACAAGATATTTGAAGATAGGTTGTTTGGTTTCACTCAAATTTTATGTACTTTAAGACTCATATTTTGGCAATAAAATTTGGCTATCATCAACATCATAATATGCCACAGAATCATTTAATTTATTTCTACATAATATCTGCTGTTGATTTTTCCATACCATATTGTCAAACTATGTATTAAATTTGTGAACTATGAGAAACATATGATAATATATACCATAAAGTGAAACACTGAAATCTCTAAATGTTCATCATTCAAGACTTTAACCTGTAAATAAATAAACAACACACAAAGGTATATTATCAGGCGCTCAGTGAGAAATAAAGAAGTAGAATGACTAGACAACAGAAAAATAACAGAAGTGATAGGCTTACCGGAAATCGAACCAGGACCTTCCGAATGGCACCCACTGCCTAGCCACGGGAGTGAATCACCACTATCCACTCTGCCAGCTAAGCATTACAAAAAATAATGCTTCGCCGACAGAGGTCTAGCACGACCCCTCACGTTACCCGGATATGTACCTAATGACGACCCAGACTAATTATAGACGCAATCACTTCTGCAGTTTCACTATTAAACAGTATAGGCCAGATTACACAAGACAAAGACCTTAATACTGTGTCTAGTAAATGATAGAAGAATGAGAATAAGTAAAGGACAGAAGGTAGGTTTTTGTCACCTTATCTTTTCATACTCCTCATGGACGATGTCATCAAGGCATGTAAGGAGAGAACAAGAAAGTATTCAGTGGGGTACTGGAAGATGAGACAGGTCTGTATTTCAGAGCTGGCATTTGCTGATGATGTTGCCCTGATTGCTAAATCAGAGGCACATCTCCAATCCAACCTGCAAGTCTAGAAGGAAGAGCTGGAGAAGAGAGGGATGGTCATAAGCAGCTCTAAAACAAAATCCATGGTGATATCACGAGAAGAAAGAAGACATCAGATTAAGCTGGGAGAACAGGTCCTGGAGCAGGTCGACCACTTTAAATACCTAGGAGCTATTATAGACCAAAAGGGTTTCATCAAAGAAGAGTTGGCCACATGAAAAGCAGCAGCTGGAGACTTTTTCAGGCCATAAATCAAGGATTCCTCAGCAAGAGAGAGGTTGGTAAGAAAACGAAGATGGCTGTATACCGCTTTACCTATGTCCCAGACTTGACATATGGATGTGAGTCATGGGCAATGACTACAACCCACAAAAGCCAGATCCAAACCTCAGAAATGAGGTATCTGAGGAAGGTGGTTGAAGTAACAAGAAGAGACATGGTCCGCAACCAGACGATATGTCAAGGCCTAAAATCCCACCCCCTGCAGACCCAAGTAGAACAGTCCCAACTAAGATGGTTGCAGAATGGGAGAAGATCAGCTACCACGACAAGCATGGGAAACAAAGAGCCAGGGATCCAGACCCCCAGAGTCCGCTGGGAGGACAACATTAGACAATCTTTGAAGGACCGAGGACTAGAATGGAACCAGGCCGGGAGGAAGACAGCTGATAGAATAGTCTGGCGCTCTCTCTTCCAAACCTCTACACCTTACGGTAGAAGGGGAACAACTAAGTAAGTATAAACATATAAGGAGGGTAAACCTGAGGCCTGTATACAGTAAATAAATAAACAAACAACACACAAAGGTATGTTTATAAGACTTTAACCCGTGTCGTTCAAACTGGTCTCTAAGGAGACAAAGAAAGAATATGATTACTGCTCTCAGGCCTGTCATACTGGGTGACTAACATACGTGTGCAAGGGGCTGGCAACCTCATCATGCAAAAAAGAATTGCTACAGCAACCATAGCTGTGGGAACATGTGCTTTGACACAGGCATCCTGCAAGGGGCCAGTTGTTGTGGCTCCAAGCTTCATAAAGAGAAAAAAGGGTGATGATGATCATCTTCATCATTCTTCTTCGTACACTCTCAGACATCAACTTAAATATGTTCAAAGAAAGCAGTGGTCAGCCTGAGGTTATTTCTATCTCCATAGAGATTCTCATTATTCAAGACTTTAACCAAAAAGGAAGCCGCCTGCAGAACTGTCGACAAAAGAAACTCTCAGAACCTTTTAGATTGACAGTGGAATCCCAGGCAAGAAAGTCTGCTTTCACTAATGATATTCTTCGTGGTTATGAACTGGATGATGAGATTCACAACAGAATGACAGAAAAGAGGAACACAATGGACATTTGACACACAACTACAAGATTGTGAATGTGCAGATGACAATCTTCTACCATATAAGCAACAAGCCATGCAGAAAAAGACAAACAGGCTAACTTCAGAAGCAGCCCAAACAGGGCTACAAATCAATGTAAATATAACAACATAAATGAGAACTAATAAAAAGCAAATACATCCAGTAAAAAACAAAAAAAATCAAAGGTTAGAGAACTGAGGAAGTGAACAACTGTAAAGACTTGACTTCCAGAGCAAGATGTCACTTGATTATTTTATCACCAAATAATATTTGAGAAAAAAACAATTGTGCAACAACTACCTTCTCAACAGTGGATCCAAATCCTGGACTGTCTGTGGTGAATGGAATCTGATGAACTAATGCAACATTTGACTTTTGCAGCTTGCTGGCCATATCAAATATGATTTCATTGGATGCTAAAATTTAGAATTACAAAAAGAACATTCATGATACTTCTAATGTTACTGTCATTAATGCTCAATTTCAACAGCATTTCTTCATTAAAGTAAAATTACAATGTGCTAAAACTTTTTATTAAAAATCACTAACTTGACTTGACTTGACACTGTCAATGAGCATCAGCTCTTGGTGACCTTGATGCCATTATGTGGTATTGCACAATCCGTATAACCTTGTTGTGGGCTGCCATAAAGTGTATTGTCTATAGATGGGTTGTGTGGCAGAAGGAGTTTTCTCATTCCCTGGAGGGCAGGGCACAGTAATAGATGGTGTTCTACTGTCTGTAATGGGTTGGGGGCATTGTCTAGATTTTGTTATATTTTGTGAGCACATTCTGTTTCTGTGGTCATTTAGTGTAAAGACCTGTTCTCAATCTGAAGAGTTTGGTTTGATGTTCAATATGGTTGATAGCATCTTCCTTATTTGGGGCTGTTAGGTGTATGAAGAGGCTTCATCCTGTTTTCGCTTGTGCCCACATGTTCAGCTAATGTTCTTTACAGTTGTTTTCTATCATTTGTTTTATTGTAATCATACTCAATAGTTGGTCAATTTGTGCTCCCTTCTTTGCTATATCAGCTGCTTCATTCAATAAGATGCTTATGTGGCCAGGTATCCATTTGTTACTGATATTTCTTATATGTCAATTTTTGAGAGAATTGATGAGATCATTCAATGTATGCTGACCACTGTATTATGAATCATGCTTATAACGTGGATTGAATGGCATGGGCTTGTCAAATACAATTCTTTTCAATAATGGACTTCCAACAGCTGGTAAATTGGGTCCACAAATATGACATGTTTATTCACGTATACATCAATCATGTTCATCAAACGAATGGCAATAAAAAGGCATCTATCGAATCTCCTACCCTCCTGGTAACATCGTCACATATCTGGCCTGTGTACTAAAGTGCCGATTAACGGTTAAACACCCAAGTAATGACAACCAGAATATGGAGATTAAAATAGATTACTCCCGTAAAATTCATCTGCATAAACATTGTACTTGCATATATGATATGGCATCTTCTTGAATAAAGTGGTGTCCTTCTCAAACTCTTAGCCACGTAGTAGAACTGTTAAATCTTCATAAAAACATGGCAGTAATAGCATCTACGCCTAGCTTCGACGGATTCTTACAACAGAAGGCCTCGATTAACGGACTGCATAAATTATCACAGCACAATACTACGTCATAATCACTTAGTGACGTCAATCTTACATCGCGTTCACTTATAATTAACAATGGTGCAAAAATACATCATGTTGGCCCCAGATAGAATTGTTGCCGCGTATATTGAACTGCTAACAAAACTAAGTGTGGTCAACATGTAAAATACATTAAAATCTGCCTTAACACCATTGCATGTAGTTTTCTGTTCCATACAAATTCATAATCTTCTGGCATATTTCTTGAACATTCTAGACAGTACTGATTGAGTTAGTTTGCTAGTTGTCTATTGTCAAAAGGGCAGCCTGTGCGTTTGAGACTACATTATCATTTGGTTCTATTTCATTTGATTCAAACAGTTCAAAGATTTTAGTTAAAGTTTTCTAGATGGTGAATACTTCTACTTCGTAGTTTGTGCACCAGGTACCACAGGGGCCTGCAATTTTGATTGGTTCTTCTGTATTGGGTGAAATGGTAATGGTTTTGTTTTTTAAAGGTCCAAAACAAAGAAAGAAAATCTTGACTTATACTCAAAAATATACAATAGTTTTAGTGACAGCAGTATTTGTGACAGTATTAATAGTGACAGACAATGAGCAGAAGAGTTGGTAGCAGTAAGACAATGGTAGCAATGGTAGTTGTCTATCATCTCCCTTCCCTTCTTGACTCAAGGAACATGGGGTCCCCAGTGATGTAGTGTATAAAGGAAGCAAATGCCAAAGGACAGCATGTGCTCTTCCTGCAGTAGTTTATTTTTATTTTTAAATGACCAACCTTCAATCCTGCTAGCGCTAATCCACACATACTCATACTTTGCTGCATCATAGGCTGGGACCATATTCTGAACCATGGGATTCACAATATCTGTTCTGCTTCCTGCAACTGAAATATCATTATACAATAACATCGCATTACCACCAGGATAATAAGTATTGTGTCCCAATGCAGTCAAATCTATTTATCATCACCACCATCATAATTTTCCTCTGCGCTCCTTACTTACCATGGAGCCACCATTGTAGCTGGTTCCCTTGTAGGAAGCCTGCACCATGCATTCACGTGCTCATACAGTTGTGGTTTCTGTGTCAATTTTTTTCACATGATGAGGTTGCCAGCCTCATCCCCAATCTCATATTAGTTGTGCCTTGCATGACATACCTGAGAGAGCAGCAGTTCTATTCTTTCTTTGTCTCTTCAAAAAACCCCGGGATCTTACTTACTTAGTCATCCCTCTTCTACCGTGAGGTGTAGAGGGTTGGAGGAGGGAGCACCATACCATCCTATCAGCTGTCTTCCTTCTGTTCTGGTTCCAATGTAGTCCTCGGCCCTTCAGAGATTGCCTAATGTTGTCCTCCCAGTGGACTCTGGGTCACCCTCGTCGTAAATTTATTTTGAGAGAAAGAGTCTTAGAAATGGTGGTCCTGTTTAGAGTGGAGAATGGTGGTGAAAAGCTCAGTGATAGAAAATGTAGAGAGTAAATAGTTGCTTCACAGAGTGCTGGGGAGAGTAAGGACAGACTTATTTACGACAAATTGTTCCTCTCAATCTTCTCTTCACTCTCCTGGTCAAACAATTATTTGCCAGTTTCCAGACACACATCTGCGCTCACACCGGTTTGGTGCTTCAAACACACAGACGCACGTGAATACAAACTATATTAAACAAATAGGGGAAATTTTGGGCTTTGGGTATTCCAACACAGTACTAAATAAGTTTATGATGTTTATTAACCTTAAAAAATCGAATCACAAACAAATATCAAGTGTTACATAAAAAAAATATCATACGTGCAGAAAATACAAATAACAAGGTGAGAGGAGTGAAGAAGATTGGTATCGACTAAGCCCTTCCCGCTTGTATTAGACAAAGATAAACCCAGTCCAAAGATAGATAGTTATCAGGAACATAGGTAATGTAACCCAACAGTGAATTTAATTACTCTGAAAGAGGTGTTACAATATTAGGTATGGGTGGTAGAAAAAAATCCTGTTATTCCGGGGGGGGGGGGTGGAGTAAACAGAGTTAACAAAATATCCCACTTAAAGGAACAATGCAGGGTATACAGAAAATGTATTACCCGGTAGGCAAGTTAACAAAATGGTTTTTTTCAAGAAATCTGTCATTCATGCACGCGCGTGAGGGCCTACACTCATATACTCACACACACTTACCGATTGCAGCATCAGACAATCCATAGAATTATATAAACAGCAATTACACTCTTGACATATGAAAATGTCTAGTACTTCGATGTCCCGCCCAAGATGTAGCAAGGTTTGCTGATAGCAAATATTCCCCCTTATCGCCGGACTTGAAGCCTAAGAGTTCTTGTGTTTTATTATATAAAAAGGAGTCTATGGGACGGCACTGACACAATTCAACACAGGGGTGAGGATGGAGTGGCCTCTTTAATTTCGCTCTGGTGGTAAAATTCCTTCAAGGCGTGATGATAGCAACTGACCGGTAGGTTTTAAATCCAGTGAGGAAAAACTAGGCCCAGTCACAATTCAGGTAAATATGTACTCTCTCACAACAGAGCAGTTGTTACGTGCAGTCTTTGATATCTTACAATATTATACATTGGTATACTTGTTATGTTCGCAAATATTTTGTAAACAAAATAGGTAATTTTTTAGTGCTTAAGGGAAAGTCATTATTGAGTTACTTCCCTTGAAAGTTGTGCCGTCTCTTCGATCGAACTCCGCGGATGAATCCATTTTACTGCGATTTATTCGTTGTTTGGGTAATAATAGATTGTTCTTGCTTCAGAATATCTATGGCCTGAATTTATGTGTATTGTTTGTCTGAGTAGGACGAGTCTGTCTTATATCTGTATATCTTTACATATCTAAGTCGAACTATATGTTCTGTTGTCTCTAGGGAGGTCAAAGGCTATTCGGCGGATGTGTCGCTAGAGGGTGGTGTGATTTGGCTTCGTCCTGATGGGGACTGTTTTTTCTATGTCGGCTTGTCGCCGGGGAAAAAGTGATCTCAGTATTTGTGGGGAAAGTGATAGTCGTCTAGACCTATCGTGTATGCTTTACCCCAGTGTTTATTCGTATTGCCAAGGAATGGCAGAATCATATTTCTGATACCAAGGTAATAATAGATACTCTTATGAACTCTCTCGTACGAAGCCACCATTTTCGATAGGTACGATTTGAATGTCTAAGAGAATATATTTGACTCGATGAAAACGACTTCGATTCCTAGCAGCACTATACCCTGTGGAATGCAGTCAATTGTTCATGACCAAATCTACAGAGCAATGAAAGATTTAATGAATGACTAACTTTAGGACAGATTCATTATCTGTATCCAAACGTGAGTGACAGCTCACGGGTGAAGCCATCTTGGAACCAAAACATGTAGTGACTTTCAAGAAGAGAAAAGGGATGCCCGTATTATCGCTTGATTAGTCCAGAGATCACTGCTACACATGAGAACCCATTGCTAGCGGTTCAATATTATTATATGAAAAAACTGTGCTGAACCTTATGTTAAAGAATCTTCGCTAGACGAGATGAGGTAGAAGCCATCTTGGATATTGTTTATAATCTGACGTGCTTTGTCAGTAAACTCAGTTGATATATATATGGGCGATACTGAGTGCTTGGCTACTGACAGTCCATTATACAATTATTCTACATGAGTGCCCATGTAACATTGCAAGACCATTTATCCACTGTATCATGATGTATTATGCCAACCTGTGATTTGTCACTATCTGTGCTGTCGAGTGTGTACGTCCAATTAAACTTTAGTAAAGGTACACAGTCGTTGGTGTCGATGACTTCCAGCCATACATGAGTGTGAGAAAAGAACATTTGTCAACACCACGAACTCTTCCTATCATTCGCACATTATACACTCTATCTATGTCTACACACCACTGCGTAGGTCAAGTTGACATTCCATACTCGAACCACGAGCAACACAACAACACAGTATTTAACTCTGGTGATGTTCGAGCGAGCTTCAGATTTCTCAGCATGTCTCTTGCTCAGGGCAAGGGTCTTGTATTAAGAGTTTATCAACTGATGATGATGATGTCTGCTTCCATCCACTTATATTTATCTTTTGGTGGAGATCACTAACTGGAATAAATAGAGGACTTTATCAACTGGTGGACCAGCTTTCTGGGTTTGACCTCGCAGAAGTTCAGAAGTCAACAGATTACCGATACCAGACCGTTTCCTGTGGCTGATACGACATACTTGCAGTATTGGTTTGCTATTTGTCAACACTTTGTCACGTGACCTGTCAAGTGAATGCAGTATGTAGGTCAGCGTTGTTGACATTTTTACATTAGACATTACAGAGTTTCACAGAACAGTTGGATCAATTCTTGTCAATATTAACAGGAAGACAGTATTAGTGAACTAAGAAGTCCTATTTTCATCGATGGATCTTCTTGTTTTCTATATATGAACTTTAATATTTAAGGCCAGAATGTTTAATTGAATAAAGTGGCAGTTTGTTTATTTTCATAAAAATAACTTTGCCATTACTGTAAAACTGAGCCTATTTTGCAACACATACTATCATACACATAATTTATATATATTTATGTTTACATGTTATTTGTTTGTATAGTATGTTAGTTTCTATGTCAGCGGGTTGTGTTTAAGGTTGGGCGGCGTCCTCTCAACAGAATATCCCACGTCATAGAGGGTCCGTTGTGGGCGTTTTCTATAGGTGCAATTTTCTTGATTGAAAATTTGCTGCGACAACTGTTGCTTTTGTGTTAGCTGTGAAGACTGTAATTATTGTTATTTTTGTAATATTTCTTTGTTCTTTAGTTTTGTTTTGATTTGTTTGTAATTTGTTGGTCTAACCTTTTCTATCTTTCTGTTCTATTCACAATTTATATTCATATACTGTGACGTCATTTGTGTTGTTATTCTTTGCAGATTCAGTGATTATTTTCATTGATTTCCCTATTTGATTTATTTTGATTTCTGCAAACGTTCTTGTATTGTCAGTCCTATTTGTACTTTATGTATTCTGTTGGTTGACATATGTTTTATATAGGTATATTTCATAAGACACAATTGCCTGTGCACTGCACTTGGATTATGGTATAAACCAGTACCTGATTATTATTACTATTATACAAGACCTTATTAAGGCTTGTGACCCACAGATATTGGGATAGTATACTGATTAATCAAGTCATTAAGAACTTGTGGTATTATTATTGGCTCAGGTGATTAGTATTATTGTTAGACATCATGTCTACATTAGAATACTTCATTACACAAGGGAAAGCCCTTGATAAGACTGGTCAACAATTAGAACAATGGGCTGTTGCTCAATATGACCAAGCATTAGCTGCAGAAGAGAAAAAAGCTGCTGCAGAAGAAAGAAAAGCTATGGCTGAAGAGAAAAGATTAGAAAGAGAAGCTGAGGCTGCTGCTGAACAAAAGAAATTGCAGATGCAGGTGGAGGAAAGGAGATTTGAAGCTGAACAAAAAAAATTAGAAAGAGAAGCTGCTGCTGAACAAAAAAGATTAGACAGTGAAGCTGAACAAAACAGATTAGACAGTGAAGCTGAACAAAAAAGATTAGACAGGGAAGCTGAACAAAAAAAATTAGAAAGAGAAGCTGCTGCTGAACAAAAAAGATTAGACAGAGAGGCTGAAGAAAAAAAAGCAATAAGAGAACATGAATTTGAGTTGGAGAAATTGAGATTGACAAGTATGAGTAATGTTAATCAGGCATCTAGTGGTAATGGTAAACCTTCTACTTACAAGGTTAAGGTTCCACCGTTCAATCAGTCCAGTGACGATATTACATTCTGGCTGGATAGATTTGAACGTTCTTGTCGTACACATAATGTGGATAAATCACAATACGCTAATCAATTATCAGAAAACTTGAAAGGTGAATCTTTGACTAGATTATGCCTTGTAGCAGAAGCAGATAAGGATAATTATGATGTCATTAGGGCGGCTTTGATAAAAAAATATCAGCTAAGTGAGGAAGGCTATCGCCTTTTATTTAAAACGATGGTGCCTGAGACGGGTGTAGAATTCTCAGAATTCACTGCAAAGGCACGTCTCACAGTTGATCGTTGGATTGAGCTTTCCAAAACAGAAAAAAAAACGTATGAAGGACTTATGGATTTGTTGCTCAGAGATAAGATTATGTCATGTGTTAACAAACCCTTCCTCGAATTTATACATGAGCGTAAACCCAAATCTCTAAAAGAAATGGAAGAATATTGTTCCCAATATGTCACTGCACACCCCGACGTGACTTTTGGCAATACTAAGATTAAGGAGAGCATGCCAGTTGCTTCAGCAACACCATACAATCCCAATTATTCACACAGATTTCAGGGACCTCAAAACAGATTTGATAAAAAAGGTAACCATAATAGTTATCAAAACCAAGGTAACCAATCATTTCAGGGTTCTTCTTCAAAGAACTGGAGACGACCTGATAGCTCTCGACACAGGGGTGGTCATAATTATAGGAATTTCCGTAGAGGAAGTAATTATAGAAACTATCAGGGTTATCCGTCTTGGAGTCAACAAGATCATAATTACAGAGATACTCATTATAATGAATATGATAATGGTAACCAAGGGAACTATGACTCAAACCCAAAAAGGGGTTACAATAGAGGTAACAATAACTACAGAGGTGATAATAACCGAGGTAGATCTCAAAACAAAAGACATAAACCACATTTTCAGGCAAACTCTGCACAACAAGAGTCCCATGAAGCCTATAAACAGAGTAAAGATAATAATGATGCTAGTAATATGGCATGTGCCGCTTTTGATTTTGGGAGAGCATCTCAGTGCCCCCAATGCAAAACGCTATTTGAGCCAACCACAGTGTCTACTTTAAGCTGTGGCCATCCTCTTCCTGCTCTTCCGGCATCAGTCGCGCATGATGGAAGAGGTTCTCTTGTCTTACATAAGGGTTTAGTGAATAACAATCCAGTCTCTGTGCTATTTGATTCTGGATGCACCACAATTGGTGTTAGGCAGTCACTCGTAGATCCTTCCCGTGCCACTGGACAAGTAGTCAAATGTGTAACATTTGGCGGCACATTAGAGAAATACTCTACTGCTATCATTAGGATTGCTACTCCTTTCTTTACAGGAGATGTACACGCATGTCTTCTTCCGAATCCGATCGCTGACCTCATCATCGGTCGCATTCATGGAGTCAAGGAATGCACTCCGCAACAAATTTCCACGTGGGAAAGGCAAAACATGCAGATTGCTAACGCTGTAGTCACTAGAGCTCAGGCTCTTAATATGCCTCAAACTTCATTTACTGAAGATAATGAAGTGCATAACCAAGATAATCCCTTGGTAATTTCTCGTGACTCGTTTATAAAACAGCAAGAAGATGATCCCACTCTGAAGAAATTCTTCATTCTTGCAACTAAAGGTGATCCGAATAAAGACACAAGTCGTAAATCGTGGATTACAAAGAAGAATGGCGTACTTGTACGTATGGTTCAAGACTCCATTACGTCAAGTCATTCTCAAATCCTGGTTCCCAAGAATTTGAGAGTTAAAATTTTGCAGCACGCTCACGACTCTCAGTGTGCTGGACACATGGGTTTTTCCCGTACTAAGTCAAGAGTCCTTGCGGCTTTCTTTTGGCCATTGGTAAACAAGGACATACGGATTTATTGTTGATCTTGTAAAGTATGTCAGGAAGTTAAATCCAAAGGTCCACGGCATGCTGCACCCATTCAGGCGGCGGACATTCCTATTCGGCCGTTCCAAAAAAAAATGGCCATAGACATAATTGGTCCATTTAAGATCAAGTCTGCCAGAGGACATCAGTTTATCTTGACGTGTGTTGATATGTGCACACGTTGGCCAGAGGCTATTCCTCTGAAGAGCATTACTACTGCTGATATTGCAGATGCTCTTTGGCTTATATTTTCTCGTCTGGGGTTCCCCGGAGAAATATTGTCAGACCATGGCACCCAACTAATATCAGATACCATGTCTCAAGTAATGTCTACTCTGCAGATAGATAGATCTTTAAGTAGTATCTACCATCCAATGTCTAATGGTATGGTCGAACGCCTTAATAGAACACTTAAAAACTTACTGGGGAAGATAACTGAGGATCATCCTCAAGACTGGGACAGAGTTTTACCTGCGGCCCTCTTCGCTTACAGAGAGGTACCCAATTGTTACTACATTGGTGTTTAATGTCATTGTGTTGTGTCATGTGGGGCGATGAAGAGTGCGTGTATCTGGAACAGACACTCACCACAGGTACACACATCAGAAGCAGTCATTGAATCGTGTAAACGCCTGGTGACATTTAATGACGATTTATTACGTCACAGCACGATCACATCAATATACAGTTTGAATTACAACACGAACACGTAGGCATTAATATAAAGTTCACAGTGAAAAATACACGCTATCCCCAGCGCTCAACAGACTGCACTCCTGGCAGTTAATAATATCTTGGCCTATAATACCATAAAGTTCACAGTGAAATATACACGCTATCCCCAGCGCTCAACAGACTGCACTCCTGGCAGTTCATAATATCTTGGCCTATAATACCAGCTTCACCACAGCTTCATAAATACTTAATATGGCCTCATAAATACATAATATGGCCTGTCCCAATCCTGGACTCATAATAGCTTCATCACAGCTTCACAAATACATAATATGGCCTGTCCCAATCCTGGACTCATAATAGCTTTCACCACAGCTTCATAAATACATAATATGGCCTGTCCCAATCCTGGACTCATAATAGCTTCATCACAGCTTCATAAATACATAATATGGCCTGTCCCAATCCTGGACTCATAATAGCTTCATCACAGCTTCATAAATACATAATATGGCCTGTCCCAATCCTGGACTCATAATAGCTTTCACCACAGCTTCATAAATACATAATATGGCCTGTCCCAATCCTGGACTCATAATAGCTTCATCACAGCTTCACAAATACATAATATGGCCTGTCCACACAGCAAAACATTAAGTCGACATTATTCAAAGCACTACGTAGGCATACATCCCCGAAAAACACACACAGACAGCGTTGACCACTCCCTGGTCCAACGCTCCGAATCCCTCTTCTCCTCTCCGGGATCACACACTCTAGTCCCGCCAAAAAACCCAAAACGAGACTCCGCTGTTTTTTGAACACAGCTCAAAAACAGTACAGAATAAATACATCTCAGCATTTGAGATAAAAGCGTTCGCACGCTTTCCTGTACTCTGTCACTCAAAAATAGAAGGAGATATTTCTATTATAAAGTTAAACAAGCCTCCGCTTAATTGAGCGCACAAGTACCGTAACTCACAATCTACCATGCCCAAAAACATATTCAGAATTACTGCCCCTCTCATAGGATCACTCGTTACACCAATGAACATACGGGATTTTCTCCCTTTGAACTCGTCTTTGGCGCGCGTCCGCGTGGCCCTATGTCGTTGCTTCACGACCTCATAACATCTGACAATATTGACGATGACACAAAGTCATCCTATGAATATGTCATCGCGTTGAGACAAAAAATTATCGAAGCATGCAAATTAGCAACTTCTTCTTCTGAATTTGCGAAACAGAAGGCAAGGCAATTTGCCAATAAGAAGAGATGCTTACGACAACTTTGTCCTGGTGACAAAGCATTTGTATTACTACCTTGTAGGGAAAACAGATTACTTATTTCTTGGAAAGGTCCGTACGATATAATATCGAAAATTTCCGATGTCGACTATATTGTCGATATTGATGGGAAGCATAAAACCTTCCACATCAATATGCTTACTGAATTCCATGAACGTCCGGATTATTTGCAACCCATTTTCCAAGCAACGGACAATTCTCCAGTACAACATGGTCATTACTCATCACTGTCCGTGATACAGGATGAGGAAACAAATTTTTCAGATGTAAATCTTCCTCTTCCAATGATCCCACTTCATTCTAGTGAATCATGGAAGAACGTTACTGTCTCTCCTGATTTGTCTCTAGGAGAACAGCGACAAGTTTCAACTATGTTGCAAACATTTCAGGATGTACTCACTGACATCCCTGGACAAACGCATGTCATTGAACATGACATTGTTCTAACTGACCATACTCCTATTAGGGTTAGACCTTATCCTATACCTATACATTTTCAAGCACAGGTCGAGAAAGAGTTGGATGAGATGATAGATTTGAAAATAATCGAACCATCCACCTCTGCATATTCTTCGCCGATGGTTATTGTGCGTAAAAAAGACAATAACATACGTCTTTGCGTTGACTATCGAAAATTGAATCAAGTAACGAAGTTCGATGCCGAACCTATGCCTTTACTGGAAGAGCTACTTACTCGACTCTCCAAATCTCATTTTTTCACTAAACTTGATTTGTCTAAAGGATATTGGCAAGTTCCTTTATCTGAACGCGCCAAACCTCTCACGGCTTTTTCAACACCTAGAGGTTTGTTCCAATGGAATTTTATGCCTTTCGGTCTTATGAACGCACCAGCTACATTCGTACGCATGATGCGCCGAATCCTATCTTATCGGTCAGATGTCATTGCATATCTAGACGACATCTGTCTTTTCAGCGATACTTGGGAAGATCACTATTCAGGGTTAGATGAATTGCTGTCTACTTTGCGCGAGCACAACCTGACAGCGAAACCCTCTAAAGCCTATATTGGTTTTAGCGAAATTTCTTTCCTAGGCCACCGAGTTGGTCATGGTTTCCTAAAGACAGAGGACCATAATACTAGTAAGATACTTAACATCTCAATCCCTAAGACTAAAAAACAGGTGAGAAGTCTGTTAGGTCTTATTCAATTTTATGGCAGATTCATTCAGAATCTATCCTCTATCATGGCACCTCTTTCAACACTTCTAAAGAAAGGTTCGCCTAATGTGGTCCACTGGTCTCAGGAATGCCAATGCTCTCTGGATAAGATTAAAACATTGTTTTCAACACCACCTATTTAGTGCTACCTACTAAAGATAAGACATTCGTTCTTCGTAGTGACGCTTCATCCACTGGGATTGGAGCGGCACTAATGCAAGAGTACTCTGGAACTCTGCATCCTGTAATGTATATTTCCAGAAAACTTAATGCGGCAGAAAGGAATTATTCGGTTTTAGACCGTGAGCTATTAGCTATGGTTTGGTCGATCCTCAAACTACAGAGATTCCTTCTAGGCGCACATTTCATAGTAGAAACCGACCAAAAAGCTCTTACTGCTATACAGAGTAAGAATTTGAAGAGCTCGAGGTCTACTCGATATGCAATTGCTCTTCAACCTTTTCATTTCTCTGTGCGAGCTATTCGTGGATCAGATAAAACTGATGGCAGACATTCTGTCAAGATGCCCACATGATTCCACATAACTATTAGGGCTTAGACTTCTTGATATGTCTAGTTCTATAGTAGTTCCTTTTCTATATCATGATAGATACACATTTGTAATTTAATAATATAATGATTGTATAGGTTCATTGATGTTTATTCACCGCTGTGCTTTGATGATTTTTTCTTCATAAATCATAAATTTAAGATATCTAATACGAAATGATGATATGAATTTTTTAGGCATTGTGTAATTGCCAGAATTGTATTATACTTTGATGACACCTTCCTGGAAAAATATACTTGTAGAGAAATAATTTCTCTCAGTTTATGAGACACATTCTCACCAATCGCTCCATAAGTCGACTTAGCCTCATATTAGGCGTTATAGGTAGTCCTGATATTTTCATCTGCGCATTATTCATGCGTTGTGAGCCTATTGTACGTTGCTCCTAGATGTATTTCAAAAAAAAAAAAAAAGTTCCATTTTTTTTTCCCGGGAGGTGTGGTAAGACTGTTACGTGCAGTCTTTGATATCTTACAATATTATACATTGGTATATTTGTAACGCTGGACGAGATCAAACAAGCCGTTAAAAGATTAAAAAATTTTAAAGCTGCTGGAGTTGACGAAATTTCAGGGGAAATGATTAAAGCAGTTAATGACAACAACCTCTTGAGAATTTTAGATATTATAAATGAAGTATGGAGAGAAGAACAACCACCACAACAATGGAAAGACAGTATTATTGTAAAGTTACCGAAGAAAGGTGATCTATCAGACTGTAATAACTGGCGTGGTATATCTCTAGTATCAGTACCTGGAAAATTTATTATGTTGCATGATGTTAGAAAGACTTAAATTGCATGCTGACGAAAAGATCAGAGAAGAACAAGCGGGTTTCAGACCGAAACGATCATGTATTGATCAAATATTCACACTAAGAACAATTATAGAAGAATCAGTGGAAAGGCAATCGCCACTTATTATCACCTTCGTCGATTTTCAAAAAGCCTTTGATAGTCTACACACCGCCCATCATTGTGGAAGATACTTACAATCTATGGTTTTCCAACAAAATATGTGAATATAATCAAAGCGCTATATGACAATGCAAGATGTTGTGTTAGAACAAATAAAGGGAATACAGAATGGTTTACAGTAGAAACAGGGGTGAAACAAGGCTGTATTATGTCACCACTACTTTTTGGAATAGCTATTGATTGGGTTATGAGAAACTATACCCACAATGAACAATTGGGTATAAAATGGACAAATGGAAAATTCCTGGGGGACCTGGATTTCGCAGATGATGTAGCATTCTTAAGTTCAACACCAAGACAATCCCAAGAAGCAATAAATAATTTGTGTCATCTCTCGGTTAAAATAGGTCTCCAAATAAATGCCTCTAAAACTAAAGCTATGAACTTTTCTAACGAGACCTTTGATATCATCTTGAACAGGGAAAAAAACTACAGAAAGTTGAAAGTTTCAATTATTTAGGCAGTAAAATGACTCAGGATGGTGACACAACAAGAGAAATCCATACTAGAATTGCTTTGGCAGCTAGCGCCTTCAATAGATTATCTAAACATTTGGAAATTACGATCATTGAATATACATACCAAGCTTCGTCTGTTTAATTCAAATGTTATCTCAGTGTTAACATACGGCTGTGAGAGTTGGAAAATAACAAAATCATTGGAGAACAAGCTGAATACATTCGAGAACAAATGTCTTAGAAAAATCATGAACATCAGTTGGAAAGAATTCAAGACTAATCGACAAATAAGAGAAGACTCTAGGCAGAAATATGTCTCCGACTATATAAGGAAAAGACGATGGTCATATATCGGTCATGTCCTACGAATGCAAAACAACAGAATACCACTACAGGCACTCACTTGGGTTCCTGAGGGTAAGCGGAAAAAAGGAAGACCAAAAGAAACACTCAGAAGAACAATAATAAGAGAAGGAAGAACGTTGGGCCTAAATAATGTGCAAGAGCTAAGAGGAGTGGCGTCACAACGAACAACCTGGAGAGCACTGGTTTCTGCCTTATGCGCCGTGTTTGGCGCTTAAAGAATTTATTATTATTATTATTATATTTGTTATGTTCGCAAATATTTTGTAAACAAAATAGATAATTTTTTAGTGCTTAAGGGAAAGTCATTATTGAGTTACTTCCCTTGAAAGTTGTGCCGTCTCTTCGATCGAACTCCGCGGATGAATCCATTTTACTGCGATTTATTCGTTGTTTGGGTAATAATAGATTGTTCTTGCTTCAGAATATCTATGGCCTGAATTTATGTGTATTGTTTGTCTGAGTAGGACGAGTCTGTCTTATATCTGTATATCTTTACATATCTAAGTCGAACTATATGTTCTGTTGTCTCTAGGGAGGTCAAAGGCTATTCGGCGGATGTGTCGCTAGAGGGTGGTGTGATTTGGCTTCGTCCTGATGGGGACTGTTTTTTCTATGTCGGCTTGTCGCCGGGGAAAAAGTGATCTCAGTATTTGTGGGGAAAGTGATAGTCGTCTAGACCTATCGTGTATGCTTTACCCCAGTGTTTATTCGTATTGCCAAGGAATGGCAGAATCATATTTCTGATACCAAGGTAATAATAGATACTCTTATGAACTCTCTCGTACGAAGCCACCATTTTCGATAGGTACGATTTGAATGTCTAAGAGAATATATTTGACTCGATGAAAACGACTTCGATTCCTAGCAGCACTATACCCTGTGGAATGCAGTCAATTGTTCATGACCAAATCTACAGAGTAATGAAAGATTTAATGAATGACTAACTTTAGGACAGATTCATTATCTGTATCCAAACGTGAGTGACAGCTCACGGGTGAAGCCATCTTGGAACCAAAACATGTAGTGACTTTCAAGAAGAGAAAAGGGATGCCCGTATTATCGCTTGATTAGTCCAGAGATCACTGCTACACATGAGAACCCATTGCTAGCGGTTCAATATTATTATATGAAAAAACTGTGCTGAACCTTATGTTAAAGAATCTTCGCTAGACGAGATGAGGTAGAAGCCATCTTGGATATTGTTTATAATCTGACGTGCTTTGTCAGTAAACTCAGTTGATATATATATATGGGCGATACTGAGTGCTTGGCTACTGACAGTCCATTATACAATTATTCTACATGAGTGCCCATGTAACATTGCAAGACCATTTATCCACTGTATCATGATGTATTATGCCAACCTGTGATTTGTCACTATCTGTGCTGTCGAGTGTGTACGTCCAATTAAACTTTAGTAAAGGTACACAGTCGTTGGTGTCGATGACTTCCAGCCATACATGAGTGTGAGAAAAGAACATTTGTCAACACCACGAACTCTTCCTATCATTCGCACATTATACACTCCATCTATGTCTACACACCACTGCGTAGGTCAAGTTGACATTTCATACTCGAACCACGAGCAACACAACAACACAGTATTTAACTCTGGTGATGTTCGAGCGAGCTTCAGATTTCTCAGCATGTCTCTTGCTCAGGGCAAGGGTCTTGTATTAAGAGTTTATCAACTGATGATGATGATGTCTGCTTCCATCCACTTATATTTATCTTTTGGTGGAGATCACTAACTGGAATAAATAGAAGACTTTATCAGCAGTAAATAAAATATTGCTACTGGCACTGTTCATCTTCCAGTTTATCTTACAGATTGTAAGTTAATTTGATGGTTTCTTTTTAAATATTCTTGGGTAGGCTTTCTTTCATGTAATTATGATAGCTAGGCCGCATCGGACCGCCACAAGAATAAATTTAAAATGTTTCATCAATATGTCTGGAAGTTTTAAGATGTATGATTTCTTTATTGCTGGGATCGCAGGTTACGATCACTCTGTATGAAAGAAAAAAACATGTAATATACCGAAAAATCAAATAACATTCTAAAGCGTGATGAATTTCCCGTTAAGACTATAATATACACTCGCGTATTTAATTATATATTTAAGAAGACACTTCGCGAGTTTAAATGGTTAAAACACACATCTATATATATGACTTAGCTCAATTAGTTATAAATTCCTTCGCGACTTTTAAAAGTTAATTTAAGCATTAAAGCATCTATTATCTTTTGAAATAATATAATAGATATATCATTACATTTACAGCTGGAACTATTGAGATGGTTTAATTTAATAGATTTAAATTAACGCAAAATCCAGTGAAAAAGAATGAATGAACTAGACCACTGATCCCTTTACACAATTATATTTTACCGTTTTGCACAGAATAGAATTCACTGCAAATATATATGAAAATCCAGGGGAAAATCTAACACGATTTCAAATATAGCTAGTGCTTCTGTCAAGGACTGGCCAACGAGTGATAAAATGCATTTTTTCATGGTCTGTATATATCTAAAATGGAATGTAAGATGAGTGGGACATGTGAAAATTTGACACCTTTTTAGATCTCATGAGACTTTTGGGGATCTGACCGCCAGACTCAAGAGAGATGCCACCCCTGGTCTTCCATATCTCCCCTCGCTGCGTGCGTGTCGGCTTTCCCGTTCGCTCCCACTGCGATCGGTTCTGTGGTTAACACCGAGATGCGAAATACCAGCAGGAAACTTGCGTCGCTCGTTTCAGGGACTACTACTGCCTTTTTGATAGCGTGCCGCTAGTCTTTCCTGAGATCCCCCCGTGTCTTTGATCGTGGTCGCTACTATCGTTTGATGCTGGCAACGCCCCCCCCCCGCCCACTGGCCAGGTTAATGAAAATAACTGCATATGATAGCTCAAGAGATATCCGTGGGCGTGATTTAACCTCTCCTTAAATCAATGCGATGACCAGAATGAACGGTAGATAAACTGTCCACATATTAATCAGCAAACGTGTTGACCATCTGCGTGGAAAGGTTGCATAGCTAATGAGTCCAGGTGAAAAAAAATCCAGTTTGACGAAAAGTTACCACAATATTCGGGGGCACTGATGCTATATGAAGGGGTCATTACGAAGGGTCGTACCATATCATCCAACACTTCAGGGGTACCGATGTTATGAGAGGGTTCTTACCATCATCTAACAAATTCAGGGACGGCTGAGTTGTCTGTCACAACCCTGAAGGTCTGGATCCCTGGCTTTTAGTTTCCCATACCTGTTGTGGTAGCCGATCTTCTTCCATTCTGTAGACATGGCCAAACCATTGTAGTTGGGACTGTTCTACTTGGGTGGCTGGGTTTTGAAGCCTTGCCTTATCGTCTGGTTGTGGATCACATCTCTTCCTGTTACCCCGGGATCTACGTGGAGCAAATGTTCTATTTATATGATCACTCATGTTATCCATCACTCATATGGAAAGAAATTGTATTTATGAGTTTCTATAACATGTTGCCCCTGTGATAAAGCACCTCTGTACTATTAACCTCCTTCAAGCTCCATAACAACAAATGAACAGGCAATCACCTCCACAACTTTCTGTCCCAATTTCTGCTTATAACTTCTGTGTTGACATTTTTCTATGAATGTGTCACAGCCAAGAAAAATCCACTTTCATCTTATGCAGATTGTTTGTATCTCAAAATCCATCTGATTCAGTAGAGGATTTGACAACAGACTGCATAAAATATTATGATAACATCAATTATTATAATGGCATACCATCATCAATTGCCAACATGATAGGTTTCCAGTCCTTTTTATCCTTATTGGTCTCTCTCAAGTTTACAATTCTCAGCTCTTTCAGGTCAATCTCTATGCTGTCCATCACATTTTTCATCTTGGAGACTATTTTGATCCTGTGACTTAAACCTTTCTCATCTCCTTCATTTATTCATTACCCTTTAGCTCCCCAAGGAGCATAGGTCTTTCACAAACTCATGCCATCAGTTTCTATCTATTTCCTGATTTACAACTGATATAGAAAGAAAGCACATAAAACCAGAATAGAAGCAGCCAGGACAAAAAAGAAAGACTCAAGAGAAGATTCTGATGAAGCAGCAGACATTTTGAAGAAATACAGCAAGCCAGGTCTCACTCCATGCACTGAAATAGAAACTGATTAATAATCTACACATGTGACACTACATGAAAGCAGAAAAAAAAAATAAAGATGGAAGGTAGATAGGTATGTAGGTAGATAGGTTTACCTATAAACAACGTCACATCCACATGGGGGTAGAGCTTCTGCAGCCTATTCACTATAACTATGGCTTCATCTTTTTCATCATGAAAGCAAAAAAGCAGTTCAAACTAGAAGGAGAAGAGACAAAAGCATGCCATCTGTTTATAAAAGTGGAAAATGAAAACTTAAGTTCGTCATTTAACGTGCAACGTCACTGAGTGATCTCTTTGGAAGACTAAATGCCACCCAAATTTACCTTCTTGAAATAATCAACTGAATTTTCTTACTGAGCTTTGGTGAAAATAATTCAACTATTATATATATGTATAACACCCCCACCCCTCACCCCCCACCCCCCCCCCCCCCCCCCCCCCCAAAAAAAAAAAAAAAAACCATCTGCCATCTGCACTGTATGGTTTTAAAAAACACAAAAACATGTTAATTTTTCAGTTTCATGAGGATTTAGCACTTCATTAAATGAAATCATCATCTGCTCAAACCCTTGAGACAATGTTATGTTCATGAAGTGAATGTTTTATTTTTAAGTTGAAGACTGAACAATTAAATACACTACTATCAAAAATACTGATTTTGAGGCATAATTACCTGCCAAACAGTTTAGCCAACCCAAACCCAATATGACTTGCTGCTCATGTTTTTTAACATCCTGTTCATTCTGTCCCCAGTTCCCTTCCCTGAGTGTTTTTTCATCTTCCCCTATGTCTTACCCTGGGAGTTTCAGAATAAGGACTGCATTGTAATGCTATCAGCGTGGTTTTCTCAATGCATTCTGGTAGTTAGGACATAGAGACAAGAAGAGTCAGGTTAATAAGTGAAGAAGGTGCAAAAAAATAGAAAGAATAATGACATTCTGAAGAAAGGTAGAATAAGGCTGATAAATAATTATAATTTTGGAACAGGCTAAAGAAATAAAGAGAATGACATAGTATGGAGATAGTAGAAAATGAAAAAAGAACCGGATATTATTTTAATCTAGAAGGTTTAACACACTCTTAGAAAACTGAAAACATAGAGTATGAAGGGAAAAGAGCATGGGTATTTGTCAATTAGCTGGAGTAAAAAGTGGTGAATCCATGAGTTGAGAGCAAGCCAAGATGGGCTAGCAGAATGTTATTGTCTGTCTGCTATTCCAAATCATGAAAAAACATTTCCTATGTTTAACAGTGTTGATTGATGTATTTCGCCATGCTAAGAAAGAGAAGAGAATGTTTACAAGGATTTCAATCAACCGTAACTGACAGTTTAGAATAAACAGATTTGAATCAAAATAGCAAGTAAATGAAGTAAGAAAACAACCAGCATAAGAAACCAAGTTTATTTTTCGGCCATGCGGACATTTTTACAAAATACTCTGAGTTTTCGATAGATCAGCAGGTTGAGAATAGCGACGAGGAATTCTATCAACCCATATACCATCAGCAACCAAGAACTGCTAACTCAGAGCCATCAAGAAGAAATGCATACCGTCATAGCAGGTAGACGATGGAATAGGGTTAGCCACATCCTCAGAAGAGATCCTAACACCATCACATGAACTGCTATGCGATGGACCCCAGAAAGAAGGTGAAAAGAGGCTGACAAAAAGCAACTTGGGGGAGAACTGAGGAAACAGATGCAAAGAATGAACCAGATTTGGGGCACCACATGAAGGATGGCTGCCCACCGAGCAAAGTGGAGACAGTCTGCTGCTATCCTACAAGACACCACTAGGCATGATGGTCATTAATTACTCCATCATTCAGTGGCCAAGGACCAAAGAAGAACTAAATCCTATCTACATGACAGCTCAGCCAAATCTTACTCAGAAACTCAAGAGAAAGAAGAGGGAAAGTATCTAGCACCATAATCTGCTTTTATTTTCAAACTGCCGCAGATGTTTGTGTGAAATAATTTCAAGCCTAAATGCTACTTGTGGCTGCCACTGGAACTGGCAATGTGGGAATCAGATTAACTTTTAGTATACGGCATGCCAGTTCAGGTGGTATACATTTCGGTCCTGAAAATATGGCAAGCCACTTCAAGTGGCATGTCATAGTTAGTTTCTATAACTGAAGTTTAAAAAAATGTACTGAATATTTTTCCAATAAAAGAGTTCTAATGCCTTCTCCGGTAACCCTTGTGTTTACAGTTGCTGGCATTTTTCATTTATCTGTGACAACATTTAGTTTTCAATGAAATAAAGAACAGCTGATTTTTATAAACAAAGAATATTGGTGAGGGTAGCAGTCATCTGTTCATTCCAATCATGCTGTTATTTGGCCATATTGTATAGTTCTGAATAAAAAGGATAGAAGGTAATTAAGTTTTCCCTTTTTGATCGACACTGTTATCAGTATGTGGTGCCCTAGTTTAGACGTGCCCATGTTCTGTCCCGTACTGTAAACCCACAAATGTGACATTGATGTTGTGGTTGTGTTACCCTTTATAACATCACTATGTTACACTTTTTAAATTATTGAACTTTTTAACTATATTTTTATAACAGAAATTTCATTTCTGCACATTTTGATACAAAAAACTTTATCTTATCATTATAAATAAATATATTCAACAATCACAGTCATGTCTCAAAATTTACTCCCTAAAATGAGCTAGTTAAAATGTGGCTTTTGAGTGAATATACTAAGAGTTAAATGGAACAATAAATATATTGAGAGACATTTGGAGACTATTATACAGAAAGGACATTTTTTAAATTAGAAGAAACTTTGAAGAGTAATCCAAGAAGGATGTTGTGATGTAGCGATCCCCATGGGTCAAGTCTATTCACTCTTTTACCCTTGCAACAAAATTTGGGGCTTTCTTGCAACCCCAGAGAGCTTCCCTAGACTCAGCGGCATGTTACACCAGGCCCATCTTGGCGTGTATGTAATGCCCCGAGGTTTGATGGCTCTCTACCCTGGGGGTGTTAAGTCATAATATAAGTTAGAGTTAGGTGTTAAGGATTTTTATGTGCGGAGCTGGAGTTTGTTAATAAGTAGGTCAATGTCATAAGATACACGACGTGTGTACATGTACATGTGTGTGGGTAGAGAATGGTGTAACCTGCTAGTGTATTATTATTGAAGTATGCAAGCTTGGAATGTTACATTGAAAAGTTCACTGTTTAGAAGCATGTAGCATGGTTGAAGAATACTCAGGGGCATTCATGTGTGAATCGAGGTTTATGGGCTCATGAGAAAAGCGTGCGAAGTGAATGTAGTTAGGATACTTGTCAGAGAAGTATACTGAGATGTTAAGGGGAGTCTGTGGCCATCCGTTGTGGGAGACGGTTGGTGTTTTCTAGAGTATGTGAATAGTGTATGTGATTTTCATTATAATATATTGGATGTGACGCGATGATGTTTTGCGTAAGGTGTATTTACAAGGCCTTTATATATTATTATTTATAAGCGCGTTGTGGGTTTCCCGCGCTGTAAAGTTCAGGAGGAACTTGGATGCCTGGTGATTAGACCAGAGGTATATATATTTGTGCGAGGAGTGAATGCCGCACTTTGGATTAAAAGACACGTCGTTTTCCCATGTCAGAAGGAGGTCTATGGTAGGACCATTATATGTTGTTGTTTGAATGCGCGTTGTGTGCTTTCCCGCGCCAATAGGAGGTCTATGTTATAAGACCCTGGCTATTCCAGTGGTTGGAAGCCTAATAGGAGCTTTGATAGAAAGCTTGTGTGTATTGACACTATAAGCGCGTTGTGGTTTTCCCGCGCTGTGAAGTTTTGGAGGAACTTGGATGCCTGGTGGTTAGACCAGAGATAGAAATATATGTGCGAGGAGTGAATGCCGCACTTACATTGAATACAGAGATAGAGATATATGTGCGAGGAGTGAATGCCGCACTTACATTGAATATAGACCAGAGATAGAGATTTATGTGCGAGGAGTGAATGCCGCACTTACATTGAATATAGACCCGAGATAGAGATTTATGTGCGAGGAGTGAATGCTGCACTTACAATGAATATAGACCAGAGATAGAGATATATGTGCGAGGAGTGAATGCCGCACTTACATTGAATGCAGTTGTTACCAGTACATAAGGATGACTGTACTACATATTCTAATTATGCAAGTATTTTGTGCTATTGTTACTGATGTCCAGGACTAAGCTGTCAATATTATATTATGGAACTGTGACCCAGACTTCTGTCAAGTTATTCATTTGCGTACCTACTGTACTTCTAAACAACCACCTTATTGTAACATTTGGGCCTGCTGATGTTGGTACAGTTTGAAGTTAAACAAACAGCGCGCATTAACAGGGGGTTATATCTCAGAGACAAGCTGGCGATAACTGGCAGGAGCAGCCAGACAATGGGCAGTTGTGGGCTTTGTTGCAACCCCAGAGGACCTCCCACCAATTGGCGTGTGTGTAATGCCACGAGGAGGACAGTTCTCTACTCTGCAAAGGGGGTCATAGTGCGGCGGTGGCACAGCAACTGCCCCTACTGGACTGCCGAAGGACATCATCTAGACAGACACGCAGCTCTGCCCCATCTGAACTGAGAAGACCCGGCAGCCAGGACCACACACAGTCTTATGGGGGCAGTGTTCGCCTGCACGTTCGCGATCTGGGAAACGAAAACACTAACCGTTTCCCACCACAATCCAAAAAGGAATAATTGTAGAGAATTACAGGGAGACCATGTTTTTGAGCAAATATACTAAGAGTTAAATGGAACAATAAATATATCGAGAGACATTTGCAGACTATTATATAGAAAGGACATTTTTGTAATTAGAAGAAACTTTGAAGAGTAATTAATCCAAGAAGGAAGAATTGTAGAGAATTACAGGGAGACCAGAGGAGATGTGTAGTTATTTCTTTACTGTTTGACGTACAAATCTTGGTAAAAACATATAATTGTGGTGAATATTGTTCACACCGATTTTCAAAAAGGGTGAAAATCGACAATGTGGAAACCACAGAGGCATATCCCTTCTCAGTGTCCCTGGTAAAATCTACTCTAGAATCCTAGAGCAGAGACTCCGATGCCTAGCTGAGCCACAATTGGATGAAGCCCAGTGCGGATTCCTAGCAAACCGAAGTACTCAAGACCTAATCTTCACACTCAGGCAGCTGAGTGAAAAGGCCCTTGAGTACAAGAGTGAGATCCATCTTTGTTTCATAGATCTGGAAAAGGTGTTTGACAGGGTCCCCTGGAGCAAACTTTGGGACTGTTTGGCAAGGAAGAACATTCCAGCACCTCTGATTCATGCTGTCGTGAAACGAGTGTAAGCCACTACTTGGTTAATCACTATGTCGAAATACAGATTTGCTTCAACCAATCAACGATCACCGTTCACCAGTCTCTGAGACAGAATAAATTATACTGTTCATGCAAGATGGCGGCTAAAAACTGAATAAAATTAGGCTGTATGAGCAAAAGACGAAACCGGAGGAAACCAATCATTTTGCTCCGCCAGGAACCAACCGAAAGCCTTTCTTAAGCAGTTACCTGCCTATATAATAGGGCGGAATTTTATGCTAAACACGCAATCCCGAACTTGACGCCAGAGATACTGACTGAAGAGGAAGAAGCTGTCACCTTGATTGATTGTTTGCCTGAGGGCATCGACCTGCAACCTACTTCACTAGTCGAGTCAAACTGGCCGTTTTTTAAATCTTGGAGGGTAATTATAAATTTACGATAACCTTTAGGAAAATAGGCCTTCAGCAGGCATATAATGTTGGTATTTGTTGTGTGTCATTATACTACCTACACCTGTATATATTTAATATATTTTGGGTTCACTATGAATGTATATGATTGATATAGACAAAGACTAATAGGACTCATACCTCAATCTATTGTCTCCTAAAACTCAATCTATTGCCTCAGATAAGACCAACTGCAATATAACCAAAACAGTCCTTGTCAGGACTCAATCTATTGTCGCATCTAACTCCAATCTATTGTCTCCTATAACTCCAACCTGATATATCACAAAACAGTCCTCGTCGCATATACTCCTATCATAAGAACATAACAATATTGTTAGGATATATGTTACCAGCTAGTATAGCACTTGTCAGAGAGGGCGTGGTATAGTATAGGGGGAAGGACATTGTTGTATCACACCTAGGTGTACATATTATTGGATTTATTCATGTATTGATTTATATTATGGGATGTATTCATGTATTAAATGTATTCATGTACTGAATCTATATTATTGAATGTATCCATGTATTAGTTTATCAGAAAGAATGCTTTGCAAGTAGACACATGTCTTGTCTCGCTATTGCTAAATCATACTGAGCCATGTTGTCATTCATCCTACATGCATACATCTGAGACACGCTCATTTCACTCACACTAGAAATAGGTGGGCTTGAGGACAGAAATTAGCCCCTATTTTTGCTTTGTTACAGGTTTATTTATGTCCTAAAAACCTGAGGTCGTATGTTCGAGTCAATCCCGCTGCCTGGAACTTCGCAGGAGCATAGAGATTGTACAGAAGCTACATCTTTAGTCCCCCTCAGTCTTGGGTGGGCTAAAGTAACGAGCCTCAGCAGGAGTTGTGGGAACCAAACTACGGAGAACAGAACTGTTTTAAGAGATGAGTACACATTCGTACCATTTCTGTCAGCATTGTGAGCATAGAAACTGTCAGTGATGAGAAAGTGAATTAGCATAGCAAGAGACAAAATTAACAGCATAGCTGATAAGTGTTATATCCTTAATTAACAGCACAGCTGATATAATTTTTGTGTTCCTATAATTGGAAAACTTGTTGTAAAAAATATATATATATATATATATATAAAATAAATATTTGTAAATCACATGTAAACTTACAATTCCATTACATCCCATTTTTTTTCAACATTCACCCTTCAGCACAAGAGTAGATAGTGTATATACTAAATAAATACTAGGGAAATTGTATTTTGAACGACTTGTCAATTTTATCATTGTTAAGTAAAAATCTGTTTCCTTGTTTTTTATTAATATCACAGTTAGTTACACAGCGGAGGTGGCGCTTTATGTCGGTCTCCTCTCTATTATTGTTTCGAGATCAGAGCATTCACAGCCGTAACTAATTTGTGATACCAGTAGTCCTCTCAGACACTGGGACTTCACCACTTTCTGCAGAAATTCTATTTCTGTAATTGTCAGTACTATACTGATCCAAGAGCAAAATAAAACCTCTCGCCACACATGCTATACAGAGCTTCTACAAGTCTTGAAGAAATTATGTGAGGACAGCAAACTATAAGTAGAAGAGTTCAGGACCACCACTGGTGTAAGACAAGGCGATATCCTGTCATCTTATCTTTTCATACTCCTCATGGACGATGTCATCAAGGCATGTAAGGAGAGAACAAGAAAGTATTCAGTGGGGTACTGGAAGATGAGACAGGTCTGTATTTCAGAGCTAGCATTTGCTGATGATGTTGCCCTGATTGCTAAATCAGAGGCACATCTCCAATCCAACCTGCAAGTCTGGAAGGAAGAGCTGGAGAAGAGAGGGATGGTCATAAGCAGCTCTAAATCAAAATCCATGGTGATATCACGAGAAGAAAGAAGACATCAGATTAAGTTGGGAGAACAGGTCCTGGAGCAGGTCGACCACTTTAAATATCTCGGAGCTATTATAGACCGAAAGGGGGGCATCAAAGAAGAGTTGGCCACTCGAAAAGCAGCGGCTGGGAGACTTTATCAGGCCATAAATCGAGGATTCCTCAGCAAGAAAGAGGTTGGTAAGAAAACGAAGATGGCTGTATACCGCTCCACCTATGTCCCAGTCTTGACATATGGATGTGAGTCATGGGCAATGACTACAACCCACAAAAGCCAGATCCAAACCTCAGAAATGAGGTATCTGAGGAAGGTGGTTGAAGTAACAAGAAGAGACATGGTCCGCAACCAGACGATACGTCAACGCCTAAAATCCCACCCGCTGCAGACCCAAATAGAACAGTCCCAACTAAGATGGTTTGGCCATGTCTGCAGAATGGGAGAAGATCGGCTACCACGACAAGCATGGGAAACAAAGAGCCAGGGATCCAGACCTCCAGGACGACCCAGTGTCCGCTGGGAGGACAACATTAGACAATCTTTGAAGGACCGAGGACTAGAATGGAACCAGGCCAGGAAGAAGACAGCTGATAGAATAGTCTGGCGCTCTCTCTTCCAAACCTCTACACCTCGCGGTAAAAGGGGAACGACTAAGTAAGTAAGTAAGAATATTGTTCACCAAAATAATTTTTGAAAATTCAAAAGCTGAATAAATTTTTGGTTGGTTGATTAAAGAACGTCCATTTATTAAAAGTGAAAATGGAGTAAAAGATACCGAATGGCAGGTGTAGAGATTGGTGGTTCTGAACATCACACTTGTATGGCCTCATCAGCGGATGTAAGTAGTGCATTACATGAGTGATGGTACTTACCTGGGTTAATTAAAAGGAACTGAAATTAGAAATCTCTTCCATTTTGAAAAATATAATCATCATCAATTGCTCTCCTTTTATTGATAGTTTTTTTTTCAAAGACTTCTTTGTTTTCTTCTGTTTCCATTAGATGCACTACATAATTCTACATCCATATTTCTGCTCCGAATAGTTATGAAGCAATGATAGGACACTCTATAGAGCATTATAACAAGACAATGTGATAATCAGAAATAGTTCTCCCCATCAGACAAGTGTTTCATGTATTTTGCCTACTTGACACTCTAAAGGTGGGTTAGTTCACGTGAGGACTTAAATCACCTCTACACCTCACGGTAGAAGGGGAACGACTAAGTAAGTAAGAGGACTTAAATCTTTGGTTGTTGTTAAACCTGCATTGCGTTGCTAAAGGTGGTTTTGGCCACTGCAGTCCTTTTCTTCACTTCTGTTTCATATCTGCAATACCCTATAATTATTATGTGTCAAGGCATACGAAAACTTTCACTTGTTCAAGTATCTTCTCATTTATTTCTATGGTAGTTAGATACACTTTTCACGCTGATGATTAAAAGGTTTTTCGCACTTCCAATGGCTGGTGAATTCTGCACCCTGTAATACTTATATAAGATTGTATTTTTACTGGGGTGCACTTTTAGGATCTGCACAAGTTTAAAGACAAGTAATACTTTTTAACATCAGAAATAGCATGATTGAAGAAATTATCAGATATTTCAGTGGTTCAGTTTTCTTGTACGTAAAGTATTTCTGTTATTTTATAAAAACAAAATAGTTAATGGTCTACATAATTTATTGTCATAACAGAAAGTACTGCCTTCTTACCACTTCATATGTTCATTGCATATTATTACCCAGAAGATGGAGGAAACCCAGACAACGAAGAAATCAATCTGCATTTTGCAGATTACCTAAGTCCCCACACCCACACACACATATATATATACAAGTATATATATACTGTAGTAGCCCCATCAAATCATAACTGATCATGGGGATGATGCACCTTTAAGTTGATAACATTTAGCTGCTTTTTGCCTTGTGTTCCTTTAAACATGTTCTTTTCTCTACAGTTTGTTATAAGAGCCTTTCTTCATCCAATCTGAGACAATGCTGTAGGGAGCATCTCCACTTGGTGCAATCGACAGCTATGCCCTCCCAAGTTGCTGAATTTATGTCCAAAGCTGTCATCATGTCTCTCTTGCACACATCTTTGAACCTCGGCTGTGGTCACCTGGCTGTTCTTTTGCCATCTGCCAGCGGAAAGTATCTTTGGGGATGGCCGCATCTTCCATGTGGCAAACATTGCCAAGAAAGAATAAAATGTACATTCTAAATGTTGAGAGCACATCATGGGGCAGGGCAATCCTGATAAAGTTATATTTGGATGGATTGTTGTGCACCATGATGTTCCTCACCAAAACGCATATAGATTTAGAATGAGTAGCTATGACAAAGGGAGGTATCTAGGGATGACGTGAGGGAGATTGTGTTCACGCATTATAGCATACAGACGTATCAGTATATGTGGCTAAGTCCACTTAACAAAGTGTAGCATAGTCTACTTATAGATGTGTATTTCATGAGTTGGATTTAACTCTAAAGTAAGTTTTAGTATCCGCTGTGTAGATTCTGCCGAAATGGCCATGAAGATAATGAGAGATGACTTCTCGAGAAATTCGAATGTTCCCAAGGTCAGAAGCACCTATTGTGCACATATGTTCATATGTAAGATGTTATGAAGTGATGGAACTGTTTTATTAGGTTGTTAATGACCATAAATATAAGAAATAAGTGGACACAGAACATTATGGATGTGTAAGAAATATAAAGGAACAATGTATTTATGAGTATCGGCAAGGTTGTAGAAATAGTAACAGTATGTGGAAAGGATATATAAGAATACACGAAATCGATTCGTACTACTTGGTACCTAACAGTAAATTCAGTGGAGCATGTTATAATTCATGATAAGATATATGTGTGTAATAAAAGAAAGTCGTTTGAACCAATATTGTTGGAAAATCTATACAAGAGTTTATTCATCATTTGAATTAATCACATCAAATTAAAAGTTCTACACAGTAACGGATAAAAAAGTTAGTTCCTTATCCTTTACAGGATGTGGCAATCAACCCCAGCTTTTACTGGCTGTTTGTGATTTTTCTAGGCAATTTTTTCATTCAGTAGTTTGCCATTGCTTTCTGAACGGCACGGCGTTTATACCATTGTTAAAAATCCACACAAAGCGATCTGCTACCAAACCGCCTGCAGCAGGTTTCAAACCTGGTATATCTGGATTATGAAACTGCGTTCATATCCATTAGGCCATAGAAGCCGACTACAGTAACGGATACGAATACATATTCAAATGCAAACGATTATATTGGAATGGCTAGGCCAGATTTAAACAAGAAAGTTGGAAATAAACACTCAAACACGAATAGTAATTCACAAGTAATATTTATTTATTGAGGAAAAAATTTGACCACAAAGAAAAAGTGAAGTAACCCTAGACATTAATAGAGAAGGATAAATCTGGTTCTTAACATATGTACCCGAGGGAAATTCTGGGGGCTTCTAGTCCGGTGCCATTCCTAATTTGTATTACTAATACATAAGTATACGATAAAGGAGACTCGTTCGAAACATGCCACCATGTTATCAAGGAAAACAGTGTACGACTTCAAGGATAACGGTCGACCTTGACTATGGCTTCTATCAAATTTCAAGGTTTCCAGTATTACAGTATCAATAATTGATACTCATGAACAGTAATCAGCAAAGAAGGGAACAAGAACATATTCATTATGAAAGTTATTAAACTTAGCCGAAACATTGTTCTTTATTCCTTTCTTTACTATTCAATAGATGATCATTTTATGTCTTTTCGTTAACAAATCTATAGGTTTTTATTCAATGAATAATCAAAGACGGGTACTCCTCAGTGTATACACTGGATTCTTTGACATGGGCATGGGCATCGGTGGCTGTTTGATGCAGATGTGGAACGACCGTCTAATATATATGTTAAACCTCAGTTTCAACAGTAACCCCTGAGAAGTTTTCCAAAATGCAATGTTAAATTGCCTGAGGCAATGTGTGACTGCAATGTCTGTGATATACTCAATGTTGTTAGCAAAAAAAAAAAACAAACCACCGTCTGACTTCTCTAGATTGAGTTTTCTACAGGCTGTTACAAATATGCTCAACTTCTGTTGATAATATCTACCTTAGGGTAAGTCAGTCTGAAGTGGCTCTCCAGATTATGTTCTAGAAATGCATCCAGGCCCATCAGTGGTTTGATAATGGAAACTCCTGGAACATCATCTCCAAGTTCAAACAGACAGAAGAGGCATCCAGAGAAAAGATGAGTGATGGAGGAAACTGACTGGGATAAAAGTAAAACTGAAGCTAAGCCGCCGCGGAGATAAAATTTTAAAATATAGAAGCAAAAGGGATGCAGACAGAAACGGGGATTATTGTTGCTGTTGATCAGAATCAACATCGTTGCATTCCGGGCAAAGCCATAGGTGCTCATCAGTCTTCCTCAGCAAATGTTGAAATGTACGAATGCAAATTGTTCCAGTAGCACGTTGGTTGTATACATGCTGGATGCATCTCTCATACGTCCATCAATGTATAGTTTTTTTGTCTGCCAAATTTCAGCAATCTTTGCCTTGTTGATTCATCGACTGCAGTGTCATTCTCTAACAGGTCATTATTAATTGCTCTTGGTATCTCTCCCTTACCCATATCCAATGTTCCCACTACAGGTGCTCTCGAAGCTGGTCTGTCAGCTCTCTCAATGCTGCTTACTTCTGCATGACCAGCGCAGTAGATCCACACTAGTTCTGGAAGATACTTACTTACTTAGTCGTTCCCCTTCTACCGTGAGGTGTAGAGGTTTGGAAGAGAGAGCGCCAGACTATTCTATCAGCTGTCTTCTTCCTGGCCTGGTTCCATTCCAGTCCTCGGTCCTTCAAAGATTGTCTAATGTTGTCCTCCCAGCGGACTCTGGGTCGTCCTGGAGGTCTGGATCCCTGGCTCTTTGTTTCCCATGCTTGTCGTGGTAGCCGATCTTCTCCCATTCTGCAGACATGGCCAAACCATCTTAGTTGGGACTGTTCTATTTGGGTCTGCAGCGGGTGGGATTTTAGGTCTTGATGTATCGTCTGGTTGCGGACCATGTCTTCTCTTGTCACTTCAACCACCCTCCTCAGACACCTCATTTCTGAGGTTTGGATCTGGCTTTTGTGGGTTGTAGTCATTTGCCCATGACTCGCATCCATACGTCAAGACTGGGACACAGGTGGAGCGGCACACAGCCACTCCCGTTTTCCCACCAACCTCTTTCTTGCTGAGGAATCCTTGATTTATGGCCTGATAAAGTCTCCCAGCCGATGCCCCCCGAGTGACTAGTTCTGAAAGATTTGAAACTCATATGTATGTTTTCAACTCATGCCGTAGACATCCATTATGGACCTTCCAAAGCATGGGCTGAGAGTCTGACACAATGACTGCCCTAGTTAATGGAGTTTCTGACAGCCACCTCAGGACTACAGCAGCTGCTTCTATCTCCATGCTGGAGGTTGTTGTCATGTAAGCCCCACTATGTTCAGCGATGACCCTGCCCTTTACTCTTGCTGAGAAGCCACATCCTGATTTCTCAAGAACTGGGGTAAACATTTTTAACAATAATAATCACAAACACATGTGAGCACTCACCTGCCTATCAATGACAACATGATGAAAAACATCATAAGTGAATACACACACAAGGCTATACTGGCCACCACAAACGCCACATAAGACAGTGTGTCTGATGCCGAGTCTTGGTCCCACAGCTGCAAAAGATGGTATTTCAAAAAGGAGGCATCAACAAACAGATTTGAAAACATTAACTGCAAGATGTACTAACATTGCCAAAGTAAATAATGATCAAATGAATAGGTGTCAAGGAATGTACTGAGAAACAAAGAATAGGACAAAGCACTGAGAAACAATGAATAGACATCAAGGAATGTACTGAGAAACAAAGAATAAGAGTCAAGGAGAGGGCATAGAATAGTGTCAAGGAATATACTGAGAAACATAGAATAAGTGTTTCCTTGGGCAATATAGGTTCTTTTAACCGAGTGGGTTGGACATTATATGGTACTTTCACTTTTTCACTCTGAAAACCATCTAGTAGCCACCTCATACATGAATAATCATATAATATCTTCAGTTTTATTTATCTTTGAGCTCTTTACAGGGGATGGAACCACCGCTGGAGGTGGTCCCATAGGAAGTCTGCACAAAGCAGTTACATGCTCTTGATTTCTGTGGCTATTTGTTTCACATAAGTTTAACGGAATATAACGAGAAACAAAGAACAAGTTTAAAGGAATATAGTGAGAAACAAAGAATGAGTTTAAAGGAATATAATGAGAAACAAAGAATACATTTAAAGGAATATAATGAGAAACAAAGAATACATTTAAAGGAATATAATGAGAAACAAAAAATACATTTAAAGGAATATAATGAGAAACAAAGACCAGGTATTACAGAATATACTGAGAAACAGTAAAAACGAATAATAAGTGTACAGGAAAAAACTGAGAACCAAAGAATAAGTGTCAATGAATATATTGCGAAACAAGGAATAAGTGTTGAAGAATATACTGCGAAACAAGGAATAAGTATTGAAGAATATACTGAGAAACAATGAATAAGTGTTAAACAATATACTTTTATTTCTTTTTAAAGTATACCGTTTAACCCTTGATGGGTTATAATTAGGACATATACTGTAATAAATTCAATACAATAAAATCAGACTTCCGATATCTAAATATAGTATCTTCTTCCCCCCTCCACTCAGTCCAAATAGAGAAAATAAAAACCAAAATTGTGTGAATGTATTTGTGTGTGACCTCCGCTTTCCAAGAAATAAACAATAAAAAAATAAAAAAAAAAACAAATACAAACACTCAAAAAACAACAACAGAAACAAAGTAAAGGAGCCAGGAGTCAATCCACAGTGCTGAGTACATTCAAGTTGATCTGCCTGATGATGATCTCACACACTTCTTGGACGGGAAGAGAGATGCAATCAAGTTTCCACCTGCCAGTGCAAAAGGGCTTTGGGAACAGCTGGACGAAGCCTTGGCAAAAGAGTTGGATAACAACCTGAAGCAGATAAGTTTGGAGAAGTAGCTGGAAATCTTCGGCGACATAATATATCTGCACTGTTGCAAAGTGTTTGGAGTGAGGGAGGCAAGGGAAAGTAACCCACCACGAAAAAGTAGAAGACAAATTAAAATAGAAGAAATCAGGAAACAGAAGAAGCATGCCCGAAAACTTTTCAAGAACGCAGTTGCCACAGAGAAGGAAGGGTTACGACAGGTTTGGGAGCACCTGAAAGGCCAACATAATGCCCTTTGTAGAGCAGAAAGGTTGTGCAGGAAGAGAAGGAAGACTCGAAAGGATAGGGAAAGATTCTTCAGGGAGCCCTTCAAGTTTGCCAAAGAACTGTTTGAGCAGCCACGGTCGGGTACGCTAAACATCAAGAAAGAAGACCTGGAAGAGCACCTTGGAATGACATATTCAGATGGTCGCAAAGATGAGCCGCTCAGCAGCATGGCAGGCCTTAAATGGCCGAGTAAGCCAGGAGCTGAATTTAACACCAAGCCCCCAACGGTGCAAGAGGTAGAAAGCATTGTCCAGAAAGCTCGGTGCAAGTCAGCTCCAGGTCCTAATGGTGTTCCATATGTGGTGTATAAGAGATGCCCTGAAGTGCTCAAACGACTGCTCCGTTTACTAAAGAATGCGTGGAAAGCCCAGCTTGTAAGCAAGGAATGGAGAAAGGCGAACGGAGTCTACATCCCGAAGGAGCAAAATTCCACAGACATCAGTCAGTTCAGGCCAATCTCACTACTCAATGTGGAAGGGAAGATATTCTTCTCAGTGATGGCGAAAAGACTCACTACATACCTCCTGGCAAATGGGTACATTGACACTACCATTCAGAAAGGAGGTATCCCAGGTACACCAGGATGTCTAGAGCATGCCACAATGATCTGGGAAGCAATCCAAAAGGCAAAGTCTGACAGAACAAACCTCCATGTAATCTGGTTGGATCTAGCGAATGCTTATGGATCCGTTCCACACCAGATGTTGTGGCAGGCCCTAGAAATGTATCATGTTCCACAAGAGATTGCAGCAATGCTGAAGCTGTATTTCGCAGGGTTTGCTGTCAGATTTTCAACCAGAGAGTACACAACGAAGTGGATTGGCCTTGAAGTTGGAATTGCAATGGGGTGTACCATCTCTCCGATACTATTCGTGATGGCTATGCAGGTAATCCTCAATGCGGCCGAAGGAATGGCTATAGGTCCAAAACTTGGGGGAATGTGTCACATGCCACCGCTCAAAGCATTCATGGATGACACAACAATTCTGACATCAGATGAACATCAGGCCCGGAGGATGTTAGAACGCCTGGATGAACTAGTCAGCTGGTGCAGAATGAGCTTCAAACCCAAGAAGTCGAGAAGCCTATCAGTCAGGAAAGGGAAGATAGCAGAAGACATATTCGTGGTTTCCAACCAAAGAATCCCTACTGTCATTGAGGAACCTGTTAAAAGTCTTGGCAGGGTGTACGATGCCTCATTAAAAGACTCGAAGGCAGTGCAACAGACAATAGAAATGGCAGACAGAGGGCTACAGATCATAGACCAAAGCAGACTCTTGGGAAAGTTCAAACTGTGGTGCCTCCAGTTCATGTTGATACCGAAATTGCTGTGGCCACTGCTTATATATGAAATAAGCACAAGTACAGTCGAAGCTATAGAGCAGAAGGTCAACAAGTTCATGAGAAAGTGGCTAGGGGCACCACCAGGTCTGTCAGATGTAGCACTGTACTGCAAAAAGTCAAAACTTCTGCTTCCTTTCAAGTCAGTTGTTGAAGAGTACAAAGTTGGAAAGGCAAGGCTTGCAATGATGCTACGCGAGTCAGCTGATGACGTGGTTAAGTCCATTCAGCCTACACTGAAAACGGGAAGGAAGTGGAGAGTGGAAGAAGCTGTTGATGCTGCCCAAGAGTCACTCAAACTGAGGGAGGTAATCGGATACACACAGACGAATAGACGGGGATTTGGTCATGGAGACATCCGCTGGTGGTCCAAGGCATCAAGCAGGGAGCGCAGAGACATGGTTGTTCATGAGATACGAGAGGCTGAGAATGATAAGAGGTTGCAAAAAGCAGTGCAGCAGGTCCAACAAGGCCAATGGACTACATGGGAAGGAGCCCTGCAGAGGTCCTTGACATGGAATGATATATGGCATATGGCACCTCTTAGGCTCAGCTTCGTGGTTAGATCAATGTATGACCTGCTGCCGTCGGCCACCAACCTTGTGAAATGGGGAAAGTCGGATGATGAGCAGTGCCCCCTGTGCCAGGGGAGGCAGACACTCGAACACGTGCTCTCAGCGTGTAAGGTGTCATTAGGGCAAGGGCGATACACCTGGCGCCATAACAAAGTGCTAAATGAGCTTGCTGCGACAATAGATCTAGCAAGGATGAAGGCGAACAGCGAACCCAGGCCGAGCACCGCAAATACATACTTTCTGAGGGCAGGAAAGTCAGCACACCCCAAACCGAGTAAACCAGGTAGCAGTTTACCATCTCTTCTTGATTGTGCAAACGACTGGGAGATGGCGGTAGACCTACCTGGACGAGGGGCATATCCAGAGAGTATCAGGAAATCGCGGAGACGGCCGGATATAGTGCTTCATTCTTCTTCAACGCTTCAGGTCATACTGATTGAACTGACCGTGCCATTTGAATCCAGATTAGACGAGCAACATTCGTTCAAAGCGGCCAAATATAGTGATCTGGCCGCGGATCTGAGACACGAGGGGTTCACTACAAGGGTCATGGCTGTTGAAGTGGGCACAAGAGGGCTTGTGGCTGCATCAATGTATGATCTATTGAAACTGTTGGGGTTGAAGGGACAGGCGAGAACAAGGGCACTGAAGAGGCTTAGTGAAACTGCCGAAAAGGCATCAGGCTGGCTGTGGAACAACCGCAATGGGCAATGGAAATCGTGACAAAAAACGCTGCGGTACAGAAAACACCAGGAATTTTTCTAAGTCCACAAAACGCTGAGTTTTGTGGTGTACTAGTGAGCGGGCTGTGACTGAGGGGCAACAGGCGATGTATATTATAGGAGGTGTCAGTGTCAGAATTTCAGTGGCTAGGCTCGGCGGCTTCGCGATGGTGTCTCAGTGTGTGCGACGGAACGAACGGAATAATTTGTCTTCTCTTTGTTACTTTCACAATTGCCTCCACGGCTGGCGGAGTTGTGGATTAAAGTTGCTACTATAAGTGAAATGGGTTCATTTTCGATACAAGACAACAGGAGGCTGAGACGCTTGGGAGTCATGACCCAAGTGGGCCCGCCCCCCTTAGAGTGTAAAGGAGTATACTGGGCCGAAACACTTGTCTGATGGGGGGACTTCTTCTGATGATCAGATTGCCTCCTGTTGTATCGCTCTGTAAAGAGTTTCCTATCCTGTTGTAAAGAAGGTGAAAAGGGGTGAGAAAGCCAGGGTGTCGCCAAATCCACAGATTATCTGCGATCATTTACACGAGCACCCCATCAGAGTACCCTTTATCCTCACACCATTACTGATCCTAATATTTTAATTTTAGTTCTTGTTATATACTGTTTTACTATACTGTGCAATTCTCTAGATCTATTTATTCTCAACAACTGCTCCACAGTTATGGATGAGCCGCATGCCTGTAAATAATCCAATATTGGTTTTCTCTGTTGTTCATACTTCCTATATTTTAGTAGGAAATGCTCTGTATCATTTTTTCCCATACAGTAAGGTTCTTCTATTCTAAAATAGCCCATTCCTAGTTGCAGTCTAAGAAGTTTCTAATTGCTAGGAATTTTTAGTTCTCTAGATACCTGACATGTTCTTGTCTAAATCTTGAGCAATTTATATGCATGTGTTGTGAGCATGGAAAATAGAGAAAGTCTGAGTGTAGACAGAATATGAATGTGTGATATGAACGTAGAGAAAATAGAGTCACTAATGAAATTATGGGGAGAGATATGACGTCTGGAGAGTAGTGAGATGTACTGATCTCTACAGGACTACTTCTCCACCATACTGCAACTGTGTTTAAGATGTCAATCTCTCACCCGTCCTTCAAATGCTAAATAGAATACTCTACTGCAGTAAGGACACACAGCACAACATCAAGTGACAGTTAGAAGAGAAGATATTCTGACCACAGTTTTTATGTATGTTTATTTAACAAAACAAAAAAAGAACCACAATATGAATCAAGAAAACTCAGGAATGCCGTCACAATCTCTGAAGGAAAAAAAATGAATCACACCCACAAGAAAACTAACACACCACTTCGCTCGCTCACACTAGAAAATGTCTCTGTCTCACACCCACGCCCACACACATTCTCACACCAGGATTGTTAACTTAAAAGGGGTTAGGCCCCCAGCTTCCTAATGGGAAGCGGCCTGTCCTGTAGGTATAAATCCAGGTAGATAAGGTAATCCACGCTGGAAAAACTAACAACACTGTTCCTCCTAATTTGATATCCAAATGATGTGGAGATAAACTCCCCATTGAACAGCTATTAAATAAATTCAAGCGCACACCCACTTTCCAGGGCACGTGTGACAGAGACAACACTAGTACAATTAACTGCACCCAATGCTAAATCCAAATGGCCGAGCAATAATGATCACTGCTAGCACAATACAATGAATATTTGAGGGCCTCAAGGGATGCGCCTCTATGTGTTGGATAAAGATGACTTGAGCTTCAGGCAGATTATTATTACTGGCGAGGTGGAGATTATCTGCCAAATACTCAAATTTACTCCAGGTTTACTGGCTGTCAATGGGTCTGACAGTGTTCCTGACATGTCTCGATGGCAAAGGTGGCAGCCCATCTGGCTGGAAAGGTATATCCTGCTAAAGGCTGTGCGTATGTACTCCAACATGGCAGATGTACGTGGGTCTGACAATATTGCACTGAAGGGTGGATGGCAATGGCAACAGCCCATAAGCACTGGCTATATATATTAGCCATTGATATATTTATAAGGTGGCAACTTGTCGAGCAAATGCCAGGTAGGTCCATGATGACGTAAGGTGCCCCAAAATTAGAGTCAGAGAGCACGAATTACAGGCTTTTGGCCACTCTCTGAAAAATATAAACATTTCAAAAATAACATTAACGGCTGTACAGCCATCTCTAATGTTTATAAACAAATGCCCGTTACATTCTTTCGCTAAACCAAAACACACCCCCCTTCTTTCGCTCGATCACCACACCACCATATTCCCCCTTCCGCTCTGCTTCCTATCTATCCACACAGGTAAACTCAGCCATGCATGAATCGCTCTTCCAGAAGCACGACGAGGTGCCCAAAGGCTAAATATTCACACCCCCTCAGCCCCTCTCCACTGTGGTAGCAGGCGAAACCCAAACATTCAGCATCAAACCATTATTTATAAATTAAAAAAAAAAAAATACTGAAATGAGAATAATGGGCAGGCCCAAGTGGTATTTACCAACATTAGAATTGCCATGGGTGAAATTACAAAATAGCTGCGCCCTCAATCTCACTATACATATAATGTAGCACCATCTTTACAGAAATATTTATACATATGTCCAAAATGGAAGACTTTGGTCAATAAAATATATATCCACTCACACTTCTGTCTCATGAAAATCTTCTCTTGGCGTTAACTCTTATTGTAGTTTAATTGGGTCTGCAGAATGGGAGAAGATTGGCTACCACGACAAGCATAGGAAACAAAGAGCCAGGGATCCAGACCCCCAGGACGACCCAGAGTCCGCTGGGAGGACAACATTAGACAATCTTTGAAGGACCGAGGACTAGAATGGAACCAGGCCAGGAGGAAGACAGCCGATAGGATAGTCTGGCACTCTCTCTTCCAAACTTCTACACCTCACGGTAGATGGGGAACGACGAAGTAAGTAAGTAGTTTAATTGGTAGCGGCTTAATAAAAATCAGAACTCCTGGTCAGACAAAAATTACTTTACTTTAAGATATATATATATATATATATATATATATATATATATATATATATATATATAGATATATATATATATATATATATATATATATATATATATATATTGAAGAAATAAAGTAACACGGGATCTTCTTCTTTGATCCTTAGCCGCTGACCATCTAAGCAGTCATTGGCCATCACGCCTAGTGGCGTCTTGTAGGGCAACAACAAATTGATTCCACTTTGCTCGGTCGGTGGCCATCCTTCGTACAGTGCCCCAACTCTGGTTCATTCTTTGCATCTCAGTGTCCACAGTCCTCTGCCAGGTTGTTTTTGGTCGGCCTCTCTTTCATTTTCCTTCAGGGGTCCAAAGCATAGCTGTTCTTGTGATGGCATTGGGGTCTCTTCTGAGGACATGGCCAACCCAGCTCCAGCGTCTGCCAGCTATGATGGTGTGCATGTCCTCTTGCTTGCTATGAGTAAGCAGATCTTGGTTAGTGATGGTATTCGGCCAAAAGATTCGGTGAATTTTTCTTAGGCATGTTGTGTGAAAAGAGGACAATTTCGACATTTCCTTCTCTGTAACTCTCCAGCATTCTGCACCATAGAGAAGCACAGAAAGCACACAGCTCTGATATAATCTTAATTTTGTGCTTGTGCTGTATTGGGAGGACTTCCAGATGTTGTTTAGGCTAAAGAAGGCTGTTCTTGCCTTATTCATTCTGATGTTGATGTCTTTGCCTGCCCCGCCGTCTGGTGTTACTATGCTTCCTAGGTATGTGAAGGTATCTGTCTGTACCAATTGCTGATTCCTTACTGATATGGGCTCAGGGTTGCTCACAATGAGCGTCATGACCTCAGACTTCTTTAAATTGATATTCAAGCCCACCTGCTGGCTAAACTTATTAAGTATTTCCGTTTTTTCCTGGATGTGTTGATGTGAATTTGCTAGTAGTGCAATGTCATCTGCATATTCCAGATCTTCCAATGTAGAAAATGTTGTCCATCTTATTCCTCTTGGACTGCCCTCTGTTGTCTGGCGCATCACCCAGTCTATGACTGTTAAAAATAGAGTGGTTGATAAGGGGCATCCCTGTCGTACTCCTGTCTTCACCTCAAATGTTAGGTTGCTCTGCCCAACACTACACGTAAAGTTGGCATAGAGGCTTTTTATGATTGACACTATGCAGCTTGGAATTCCATAAGCCCTCAGTATTTTCCATAAACTGTCCCTATGTATGCTGTCAAAAGCCTTTTCAAAATCAACGAAATTAATGTAAAGCTGTCTTTGCCATTCTGAGCACTGCTCTATAATGTTCCTGAGAGTGAATATATGATCTACACATCTTCTGTTCTTTCTAAATCCTGCTTGTTCTTTCCTCAGTTTGTGGTCGACTGCCTTTGAAATTCTTTGTATAATTATCCTGCCTAGTATTTTGCTGGGAACTGAGAGAAGAGTGATTCCTCTCCAATTATTGCAGTCTGCAAGATCTCAACACGGGATCTTGACTCTATATAATTAAGTTAAAAAAGAAAAACACCAAGAAATTAACTAAGTAAATGGGCTTACCAAGCAAGGAATCAAATTTCCGCACTACACTGGTATAAGCTGTCAACTTACTAACACGGTGCTAGGCAACAAGAATTCCTCTAGAGACAAATGGTGAAAGGTGATAGAAACGCCGGGCTTAAATAGTAATGTAGAGTCTGCACGTTTCGGAGCGTGGCTTCTGCATGTGCACGAGATGAAACAACTCCAGACGTAAGACTTATAAGAGAGTACCCGGTCGCCTCGAAGAGACGGGGAAATAGACGTAACATTAGCAAGCTTTTCCGTTCTACCCGCGTCCTCTGTTTGGGATGACAAACTGAGGCCGGCATAAATAAAAGGCAGAGACTTTTCCCCCGTGCTCGGGGTACTCTGTAACTCAAAGAACGATGAAACTAGCCAATTCGTCAAGAAATCGTTAAATAAAAGACCTTTGGCAAAATGCTACTATTTCACGTAGAAAGGGGTGGACTTAGCTTGGCCCATTTAAGACTGACTAGACCAAAGACAGAATTAGAGCTATTAGAGTTATAAGTCAGGAACATGGGCGTAGACAAGAAATAGAAAGAAAAACAGGGCAGACCACTCAGACCAAAGCGTCAGGCATTTCAATCAAATCATCACAGCATGTCTGCCCTTCAGGTTTCAGTCCCACTCTACTGTCCATTCCTCAGTTATTATTCTTTTAGTTAAGCTTCTGATCTCTGTTTTACTCATCCCTACATTTATTTGGTTTCTATTATGTCTACTTTTCTTAGCTTCTTTATCTGCCTTTTCATTTCCCACTATGCCAACATGTGAAGGTATCAAAGATATTAGAACGGAACATCCTCTGGACCTTTGTAAGTATTTGCCAGTAATATCTCTTCTGCAATATCAGGTCTACTGCATTCTCGTAAGTTTCTTATAGCTTGAATAGCTGAAAGTGAGTCTGTTAATATTGTCAATTTATGAGGAGGGTTGTTAGAGAAGATTACCAGGGCTTTCAGAATTGCAACCATCTCTGCCAATAGATGAAAATAGATGTATTATCGGTTTGTTAAGGTGGAGTTTGAGAGAGTGGTTGAGTAATCGTGCTGATGTATGTATATATATATATATATATATATATATATATATATATATATATATATATATATATATATATACATATATATATATATATATATATATATATATATATATATATATATATATGTTTACGCTGTGGGTGTCCAATAACATTTCTTCAAACTTGGACAAAGTTGATAACGATTCTCGTGGCTGGGTCCACGGATAAGTACATTTAATGACAGACATCATATGAATTCATGGCAGTAATTCATTACATACATCAATGCAGTCTCCTACAGTCAATAATGCATCGTCACGTGTCAAGCCTATGTACTCACAATGCTGGTAAACGGAATCATTGGTGTAGTGAAAACTGACAGCTGGCGATGAAAAGATTTATAACAATACTCCCTGAATTTCCTTCTTCATAAGGAAAATACTCATCAATATAAGATGCTCAAATACTGTATCAGTAGAATTAAAGTGGCGACCTTCGGTTAATTATAAGCCACGTAGGAGAATCTGTAAACTTCAATAACTTTGGGAGTAGTAATAATCCACATCTTGCTTGGACGGATTTAAACGACGAAAGGTCAAGAAAGACCGTTGGCATGCATTAGTGCAGCCCCCACATTATGTCAACTTTCACCAGTGCCGTCTACACATAATCGCGTTCATTAACAATATCTTCTAGTGTAAAATACATCATGTTGACTTCAGATAAATATGTTAGCGCATAAATTTAAACTGGTAACAAAATCTAAATGAGGCCAACATGTAATATACATAATAATACCTTAACAGTTTCCGCGCCCGACCGGGTTAAAAAATTAATTATATTAATTTTTTATAAGAATATCATTTAATATTAGTAACGCAATTAATCTAATCAAAAATCGGAACGCGAAAAAAAAATTGCGACATACGGCCAGAGATGTTTACAATAAAACAGTGTCTAAGGTCGTTGTCACTATCATAGTATGTCATACAATAAAAATATAATTAATATATATACTAACTTAAATAACGAAAGAATCGTCAACAGTCAATAGAGTATAGTATACTTAAACATAATGAACTAATAAGTGTGTGAAATAAAAGACATTTTCAGAGTAAGATGCTTTTGCAGTAAATTAATCCAAGTAATAAAATATAAATGTAATGTAACTATGTGGAGTGTCGTGAAATATTCTAATCCACATATATAAATTAAAAGGTAAATGTAAAGCTTAACAAATAAATTCTAATAAAGAAAAGAGCAATGGTAAAATAACAGTGCTGTCACAAGGAATGTACTCGAAATCCCCCTTGTTTTCTACTTCGTCGGCAAATTGTAACGCTTTCACGTTGATAGTAAAAGCCTACTGTATTATTACCCGCGTTCTTCAATGAAACGTGTGCTGTATTTCTTGCAAAAACATTGAGATACCAAGCTGAACAATGACCTAATTTTAATATTTCATTCATTCCATTTTATACACGGCGTAACTAACAGCATTTTAGCTCTATTAAATATATATATTTGGGTTCCTTAGGGTTTGCTGACAAAGAATATGTACAACGTTATGCAAATAGTCTAGGAATTAACAAGTTATAGCCAAAATAAAATGATGGTGCTGTCAGACAACACCCAAAATCAGAATCGCTCAGTGGTAGATTTTTTTGCACCACCATTGTACGGGAAATGGGCCACAAGTTACATTTGAACTGATTGGCTGGAATGATATGTAAGGCTAAACACGATTAGTCGGACTATAAATGCTATCCTTGGTTGTTAGGGGAGACGTAGGAAGTTAAAATTTTTTCAAACACTTGTCGAAACGTGGCTCCATTGGCCAGACTCGCTGATATACTCACTTAGGAGCGTTAGTTCGAGACCACTAGTTCAAATAAGCTTGATAAAGCAACAGTGCGTTGAAGCCAGCTCATATTTTTGCTAAATAAAAGCCTGGAACATATGCAGATGGGAATTTGTGCCAGTATTTGTGCCAGAATTCATTGCTAATCAACGTATCTGTGTTTGTTTCCATGAATTGTGGTAAGCTTGAAACATTCAGTATCTTTTAATGAAAATTTAATGTGAATTGTTAATTTATGCCTGTATATATGTGTAGTTCAGTAGCAAACATGATGTAAAGCCTATAATGCTCCAGCCTGAACAGAAGGTGTCGGAGGAAAGTAAAACGGCATGGAATGGCCAAACAGTACACTGACACCTAGATGATTGACTAGAAAGAAATAATGCTGGAAGTGCAGAGGCGTAGTAACCATTAAGGAGGTTAATACTGGTATAAAGTATTTCAGATGAAGCTGACAGTTGGCCTAACGCTCTGAACTCAATGTTTGTGATGTATTGTGCTCAGTGTAAAAAGAGAGTATAAATTAGTTATGAAGTAGAAGGTACATCCTTCTTGTTTTCAGGGACCGTGGTCTTGACGTTATTGAGCAGCACCTGGTCAGAGCTTTGCTGAATCCAGAGTCGGACAGCATACTCCTTGGTCCATTTAGCTATCAGTGAGGTGTCTCCAGAGCACAGGGGAGAAATCGAGCAGAGGAGTCTTTTCCTGCCGCCATCACGCAAGATAAGCTGATCTGGCCAGCTGAGCTCAACATTATGTACCCCCATCTTAAAATAACATTGTAACATAAACTTAAGAGGGGAAGTAAATTGTTTTAATATCAGGAACTGAGAACATCTCCAATACTAGTTCCAATAAAGACAAACTATTGAAGTCATGATGACAAATACCAACAGAGCTTGAACAAAACAAAACCAGTATTACCTCATATTACTACTACACAACTGACACACAGGATTCTTTTAATAATATATGTCACTACAATATTCATATTGATAAATTCTGTACATATAACTTGTAATTAAAATTGATTGTGATTCCTGGTTCCCTTTGTATTTGAATCAGGACACATATTCATTCATGACAGCAATGAATACATATTGTTATTTGAAAAGTTATCAGTGACTCCTTTAAGATATCCTTGTAGAGTGTTTTATGTATGTGAGTGTCACAGTGTTGTCAAGTGTAGTGGAATAAATTAAATTGTTTATCTTTCTGTTGTTGTTATGACTTACACTTCATCATACACATACCCTAGACATATAACGTAGTCATCACACTATTCCAGAATAATTCTGACTGAGATATATATATATGTGGCAGCAAGTAAGGTTATCTATGATAGGAAACTCTTTACAGAGCGATACAACAGGAAGCAATCTGATCATCAGAAGAAGTCCCCCCGTCCGACAAGTGTTTCGGCCCTATATACTCCTTTACACTCTAAGGGGGGCGGGCCCACTTGGGTCATGACTCCCAAGTGTCTCAGCTTCCTGTTGTCTTGCATCAAAAATGAACCCATTTCACTTATGGTAGCAACTTTAAATTCCACAACTCCGCCAGCCGTGGAGGCAATTGTGAAAGTAACAAAGAGAAGACAAATTATTCCGTTCGTTCCGTCGCACACACTGAGACACCAGCGCGAAGTCAACGAGTCGCCACTGCGCGTTCCCCACTGGACTTTTGATACTGACACCCCTTATAGTATACACCGCTTGTCGCCCCTGAGTCGCAGTCCGTTCACTAGTCCACCACAAACCTCAGCGTATTGTGGACTTACAAAAATTCCTGGTGTTTTCTGTACCGCAGCGTTTATTGTTACGATCTCCATTCCCCATTGCGGTTGTTCCACAGCCAGCCTGATGCCTTTTCGGCAGTTTCACTAAGCCTCTTCAGGGCCCTTGTTCTCGACTGTCCCCTCAGCCCCAACAGTTTCAATAGATCATACACTGATGCAGCCACAAGCCCTCTTGCACCCACTTCAACAGCCATGACCCTTGCAGTGAACCCATCGTGTCTCAGATCCGCGGCCAGATCACTATACTTGGCCGCTTTGAACGAATGTTGCTCATCTAATCTGGATTCAAATGGCACGGTCAGTTCAATCAGTATGACCTGAAGCGTTGCTGCAGAATGAAGCACTATATCCGGCCGTCTCCGCGATTTTCGGATACTCTCTGGATATGCCCCTCGTCCAGGTAGGTCTACCGCCATCTCCCAATCATTTGCACAATCAAGAAGAGATGGTAAACTGCTACCAGGTTTATTCGGTTTGGGGTGTGCTGACTTTCCTGCCCTCAGAAAGTATGTGTTTGCGGTGTCTGGCCGGACTTTGCTATTCGCCTTCATTCTTGCCAGATCTATTGTCGCAGCAAGCTCATTTAGCACTTTGTTATGGCGCCAAGTGTATCGCCCTTGCCCTAATGACGTCTTACACGCTGAGAGCACGTGTTCAAGTGTCTGCCTCCCCTGGCACAGGGGGCACTGCTCATCATCCGACTTTCCCCATTTCACAAGGTTGGTGGCCGATGGCAGCAGGTCATACAGTGATCTGACAACGAAGCTGAGCCTAAGAGGTGCCATATGCCATATATCATTCCATGTCAAGGACCTCTGCAGGGCTCCTTCCCATGTAGTCCATTGGCCTTGTTGGACCTGCTGCACTGCTTTTTGCAACCTCTTATCATTCTCAGCTTCTCGTATCTCCTGAACTACCATGTCTCTGCGCTCCCTGCTTGATGCCTTGGACCACCAGCGGATGTCTCCATGACCAAATCCCCGTCTATTCGTTTGTGTGTATCCGATTACCTCCCTCAGTTTGAGTGACTCTTGGGCAGCATCAACAGCTTCTTCCACTTTCCACTTCCTTCCCGTTTTCAGTGTGGGCTGAATGGACTTAACCACGTCATCAGCTGACTCGCGTAGCATCATTGCAAGCCTTGCCTTTCCAACTTTGTACTCTTCAACAACTGACTTGAAAGGAAGCAGAAGTTTTGACTTTTTGCAGTACAGTGCTACATCTGACAGACCTGGTGGTACTCCTAGCCATTTTCTCATGAACTTGTTGACCTTCTGCTCTATGGCTTCCACTGTACTTGTGCTTATTTCATATATAAGCAGTGGCCACAGCAACTTTGGTATCAACATGAACTGGAGGCACCACAGTTTGAACTTCCCCAGGAGTCTGCTTTGGTCTATGATCTGTAGCCCTCTGTCTGCCATTTCTATTGTCTGTTGCACTGCCTTTGAGTCTTTTAATGAGGCATCGTACACCCTGCCAAGACTTTTAACAGGTTCCTCAATGACAGTAGGGATTCTTTGGTTGGAAACCGTGAATATGACCTCTGCTATCTTCCCTTTCCTGACTGATAGGCTTCTCGACTTCTTGGGTTTGAAGCTCATTCTGCACCAGCTGACTAGTTCATCCAGGCGTGCTAACATCCTCCGGGCCTGATGTTCATCTGATGTCAGAATTGTTGTGTCATCCATGAATGCTTTGAGCGGTGGCATGAGACACATTCCACCGAGCTTTGGACCTATAGCCATTCCTTCAGCCGCATTGAGGATTACCTGCATAGCCATCACGAATAGTATCGGAGAGATGGTACATCCCATCGCAATTCCAACTTCAAGGCCAATCCACTTCGTTGTGTACTCTCTGGTTGAAAATCTGACAGCAAACCCTGCGAAATACAGCTTCAGCATTGCTGCAATCTCTTGTGGAACATGATACATTTCTAGGGCCTGCCACAACATCTGGTGTGGAACGGATCCATAAGCATTCGCTAAATCCAACCAGATTACATGGAGGTTTGTTCTGTCAGACTTTGCCTTTTGGATTGCTTCCCATATCATTGTGGCATGCTCTAGACATCCTGGTGTACCTGGGATACCTCCTTTCTGAATGGTAGTGTCAATGTACCCATTTGCCAGGAGGTATGTAGTGAGTCTTTCCGCCATCACTGAGAAGAATATCTTCCCTTCCACATTGAGTAGTGAGATTGGCCTGAACTGACTGATGTCTGTGGAATTTTGCTCCTTCGGGATGTAGACTCCGTTCGCCTTTCTCCATTCCTTGCTTACAAGCTGGGTTTTCCACGCACTCTTCAGTAAACGAAGCAGTCGTTTGAGCACCTCAGGGCATCTCTTATACACCACATATGGAACACCATTAGGACCTGGAGCTGACTTGCATCGAGCTTTCTGGACAATGCTTTCTACCTCTTGCACCGTTGGGGGCTTGGTGTTAAATTCAGCTCCTGGCTTACTCGGCCATTTAAGGCCTGCCATGCTGCTGAGCGGCTCATCTTTGCGACCATCTGAATATGTCATTCCAAGGTGTTCTTCCAGGTCTTCTTTCCTGATGTTTAGCGTACCCGACCGTGGCTGCTCAAACAGTTCTTTGGCAAACTTGAAGGGCTCCCTGAAGAATCTTTCCCTATCCATTCGAGTCTTCCTTTTCTTCCTGCACAACCTTTCTGCTCTACAAAGGGCATTATGTTGGCCTTTCAGGTGCTCCCAAACCTGTCGTAACCCTTCCTTCTCTGCGGCAACTGCGTTTTTAAAAAGTTTTCGGGCATGCTTCTTCTGTTTTCTGATTTCTTCTATTTTAATTTGTCTTCTGCTTTTTCGTGGTGGGTTACTTTCCCTTGCCTCCCTCACTCCGAACACTTTGCGACAGTGCAGATATATTATGTCGCCGAAGATTTCCAGCTTCTTTTCCAAAGTTATCTGCTTCAGGTTGTTATCCAACTCTTTTGCCAAGGCTTCGTCCAGCTGTTCCCAAAGCCCTTTTGCACTGGCGGGTGGAAACTTGATTGCATCTCTCTTCCCGTCCAAGAAGTGTGTGAGATCATCATCAGGCAGATCAACTTGAATGTACTCAGCACTGTGGATTGACTCCTGGCTGCGTTCTTCTAACGTCTTATCCGTCGAGACAGAGCGCTGCTGATCTCCCCCTGATGACCTCCCACACCCCTTTTTCGTTCTGTGGATTTTCATTCCTCTCTGAGTAGAGAATTCCCTACCACAGGCACATGGAAACTCCAGCCGTTGTTCAGAGCTCGAAGTCCGTGTAACGGGTCTGGTCGATTCCAATGAGGCGCCTGTGGATTCATCATTCTCCCCCCCTTTCGGTGAATCCTGGGGGCATCTATCGTTTTTGGGTTCTATAGCAATTGAATACAGCTTACGGGGTGCTAACCCGGTCAGCCGGTTTCTAGTCTTTCCCAGTGTCATCTGTCTTTCCAGAAGTCAATCGGTCTTTTCCCGATTGTCACTGGTTTGACCATGTAACTATGATAGGAAACTCTTTACAGAGCGATACAACAGGAAGCAATCTGATCATCAGAAGAAGTCCCCCCGTCCGACAAGTGTTTCGGCCCTATATACTCCTTTACACTCTAAGGGGGGCGGGCCCACTTGGGTCATGACTCCCAAGTGTCTCAGCTTCCTGTTGTCTTGCATCAAAAATGAACCCATTTCACTTATGGTAGCAACTTTAAATTCCACAACTCCGCCAGCCGTGGAGGCAATTGTGAAAGTAACAAAGAGAAGACAAATTATTCCGTTCGTTCCGTCGCACACACTGAGACACCAGCGCGAAGTCAACGAGTCGCCACTGCGCGTTCCCCACTGGACTTTTGATACTGACACCCCTTATAGTATACACCGCTTGTCGCCCCTGAGTCGCAGTCCGTTCACTAGTCCACCACAAACCTCAGCGTATTGTGGACTTACAAAAATTCCTGGTGTTTTCTGTACCGCAGCGTTTATTGTTACGATCTCCATTCCCCATTGCGGTTGTTCCACAGCCAGCCTGATGCCTTTTCGGCAGTTTCACTAAGCCTCTTCAGGGCCCTTGTTCTCGACTGTCCCCTCAGCCCCAACAGTTTCAATAGATCATACACTGATGCAGCCACAAGCCCTCTTGCACCCACTTCAACAGCCATGACCCTTGCAGTGAACCCATCGTGTCTCAGATCCGCGGCCAGATCACTATACTTGGCCGCTTTGAACGAATGTTGCTCATCTAATCTGGATTCAAATGGCACGGTCAGTTCAATCAGTATGACCTGAAGCGTTGCTGCAGAATGAAGCACTATATCCGGCCGTCTCCGCGATTTTCGGATACTCTCTGGATATGCCCCTCGTCCAGGTAGGTCTACCGCCATCTCCCAATCATTTGCACAATCAAGAAGAGATGGTAAACTGCTACCAGGTTTATTCGGTTTGGGGTGTGCTGACTTTCCTGCCCTCAGAAAGTATGTGTTTGCGGTGTCTGGCCGGACTTTGCTATTCGCCTTCATTCTTGCCAGATCTATTGTCGCAGCAAGCTCATTTAGCACTTTGTTATGGCGCCAAGTGTATCGCCCTTGCCCTAATGACGTCTTACACGCTGAGAGCACGTGTTCAAGTGTCTGCCTCCCCTGGCACAGGGGGCACTGCTCATCATCCGACTTTCCCCATTTCACAAGGTTGGTGGCCGATGGCAGCAGGTCATACAGTGATCTGACAACGAAGCTGAGCCTAAGAGGTGCCATATGCCATATATCATTCCATGTCAAGGACCTCTGCAGGGCTCCTTCCCATGTAGTCCATTGGCCTTGTTGGACCTGCTGCACTGCTTTTTGCAACCTCTTATCATTCTCAGCTTCTCGTATCTCCTGAACTACCATGTCTCTGCGCTCCCTGCTTGATGCCTTGGACCACCAGCGGATGTCTCCATGACCAAATCCCCGTCTATTCGTTTGTGTGTATCCGATTACCTCCCTCAGTTTGAGTGACTCTTGGGCAGCATCAACAGCTTCTTCCACTTTCCACTTCCTTCCCGTTTTCAGTGTGGGCTGAATGGACTTAACCACGTCATCAGCTGACTCGCGTAGCATCATTGCAAGCCTTGCCTTTCCAACTTTGTACTCTTCAACAACTGACTTGAAAGGAAGCAGAAGTTTTGACTTTTTGCAGTACAGTGCTACATCTGACAGACCTGGTGGTACTCCTAGCCATTTTCTCATGAACTTGTTGACCTTCTGCTCTATGGCTTCCACTGTACTTGTGCTTATTTCATATATAAGCAGTGGCCACAGCAACTTTGGTATCAACATGAACTGGAGGCACCACAGTTTGAACTTCCCCAGGAGTCTGCTTTGGTCTATGATCTGTAGCCCTCTGTCTGCCATTTCTATTGTCTGTTGCACTGCCTTTGAGTCTTTTAATGAGGCATCGTACACCCTGCCAAGACTTTTAACAGGTTCCTCAATGACAGTAGGGATTCTTTGGTTGGAAACCGTGAATATGACCTCTGCTATCTTCCCTTTCCTGACTGATAGGCTTCTCGACTTCTTGGGTTTGAAGCTCATTCTGCACCAGCTGACTAGTTCATCCAGGCGTGCTAACATCCTCCGGGCCTGATGTTCATCTGATGTCAGAATTGTTGTGTCATCCATGAATGCTTTGAGCGGTGGCATGAGACACATTCCACCGAGCTTTGGACCTATAGCCATTCCTTCAGCCGCATTGAGGATTACCTGCATAGCCATCACGAATAGTATCGGAGAGATGGTACATCCCATCGCAATTCCAACTTCAAGGCCAATCCACTTCGTTGTGTACTCTCTGGTTGAAAATCTGACAGCAAACCCTGCGAAATACAGCTTCAGCATTGCTGCAATCTCTTGTGGAACATGATACATTTCTAGGGCCTGCCACAACATCTGGTGTGGAACGGATCCATAAGCATTCGCTAAATCCAACCAGATTACATGGAGGTTTGTTCTGTCAGACTTTGCCTTTTGGATTGCTTCCCATATCATTGTGGCATGCTCTAGACATCCTGGTGTACCTGGGATACCTCCTTTCTGAATGGTAGTGTCAATGTACCCATTTGCCAGGAGGTATGTAGTGAGTCTTTCCGCCATCACTGAGAAGAATATCTTCCCTTCCACATTGAGTAGTGAGATTGGCCTGAACTGACTGATGTCTGTGGAATTTTGCTCCTTCGGGATGTAGACTCCGTTCGCCTTTCTCCATTCCTTGCTTACAAGCTGGGTTTTCCACACACTCTTCAGTAAACGAAGCAGTCGTTTGAGCACCTCAGGGCATCTCTTATACACCACATATGGAACACCATTAGGACCTGGAGCTGACTTGCATCGAGCTTTCTGGACAATGCTTTCTACCTCTTGCACCGTTGGGGGCTTGGTGTTAAATTCAGCTCCTGGCTTACTCGGCCATTTAAGGCCTGCCATGCTGCTGAGCGGCTCATCTTTGCGACCATCTGAATATGTCATTCCAAGGTGTTCTTCCAGGTCTTCTTTCCTGATGTTTAGCGTACCCGACCGTGGCTGCTCAAACAGTTCTTTGGCAAACTTGAAGGGCTCCCTGAAGAATCTTTCCCTATCCATTCGAGTCTTCCTTTTCTTCCTGCACAACCTTTCTGCTCTACAAAGGGCATTATGTTGGCCTTTCAGGTGCTCCCAAACCTGTCGTAACCCTTCCTTCTCTGCGGCAACTGCGTTTTTAAAAAGTTTTCGGGCATGCTTCTTCTGTTTTCTGATTTCTTCTATTTTAATTTGTCTTCTATACACTACTCTTATTAGATATAGATACCTTCACAGCTGATCTCAGTCAGTACACTAAGTCCCCTATAAATATTTATAACATCCCACTTCACCACATATATTGGGGTCTCGCTCTTGGGATTTTGAATCTTTCCCTATTAAAAATATTGGGGGTAATTCACTTCAGGGAATATAAGAATTAAAAGGTATCCTTGGGTGGAATTAAATAAGGTTGAGCTCACGGTGCCTGTGTTGTCCATTAGATATATATTTAGAGATTGAATTGTTGGTTAGACATTGTATAAATTTACCTGATAGACAATGGCGGACCTGGCCAAGTTTCGATCTGCTGCTGTTCAGACTGCAAAAGAGTTAGGATTAGATGGGCAAGTTATGGTTGCCTATGTCACTACGGAATGTGACAAATTTATTGAATGCGAAGAAAGAAGGTTTGAAGCCGAAAGAAAGTTAGAGGCTGAAAGGGAAATTAAGAAGTTACAATTTGAGGCTGAGGCTGAGACTAAGAGGTTGCAAATTGAGGCTGAGGCTAAGAAATTGGAAGCAGAAAGAGAAGACAAAAGATTGGCTGCAGAAAGGGAAGAGAAGAAATTGGCTGCAGAAAGGGAAGAGAAGAAATTAGCTGCAGAAAGAGAAGACAAGAAATTAGCTGCAGAAAGGGAAGCAGAAGATAAAAGATTACAAAGGGAACATGAGTTACGACTTAGGGAGTTTGAGTTTCAGGGCCATGCTCCTGAAAATGGTGCCAGTCCCTTTGCCTCTGATGCCACTGCTAGCCAAGGAGCCTCAACCTCAGCGATGAATTTCCATTTAGATCATTTTGTTGAGAAAGACGATGATATAGAGAGCTACCTAAATAGGTATGAACTATTAGCTACCATGTATGGGTTAGAGAGAGAGAGGTGGAGCTTAAAGTTATCTCAAGGACTTCGTGGGGCAGCTTATGAAGTTTTTGCAAAAATGAGCAGAGGTGATCAGGAAAATTATGACATGCTAAAGCAGGCTCTTTTGTTAAGATATGAAAAGAATGCAGAATTTTATAGGAAAAAATTTAGGAATGCTAAACTACTGTCAGGTGAAACCTATCACCAGTTCTCTGCACGAATAGAGACATACTTGGAGAAATGGACTTCTCTGGGGAAAACCCAAGATCTTAAGGAAATGGTCCTTATAGAGCAGCTAAGAGAGTCCATGGCCCCAGACCTGAGAAAGTTTCTCATGGAACAAGGTGCAGAGAGGCTGGGTGAGTTGCTAAATGTTGCTGAAAGGTATCAAGCAGCTCAAGCAGAGGTAACAGGTAATAAAAAGAAACAAGTGGATAACTTTAGGGCACCACAGGACTTTAATAAATTTGATCCTAGGGATCAAAACAAAGGTAAGCACCAGTTTGATAGGCCACGGTATGAAAATAAAAAATAAATTCCCACAATTCGATGAAAGGAAATATGATGAAAGAAAATCTTTCAACCAAGGAAAAAGGTGGTGTAAAAATTGTCAGATGGACAATCATGACACTGACCGTTGCAGAAGGAAACCTGTGTATATGGCAACCCTTCAGGTCAGGTCGACCTCAAGACAGGAGGAGGATATTATGTTGGATACCACTCCAGAAGAGATGAGGAAGGCACAGGCTGGGGATAAAACACTCAAGCCTTGTTTCAGAAAATTGTCAACTTGTCATACAACTCCAGGCAAGGGAGATTTTTACATGAAAAACAAGTTGATGTATAGGAAGACTGGAGCTAGATCCAAAGGTCAGGGACAGCTGGTACTTCCTAAAAGATATAGGGCAGACTTAATAAGGAGCCTACATGTGAAACCCGATGGGGACCATGAGAAGATAGGTACCATCATTCAAAAGGTGGCTCACAATTATTATTGGCCTAAAGCAAGATGGGACATTGAGAATTTTGTAGAAAGGTGTAGCATAGCACATGAGGGAACACCCACAAGTGGGAACATGGATCAGGACCTGGACACGCCACGGGGCAAAATTAGGCCTGATAATAAAAAGAAAAATAGATTTGATAAAGTGGACCAAATGGAATGGGAAGCCCCTTTTCACGGACAAGCTTCACTTAACTGTTTTACAATGGCCACTATGCGGAGAGTGCAAAAAGATGTCTTACCCCAGGATAAGCCGACAATCCCTCAATCGGACTTAAACAAACTGGAGGAAGAGGATGTAGAGAGGAAATCTCTCATCAAGAATTTTAAGTGGGGAGAAAGCCCCAGGAAAAGAATTGGTAGCGGTCGTTTTATGCATGATAATTCTGGGAGGAAAAATCATCACTATAGAGCTTCGAGTGGAAGAGACCATACCGGTGCATGGACAAATAGGTCCACACAATTAAAGGTCCACATGTAGCTTTGTTAAGAACGTGGACTGATGAAAAGGCAGAGGAAAACATTACATCTTCATACCAATATGTGAATGAGCTGACCACTCGTTTAAAAACTGGCTGGAAACTTGCCAATGAAAATTTGAAACAAGCCAGGAAGAAACATGCTGCCTATTATAACAGGAAGGCGAAAGACAGAAATTTGGCTGTGGGAGAGAAAGTACTGCTTCTTTTGCCCGGGAGTCAGAATAAGTTACAAATTGGATGGCAGGGTCCATATACAGTTTTAGAGAAGGTATCTAGAACAAATTATAAGATAGATAAGAAGGGGAAAGAAAAAAATCTATCATGTGAACCTCCTGAAGAAATATTTGGAAAGAGAACATCAGGAGGAGACACACTTGTTGACCTTGTCCATCGCCATGGAGATGAAAAAAGGAACCACTTTCATCATTTGAATATCCATTACACCCCTGTGAGACAGCAGCACAGGTGAAAATCAGTACACATTTAACGAAAACTCAGAAAGAGAGAGTGCAACAGGTTCTAAATAATCATGCAGAGGTGTTAACAGACCGACCAGGGCATACAAACCTATTGGAATATGATATGAAACTGATAGACCCCACACCTGTCTGTATGAAACCATATTCGATTCCGTTTGCTAAGGAGAAAGCTTTGAAGGAAGAGATAGACTATCTATTGAAGGAGGGAATTATTTCACACAGTGAATCCTCATATAGTTCCGGTGTTGTACTCTTAAGGAAGCCCTCTGGAGAACATAGACTCTGTATAGATTACAGGAGACTGAATGCTATTACAGAAGGACAGGTGGATCCATTGCCGGATACAAATCAGCTGTTTGCCAGACTAAATAAAGCTAAATATTTCTCAAAAGTGGATCTGAGTAAAGGATACTATCAGATTCCAGTAAAGCCTGAGGTTAGACCATACCTAGCTTTTAGTACCTCAGAAGGACACTATGAGTTAAATAGATTGCCATTTGGATTGAAGAATGCGCCTAGTGTCTTCTCTAGAATGATGAGAAAATTGTTGGATGTAAACATTTCGGAGGAACGTAATGAATCCCTGAGTTGCCTCTTTGATTGAGGATATTCCGAATGTTTCATACAGGATAATAAGAAGATTATGGGATCCACTATGAAAACTCTGCTATCACCAGGTATATGTTATCTCCTCATAACGTACATTTTGAGGGAAATATAATGTTCTCTGGACATGTCAGTGCGCAGACTCAGAGAAGAGAAATGGTGAATACGGGTTGCGAAGCAGCATTAAGACAAGCATTCACACTTGCGGCTGTTCAGTAACATAACCGAAATATATTATTGGTTGTAGAAGTCTGAGGCAGATTTCATGAGTAGTGCCTACTCTGAATGGACCCAACTACATAAAACCATGATAGCACCACAGCAGAGTAAAGTCAAGTTGACTTACATTTATCTATGTGTATATAGAATAAAGGACTGACATGGGATGTCTGTTTTAAGAGGGGTGATAAAGTTGATAATATTGGATTTTTATTCCCGTTAATGATATCCACCAAAAGATAGATATAAGTGGATGGAAGCAGACATCATCATCATCATCAGTTGATAAGATCTCTATGGTGTTGTTTGCTCCACTGTAGTGTATGGAATGTCAACTTGACCTACGCAGTGGTGTGTAGACATGGATTGAGTGTACAATGTGCGAATGATGATAAGGGTTCGTGTTGTTGACAAATGTTCTTTTCTCACACTCATGTATGACTGGAAGTCATCGACACCAACGACTGTGTACCTTTTCTAAAGTTTAATTGGACGTACACACTCGACAGCACAGATAGTGACAAATCACAGGTTGGCATAATACATCATAGTACAGTGGATAACTGGTCTTGCAATGTTATGTTACATGGGCACTCATGTAGATTAATATTATAATGGACTGTCAGTAGCCAAGCCCTCAGCATCGCCCATACATATAAATCATCTGACTTCACTGACTGAGCACGTCAGCTTATAAACAATATTTCAGATGGCTTCTAAACCTAATCTCGTTTAGCGACGATTCTCCAACTTAATGTTCAGCACATATTTTTTTCATATAATAATATTGAACCGCTGATAAAGGGTTCTCATGTGTAGCAGTGATCTCTGGACTAAACAAGCGATAATACGGGCATCCCCTTTTCTCTTCTTGAAAGTCACTACATGTTTGGATCCAAGATGGCTTCACTCGTGAGCTGTCACTCACGTTTGGATACAGATAATGAATCTGTCCTAAAGTTAGTCATTCATAAAACATTGCATTGCTCTGTAGATTTGATCATGAACAATTGACTGCATTCTACAGAATATAGTGCTGCTAGGAATCGAAGTCGTTTTCATCAAGTCAAATATATTCTCTTATCGAAAATGGTGGCTTCGTACGAGAGTTCATAAAAGTATCTTGGATTACCTTGGTATAAGAAATATGAAACTGCCATTCCTTGGCAATACGCATAAACACTGGGGTAAAGCATACACGATAGGTCTAGACGACTATCACTTTCCCCACAAATACTGAGATCACTTTTTCCCCGGCGACAGGCCGACATAGGAAACACAGTCCCTATCAGGACGAAGCCAAATCACACCACACTCTAGCGACACATCCGCCGAATAGCCTTCGACCTCTCTAGAGACAACAGAACATATAGTTCGACTTAGATATGTAAAGATATACAGATATAAGACAGACTCGTCCTACTCAGACAAACAATACACATAAATTCAGGCCATAGATATTCTGAAGCAAGAACAATCTATTATTACCCAAACAACGAATAAATTGCAGTAAAATGGATTCATCCGCGGAGTTTGATCGAAGAGATGGCACAACTTTCAAGGGAAGTAACTCAATAATGACTTTCCCTTAAGCACTAAAAAATTACCTATGTATAATATTGTAAGATATCAAAGACTGCACGTAACAGTCTTACCACACCTCCCGGGAAAAAAAAAAAAATGGAACTTTTTTTTTTTTTTTTTGAAATACATCTAGGAGCAACGTACAATAGGCTCACAATGCATGAATAATGCGCAGATGAAAATATCAGGAATACCTATAACGCCTAATATGAGGCTAAGTCGACTTATGGAGCGACTGGTGAGAATGTGTCTCATAAACTGAGAGAAATTATTTCTCTACAAGTATATTTTTCCAGGAAGGTGTCATCAAAGTATAATACAATTCTGGCAATTACACAATGCCTAAAAAATTCATATCATCATTTCGTATTAGATATCTTAAATTTATGATTTATGAAGAAAAAATCATCAAAGCACAGCGGTGAATAAACATCCATGAACCGCTATGTAGTGATACAATCATTATATTATTAAATTACAAATGTGTATCTATCATGATATAGAAAAGGAACTACTATAGAACTAGACATATCAAGAAGTCTAAGCCCTAATAGTTATGTGGAATCATGTGGGCATCTTGACAGAATGTCTGCCATCACATTATCTGATCCATGAATAGCTCGCACAGAGAAATGAAAAGGTTGAAGAGCAATTGCATATCGAGTAGACCTCGAGCTCTTCAAATTCTTACTCTGTATAGCAGTAAGAGCTTTTTGGTCGGTTTCTACTATGAAATGTGCGCCTAGAAGGAATCTCTGTAGTTTGAGGATCGACCAAACCATAGCTAATAGCTCACGGTCTAAAACCGAATAATTCCTTTCTGCCGCATTAAGTTTTCTGGAAATATACATTACAGGATGCAGAGTTCCAGAGTACTCTTGCATTAGTGCCGCTCCAATCCCAGTGGATGAAGCGTCACTACGAAGAACGAATGTCTTATCTTTAGTGGGTAGCACTAAAATAGGTGGTGTTGAAAACAATGTTTTAATCTTATCCAGAGAGCATTGGCATTCCTGAGACCAGTGGACCACATTAGGCGAACCTTTCTTTAGAAGTGTTGAGAGAGGTGCCATGATAGAGGATAGATTCTGAATGAATCTGCCATAAAATTGAATAAGACCTAACAGACTTCTCACCTGTTTTTTAGTCTTAGGGATTGAGATGTTAAGTATCTTACTAGTATTATGGTCCTCTGTCTTTAGGAAACCATGACCAACTCGGTGGCCTAGGAAAGAAATTTCGCTAAAACCAATATAGGCTTTAGAGGGTTTCGCTGTCAGGTTGTGCTCACGCAAAGTAGACAGCAATTCATCTAACCCTGAATAGTGATCTTCCCAAGTATCGCTGAAAAGACAGATGTCGTCTAGATATGCAATGACATCTGACCGATAAGATAGGATTCGGCGCATCATGCGTACGAACGTAGCTGGTGCGTTCATAAGACCGAAAGGCATAAAATTCCATTGGAACAAACCTCTAGGTGTTGAAAAAGCCGTGAGAGGTTTGGCGCGTTCAGATAAAGGAACTTGCCAATATCCTTTAGACAAATCAAGTTTAGTGAAAAAATGAGATTTGGAGAGTCGAGTAAGTAGCTCTTCCAGTAAAGGCATAGGTTCGGCATCGAACTTCGTTACTTGATTCAATTTTCGATAGTCAAACGCAAAGACGTATGTTATTGTCTTTTTTACGCACAATAACCATCAGCGAAGAATATGCAGAGGTGGATGGTTCGATTATTTTCAAATCTATCATCTCATCCAACTCTTTCTCGACCTGTGCTTGAAAATGTATAGGTATAGGATAAGGTCTAACCCTAATAGGAGTATGGTCAGTTAGAACAATGTCATGTTGAATGACATTCGTTTGTCCAGGGATGTCAGTGAGTACATCCTGAAATGTTTGCAACATAGTTGAAACTTGTCGCTGTTCTCCTAGAGACAAATCAGGAGAGACAGTAACGTTCTTCCATGATTCACTGGAATGAAGTGGGATCATTGGAAGAGGAAGATTTACATCTGAAAAACTTGTTTCCTCATCCTGTATCACGGACAGTGATGAGTAATGACCATGTTGTACTGGAGAATTGTCCGTTGCTTGGAAAATGGGTTGCAAATAATCCGGACGTTCATGGAATTCAGTAAGCATATTGATGTGGAAGGTTTTATGCTTCCCATCAATATCGACAATATAGTCGACATCGGAAATTTTCGATATTATATCGTACGGACCTTTCCAAGAAATAAGTAATCTGTTTTCCCTACAAGGTAGTAATACAAATGCTTTGTCACCAGGACAAAGTTGTCGTAAGCATCTCTTCTTATTGGCAAATTGCCTTGCCTTCTGTTTCGCAAATTCAGAAGAAGAAGTTGCTAATTTGCATGCTTCGATAATTTTTTGTCTCAACGCGATGACATATTCGTAGGATGACTTTGTGTCATCGTCAATATTGTCAGATGTTATGAGATCGTGAAGCAACGACATAGGGCCACGCGGACGCGCGCCAAAGACGAGTTCAAAGGGAGAAAATCCCGTATGTTCATTGGGTACCTCTCTGTAAGCGAAGAGGGCCGCAGGTAAAACTCTGTCCCAGTCTTGAGGATGATCCTCAGTTATCTTCCCCAGTAAGTTTTTAAGTGTTCTATTAAGGCGTTCGACCATACCATTAGACATTGGATGGTAGATACTACTTAAAGATCTATCTATCTGCAGAGTAGACATTACTTGAGACATGGTATCTGATATTAGTTGGGTGCCATGGTCTGACAATATCTCTCCGGGGAACCCCAGACGAGAAAATATAAGCCAAAGAGCATCTGCAATATCAGCAGTAGTAATGCTCTTCAGAGGAATAGCCTCTGGCCAACGTGTGCACATATCAACACACGTCAAGATAAACTGATGTCCTCTGGCAGACTTGATCTTAAATGGACCAATAATGTCTATAGCCATTTTTTGGAACGGCCGAATAGGAATGTCCGCCGCCTGAATGGGTGCAGCATGCCGTGGACCTTTGGATTTAACTTCCTGACATACTTTACAAGATCGACAATAAATACGTATGTCCTTGTTTACCAATGGCCAAAAGAAAGCCGCAAGGACTCTTGACTTAGTACGGGAAAAACCCATGTGTCCAGCACACTGAGAGTCGTGAGCGTGCTGCAAAATTTTAACTCTCAAATTCTTGGGAACCAGGATTTGAGAATGACTTGACGTAATGGAGTCTTGAACCATACGTACAAGTACGCCATTCTTCTTTGTAATCCACGATTTACGACTTGTGTCCTTATTCGGATCACCTTTAGTTGCAAGAATGAAGAATTTCTTCAGAGTGGGATCATCTTCTTGCTGTTTTATAAACGAGTCACGAGAAATTACCAAGGGATTATCTTGGTTATGCACTTCATTATCTTCAATAGATGAAGTTTGAGGCACATTAAGAGCCTGAGCTCTAGTGACTACAGCGTTAGCAATCTGCATGTTTTGCCTTTCCCACGTGGAAATTTGTTGCGGAGTGCATTCCTTGACTCCATGAATGCGACCGATGATGAGGTCAGCGATCGGATTCGGAAGAAGACATGCGTGTACATCTCCTGTAAAGAAAGGAGTAGCAATCCTAATGATAGCAGTAGAGTATTTCTCTAATGTGCCGCCAAATGTTACACATTTGACTACTTGTCCAGTGGCACGGGAAGGATCTACGAGTGACTGCCTAACACCAATTGTGGTGCATCCAGAATCAAATAGCACAGAGACTGGATTGTTATTCACTAAACCCTTATGTAAGACAAGAGAACCTCTTCCATCATGCGCGACTGATGCTGGAAGAGCAGGAAGAGGATGGCCACAGCTTAAAGTAGACACTGTGGTTGGCTCAAATAACGTTTTGCATTGGGGGCACTGAGATGCTCTCCCAAAATCAAAAGCGGCACATGCCATATTACTAGCATCATTATTATCTTTACTCTGTTTATAGGCTTCATGGGACTCTTGTTGTACAGAGTTTGCCTGAAAATGTGGTTTATGTCTTTTGTTTTGAGATCTACCTCGGTTATTATCACCTCTGTAGTTATTGTTACCTCTATTGTAACCCCTATTTGGGTTTGAGTCATAGTTCCCTTGGTTACCATTATCATATTCATTATAATGAGTATCTCTGTAATTATGATCTTGTTGACTCCAAAACGGATAACCCTGATAGTTTCTATAATTACTTCCTCTACGGAAATTCCTATAATTATGACCACCCCTGTGTCGAGAGCTATCAGGTCGTCTCCAGTTCTTTGAAGAAGAACCCTGAAATGATTGGTTACCTTGGTTTTGATAACTATTATGGTTACCTTTTTTATCAAATCTGTTTTGAGGTCCCTGAAATCTGTGTGAATAATTGGGATTGTATGGTGTTGCTGAAGCAACTGGCATACTCTCCTTAATCTTAGTGTTGCCAAAAGTCACGTCGGGGTGTGCAGTGACATATTGGGAACAATATTCTTCCATTTCTTTTAGAGATTTGGGTTTACGCTCATGTATAAATTCAAGGAAAGGTTTGTTCACACATGACATAATCTTATCTCTGAGCAACAAATCCATAAGTCCTTCATACGTTTTTTCTGTTTTGGAAAGCTCAATCCAACGATCAACTGTGAGACGTGCCTTTGCAGTGAATTCTGAGAATTCTACACCCGTCTCAGGTACCATCGTCTTAAATAAAAGGCGATAGCCTTCCTCACTTAGCTGATATTTTTTTATCAAAGCCGCCCTAATGACATCATAATTATCCTTATCTGCTTCTCCTACAAGGCATAATCTAGTCAAAGATTCACCTTTCAAGTTTTCTGATAATTGATTAGCGTATTGTGATTTATCCACATTATGTGTACGACAAGAACGTTCAAATCTATCCAGCCAGAATGTAATATCGTCACTGGACTGATTGAACGGTGGAACCTTAACCTTGTAAGTAGAAGGTTTACCATTACCACTAGATGCCTGATTAACATTACTCATACTTGTCAATCTCAATTTCTCCAACTCAAATTCATGTTCTCTTATTGCTTTTTTCTCTTCAGCATCTAATCTTTTTTGTTCAGCCTCCCTGTCTAATCTTTTTTGTTCAGCTTCCCTGTCTAATCTTTTTTTTGTTCAGCTTCCCTGTCTAATCTTTTTTGTTCAGCTTCCCTGTCTAATCTTTTTTGTTCAGCTTCACTGTCTAATCTTTTTTGTTCAGCCGCAGCTTCTCTTTCTAATTTTTTTTGTTCAGCTTCAAATCTCCTTTCCTTCACCTGCATCTGCAATTTCTTTTGTTCAACAGCAGCCTCAGCTTCTCTTTCTAATCTTTTCTCTTCTGCCATAGCTTTTCTTTCTTCTGCAGCTAATCTTTTCTCTTCTGCCATAGCTCTTCTCTCTTCTGCAGCTAATGCTTTGTCATATTGAGCAACTGCCCATTGTTCTAATTGTTGACCAGTCTTATCAAGGGCTTTCCCTTGTGTAATGAAGTATTCTAAAGTAGACATGATGTCTAACAATAATACTAATCACCTGAATCAATAATAATACCACAAGTTCTCAATGACTTGATTAATCAGTATACTATCCCAATATCTGTGGGTCACAAGCCTTTAATAAGGTCTTGTATAATAGTAATAATAATCAGGTACTGGTTTATACCATAATCCAAGTGCAGTGCACAGGCAATTGTGTCTTATGAAATATACCTATATAAAACATATGTCAACCAACAGAATACATAAAGTACAAATAGGACTGACAATACAAGAACGTTTGCAGAAATCAAAATAAATTAAATAGGGAAATCAATGAAAATAATCACTGAATCTGCAAAGAATAACAACACAAATGACGTCACAATATATGAATATAAATTGTGAATAGAACTGAAAGATAGCAAAGGTTAGACCAACAAATTACAAACAAATCAAAACAAAACTAAAGAACAAAGAAATATTACAAAAATAACAATAATTACAGTCTCCACAGCTAACACAAAAGCAACAGTTGTCGCAGCAAATTTTCAATCAAGAAAATTGCACCTATAGAAAACGCCCACAACGGACCCTCTATGACGTGGGATATTCTGTTGTGAGGACGCCGCCCAACCTTAAACACAACCCGCTGACATAGAAACTAACATACTATACAAACAAATAACATGTAAACATAAATATATATAAATTATGTGTATGATAGTATGTGTTGCAAAATAGGCTCAGTTTTACAGTAATGGCAAAGTTATTTTTATGAAAATAAACAAACTGCCACTTTATTCAATTAAACATTCTGGCCTTAAATATTAAAGTTCATATATGGAAAACAAGAAGATCCATCGATGAAAATAGGACTTCTTAGTTCACAAATACTGTCTTCCTGTTAACATTGACAAGAATTGATCCAACTGTTCTGTGAAACTCTGTAATGTCTAATGTAAAAAATGTCAACAACGCTGACCTACATACTGCATTCACCTGACAGGTCACGTGACGAAGTGTTGACAAAGAGCAAACCAATACTGCAAGTGTGTCGTATCAGCCACAGGAAACGGTCTGGTATCGGTAATCTGTTGACTTCTGAACTTCTGCGAGGTCTAACCCAGAAAGCTGGTCCACCAGTTGATAAAGTTGATAATATTGGATTTTTATTCCCGTTAATGATATCCACCAAAAGATAGATATAAGTGGATGGAAGCAGACATCATCATCATCATCAGTTGATAAGATCTCTATGGTGTTGTTTGCTCCACTGTAGTGTATGGAATGTCAACTTGACCTACGCAGTGGTGTGTAGACATGGATTGAGTGTACAATGTGCGAATGATGATAAGGGTTCGTGTTGTTGACAAATGTTCTTTTCTCACACTCATGTATGACTGGAAGTCATCGACACCAATGACTGTGTACCTTTTCTAAAGTTTAATTGGACGTACACACTCGACAGCACAGATAGTGACAAATCACAGGTTGGCATAATACATCATAGTACAGTGGATAACTGGTCTTGCAATGTTATGTTACATGGGCACTCATGTAGATTAATATTATAATGGACTGTCAGTAGCCAAGCCCTCAGCATCGCCCATACATATAAATCATCTGACTTCACTGACTGAGCACGTCAGCTTATAAACAATATTTCAGATGGCTTCTAAACCTAATCTCGTTTAGCGACGATTCTCCAACTTAATGTTCAGCACATATTTTTTTCATATAATAATATTGAACCGCTGATAAAGGGTTCTCATGTGTAGCAGTGATCTCTGGACTAAACAAGCGATAATACGGGCATCCCCTTTTCTCTTCTTGAAAGTCACTACATGTTTGGATCCAAGATGGCTTCCCTCGTGAGCTGTCACTCACGTTTGGATACAGATAATGAATCTGTCCTAAAGTTAGTCATTCATAAAACATTGCATTGCTCTGTAGATTTGATCATGAACAATTGACTGCATTCTACAGAATATAGTGCTGCTAGGAATCGAAGTCGTTTTCATCGAGTCAAATATATTCTCTTATCGAAAATGGTGGCTTCGTACGAGAGTTCATAAAAGTATCTTGGATTACCTTGGTATAAGAAATATGAAACTGCCATTCCTTGGCAATACGCATAAACACTGGGGTAAAGCATACACGATAGGTCTAGACGACTATCACTTTCCCCACAAATACTGAGATCACTTTTTCCCCGGCGACAGGCCGACATAGGAAACACAGTCCCTATCAGGACGAAGCCAAATCACACCACACTCTAGCGACACATCCGCCGAATAGCCTTCGACCTCTCTAGAGACAACAGAACATATAGTTCGACTTAGATATGTAAAGATATACAGATATAAGACAGACTCGTCCTACTCAGACAAACAATACACATAAATTCAGGCCATAGATATTCTGAAGCAAGAACAATCTATTATTACCCAAACAACGAATAAATTGCAGTAAAATGGATTCATCCGCGGAGTTTGATCGAAGAGATGGCACAACTTTCAAGGGAAGTAACTCAATAATGACTTTCCCTTAAGCACTAAAAAATTACCTATGTATAATATTGTAAGATATCAAAGACTGCACGTAACAGGGGAGGTGTCGTGAAATATTCTAATCCACATATATAAATTAAAAGGTAAATGTAAAGCTTAACAAATAAATTCTAATAAAGAAAAGAGCAATGGTAAAATAACAGTGCTGTCACAAGGAATGTACTCGAAATCCCCCTTGTTTTCTACTTCGTCGGCAAATTGTAACGCTTTCACGTTGATAGTAAAAGCCTACTGTATTATTACCCGCGTTCTTCAATGAAACGTGTGCTGTATTTCTTGCAAAAACATTGAGATACCAAGCTGAACAATGACCTAATTTTAATATTTCATTCATTCCATTTTATACACGGCGTAACTAAAGACAGATGGACTAAAGGATAGAGAGAAGGGAGAGGCATAAAGCCGAACACGTGCAACACTAAACACGCGTCGCGCGATACACAATTACTACTATCACGCGTGTAAGGCCACATGCACTAACTTTTTTCGGACGGACAATGATAAATTCACTACCCTTCCCAGAGTTAGGTTTTTAAATCCTGAAAAACTCTTATTAGAAAGATGACAATAGATGGGTTTACGTTTGAAAACATTACAGTACCCAGACAGCACATCTTCGAAACAGGAGGTAGAAGGAATTGCATATTTTGAACGCAGCATTTTAGCTCTATTAAATATATATATTTGGGTTCCTTAGGGTTTGCTGACAAAGAATATGTACAACGTTATGCAAATAGTCTAGGAATTAACAAGTTATAGCCAAAATAAAATGATGGTGCTGTCAGACAACACCCAAAATCAGAATCGCTCAGTGGTAGATTTTTTTGCACCACCATTGTACGGGAAATGGGCCACAAGTTACATTTGAACTGATTGGCTGGAATGATATGTAAGGCTAAACACGATTAGTCGGACTATAAATGCTATCCTTGGTTGTTAGGGGAGACGTAGGAAGTTAAAATTTTTTCAAACACTTGTCGAAACGTGGCTCCATTGGCCAGACTCGCTGATATACTCACTTAGGAGCGTTAGTTCGAGACCACTAGTTCAAATAAGCTTGATAAAGCAACAGTGCGTTGAAGCCAGCTCATATTTTTGCTAAATAAAAGCCTGGAACATATGCAGATGGGAATTTGTGCCAGTATTTGTGCCAGAATTCATTGCTAATCAACGTATCTGTGTTTGTTTCCATGAATTGTGGTAAGCTTGAAACATTCAGTATCTTTTAATGAAAATTGAATGTGAATTGTTAATTTATGCCTGTATATATGTGTAGTTCAGTAGCAAACATGATGTAAAGCCTATAATGCTCCAGCCTGAACAGAAGGTGTCGGAGGAAAGTAAAACGGCATGGAATGGCCAAACAGTACACTGACACCTAGATGATTGACTAGAAAGAAATAATGCTGGAAGTGCAGAGGCGTAGTAACCATTAAGGAGGTTAATACTGGTATAAAGTATTTCAGATGAAGCTGACAGTTGGCCTAACGCTCTGAACTCAATGTTTGTGATGTATTGTGCTCAGTGTAAAAAGAGAGTATAAATTAGTTATGAAGTAGAAGGTACATCCTTCTTGTTTTCAGGGACCGTGGTCTTGACGTTATTGAGCAGCACCTGGTCAGAGCTTTGCTGAATCCAGAGTCGGACAGCATACTCCTTGGTCCATTTAGCTATCAGTGAGGTGTCTCCAGAGCACAGGGGAGAAATCGAGCAGAGGAGTCTTTTCCTGCCGCCATCACGCAAGATAAGCTGATCTGGCCAGCTGAGCTCAACATTATGTACCCCCATCTTAAAATAACATTGTAACATAAACTTAAGAGGGGAAGTAAATTGTTTTAATATCAGGAACTGAGAACATCTCCAATACTAGTTCCAATAAAGACAAACTATTGAAGTCATGATGACAAATACCAACAGAGCTTGAACAAAACAAAACCAGTATTACCTCATATTACTACTACACAACTGACACACAGGATACTTTTAATAATATATGTCACTACAATATTCATATTGATAAATTCTGTACATATAACTTGTAATTAAAATTGATTGTGATTCCTGGTTCCCTTTGTATTTGAATCAGGACACATATTCATTCATGACAGCAATGAATACATATTGTTATTTGAAAAGTTATCAGTGACTCCTTTAAGATATCCTTGTAGAGTGTTTTATGTATGTGAGTGTCACAGTGTTGTCAAGTGTAGTGGAATAAATTAAATTGTTTATCTGTCTGTTGTTGTTATGACTTACACTTCATCATACACATACCCTAGACATATAACGTAGTCATCACACTATTCCAGAATAATTCTGACTGAGATATATATATATGTGGCAGCAAGTAAGGTTATCTATAATACACTACTCTTATTAGATATAGATACCTTCACAGCTGATCTCAGTCAGTACACTAAGTCCCCTATAAATATTTATAACATCCCACTTCACCACATGGAGGTAATCGTAAGTAAATAAAGTTAGTTAAGTAATTTAATGTAATATAACAAAGCCAAGGAATAATAAAAGAAAATAGTAGAAGACAAACGCAAAAGTAAAGAAACAGTAAGAAGCAGTAAGTAAATAAGGTAGCTATGGGAAGCATAAATAAGAAATTAAGGTGGATAGCATGTATTAAAGAAAAAAAGACATGCATTATATACCTAAATCTTAACTACCATAAAATAAGTCATATAATAATGAGGTAATTAATATCTAACAAATATCATATAATTATGACATAAAAATAAACTGATAATATGATTAATCAAAATAAACTAAAAAGTTAAAATTCTATATATTATAAATCAATGTCACATTATATTAGCCTAAAATAAAAAATGTTCAATAGTATGGAGTTCAAAGGAATATCTCGTTGAACAATCCTGAGAATTACATAGTTCCATTCACGACTAATCGAATGTTATTTCCGTGAAAATACGAAATGTACTTGAAATTGAACTATAGTCCGTTCGGAAATTCGTGCACACACATTGAACGTTGAAACTTTGTAACCCCTTGACGGATGTTATTGAAATTTGCTACGTGCCCTACTGATATCAATGCAGTTATTAATATATTTTGTTGCCCTTACAAAACTCATGTCATGTTCGAATTTTCTTCTTTAAGTTATATAAAAAAACTCTTACCATTGTCTGGGTTAATTTTTATTAGTTCTACAGGAAAGTTACAAGATCCGTTCAAAAATTGCGCACTTAATTTTTGTTGCTGCACAGCACAAGCGATGAAATGTGCTATTCATTATTTTTGTTGTTTGAATCCAAGCCCGGATGAAAAAGGAGGAGGGCGGCCTGCATGGAGGCCGTAAGGAGGCAGCCCCTCCACCATGCAAAGGCACAACAGGCCAATCACCTGTTTGCTTTAAATCACGATTACTAGCAACGCAAGAGAGAAAACTGGACTGATTCTAAAGGCGACAAACTGGAACGGACTACGGACTACGACTTATGGAACTTGGAACACAAGAAGTATAAATGGGAAGGAAGAGGAGCTGGTGGAAGAGATGAGGAAAGCAAAACTAGAAATCCTGGCTATAACGGAAACAAAACAAAAAAGGACAAGGAGTCATGGATCTCGATGGCAACACGCTGCTCTACAGTGGTGTACCCATGTCTGAAAGAGCTAAAGGGGGCGTGGGTTGCATTGTGGCCCAAAATCAAAAAGATAGTATCAAGGGATGGAACTTTGTCTCGGAGCGCATTATGGTTGTTAAACTAAAAGAAGGAGAAACCATAGTCAACCTGGTCATAGTGTATGGGCCAAATGAGGATGAGAGAGCAGAGGTCAAGGAGGAATTCTTCGAGCTGCTTCAAAGGACAGTGGATGACTGCCTAGATGAAGTTATCATGCTCGGAGATTTTAATGCCAGAGTCGGAAATGACCATGCTAGATGGGGTGGAGTTATCGGAAGATATGGAGAAGATACTCTCAATGACAATGGAAAGCGACTCCTTAGATTCTGCAGTGAGCAGAATCTGATCATTACAAACACAAAGTTCCCCCATAAGCGCATACATGCATACACTAGATGTGAACCAACAAAGAATGAGAAGTCAGTGATCGACTATGCCATTGTTCGGAGAAGCTCATTCAAATATGTCCGAGATGCTAGAGTCTGGAGGGGGCCAGAGATTGGAAGTGATCACTACCTGCTAACAATCAAAAGAACAACTGAAAGAGTTGCTCAGCCTAGGAACTGTCCAACATCACGCAAGAAACCAAGTAAACGAGCAGGAGAAATGAGCATTAGGACCTACAAGCTGAGAGAGCCAGAAATTAAGACCAGATATCAGGGGCTTATTGCTGCAGCGGTGAGCAACACAGAAGAACGACCTGATGACTTGGAAACCCTCTGGATTAAATTCAAGGATATCATAAAGACAGCTGCTGCAGAAGCATGCGGTGAAGTCCGACTTGGGAACAAGAGAAAGAGGACACCTTGGTGGACAGAGGAAGTCAAAGAGAAAATAAGAGAGAAGAAAATGGCATGGAAACAATACTTAGGAGCTAAAAACACAACAGGACAAATGGAAAAATATAGGGAATATGTGACATTCAGAACAGAAGCAAAGAACAAAGTGCTAGCAGCAAAACAGAAGTCCTGGGAAGAATTTGGAGAAAAGCTAGAAAAAGATGCACAAGAAAACCAGAAATTGTTCTATAAGACCCTAAAGAACATGAGGAAGGAAAAACAATGCCCTCTCAAATTTATAAAGGACAAGCAAGGCAAATTGCTTACTGCCCCGAAGGAAGTAATGGGAAGATGGAAAGAATATTTCTCAGAACTCCTGAATGGTGAGCATGGTGAAGCATCAGAAATGATAAACACTAGCACAGAAGAGAAAACCAATGATGGTGAAGATGACATAAAGATGGAAGAACTGAAGGCAGCACTGGAGAAAATCAAGATGGGCAAAGCAGCAGGGCATGATGGTATAACACCAGAAATGGTTAAGTTCAAAGGGAGCATCAGGCGACCTATTACTCTTAAGGGTTTTACAGGCAGCGTGGTACAACACGACCATACCAAAGGATTGGGAGATTGCCATCATAACAACAATTTTCAAAAAGGGTGACAATCGACAGTGTGGAAACCATAGAGGCATATCCCTTCTCAGTGTCCCTGGTAAAATCTACTCTAGAATCCTAGAGCAGAGACTCCGACGCCTAGCTGAGCCACAATTGGATGAGGTCCAGTGCGGATTCCGAGCAAACCGAAGTACTCAAGACCTAATCTTCACACTCAGACAGCTGAGTGAAAAGGCCCTTGAGTATAAGAGTGAGATGCATCTTTGTTTCATAGATCTGGAAAAGGCGTTTGACAGGGTCCCCTGGAGCAAACTTTGGGACTGTTTGGCAAGGAAGAATATTCCAGCACCTCTGATTCATGCTATACAGAGCTTCTACAAGTCTTGCAGAAATTATGTGAGGACAGCAAACCATAAGTCGGAAGAGTTCAGGACCACCACTGGTGTAAGACAAGGTGATATCCTATCACCTTACCTCTTCATACTCCTTATGGACGATGTCATCAAGGCATGTAAGGAGAGAACAAGAAAGTATTCAGTGGGGTACTGGAAGATGAGACAGGTCTATATTTCGGAGCTGGCATTTGCTGATGATGTTGCCCTGATTGCTAAATCAGAGGCACATCTCCAATCCAACTTGCAAGTCTGGAAGGAAGAGCTGGAGAAGAGAAGGATGGTCATAAGCAGCTCTAAAACAAAATCCATGGTGATATCACGAGAAGAAAGAAAACATCAGATTAAGCTAGGAGAACAGGTCCTGGAGCAGGTCGACCACTTTAAATACCTCGGAGCTATTATAGACCGAAAGGGAGGCATCAAAGAAGAGTTGGCCACTCGAAAAGCAGCAGCTGGGAGACTTTTTCAGGCCATAAATCGAGGATTCCTCAGCAAGAGGTTGGTAAGAAAACGAAGATGGCTGTATACCGCTTCACCTATGTCCCAGTCTTGACATACGGATGCGAGTCATGGGCAATGACTACAACCCATAAAAGCCAGATCCAAACCTCAGAAATGAGGTATCTGAGGAAGGTGGTTGAAGTAACACGAAGAGACATGGTACGCAACCAGACGATACGTCAAGGCCTTAAATCCTACCCCCTGCAGACCCAAGTAGAACAGTCCCAATTAAGATGGTTTGGCCATGTCTGCAGAATGGGAGAAGATCGGATACCACGACAAGCATGGGAAACAAAGAGCCAAGGATCCAGACCCCGAGGACAACCCAGAGTCCGCTGGGAGGACAACATTAGACAATCTTTGAAGGATCGAGGACTAGAATGGAACCAGGCCAGGAGGAAGACAGCCGATAGGATAGTCTAGCGCTCTCTCTTCCAAACCTCTACACCTCATGGTAGAAGGGGAACGACTAAGTAAGTAAGTAAGAATTAGTGTACTGACTACATGTCTGCACGAGTGCGCACCTATTGTACACAGTAGTGAGTAATTTTTTCAGCGGCGTATGCTAATTGCAATGAGTTGGCTGCAACGAAACAAAACGACACCAGCGTATAATATATTAATAAACTAAACTGCATAATTATGAAAAGTGCAATGAATCTGAAATGCAAATTTATCACTTTGCAGAAGGTAACTGTTATATTGTACAGGCATTTTCGCAGAGAGCTAAGATGGGTTGTTTATACCACGACATCCAAGAACCAGGTAGGAGAACACGAAAGGCCCTGGGTGTGGATAGAAGATCTTTTCGACGTTGGATACAACAGGACGGTGATTGTACAGAGGCTGCGGTTAAGCAAGGAAGGAAGAAAAAAATTGATGATTTTGACAAGGATGTCATTATACATTTGATTTTGAAGATGTTTAATGCCAATCAACTTGTTACTCTCCGCATGCTGAAAAGTCGGCTGCAAGCAGAATGCTATATTATCGTCTCAAAAACACTCTTTGGCAACTTGTCAGAAGTGTCGGCTTCACTTTTAGAAAAACTTCTGGCGGAAGGAATTTTTTATGTGAAAAAAAAAAAACCACATCTGGTTGCAGCTCGAAGCAAATACCTTAGGCAGATTCGTAAGAGAAGGCAAGATGGCTATGATATAGTGTATTTGGACGAATCTTGGGTTAATGCTCATCATACGAACGAGAAAGAATGGCAATCTGTTGACGGAGACCATAGAAGGAAAATTTCAAGCAGCAAAGGTCAACGCATTATATTAGCACATGCTGGCAGCAGACAGAATGGGCTTGTCCATGATGCAGAGCTTATTTTTTAATCAAAGTCTGTAGATGGTAGGGACTACCACAGTGAAATGAATGGGCACATTTTTCGAGATTAGATAGTGAATACACTCCTCCCGACTCTAGATAGGCCGTCTTGCCTGGTGATGGATAATGCGTCCTATCATAATGTTCTAGCGCAGGAGGATAAAGCTCCCACTTCGGCATGCACGAAAGACGAAATCAGGAGGTGGCTTGTGAATGAAAATATCTTCGCTGAAAATAGCTATTTAAAACCAGAGTTGTTGCAGCTTGTGAGACAGAGGAATAAGACAAAAGTGTATCTGATTGATAAAATCATCCAAGAGCAGGGTCATGTTTCTCTTCGACTCCCACCTTACCATTCTCACCTTAACCCAATAGAGCTGGTTTGGGCTAGAGTTAAAGGGCAAGTGGCCGCCCAGAACACTACTTTTAAAATGTGCGATGTTAAAGACATGCCTCATGAGGCCCTTTCACGAATAGACACAGAGTACTGGGCTAAATGTGAAGAACACGTGCTCCAGGAAGAAGAAAATTACTGGCAGCGAGATGGCTTGCAGTTTATCCAACCAATAACTGTTGTGAACTTATTGGAGTCGTCCGATTAGGAATGAGGCACGTCGATCGCATTCCTTCATTTGTGATAAACTAATGTCATATGCCAATCTATAATAACACATAAACAGTTACGATTCATCATAGCTTCCTGATGATTTACTGCTATCATGGTTCATTATCAGATCATCATTCCTTGTATCAAAATCACGTGAACAACCAATCACACAATTAGGACACGCCTTTGAACCGTCTTGTCGCACAAATGTTGTGATTTACTGTAAGAATTAATGTTACGGGCAGATTTAGGCAAATGTTCCAAGAAGATCAAAGAAAATCGCCGTTTTGCAAATTTCGAGACAGCTGTGGATGTAATAATCGCAAAATCTTAACTGCATGGAAAATCTAAGACTGCGTGCAAAAATTCATGTCCATACAACAAACAGTTTTGGAGAAAATTGACGCTTTCTGTGGGCACTAATTTCCGAACGGACTATAGTATGAAGTGTTAATACCGCTGTATCGAATCCTAAGGATTAAGTAGACACCATGGATGGTGTACGTATCAAATTGTCTAGGAAACGTTAGATCGAGTAGTGCAGTAGAATGCACCGTATCAAGTTGAAGATCTCTATGGACACAATCCAAAGTCCATCACGTTAAGCATGAAGTAGCAACATCGGGCATCAAAGTAAGTTGAATTTAACCAGCCGTAGTTCCAGACGAATCATAATAAGTATAAATAATCATTGAGACGATAGTCTGATACGACCCAACAGACATGGGGTACAGAAGAGGAAGTCATCAATGCCAATGTGTGCAGTGTAGAATGCCATAGTGCATCATTGTAAATCACTTCTTCTTCTTCTTCTTGCGATCGCATCTTTGATGATTACACCGTCAGACGAGTTCTCATGATGAATTCGACTGTTGTTTGAAGTTCCTCTTTAACTCCATATAGCTTTGAGTTTAGTGTTGAGTCATTGGGCCAGTATATCTTTCTTAACTGGTCATACAGAGGACAGTCCTGTAGAACATGCTCAGCAGTTTGTTCGTTTAATCCACATGTGCACAGTGGTGAAGCAGACAATCGTAGCTTGTGCATGTGTTTATTCAGTTTGTTATGCCCTGTCCTGAGTCGAAAAATAGTTGTCTGTCCCTGCCGGTCGAGAGTGTGATAGTCGTCTTTGGGTTGGTTCTGTTCTCTTCTGATAGTCTGGATAGCTCTCTTTTTCTCAAAGTATGTGACTTCATTATCTTCTTGTTCACATTCTCCTCCCTTTTTTGCAAGTTTATCTGCCTTTTCATTTCCGGGTACACCACAGTGAGATGGTACCCACTGAAGTATGGTTCTCTTTTTGGCAGCTACCTTGTTTAGTTCATTTCTCAGATGCGGGAGTTTACCACCCTTGAGAGCTTGCAGGACAGACAGTGCATCTGTGAGGATGACTACCTGGTGGCAGTCAGAGTTGGTGTTATAAATCATATTTGCAGCTTGCTCTAGAGCTTGAACCTCAGCTGTATAGTTGGAACAGAATTTACCAGTGGGAATGTGCCTAGTCTCATAGTGGTTGTCAGGATATGAGATAAAGATACCGGCACCTCCATTCCTAACAGCATTAGTTGCTGATCCATCTGTATAGGCATGTATCCATGATTGATCGGGATAGCTTTCTTGGATCATACTCAATGTAGCAGTTCGTTTTTGCAGATCATTATACTCACATCCACTTGTGAGACCACTGACTGTTGTATTAATTTGGAGGGCACTGCTGGCCTGCTCCCATGGTACAGGGTATAGGGTGGGCTTCAGTGGTGTTGTCTTCATGGATAGGTCTTCTTGATGCTGTCTTATAAGTCTTTTCCCCCGATGCACAAAGCTGCTACGCTTTAGACGTCCCAATGCCAGATCATCTAGTCTTGCCTTCATTGGGTGCATTGGCATACTGTTGTACTTTTCCATCTGGATCATGGTTTTTGTGTCTCTTCTATGGGACAATGTCTGTAATCCAGCAACCTTCTGCATCTCTGTTATTGGTGTAGTTTTCATGGCTCCTGTAATGAGCCTGAGAGCTTGATTTTGCACCTTGTCCAAAGACTGCAGATGTGAGTTAGCAGCTGATGACCATGCTGCTGAGCTAAACTCTAAGTGTGGTCTTATTACTCCATTATAAATCTTCTTTAGATTTCGTTCATTTGCTCCCCAGTTGGTACCTGCTAATTTTCTGAGTATGCCTAGTCGTCTTCGGGCCTTTCCTTCTGCATTTTCAATATGCTTATTCCATGTAAGCCTTTGGTCAAATGTCACCCCAAGATAGGTGGGGTAGCTTTCTTCCTTGATCACGGTTGTCCCTAGGTGTATGTTAGCTGATTTGTCCTTGGGGGGCGAGGGAGAACAGTGTTGTGGAGGTTTTGTCTGTGTTTATTGTGATAAGCCATTTCTCTGCCCATGACACTAGCATGTCTGCTGCCCGCTGCATTCTATAATTTGCTGTGGTGACATTTTCATCAGCGCACCAGAGTACTAGGTCATCTGCATATAAGGCAGCTTTAACTCCTGCAGGGAGATCTTTCACCAGGTCATTGATGTAAACAAGGAAGAGTGTTGGGGAAATTACTCCTCCTTGAGGTACCCCCTGATGGAGCAACACTTTTCTGCTCTGCAGACCGTCAAGAGTGACTCTAGTTCTCCTGTTATGCAAGTATGACTGGATCCATTTCATCATGTTGCCTTGGATTCCACTTCTCCTAAGTTTTGCAATGAGGCCATCTTTCCACACCTTGTCAAAGGCCTGCTTGAAGTCGACCCAGATCGTTAGGACCTTTTTCTTCTCCTGGAAGGCATCTTCTATTGCTTGAGACAAGTAAGTAACTTGGTCTTCTATACTGTAGCATTCTCTAAATCCAGCTTGTTCCGGCACCAGGATCTGCTCAGACTCTAAATACCATTTCAATCTGTGGTTGACTATTCGCTCCATAGTCTTCCCAACACAGCTTGTGAGACTGATTGGCCGGTAACTTGCAGCCTCGGTCTTACATTTCCCTTTCTTTAGTATGGGTATTGTGATGGCTTCTCTCCATACTTGGGGTACCGTTCCTTTCAACCAGCTGTGGTTGAATATCTCAAGCAGTTTTGTCTTTGCTGCTGAGCTCAGATTTACTAGCATTTCGTTGCTGATTTTGTCTGGGCCGGGTGACTTTTGAAACTTAAGCTTGGAAATAGCCTTCTGTAGTTCTCCTAGTGTGATGGGTTCCCTCATTGGGGCAGGAGTATCTGTCTGTCCCATGGTTGCCAGTATTTCTTTTCTTATCTCTCTCTGATGGTCTATGTTAATGGGTAAGTTGCTTTCTGAACTGTATCTTCTAGCAAACAAGTCTGCAGCTTGTTTTCCTCTGAAAAGTTTGCCACCTTCATCCAATGTGATAGTCTGCCTTGGTGAGGAATGCTCTTCATTTAGAGACTTGACTAATCTCCAAAGTTTCCTGCCGTCTTTCTCAAGGTTCAGCGATGCCGTTTTAGTTCTCCAGCTTTTCCGCTTTTCTTCTAGCTTTGTTCTCTGAAACTCTGCTACAGCCTTTTTCCATTTGTTGTGAGTTTCAAGTGAAGGCTGAGACTCTGCGTCCTTTCTAGCCTTGTCCATAGCTTCCTGACGTTCTTGGAGTGTGCTGGACCAGTATGGTATGTAGTTACGCCGGCATCCTTTGGGAATGGTTTCTTTTGCAGCTTGTAGTATGCATCTGTTGAAGTCTTTTACCACTTCATTAATGTCTCTGTTCTGTACCTTGAGGGTAGACAGCAGCGTGTTCACCTGATGCCTGAATAAACCCCAGTTGGCTTTTTTGTAGTTCCATCTTGTAATGGCTGGGCCTGTACTGAGAGTTGCACTCTGGACAGTAAGAAAGATTGGGCGATGGTCGCTTCCCCCAGTTGGTCTCCTACTTCTCTACTAATAGATCCAGCTATATCTGGTGTGGAGAAGGCAAGATCTGGTGTTGAGGTTGTGTGCCATCCTCTGGAGTAGAAGGTAGGAGTATCTGTGGCATTATTGACTAGGATTAGGGAGTGATCATCTTGCCAAGTTTCAACCTCTTCACCTCTGTGATCCAGATGGTTATAGCCCCAGCTCTGGGAGTGGCTATTAAAGTCTCCAACTGCTATAAAGTTGGTGGCTGGTACCTGTATAGAGCTGAGACTCAGGGGTTTGTTGTTCGGACAGTAATAGTTCAGGAGTTCTATTTCCATCTTGTCTACCTTTATCTGCAGCAGCTGATATTCTGCTCCATCCATGAAGGTTTTCCTTTCGTGTGCAGGAATGTTATTCCTTACAAGAGTAAGTACTCCTCCTTTTCGTCTATCTTGTCTGTCGGATCTGAAGCATTGATATCCCCTTATTTTAAAGGTTTGATCTGCTTTCAAGTGAGTCTCTTGGATACAGCAAACACTGACTTGCTTCTCATACAAGATGTTTTCCAGCTCTGTCTTTTTGCTGTATCCAGCCTGCTTGCTGTTCACTCCCTCTGCATTCCAGTGCATCATGACAAGTGGCACTCTGTGTTTCTCTTTTTCTGTTTTGTTTTGGTCAGTAGTTCTCCTCCGCCGTCTGTTGACTCCACAAGACGGTCTAGAGGGTCCTCCAGTAGCTGAGGGTGGGCTCTGTCGAGGCTCAGAGCCCGGCACTGCACCTGCCTGGTGGAGCTCCACAGGGCGAGCACCAGAACGAGATTTATTTGACGGTGTACTCTCCATAGAAAAAAAAAAGCGAGTTGCATGATACTGTGGTTTCCGGTGCGCCTTCTGGCCCAGTATCTACGACTTTAGCACCTGTTCAACGGGAGAGTGGGCTCATCCCTAATCTGTTTATGTTCCCAGTAGTAGACTATTCGCAAGCAGCCTGGGGGTGTCACTGCTCTGCGCGGACCTTGTTTACCGAGGCGGCGTCCGAGCTCGTATGGTGAAAATATGGTTGCGTTATCTTCAAAATAGCCCTGTCTTTCCCGTGGCTTTTCTGCCATCCTGCAACTTTGAGTTAGGGAGTTCTGAGCTCCAGTCTCTTTCCCAGGCATTTTATCCTGGCCTGGCACGCATACAGAGGACCCCACTTCTGGTTCTAAGTTAGCAGTTGGGGATAGGTGGGGTAGCACACTGTGCATTCCCCGTCATCCAGGGGGCTCTCCAACTATGCAGAGCTTGCACAATGCTGTGCTCTGGTTCGGGGCTCTCCCAAGGAATCCTCACGTCCTGCACAGAGCCACTTCCCGATACCCACCACCTGCCAACCCTCCATTGTAGAAATCTCCTGCATGCGGCCATCCAGTCAAGAGCCAGTATTAAGTCTGGTGCCCAAGTGATCCCCCCAAGCTCAGTGTGCAATGCTGGGTTCTCATCATGCTGCAACACAGGAGGGATTGTGATGCTCAGCCATCTCTCTCAATTCTGCACCGATAAGTGACATCGGGGACTTAACTTTGCCTCAGTACTGGGAGGCCCCGTTTCCGGGTACACCACACACAGCCAATTGAGGCAACGGTCGCCATGGGCGTGATAGACGACAAACAGTGAAGAATGAGGCAAGAAAGCATTTAACCCATGAAGTGGGGGTGGATTGGTGCAGACCAGAGCATGTACCACTCGCCGGTGGGTTCTGCATCTACACCTATAGGGTTCCACCCACTCCTCAGCCCATTTAGTCTGGCCCCTCACCCAGGACCTGTCCGGCTTGGGTGACCCTGCCAGGAGTAAAACTCCCGCCGGCATAGCTCCCGGGATCATTGAGGCGCTCAAGCTCTCCAACCACGGCAAGGTAGGCTTACATGTGGAGAGTAAATCACTTGAATTAAGTAATACGTATACTTTGAACACGGTATCCTGTACCATTGAAGAGTTGCAAACAGATTCTTTGAACGTGGTAACCTGTACCTTTGAAAAGTGCAAACATGTTCTTTGAACGTGGTATCCTGTACCTTAAGATATGAGATGGGATCAATAGTTCAATCCGTCTTTGTCAGACAAGGTTACAAAACACAAGGCGAAAGATGTGACTTGTGCAGCTTTGTGAAAGAATCGATTATCAAATGTGAGCAGATTATGACAATGTTCATCGAAATATTAAATAATGACATCATAGAAAGAGTCAACCAAGTGCTGTGCATGAACCAAGGAACAGTACGTTTGATAAGCACTGTCATATACGTAGTATAGTTGACTTGAATCACACTGTGTCATCAGGTGGTGATGACGGGGGTCGAGATAATGAGTCAGCCACAACATTTTCTGACCCAGGGATCGATTCGATAGTGAAGTTAAATGGCTGAAGGAGAATGGAAAACCTGGCTAGTTTTTGCATTCTTATGGTTCGCTCGTCTGAGAGCAGCCACAGATTTCTGATCGACCTGAATGACGAATGGTGCACCCAGCAAGAATCGCTCCAGTTTCTGAATCAACCAGACCACTGTAGCAGCTCCTTATCTATGACGGAATACTTTTTCTCCGTTTCGGTGAGCTTTCTGGGGATGAATAATGTAGGGTGTAGCACCCCATCATGGTCTTGAAGGAGACTTGCGCCAAAATCGATGTTACTCGCATCTGTACGAAGAACATAAATTTTAATAATATCTGGTAACCTCAAAATAGGAGGTTTAGAAAAAATGTCTAGAATTTTATGAAACACGATATTACAATCATTAGACCACCTTATCCTTGTAGGCATGCCTTTGCGCAAGAGAGAAGACAATACAGAAGTTATAGTAGATAAGTTGGGGATAAATCTACTGTAATATTGGACTAATCCTAACAAACTTCGAACCTGTTTCTTAGTATTAGGGATAGATAAATTGAGAATCTTAGAAACATTCTGAGGTATAGTCTGAATACGCCCAGAATCAATGGTGTGACCAAGGAAAGTAATTTCCTTAAATGCAATTTGGACTTTAGTAGGTCTTGCAGTCAAAGAGTGCAATCGTAAAGTATCCAATAAGGAACTAAGCCCTACAAAATGTTCTTCAAACGATGAACTAAACAAGCAGATATCGTCGATGTAAGTAATGATATCTGATCTATGTCCCAATATTTTTCGCATCATGTGAATTAATGTTGCGGGTGCGTTCATAAGCCCAAAAGGCATGACGTTCCACTGGTATAAACCATGTGGAGTCGAAAATGCAGTAAGGTGTTTGGCTTGATCCGTCAACAGAATCTGCCAATATCCCTTTGTGAGATCTATTTTAGTGAATAAAGTAGCTGTAGCTAGACGAGTAAGTAAATCGTCAATAAGTGGATGTGGTTCACTATCAGCAATAGTTTTAGTGTTTAATTTTCTATAATCCACACATAACCTAATGTTGTTATCTTTATTTCGTACAATGACTAGTGGTGAGGAATAAGGAGAATTGCTGTTCTTGATAATTTCTGAACTTAACATTTGTTCAAGTTCTTGAGCTGTCTTACTCTGGTAATGAATAGGAACTGGATAAGGACATTGACGAATAGGTATATCATCTGTGGGGATGATATCATGACAGATCACAGCTGTTCGACCAGGCAAATCAGTCAGAACATCAGAAAAAGATTCTAGAAAATTAGAGATATGTCGATGTTGTTGTGGGGTTACAAAAGGAGAAATAGATACATCTCGCCAAGATTCTGTAGCATTTACAGCAGGTAAAGGGAATGACATGTGAATATCAGGAAAAGAAGATTCCTCCTCCTGAATCACAAATAGGTTCGAATAACGACAAGAACTAACTACATTGTCATCAAGATCATCAAAAATAGCCTGCAAATGCTCAGGACGAGTATGAAACTCCTTAAGCATATTAATATGACAGATTTTCTTTTGACCCTTAACATCTAAAATGTAATCAACATCAGAAATCCTATCCATCACTTTAAATGGACCATTCCTTGCAATGAGTAACTTATTATCCTTCCAAGGAAGCAACACAAAAGCTTCATCGCCCGGAAACAGTTGACGTAGACGCCTATTTTTATTCTGAAACAGACGTGATTTATATTTGGCAACCTCTGACGAAGCTGTAGCCAACTGACAAGCGTCGACAATTTTTTTACACAAGTTGATAACATATTCATAGGATGACTGTGTGTCCTGAGTCATCTCAGACTCCACCAGGAGATCTTTTATTAGACCCATTATACCCCTTGGTGGAGCACCAAAACTAGTTCAAAGGGAGAGAAGCCGGTCTGTTCATGCGGCACTTCTCGATATGCAAAAAGCACAGCTGGTAGGACATGGTCCCAATCTTGAGGATACTTAATCGTAACCTTGTGCAATAGTTGTCTGAGTTCTGTTAAGCCTCTCCACGGAACCATTGCTCATGGGGTGATATATGCTACTTAGACTTCTACCTATATTAAGAGTCTTCATAATTGATGTTATGATGTCAGAAACAAATTGAGACCCATGATCTGAAAGTAGTTTCCTAGGAAAACCTATTCTGGAAAAGATTAGAAGACGTGCATCCGCTACGTCAGATGTAGTGGTATGCTTAAGAGGTATGGCTTCAGGCCATCGAGTGCACAAATCAATGCACGTGAGGACAAATCTGTGACCTCTGGCAGAAGGTAGTAGAGGACCAATAATGTCAATGGCCATCTTGTCAAAAGGACGGACCAAAATGTCACATGCCTGGATTGGAGCAGTATGAAACGCTCCTCAAGACTTGACTTCCTGGCAGGTCATGCATGAACATACGTATAACGATACGTCTCGGGAAACACCTGGCCAAAAGAATGAAGATAACACTCTAGAACGAGTACGAGTGTATCCTATATGTCCTGCGCAGTGTGAGTCATGTGCATGTCTTAAAATATATGGCCTCAAAGTAAGAGGAACCATGACTTGCTGTTTTATATTAGAATGATCCATATAGTTTCTAAGTAAAATGTCATTTTTTTATAGTAAACCAATGTTTACTACTGGTATTGAAACCAACAGAATCATGATTTTTAACTATAGCAAAAAAAATTTTTTAATGAGTTTCTTCTCTTTGTTTTGTGGCAAAAGACACTCTATCTATCACTGACTGGACTTCAGTGTCATTCTGAGTAACTGTGTCAGGCTCTGTACTATGTTCATTCTTCAAAGCTTGAGCCTGGGCTCGTGTTGTAACTGCATTGGCGATCAACAAATTATTTCTTTCCCAATCCTCAATTTCCTCTGGTGAGCAGTCTTTACTCCCATGGATGCGACCAACTGTGAGGTCAGCTACTGGATTCTGTAAAAAACATACATTAACTTTCCCTGAAAAGAAAGGTGTGTGTACATCAATAATAGCAGTGGGATAGTACTCAATTGTACCCCCGAATGTTATGCATTTCACACTTTTACCAGTAGAACAACTAGGATGAACAAGCGACTGTCTAATGCCGATGGTCGTGGAACCTGAATCCCTCAAAACTGATACCTAGTACCATTAACCAAACCTCTGTTAAATATCAAATTCCCTGTACCATCATTAGCGGAGAGACTAACAGCTGGGAGAGGGTGTCCACACTTCAGAACTGTAGTGCTGTCCTTCTTAAATATAGTTAGACATTCTGGGCAACTATTTGCCACCTCAAAGTCAAATGAACAACAGGCAGACGAATACACCTGGTTATTAGAGTCTTGACTACCCAAGGGTACACTGCTAGTCAGTGCCGCCCTTGCAATATGTTCGAACCTCTGTGGTCCACGTGAATGAGATTGCTGTCTTTGGCGATCAACATAATTATTTTGATGTCTACCATTTTGACTACTATTCCTGTTTTTATAATATTGATTTGTATTACCCCAATTATTATTGTTATGAGGAATAAAATTACCTTGTTTCTTCCAGTTTGATCCCTGTTGAAAATTGCTGTTATTCCTATACTGAGGTGACTGGTTTCTAAATTGTTGTCGACCTCTACTGAAATTATCATGCTTGTTAAAAATTGCTTCAGAAAGCAATGGCAAACTACTGAATGAAAAAAACTGCCTAGAAAAATCACAAACAGTCAATAAAAGCTGGGGTTGATTGCCACGTCCTGTAAAGGATAAGCAACTAACTTTTGTTCAAGTTATTATTTCTATAATAATTGTTGTCATTATTTCTTCTATGTACAAAATTTCTGTCCAGACTCTGAGATCTTGCTCTATTGTTATTACTCCACATTGCAACAGAAGCAACTTGTAAAGCTTCTCTTAATTGAGCGTTTTTTTTTTTTTAATTAGTGTAGTGACTACATGTCCGCACGAGTGCGCACCTATTGTACACAGTCGCGAGTAACTAATTCAAACAAAAAAAAAATATTTTTGAACGGATCTTGTAACTTTCCTGTAAAACTACTAAAAATTAACCCAGACAACAGTAAGAGTTTTTTATATAACGTAAAGTAGAAAATTCAAACATGACATGAGTTTTGTAAGGGCAAAAAATATATTAATAACTGCATGGAAAATCTAAGACTGCATGCAAAAATTCATGTCCATACAACAAACAGTTTTGGAGAAAATTGACGCTTTCTGTGGGCACGAATTTCCGAACGGACTATAGTGTAAAATACATCATGTTGACTTCAGATGAATATGTTAGCGCGTAAATTTAAACTGGTAACAAAATCTAAATGAGGCCAACATGTAATATACGAGGGAAGGTCAAAAAGTAATGACTCCTATTTTTTATGTATGTAAATACTGCATCGGTGTGCAATTTGTAAATTTAGCAGGATTCCTCAAACACTCTTCTGCATTGTATAGCATTACCAACCTGTTTCAGTAACAGGTGGCACCACTGTAACAGTTTAAAAATGGCTGCCAAAGACGTTCGGTTAAAACAACGTTATGTCATAGAATGTTGACAAACTGACATAAAGAAACAAGGAAAACCATAGTCATCAACCTCCTGCACCGTTACGAAACTGAAGGAGAAGAGTTTTTATCGAATATTGTGACAGGTGATGAGACTTGGGTTTATTTTTTTGAACCAGAATCCAAGAGGCAGTCAATGGAATGGCATCACACAACATCGCCGACAAGAAAGAAGTTCAAAAGTTCACCATTTGTAGGGAAAGTTATGGCCTCCATGTTTTGGGATAAGAAGGGTGAGATTCTTCTCGACTTCTTGGAACAGGGAAACACGGTGAATGCAGACCGTTACATTGAAACTTTGAAGAAGCTTAGAGGTCGTCTTCGGCGACTTTACCCATTAAAAGATCAGAGAACTGCACCACTGTTGCACGATAATGCCACGCCACACACCGCTAAACGCACCATTGATGCGATTGCAGAATTTGGCTGGACGTTATTATCACATCCCCCTTACAGTCCCGATCTTGCACCTTCTGACTTCTATCTGTTTGGACCACTGAAAGAAGATCTTCGCGGACATCACTTTGAGGACACCGAGACCCTTGAACGTCAGTGGTTTAGGAAAAAGGACACAAATTTTAACCGTGCGGGGATACATGCCCTTGTGAGAAGATGGAAAAAAAAAACTGCAACAAATAACGTAGACTACATTGAGAAATACATTTTTGAAGTTCAGACTTGGGGCTACATTTCAATGTGAATTTTATCTGTTTTCTTGCCTATTGAATGAAATTAAAAATTGCGAGGCATTACTTTTTGACCGTCCCTCGTACATAATAATACCTTAACAAGGTTATACTATATCCTTTCACCATTTGCTATATGGGAACATAGATTCTTATCCTCAATTTGTTATTGTCTCCCTTACATCCATCTGCGTACACTGTAATGTAATACTGTTCTTGATATTTGTTGAATATATTTCCTGGCTTTGTTTTTGAAATGTGCCATATCAGTTGTTTTACTCTTTAAGTCCCTATCGACTTTATAAAGGCTCAGGGGTTAGACGCGCTTGGCCCAATCGACTGTAAAAAGCCTTTAGTATATGTGCCTCTGTTTGAGACTGTTTCTAATTATAACTACCCACAAAGTCATTTCCGACTGCAAGTACATTCTTTTAAATACCGCACGTGTTTAAGAGTGAACGTGTTTCTGTTTTGAGATATTTATTTTAGATTTTTAAAGTGATTTTTTTAAGCGCATATCCTCCATTTTACCTTGAATAACTAATCATTTTTTTTAAGCGCATATCCTCCATTTTACCTTGAATAACTAATCCTTTTTCAATGAAAACTTTTATACTTGTAGCACAAGAGTAAAGTACATCCAATTACCTTCAGTTTCATATACAACAACAAAGTTATTTATGGATATGAACATTTTAAAAAATTATTTCCAAACAACAACAATAAAAACGCACTGGGGTGGCCATTTTTGCTTGGGCCATACTCACTTTTTTGCTTGGGACTGAAAGAGTTAAATATGCTCATCATGTGGTAGTCTGTATCAGGTTTCTTGAGCTCCCAGAGTGTTAACACAGGCATGTATATATAATACTGTTATTAACTGATGCATTTAGGGCATCCAAATTCAGTTGTTTGTCTAGTGTCATTCCTAGGTATAGTGTGATTGGACTGTACTAATGTGTTGCACCTGTAAGTTTATGTCAATTATCTTATTTTCGACAACCCTACCTTTGCTGAAGATCATTCCTACTGTCTTATTTGCATTTAAGTTAAATCCGCATTTATTCATCCATTTATACCATCATCATAACCCTCCATTCCCAAAGGAGCATTGGCCTTCAACAAACACATGCCAAGTCCTCCTGTCACGTGCCATCATCTCAAGTTCTTTCCACGTTCTCCTCATCATTTTCACCTCTGTTTCCAGCTCTCTTCTCCATGTGCTTCTTGGTCTACCTCTGCCTCTCTTGCCCTGGGGGTTCCAGAACAAGGACTGCCTTGTAATGCTATCAACAGGTTTCCTCAGTGTGTGTCCTATCCATCGCCATCGTCTTCTTCTCATCTCTTGTTCCACTGGCACTTGTCTAGTTCTTGTCATCAGTTCCACGTTGGTAACCTTGTCATACCATTTTAATCCCTCTATTCTATGCAAGCACCCATTTATGAAAGTATGTAGCTTTTTGGTTGTTGTCTTTGTTGTTCTCCATGTCTCAGAGCCATACAATAGGACTGATTTCACGTTTGAGTTGAAGATTCTTATTTTCGTGTTGGATCCGATTTCTCTTGATCTCCATATATTATGGGACAGAAGAGCCAAGTCATCAGCAAAATCCAGATCTTCCAACTGCTTAGTCAGAGTCCACTGGATTCCATTTCTGTTGTGTGTTGTCGATGATCTCATAACCCAGTCTATTGCTAGTAAGAAAAGAAATGGAGACAAGAGGAATCCCTGTCGCACTCCTGTTCTTATCCCAAACGGTTCTGTAAGCTGTCCTTCGTGAAGAACTCTGCATGTCATGTCTTCATATGTTTTCTTTATTAAATTAATGATCTTCATGGGAACTCCATAATGCCTCATCAATTTCCAAAGTGATTCTCTGTCTACACTGTCAAATGCCTTTTCGTAGTCCACAAATCCGATGTATAGTGGTGAATTCCATTCCAGACTTTGTTCAACTATTATTCTCAAAGTGGCTATCTGGTCTGTACATGATCTGTTTTATCCATTTATATACTTTATTCATTTGTTTTTTTTAAGAATATTATATAATTTTGTTACATTTTCCCCAGATCTCCATATAGCTACATCATCTGCAAACTGTGTCAAATTATTTTTGATACTGAGAAACAAGGAATATGTGTAAAGGAATAAGCTGAGAATCACAGAATAAGTGTCAATGAATATAATGAGAAACAAGGAATAAATGTTGAAGAATATACTGAGAAACAAGGAATAAATGTTGAAGAATTTACTGAGAAACAAGGAATAAATGTTGAAGAATATACTGAGAAACAAAGAATACGTGTAAAGGAATAAACTGAGAAGCGAAGAATAAATGTACAGGAATATACAGTACTGGTAAACAAAGAAAAAGTTGGTTTGGACAACTTGTGAGACGAATCCTGAACAACCAAAAGGAGGAACTATAAACCATAAAAAGGGTGCGAAATGGAATAGAGAACTGCCCGGGGAAAAATGGATCGATGGAGTGAGAGACCCCTGTAACCAACACAGTATATATGTACATCACACCTGACCGAGCATACAATAGGAAACCAATAATCATAATTAAGCACAAGCAGTAGCTTAAAAAAGGGGGTGGGGTTAATAGGATTAAGTCCTGCTATAGGACTGGCTCTCGAAGTCTCTGTCAGAATAAAAGACGGTTCCGAGCCCTCCTTTTCAACGCATGCCTTGCAAAGCGATACTTAGCAAAGTGATACTTACAACCGCGCGCGACCGCCAATTTACGAAAGATTTCTATCCTCGTGTAAAGATTGATCCGAGGTAACAGCCGTCATTCTGCAAGGGTTCACGTGAAGTTTTGCTACACAGTTATCGTAAAACTTGAGTGGGTATCCTAGTGTGCTATCGAATACAAAATATGTCTTCACCATTGATGATAGGGAGACAATGGGTAGACACGATTTAGATGGACCACTGAGAGATTTTAGGTGGATCGTTTGATATATAAAAGTTTTAAATCTTTTCTTAATTCTTTAATAAGTAGATTTTTAAGTAGACCTTTACGTATATATTTTTTCACACCTCTGGCGATGGAATCTGTCCTCGTACCAAGCGCGTTAACCGGGTTGCGGGTGGTTGAAGAACCTTTAGATATAGTGGTTAGCTGTGAATACTGTGAAAAACAGCCGTGGACAAAAACAGATATTTCGGGCAGATAGGGCTCGTGATCCTTAGTTGGTAGAATATCTAGGAGAAGGTACAACTCAGATTTCAAACCACCGCTGCCTTTCGGGAATATCCGTTTACATGTAAGGCTTCGGGAGTAAACCTTGAGGATAAATCCGGAGTCGGAGTCCCAAAGGCAGTCAAATGTTGATTCTACATTATTCTGGCAATTCCTGCGACGTGGCTGGTACCAAACTGTATCGACCTACTGCCGTTCCGTTGGACGTACCGGTTACGTGGAGAGGGGGAAAATGCTGCATGGGCAACAGCTTGATCTCAATAGAACTGTGCCCTAATTCGCGCCCTGGAGAGGAATGAAGACCAAATGTGCAGAATATAATGCCTGTATCACCAGCACGCTTCTATGACAGCGAGACATGGGCAACCTATGCTAAGCAAGAAAGAAGGCCCAATGCCTTCCATCTACGGTGTCTTTGTCACATCCTTTGTATTTTGTGGAAGGACAAAGTGACAAATGTCGAGGTGCTGTCCCGTGCTGGCCTTCAAAGCATGTATACACTGCTTAGACAGCGCAGACTACGCTGGCTTGGCCGTGTCCGCCACATGGAAGATGGTAGAGACTTAATTGAGGAAATGCAGTGCAAATCAGCATAATATTCAGACAAAGTTGGAGGGACAGACAGCGATATTAAAATAAGAATACAAAAGGCAAGAGGAGCTTTCACTGCATTGGGAAATATATGGAGATCAAGAGAAATCGGATCCAACACGAAAATAAGAATCTTCAACTCAAATATGAAGTCAGTCCTGTTGTATGGCTCTGAGACATGGAGAACAACAAAGACAACAACCAAAAAGCTACAAAACAACAAAGACAACAACCAAAAAGCTACAGACTTTCATAAAAGGGTGCTTGCGTAGAATAGAGGGATTAAAATGGTATGACAAGGTTGCCAACGTGGAACTGATGACAAGTACTAGACAAGTGCCAGTGGAACAAGAGATGAGAAGAAGACGATGGCGATGGATAGGACACACACTGAGGACACCTGTTGATAGCATTACAAGGCAGTCCTTGTTCTGGAACCCCCAGGGCAAGAGAGGCAGAGGTAGACCAAGAAGCACATGGAGAAGAGAGCTGGAAACAGAGGTGAAAATGATGAGGAGAACGTGGAAAGAATTTGAGATGATGGCACGTGACAGGAGGACTTGGCATGTGTTTGTTGAAGGCTTATGCTCCTTTGGGAGTGGAGGGTTATGATTATTTTTCATATTCCTCATGGACGATGTCATCAAAGCATGTAAGGAAAGGGCATGATGAGATTGTCAGCCCGCAAGCGTAACCTGATATTAGTCGCCTTATATGACATACCCGAGGGAGCAGAAGTTCTATTCTTTCTATCTCATCTTAGATTCCCTAGACCTACAAGGTAAAAGGTCAAGGATCCCGTTACATGCTGTAGTGGTGTTTGATGGTATTGTATGATGGTGTTATTACTAAATGTAAATTGTATGAGGCCAGCTGTGAAGGCTCCTGAGATAAAATGTAGTGGTGAATTGTCAGAAGGCCTTTCTTGCTACCACTACGACCTCACACTTAATTTTTTTTAATGAATGTGGCTACGTAAAGTGTCTAGGGTAATGATGTGTAGTGTGGTGTGATAGTTTCTAAATACACCCACAAATAATTAAGAAGACTAATAATATTAACAAATGTTAAAATACACTGAACTAACTCACGTGTGTAAAATTTTTTGATAAAATTATATTACATTTATTTTGTTCTGTGTCAATTTTTTAGGTTGACCAGAACTTAAAAGGATTTAGAGATTATGAAAAGAAATGCATAGAATATTATATCATAAATGCAATAGTGTACATATATATGTACTATACTAGTTAGTTTTATTAAAATGTTCTAGTATTCATCTACTTGGGAGGATAGTACTGTTTGTGCTGTTGGGGTGGCCTCATCACACCTGTCTATATTGACTACACAGTGTCCAGAAAATGGTGGGAATCTTTATGGGGTTCTTAGTAACTAAAGGGCGTTGGTGAAAGTCCAGCAGACCAGAGGCTCACTCATCTGGTAGTTGTCGCTCTGGTGCTGAAATCAGGTGGTCCCACCTCTCCGTGCTGGCGGGCAATAATGGTGGTCTCTGTCACAAATACTGCACAGATACACTCGAGTAAAGTCACCAACTGAATAGTCACTGCTTTGTTGACAACAGAAACTCGCAGCTCTGCAATCAAAGTATGGGCCATGTGTCAAAATCTATTCTCTACCCACGTCTGGACACAACACTGACACAACAACCACATCATACAGACAGGTCAGATCTCTCTGACCAAACAGCACATTTACCATGGTGGTTTTACATCAGTTAGATCCTCCCAGACCATAGATTCTGAAAAATATTTATTAGTTGTCTACCCTAAAAGAGGATAGGTAATATGTATCATTATTCTCAACACTTGATCTGTCTTGCATAATCCTTGCTGGAGTTTATGTACATTGTTGGTCCCTAGACCCTGACTAGGGCGGGGGGTCTAGAGCAAATCCCTACTTGTTTGTAAGGCTAGATTTCGATATGGCAGTATCAAATCACTCAAACATGAAACAATATTCAAAATATATAAGGAAATAATTTCAATCTTACCAGATTATGAATAAATAACACAGAATTGCTAGCAAAACTCAGCTGAGCTGCTGGCTATAGTATGGCGTCCCTAAATTTATTTCACTTTCTTTCATATGGAAATCACCACACTTTAAAATCTGTGTCTATCACTGAACAACTATTGAAGAATGGCCCCACTTTCGCGTCTGAGCGCTAATGATATGATTGTCTGTGGCCAATCACTGCCTCGGTTTATTTTAAATTCAAATTTCCTACCCTAAAGTCATTTCAGTCATGCTTCAGTCAAGTATGGATGTTTATCTGTTAGTCTGTCCGTCTCTACTTGTGTTTCTAAAAAAAAATGTGCTTGATTTTTGAACCAACCTTTCTCTCCCCTCCAAAATTTTGTCGTTAAAAGTTATATTTAGACACAGCTACCGCTCAAAAACCCTCTCCTCCATACTAAGTAAATTTGAACACCTGCGTCCAAGGTCGTGTTTTTGTGTGCAAATTGCGACACTTTTAGATTCAATACAGTCTAGCGATGATGTGAACTACACTGTCTTTTGTCATTATCTTCAATATTATCTATCCGTCTGTAAAATTAAGACCATATTAGTTCACTGCTCAGAATAGGCCATCCGGCCAGCTAATTTTTATATTCCTAACATTAATATTAAGAAAAAAGTACTTTTTAATTTTTGTAATATTCCTAACATCTGCGTTTAGCCGCTGAATTCAAATCAAGGGCTTGTTATCGCAAAACGTCCAATTCCGTACCTCGTGTCAATTTGGGGGACGTGATTTTTTTTCTTTCCTCCATCCCCCCCAATTGCGTCTCCTAGCCTTTCCAGTCATATTTTTTTTTCCTTTTTGATCCGCCGTTCCCCTCCTGTCTAGCAAGTCAATTATTATGGAGGATGATGACCCGCGGTCTAGGCGATCATGTACTATTCGCAGCCTACGCATTATGTTTTTATCCTTAAATGTTATCTTTGGAGATATTTTACCGTTGTATCTCTGTCAATTTCACTACACATCTCCCCACTTGAAAACATGCCTATGGCAAGTTCCAAAACCAGCGATACACATAGGTAAAATTACTCCTCACGTCTGCCACTACTCTAATTTTGATCACAGGGGTGCCGACTGAGGAAATCTGCACCGACATTCAATTTGCCTGGGATATATTGGATACTAAACTGATAAGGTTGAAGCAATAAAGACCACCTCAGCAATCTTGCGTTTTCATGCTTAGCCTGAGACAAGAACACGAGAGGCTGATGGTCCGTCTCCACCACAAATGTCCTACCAAACAGATAGATTTGAAACTTCTTTATTGCCCAGATTAATGCTAAACATTCCTTTTCGCTTGTGGAGTATCCTTGTTCCGCCTTATTCAATTTGCGGCTTGCATAAGCGACTGGTTTAAGTTCCCCATCAGGTGAAGATGATCTTTGCAACAAAGCCCCTCCGAGTCCTACATTACTTGCATCGGTTCTTAAGACAAAGTCCTGTGTCAAATCAGGCAGTTTGAGAATAGGCTTGCTAGTGAGTTTTTCCTTTAACTCTTGGAACGCTAGTTCACATTGTGCAGTCCAAATAATTTTATCTGGAAGTCCCTTGCGAGTCAAATCAGTCAGAGGAGCACAAATAGCGTTAAAATTCTTGATGTATTTCTGATAAAATCCGCATAACGACACAAATGATCGCACGTCCTTTTTTGTTTGCGGCCTAGGTGCTCTCTGCAGTTTTTCCAAGTTCTTAGGATCAGGGGTCATATTACCCTGATATACAGTGTGTCCCAAGAATTCCAACTCTTTACATCCAATACAACATTTTGTTGGCCTAGCAGTCAAATTCGCCTCCCGAAGTCTATCAAACAACATCTCCAAAGCTTCAATGTGTTCTTCAAATGTCTCTGTGGCGACGAGAATATCATCCATGAAATTCGTGATACATGGGTTATTCAGGGGATCCAACAATTTTCGCATCATCCTTGAAAACACACTCGGAGCATTTTTCAGTCCGAATGGTAGCATATTGAATTCATAATGTCCATCCGAAGTGCTAAAAGCCAAATAAGGTCTCACTTCAGGCTTCACTGGGATCTGGTAATAGCCTTTACTAAGATCCACCTTTGAAAAGTATTTTGCCTTGTTCAGTCTGGCAAATAACTGTTTTGTGTCTGGTAATGGATCCACTTGTCCTTCTGTGACAGCATTCAGTTTCCTGTAATCTATGCACAGTCTGTGTTCCCCAGACGGTTTTCCTCAACAAAACGACACTAGAACTAAAAGATGATTCACTGTGCGAAATAATCCCCTCCTTCAACAAATACTCTATTTCTTCCTTCAATGCCTTCTCCTTCGCGAACGGAATAGAATAGGCTCTCATACAGATTGGGTTTGAGTCTACCAGTTTCATGTCATACTGTAGTAAATTTGTATGGCCTGGTTTATCTGTTAATACATCTGTATGTTCCTCCAGAACCTGTTGAACTCTCTCCCTCTGGTTTTTAGTCAGGTGCTTACTGACTTTTACCTGTGCTGCTGTTTCACAAGGATGTAATGGGTATTCATGTGAGGTGAGTGGTTCCTTTTGCATCTGGGTTGCAATAGCCAAGGTCAATAAGGGGGTGCTTTCCTGGAGTGGTCTGTCCAGATACTTCTTTAACAGGTTTACATGATAAACTTTTTCCTTCCCCTTTTTGTCAATTTTATAGTTTGTTCTAGACACCTTCTCTAGAACCGTATATGGACCTTGCCAACCAATTTGTAATTTATTCTGGCTTCCCGGTAGTAGAAGCAGCACCTTCTCTCCGACTGCCAGTTCCCTGTCCTTTGCCTTCCTATTAAAATATGCTGCATGTTTCTTCCTGGCTTGTTTCAAATTATCATTTGCCAGTTTCCATCCAGCTTTCAAACGAGTGGTCAGTTCGTTCACATATTGATATGATGAGGTAACAGTCTCTTCCGCCTTCTCATCTGTCCAGGTCCTTAATAAGGCTTCTAATGGACCTTTTATTGGCCTCCCAAATAGCAGAGTTGCGGGAGCCATCCCGGTTGAACTATGTGGTACCTCCCGGTACGCAAACAATGCGGCGGGCAGGAATTGATCCCACAGATCCGGTTTTTCGTGTGCCAGCTTTCTCAGGATAGAAATGAGAGTCCCGTTGAACCTCTCTACCTGGCCGTTCCCTTGTGGATGGTACGGACTACAATGAAAGTGCCTGGCTTGAAATAGCTTAAAAACTTCTTCCGTTAGTTTCCCCTTGAACTGCGATCCATTATCCGTCAAGATTTGATGCGGGAATCCTAATCGGGTAAATATTGTAAGTAGTGCCTCTGCTACATGTTTTGAATCAATTGATGGCAGGGCTACCGCCTCTCCCCACATAGAACAAGTGTCCACCAGAGTAAGGATGTAACTGTTCCTCCTCTTGGTCCGAGTGAGAGGTCCTACAATATCCACTGCAACCCTCTCAAAAGGTGTTCCTACTATGGGCATTTCCCCTAGAGTTGCAGGAGCAGTCCAGTGCTTTGGAGCTACCCTTTGACATTCTGGGCAGGATTTGACATATCTTTTTATATCCTCTGTTATCCCTGGCCAGAAGTAATGACAAGCTATACGCTGTCCTGTGGCGCTGATCCCCATGTGACCACTGAAGGGAATCGCATGTCCGAGTTCCATCACTTTATCTCTATATGAAATGGGAAGAACCAGCTGGTTGTGACCATTTGTTCCAGTTCCGGCCTTCCTGTATAAGAGTTTGTTCTTCATGAAATATTCCCCCTTGCTCGGAGGTGTGTGGCATTTGGGCAATTTTTTAAAACATGGCTTGAGTGTCCTATCCTCAGCCTGCGCCTTCCTCATCTCCTCTGGATGAGCATTTATAGGTTCACCTTCTTCCTCCTTCTTCTGTGACCTGGTCTGCACTGTCGCCATGATCACAGGTTTCTCGGGATTCCCCAAGAAGACGTATCTACACCCCAATATCAGAGGGTAGATTGGTTCATCTATCACTGCTGCTCTGATTTCTCCTTCCACATAGCGAGTTTTCACCGTTATCCTTGCGATGGGAAGTGTCATGAGTGGTATGTCCTTAGTCGCCCCTTGTATTTCCACTGTTTCTGTGGTGTACTGACTTGGGTCCACTAGGCTAGACTTCACAACTGAATCATAATCCAAACCTGTATCATAAAGGCACCTTATGGTGACCCCATTACAAATAACATCCTCACAAACTGGGGGGTGATAAGGTTCCTGTTGTCCCTTAGGATTAACCTTTAATCTTTGCGTCCCCGACTTCATTGCAGCAATGTTTGAAGGTTTCCTTCTACAAAATTCGGTGTTATGGTTATCCTTCTTGCACCATTTACACCATCTTTTTCCTTGGTTCAACGGTTTTCTTTCATTGAACTTTTGGTCATTGAACTGTGAGTTTCTGTCGCGATAGTCATTTCTTGGCCGCTCAAAGTTTGTCCTACCTTTATTTCCCTGCTCTCTATTATCAAATTTGTTAAATTGCTGTGGAGCTTTAAAATTGTCTATGTGCTTCTTCTTAGCACCACTTACCTCTGCCTGGGCTGCCTGATACCTCTCAGCAACATTTAAAATTTCCCCCAACTTCTCTGCACCTTGTTCCATGAGAAATTTTCTCATGTCTGGAGCCATGGACTCTCTCAATTGCTCAATCATGATCATTTCTTTAAGATCTTGGGTCTTCCCCAGAGCCGTCCATTTCTCCAAATAGGTTTCTAGTCTAGCAGAGAATTGGTGGTATGTCTCCCCAGACAACAGTTTGGCATTTCTAAATTTCTTACGATAAAATTCACCATTCTTCTCGTACCTTAATAACAAAGCCTGCTTTAACATGTCATAATTGTCTTGGTCTTCCCTGTTCATTTTAGCAAATACTTCATAAGAAGTACCCCTCAATCCCTGTGATAGCTTTAAACTCCACCTCTCTCTCTCTAACCCATATGTAGTAGCTAATAACTCAAAACGTCCTAGGTACCCCTCTATGTCATCGTCTTTTTCAACAAAATGGTCTAAATGAAACCCCATAGCCGAGTTTGAGGCTCCCAGACTGGGCGTAGCATCTGAGGCAAAAGGGCTGGCACCATTTTCAGGAGCCTGGCCTTGTAATTCCAGCTCCCTTAATCGTAATTCGTGCTCCCTTTGCAACCTTCTATCTTCTGCTTCCCTTTCGGCCTTTTTATCTTCTGCCTCCCTTTGCTGTCGTTTTTCTTCTTTGTCAGCCTCAATCTGCAACCTCTTAATCTCAGCCTCAATTTGTAACCTCTTCTCTTCAGCCAACCTCCTTTCTTCCCGTTCAATATATTTATCACATTCAGCCGTTACGTATTGTATTAAAATTTGACCATCCATTCCCATCTCCTTCGCGGTGAGCACAGCAGCTGATCTAAATTTTGCCAGCTCCGCCATACTTTTTAGACAATATAATAATATACAAGCTAAATCTCTAACCAGTAAATACACTAAGTACTTCTTATGACTATAGTCTAACTAATTCTAACTAACCAGTTAACTAATTAATTATTACTGGCTGTGAAGATTCACCAACTTTTATCTACAGGGACACTTTTAATGTTAAAGGGAATTTTACAATTTATTTCCCTACTCTTATTTCTCCCACCAGGAGATCCTAATCTTACTGTTGGGCTAATTATCCCTGGACAAGACCCCAATATTGTAGTGGTGTTTGATGGTATTGTATGATGGTGTTATTACTAAATGTAAATTGTATGAGGCCAGCTGTGAAGGCTCCTGAGATAAAATGTAGTGGTGAATTGTCAGAAGGCCTTTCTTGCTACCACTACGACCTCACACTTAATTTTTTTTAAATGAATGTGGCTACGTAAAGTGTCTAGGGTAATGATGTGTAGTGTGGTGTGATAGTTTCTAAATACACCCACAAATAATTAAGAAGACTAATAATATTAACAAATGTTAAAATACACTGAACTAACTCACGTGTGTAAAATTTTTTGATAAAATTATATTACATTTATTTTGTTCTGTGTCAATTTTTTAGGTTGACCAGAACTTAAAAGGATTTAGAGATTATGAAAAGAAATGCATAGAATATTATATCATAAATGCAATAGTGTACATATATATGTACTATACTAGTTAGTTTTATTAAAATGTTCTAGTATTCATCTACTTGGGAGGATAGTACTGTTTGTGCTGTTGGGGTGGCCTCATCACACCTGTCTATATTGACTACACAGTGTCCAGAAAATGGTGGGAATCTTTATGGGGTTCTTAGTAACTAAAGGGCGTTGGTGAAAGTCCAGCAGACCAGAGGCTCACTCATCTGGTAGTTGTCGCTCTGGTGCTGAAATCAGGTGGTCCCCACCTCTCCGTGCTGGCGGGCAATAATGGTGGTCTCTGTCACAAATACTGCACAGATACACTCGAGTAAAGTCACCAACTGAATAGTCACTGCTTTGTTGACAACAGAAACTCGCAGCTCTGCAATCAAAGTATGGGCCATGTGTCAAAATCTATTCTCTACCCACGTCTGGACACAACACTGACACAACAACCACATCATACAGACAGGTCAGATCTCTCTGACCAAACAGCACATTTACCATGGTGGTTTTACATCAGTTAGATCCTCCCAGACCATAGATTCTGAAAAATATTTATTAGTTGTCTACCCTAAAAGAGGATAGGTAATATGTATCATTATTCTCAACACTTGATCTGTCTTGCATAATCCTTGCTGGAGTTTATGTACATTGTTGGTCCCTAGACCCTGACTAGGGCGGGGGGGTCTAGAGCAAATCCCTACTTGTTTGTAAGGCTAGATTTCGATATGGCAGTATCAAATCACTCAAACATGAAACAATATTCAAAATATATATAAGGAAATAATTTCAATCTTACCAGATTATGAATAAATAACACAGAATTGCTAGCAAAACTCAGCTGAGCTGCTGGCTATAGTATGGCGTCCCTAAATTTATTTCACTTGCTTTCATATGGAATCACCACACTTTAAAATCTGTGTCTATCACTGAACAACTATTGAAGAATGGCCCCACTTTCGCGTCTGAGCGCTAATGATATGATTGTCTGTGGCCAATCACTGCCTCGGTTTATTTTAAATTTCAAATTTCCTACCATAAAGTCATTTCAGTCATGCTTCAGTCAAGTATGGATGTTTATCTGTTAGTCTGTCCGTCTCTACTTGTGTTTCTAAAAAAAATGTGCTTGATTTTTGAACCAACCTTTCTCTCCCCTCCAAAATTTTGTCGTTAAAAGTTATATTTAGACACAGCTACCGCTCAAAAACCCTCTCCTCCATACTAAGTAAATTTGAACACCTGCGTCCAAGGTCGTGTTTTTGTGTGCAAATTGCGACACTTTTAGATTCAATACAGTCTAGCGATGATGTGAACTACACTGTCTTTTGTCATTATCTTCAATATTATCTATCCGTCTGTAAAATTAAGACCATATTAGTTCACTGCTCAGAATAGGCCATCCGGCCAGCTAATTTTTATATTCCTAACATTAATATTAAGAAAAAAGTACTTTTTAATTTTTGTAATATTCCTAACATCTGCGTTTAGCCGCTGAATTCAAATCAAGGGCTTGTTATCGCAAAACGTCCAATTCCGTACCTCGTGTCAATTTGGGGGACGTGATTTTTTTTCTTTCCTCCATCCCCCCCAATTGCGTCTCCTAGCCTTTCCAGTCATATTTTTTTCCTTTTTGATCCGCCGTTCCCCTCCTGTCTAGCAAGTCAATTATTATGGAGGATGATGACCCGCGGTCTAGGCGATCCTGTACTATTCGCAGCCTACGCATTATGTTTTTATCCTTAAATGTTATCTTTGGAGATATTTTACCGTTGTATCTCTGTCAATTTCACTACACATGCCCACTGGGGCATATTGGGAATATGGTTTTAGGCCTATATTTTCTTCACCAGCAAACTAGGGGTGATGTGGTCAGCATCACGCCAGACCTACACGGGACAAACGTTATACTTAAAAGCCAAAACTACATGAGGCAAATTAACGTAAGAAACTTTAAGCCAAATAAGGTAACGGTAGCTCCATAGCTGATATTGCCGTAGGGAATTGTTGTGTTACAGACTTCACCATACTAGGTCCACCATCGAGAGTATAGGTGACCAGTCCCTTCCTCGCTGCCTTTTCCTTCCCCAACTCAACAGCAAAGTCAAGTACCCATTTACAGCTGGGTATACTGGAGCGCAACGATAACCTGAATCGAACACGGCACTTGCCGTGAGACCAACGCTCTAACAACTCGTCAAAAGAGCAAAAGTAGCATGTATGGGCGGAGAACAAAGATAATAATCGCTGAACACGGAAAAAAAAAGGTACAAGAAAACACAACAGCAAAGAATTTACATCACAATCACGAGAGGAAAACGCAGTACTAGTGAGACAAAACAGTCAGAAGGTCAATAATACTAATGGATTCAACTTCTCTTTGCTTTCGAATGCTGGAACTTATTTGTTTATGATATCGCTCTTACTGTATGTTCTGCCCTTCGACGCCGACGAAGATTTCTCGCCAACAACGGTCCGTATCAATAATACAAGCAGTGGCAGGAAGGAGGTAAACTAAAAATCTCAAGAGCGGGGCGAAACGAAAGCTAAAAGACAATATGTCAATGACATGCCATCTCTGCCAAATAAATAAGCTGTCATGCATTACTGATGTCGAACCCCCCCCCCCCCCCCCCTAAAAAAAATTAAATAATAAACAACGAAAACAAAGGTAAACTCAAACAGTGTTATAGTTTGGCACGTCTGGTCAACCATTTTTTTCCCAATAACAATGTCGTACAGCAGCCCGGAAAGCCATCTTATCACAAGCAATATCTACTATACGCCATTATTAGAACTTAAACTCATCTTTAAAAATGTTTTTTGAAAAATTAATGCCGATGTCACATAAGGATACCATTCTTCCCGTTTCAGATCTTCCCCACCCCCCTATCTTTTTCTCGTATACACACACTCCTACCTACTTGTTCCACATTCACGAACCAAATTATGCAATGCATTTAGAGCTGGCTTTGCCGAGTATTGACAGTTCAAGACACTGCCCTGCTATTGCGTCGGCATAAGAAAGTTGTATGACTGGTTCCCAACCTGAGGTAAGGGGGGTATTTAGTACATAACTATAATATCCTATGTTAGTGAAAAATAAAATGTAGTGGTTTAGAGAGATTTTTTTTTTTTTAAGTATCCCGTTCAACCCTTGATGGGTTATAATTAGGACATATAGTGTACTAATTCAAGTAAATAAAGTCAGGTTTCCAATATCCAAATATAGTACCTTCTTGCCCCCTTTACTCAGTCCAAGAGAAAGAACGGCGAGTCCTTCTCTCAATCAATACCGAAGCAAGAAAAATGACATCCCTTAAAACGAATAAAACTGTAGGTTGACAAAGAACCAGAATCAATGGTCTCATTTGAATTTTTCTTTAAATTGTGTTCTGATAAACATTTAACAACTTTATTGATATTAAGAAACGTTATGTACCAAATAAAGTTTGATCTATGAAATCTCGGACACCCTCGGGCTTTTTCACCCCTTTTCACCTTGTTAACAACAGGGCAGTTATGAGAGACTTCATTTTAGTTTTTTTGTTTGTACTATATTTGGGTATTGGAAATCTGACTTTATTTTCTTGAATTAGTACACCATATGTCCTAATTATAACCCATCAAGGGTTGAACGGGATACTTTATATTTAAAAAAAAAAATAAAAAATCTATGAAAAATCAATTAACATGTTTATTCATTTTTTTACCCACATATGCATGGTGAAATATAGAATTGATTCTCTTTCATACTGAATAAGGAATACGAGACGGTTTACTAAAAGTCAGGGGGTTCGGGGCCGAAAAGGGTTGAGAATTTATGCAACACGCGATTTTTTTTGTTTTGTTTTTTTAACAGAGTTTTGCCTTGTTTTGGCGAGGCGCGGGCCCCTTTAACATAAACACAAGGTCAGTCGGTTATATTAGGGCGCATGACCAAATATAAAAGACCTTGTAGTCTGGTAACGTTGCTTCAGTTATACTGAACGCTTCATTTGTTTAACACGCAAGGTCGCAATGCCATTGAAGCGCACCACACTTATACTTCCATCTCTCCACCATCCACATTAAATCTTAAATAAGTGACGCGATTTCACGCATATGCAAACACACACACACACAATGTCGTAGCCCTGCTGCAGCGTCTGCTTGATTAGAATTAGGTTGTAGGGTATGGACTTGGCTTTCATTATTGCAACACCAAATTATCTAGTAATCTTTACTTTTCGACTACTAAATTACAGAGTGGCCACTCTTGGAGTAAAAGGTAAAGGATCCCGTTACACGCCCATTAAGGCAAATTGGGAATATGGTGTTAGGCCCATATTTCCTTGACCATCGGCACACTAGGAGTGATGTGGTCAGCATCACGCCGGCCGCCTTAACCTTCCCAGAGTTGCGCTGGTACCCAATTCCTGTGGCTGGGTCGACCCCGGAGCCGTTTGCGGTCTAAAAAATAAATCCCACCTCAACTGGGGATCGAACCATGGACCACCGAGCTAGGAAGCAAGTGCACTAACCACTGCGCTACCGCGCAAAGATCAAGACAAACATTACAAGGACAGGTCACTATAATTTACTCATCTAAAGGTAAAGATGTCCACTTATCTATAGTGTAAACTCTGTTTTATTTATGTTTAAAGTCTTGGCATAAAGTAACATTTTGGACCAACCATTGTATCAAATCAAGCTTCCACTTCCTAATGATGATACGAATGGTTGTTTCACCTGGATCACTTCATAACTTACATAAACCCCTTTCAGAACATTGGGATACTCATAAAAATGACTACTGTACGCAGCTACAAAAATAAAAAAACACAATGAAAGCAAACACTGCGCGCCTTTGAGTCCTTCATAAGATATTCTGAGGACTCGTTTAACTCAAATCACGACTGTAACATCGTTTAACTAGTTTTTGTCATCTCTTATAAAGTCCCTTGCAGGCAGAACCATGGGCGGTCTCAGCATTGGGAATTCGGGCAGTGCCCATCGTCCAGCAACAAAAGGGAGCCCCTAGCCTTATACTCTAGTACATTCAGTCGCTTCTAAAAGGCCGCAGCTCTCAACAAATTAACATCAAATCTTTTTTTCCAAGACAAAATGTCTCGTTCAACCCTTGATGGGTTATAAATAGGATATACAGAGTAGTAAATTCAAGATAATAAAATCTTATTTCCAATATCTAAATATAGTATCATCTTCCCCCATCTAATCGGTTCAAATTCAGTAAATCAAAACTGTAAAATTGTGTGAATGTGTGTGTGTGTGTTCCCTCCCAATTTAAAAAAAAAATAAAATAAAAATAAAAAACAACAATAGTAAAGTCTCTCATCACTGCCATCACACTGCAGGTACTAGCAGAACCACTGGTTCTACAAACGTTGAAAAGCAGATGTTGTATCCGATATCGATTATATTCAATCGATATCCTCAGACATTCCATCAATCACTAATTAGGTTTTGGAAGTGAAATGCGCGTATGTTTTTCATTACCTTTTTTTTAAACACATTTTTATTTGATCTGATATGAGCGTTGTTTGGATGTTTCAAATCTTTGAGGCCTTGCTACATGAGGTTTCAGATGACCTAAGGAGCTGAAATTTTGCACATTACCCTCTATCGTGGTACATTTTACTACACAATTCAAAGACACCTCGAGTGGCCTGTACAGTTCCCGTGATACGAAAATTAAAGCCGGGGGGGGAGGGGGGGGGGGGGGGGGGGCGAGAATTTTTGCACGATTACATTTGTGAAAGGTCACATAACTTGGTGACGTTGTACACAAAATTCTGAACAGGATCATAGAACTTGAAGTCGTTGTACACAATAATTGTGAACATTGTTATAATCAATACCCTTTAGCTCCCTAAAGAGCATAGGCCTTCAACAAACACATACCAAGTCCTCCTGTCCCATGACATCAGCTCAAGTTCTTTCCAAGTTGTCTTCTGTCTTGGACGGCTGAGTTAATTTCTGTATTTGACTTATCCATAGTGCGTGTTGCAGTTTTTGCGGTAAAAGTTTTTTTTTTTTTTTTTTTTTTTAACGGGATGGGGTAACCAGACCCATGCCTGACCTTCGTGTCCCTTTTTACGACATGCCTGGTAGGGTACAGTGCTACTATTTTTTTCTCCCCTTTCGGGCCCCGGTAACACACGGGTGGGACATTGTTATAGCTTTGTTGGAATTCGTAGTGTCGGGAGCAACAATCCAATTAAAAATGTTTTTTTTTAATATTTCATAACGGTAATAAAAGTGGAGGGGAGGGCAGAGCTGGAAATTGATCAGCTGATAAATGATCATGCTGGGGATGATGATGCCATTGTGTACACTGATGGGTCTCTGATCCGTGGTAAGAAATCAGGGTTGAAGCATCTCTGCTAGAGTAAAGGGCAGAATCGTTGCTGGACATAGCGGGGCTTACATGATAACAACCTCCAGCACGGGAATGGAGGTAGAGGCAGCTACTGCAGCCTTAAGGTAACTGTCTGAAACTTCTGACGGTTATTGTATCAGACTCACAATTCATGCTTCGGTAGGTTCCAAGTGGATGGCCCCGGCATAAATGGAAAACCTCCATAGAAGCTTCGAATATTCAGAAACTGGTGTGGATCTACTGTCCTGGTCATGCAGGGGTACGCGGCAATGAAAGAGCTGACAGACTAGTTTCAAGAACACCCACAGAAGGTGCATTGGACATGGATAAGGGAGAGATACTGAGGACAATTAATGATCACTATTAGAGAATGACACTGCAATCGATGAATCAACAAGGCTAAGATTGCTTGCATTTGGCATCAAACGTAAGACCAGCAGGAATGGATGAATGAGAGGATTGATCCGGCGTGTATACAACAGCGTGTAACAGTAATAATTAGCCTTTATACCCTTCGACATTTGCTGAGGGAGACTGAGCATCTTTAGGTATGTCCGGAGTGCAATGAAGTCAATTCTGCTAAACAACAACAATACAAGTGGATCCCTAAAAGTTGTATTCTTTACTTGTTCATGGTGCTTTTAATAATCTGTTACCTGTTGGCTTAAATAACACAATGGTCAATTGTTCTACAAGTCGTTATTTTAAACACAAACACGGCAATAAATCAGTGTCATGCATAACTCAACGCCTCATGCATAACTGGTTCGGTTTTTAAGAACGAATCTTCACTGCACACAGACAGCTCTATCAGTGCTCCGATCTCCTCTCTTAGATCACACAAAGAGGATCTCGGCACAGTGCATGTGTAACCGGTTGGCCTACGCTTGCATTATCCGTGCTATTAATATGACTTAGAATAGGAAAAGCAGTTATGACACTTCATCAAATAAAAATGTAAGTTACGCTATTATAAAACAGGATTGAAACTGAAACTAGTTCAAGAAACTAGCCCAACGCTTTCCAAGGCGGGAGTTGCCATAGCAAAATAGTGACGTAAATGGGAATAGCCAAGATTGTCAATGGAACAGCCAGGCTAAGCCCAATGAAATAAATTATAAAATATTCAGATAACCAATCAAAAGATGGCGAGATCCCGCACCACTTTAGGTGAACAAAATCTTATAAACTAGAAATCAGTTGTACTTAGTGAGCCCTTGCACATGGACGTGATTTATCTGGTAGATGTAGCAACCTGGCGCTTTCCCAGACTGTCACAAAAAGTCCGACTCCAAAGCATCAAAACATTTATTCTGAAGATATCGGAACAGTCTTTGAAGATGCTAACGAATTTTTACCTTAGTGAGAGAAGCGTAGTTATGCCTTCGCCAGTGTAAGTACACTCATGATTTAACTCAGAAGTATTCTAGAAAACGTTAAGTAGACTACACATGTCTAGAGAAGTGAGACATACTGATTGCACGATAATAAAGCTACAAGAAGAGGTAGAAGCCTATCTAACCATTACGCCTAAGGGGCTCTCATATGAAAATAGAAAGGCTGACTGTTGTCAAGAAATATTGGTACCACAAGTTATAGAAGTAAAGGAAGGGAAACTAAAGCTGTATAAGGATTCTATATTTGCTGCACTACATATGAAATGTATGTAAATTGACTTGCCAGTTGCAGTTGTTTCTAAATAAAGTTTTAATTGAACGTCAGGCATTCGACTCAGTCATTACCCATTGGAGAATTTGTTGAATATAATTACTAAGCCGCCACTGTATAAAAGTCACACAATATACAGTCATAGAAGGATAAGAACAAACCTGAGTAATTGACTCTTCATCCAAGAATCAACACCTCTGGCGGTATAGGCCAGTGAATGAAAGTCAACTTGGAAGATTTAAGAAAACCAGATTTGATAAAGTATTGTTAGGTCAGCATACTGACACCTAACACTCATTGACATACCTCCAAATGGTGCCGTATTTATTGCTGCACCGGTCACACATGAACACGTAGCACCGGCGAGGATCCCAATGTGCGTATACAAGAATCACACATTCTATAAATATTTTTTTGTGGTGGTTAGGTGTTAAAGTAAGTTGTCGCCACCGAATGTTAATGCTGAATGTAGGAGGTCAAACCTGGACAGTACAATGTTGTGGTGTATATTTGGGTCACCAAGCGTTGAGGCGCTGACAGGGTGTAATGTTGACTCTCTCTCAAACACCATACAGGCTCTCAAGTGCGTAGTGCTCGTAGAAGTGTGTGGATTGAGATGATGTGTGGGTGAGTAGACATCAGATAAGATGGTAGACATGAATGCGTATAGGCTCTTGGACAAGTTCACGATACACCCACTCAACCACATGTAGAAGTCAGTAAACGTTGGTAATACTGATGACCTTTTCAACAATTTAATACGAGACATACGGTGACATCAACAGCACAGTCAATTGCACATGGATCAGGGACATCACATACATGGTAATGGAGAAAACATCTGGCATCACAAATCTTGATCAGCTCATACATCAGGATGCTAATGACAATGGTCTGTCAATCTACGTTCTGCTCATACTGAAGCTCAGGTACCCTGACTAAGCGCGTCAGGTACCTCTAGCAAATATGCCGCACGAAAAGGGCGGACTCTCAATTGCTTAACAAAAGTTTATGGCTCTTCTGGCATCACACGCCAGGTACTTCTTCTGGTGAAGAATACAGGCCGCGAAAGGCGGGCCTCTATGGCGACAGAATCAGGCCGCAAGTAGCGGGCCTCTATAACAAGGCAACCTCTGTGTTATTTCTCATAAGCAAGGCATATCCATCTATGCCAACCATACCGCCTGAATCGCGGGTACCAAACAGTACAATCTTCGCTGGGCTTCTATTCAACCATAAGACGTATAGTCTTGGTTTCTGTATAGAGTACAAACAGTAGGCTCTGTCTATCATATCATCTGTGAACTCTACTCAAAAAAGTCGCCTCAAAAATATCAATCGTTCTTATGTGCAGACAGCACCTAGTCTGCATATCTAGGCATACGAGAGGATTAAAGTGTACATATTACCTTGGCAGCATCCTAGAAAATCACCAAACACAACACTTGCCATCCTTGGCGTACAGAATAAACTTGGGGAAGAATCACTGACATATCAGTCACACAGAGGACTTTATTTCCCCGTAATAATGGCAGAGAAAATCTCCGGACCTCTTGTCCGTTCAGAAACCCAGGTACACTGCCCAGATCGGAAGTGTCTCTCGATCTGCGCGCAAAAACCTGCGCATGTGCAATAAGCACAGTCCTGAGTAAAGCTAATACAGACCAGGGCGTTTCCCCGAAACAAGAGGCAAAACCGCTCCTTATATGGTCATGTCAATAGCGACTTAAGACCTGACAACTATTTAAGACATTTCCCCGAAACAGGTCAACATCCTGCCATCAATGGTACCTATACCTTGTAGCGGTATGGCAGCTTGCGTACCCTGACAATCCCCAGAGCTATGCCAGTGGGAGTTTTACTCCTGGTAGGTTCAACCAATCTGGACTGGTCTGTGTGGGTAGGGGTCAGACAAAAGCTGGTACCCTGGTCCTCCAGGTTGGGGGTTTTAGCATAGGGCTGACACCCCTGTCTATGTAAAAAAAACAATGAAGTTACGGAAACAACAATAAATGAACAAACTTTGCTGCGGGATGGACATTCGGAGTCTGTGGCTCATATGACAGTCAGTGGTGAAAGCCGAAAGGAAGCCACTGACATGAAAATGGATGTCCTGACCGCAAAACAGAATACAAGAATAGGATTTTGGAATGTCAGGACAATGAACGAGACAGGTAAACTAAGACAGGTCACGGCAGAAATGAGAAACCATAGGTTACACATCCTAGGGATAAGTGAGAGCAGATGGACAGGGGCAGGAAAAGTTAAAACAGCAACAGGAGAAACAGTACTTTACTCTGGAAGAAAGGATGGACAGCACAATGAAGGCGTAGCCATTATTCTACAGAAAGGGATAGAAAGGACATTACTGGAATGGAAACCCATCAACAACAGACTGATAAGATTAAGATTGAGAGGGAGATTCACCAACACTACAATAATACAATGTTACGCACCAACGAATGATAGCGATGAGGAGGTCAAGGATGAATTCTATCAACAACTGCAGAAAGAGATGGAAGACACACCTAGATATGATCTTGTTATAGTAATGGGAGACCTCAATGCGAAAGTTGGTACACACAATACATATAATGAAAGAACAATGGGGAAATGCGGCAGCGGAACAGCAAACGAAAATGGGGATAAACTAATAAGTTTCTGTAGCATTAACAACCTGGTCATTGGAGGAACACTTTTCCCACATAAAGAAATTCACAAATTAACATGGGAATCACCAAATGGTCGGGACAGAAACCAGATAGACCACATCATGGTTAACGGTAGATGGAGACATGCATTACAAGATGTGAAGGTAAGAAGAGGTGCAGATGTGGGAAGTGATCATCATTTAGTAGTAGCAAAACTGAAAGTGAAACTAAGAAGGGCTAGACTAACTGTAACTACACAGAAAAGGTTTGACATCAGCAAATTTAAGGACCCCCTTACCAGAAAAGCTTTTGCGGCCGACATTAGGAAACGATATCAATTTGCCAATAGCCAGGAAAAGACATTGACTGATGATATAGACCAGAATTTCATCACCATTTCAACAATATATAAGGAAAGCAGCAAATCATGCTTGGGATTCCAGGAAAGGAAGAAGCAAGACTGGATAACACCAGAAACACTAAACACCATAAAGATGAGAAAGGAAATGAAAAGAAAGAAAACAGAAGCGAAGTCCCCCAGGTTAAAGCAACTATATAGCGAACAGTACAGTCAGCTGGACAAGGAAGTTAAACGCCAAACCCGAGCCAACAAAAGGAATTTCCTAGACGATCTTGCAAGACAGGCAGAGGAGGAACCACTGAGAAATGAACAAAGCACAGTATACAAAATAACTAAATTCATCAGCGGAAAACGAGGTGCAAACAATATTACATTAGTAAGAGATAAGCAAGGTAATCTCATCACGACAGCAGAGGGACAGGAAACAAGATGGGCAGAGCACTTCAGAGAAACTCTGAACAAGGAACCACCAGAGACACAATTGAATGTTCCTGAAGCGGAAAACGATCTAGATGTGAATACAGACATTCCACGCAAAGAAGAAATCATCACAGCAATCAAAGGGTTAAAGAACGGCAAAGCTCCGGGCCATGATAACTTAAATGCAGAGCTATTTAAGACAGACCCTGAGCTAGCAGCAGAACTATTAGAACCACTATTTGCACAAATCTGGAAAACGGGGACAACACCATCAGAGTGGAACAAAGGAATAATTGTCAAATTGCCCAAGAAGGGAGATCTTGCAGACTGCAATAATTGGAGAGGAATCACTCTTCTCTCAGTTCCCAGCAAAATACTAGGCAGGATAATTATACAGAGAATTTCAAAGGCAGTAGACCACAAACTGAGGAAAGAACAAGCAGGATTTAGAAAGAACAGAAGATGTGTAGATCATATATTCACTCTCAGGAACATTATAGAGCAGTGCTCAGAATGGCAAAGACAGCTTTACATAAATTTCGTTGATTTTGAAAAGGCTTTTGACAGCATACATAGGGACAGTTTATGGAAAATACTAAGGGCTTATGGAATTCCAAGCTGCATAGTGTCAATCATAAAAAGCCTCTATGCCAACTTTACGTGTAGTGTTGGGCAGAGCAACCTAACCTTCGAGGTGAAGACAGGAGTACGACAGGGATGCCCCTTATCAACCACTCTATTTTTAACAGTCATAGACTGGGTGATGCGCCAGACAACACAGGGCAGTCCAAGAGGAATAAGATGGAATACATTTTCTACATTGGAAGATCTGGAATATGCAGATGACATTGCACTACTAGCACATTCACATCAACACATCCAGGAAAAAACGGACAGACTTAATAAGTTTAGTCAGCAGGTGGGCTTGAACATCAATTTAAAGAAGTCTGAGGTCATGACGCTCAATGTGAGCAACCCTGAGCCCATAATGTGAGCAACCCTGAGCCCATATCAGTAAGGAATCAGCAACTGGTACAGACAGATACCTTCACATACCTAGGAAGCATAGTAACACCAGACGGTGGGGCAGGCAAAGACATCAGCATCAGAATGAATAAGGCAAGAACAGCCTTCTTTAGCCTAAACAACATCTGGAAGTCCTCCCAATACAGCACAAGCACAAAATTAAGATTATATCAGAGCTGTGTGCTTTCTGTGCTTCTCTATGGTGCGGAATGCTGGAGAGTTAAAGAGAAGGAAATGTCGAAATTGTCCTCTTTTCACACAACATGCCTAAGAAAAATTCACCGAATCTTTTGGCCGAATACCATCACCAACCAAGATCTGCTTACTCGTAGCAAGCAAGAGGACATGCACACCATCATAGCTGGCAGACGCTGGAGCTGGGTTGGTCATGTCCTCAGAAGAGACCCCGATGCCATCACAAGAACAGCTATGCTTTGGACCCCTGAAAGAAAACGAAAGAGAGGCCGACCAAAAACAACTTGGCGGAGGACTGTGGAGGCTGAGATGCAAAGAATGAACCAGAGTTGGGGCACTGTACGAAGGATGGCCACCGACCGAGCAAAGTGGAATAAATTTGTTGTTGCCCTACAAGACGCCACTAGGCGTGATGGCCACTGACTGCTTTGACGGTCGGTGGTTTAAGGATCTAAGAAGAAGGTCAACATCGATCTGTGATAGGGTGGGCGAGATGGTGATGTTTGATCACTCTCTTTTCACCTTGCACCGACCCGAACAACAATAACTCTTGATTCTAGAGGCAGGGGCTGTATTTATTTTTACAACCTATTCAGTGACTAAACAAACATTAAACAAATAAACCAACGAACATAACAAAACAAAACACCCAGCATGTGCCCGATTGCTAATTGTGCATGTCTTTGTTCTTCTGTTACCGACACAGGGCTAGCCTAACTTCGTTACCCTCTCGTCCGGACTGAATCTTCAAATAGGCCAGTTTGATGCTCGCTATTTCTTTATAAGCCCAGGTCGAATCACTCAATTTACTGCGCGCTAGGCGTATTGATTTGGCCGCATACATAACACCCGCGATTTTTGCTTTAGAAGGCCCAAAAACAGAAATATACACAACTATTTCTAGAGCAAAATCACAATTCTACACCACAACTTAATTTTAAGGCATTATTATGGCCTTTTCATCAATCTTGAAGACTTTTTACATCCCAGCATGCTTCGCGCACATCGAAAATATGGGCGATAAATCTGCCTAGAAACAGGTAGGGGGCGGGCGTCTCCTTTTCGGCCCCATCACATATCTCCCACCTGATTTTGTTGTCGTCCCGATAACATCACTACCTCTGGCGCTTCAATTGTAATCTCCCAGATCGTTGGTGCTGCGCCTGATTATTTCTCAGCGGCGATGTTTTTGGCTCAGATTCTGTATTCGGTACAACCCGGCTGGGGACTCTCTTGGTCGTCATGCCCCCAGTTGTACGTTGTCGAGCTGTCAGCCGCTGTGGTCTTGAAGACTCGCTCACCGGTGCCGCGTCGCTGCCTGCCCGTGACATCTGCCTGTCAGTGCTTGCAACTGTCGACTTTGAAGGGGGATTGCTCCTGACGGGTTTTACACCCATTTTATGTGAACAGTGGCTTACGTTCCCCACAACCTGCTTTTGATGAGTCTCCTCTGCTGAACCTTGATTTGCACTCCCTCCTATCTGCTTAGGACGGGTTTCCTCCCCTAGACGACGGCCAATTTTCTCGGCGCCCTTAGTGTGACAGTTGTTGTGGCCATCTCTTGTCTTGCGCCCTAAAGGCAACCTGGTTGTGACAGTACGCTTCGGGAAAGAGCTCCTTGAGGGACAGGTAGATATCAAGTGTTCAGTGGACTTGCATCGAAAACATCTCTTCGGAAGCGGGCCTTGAGGGCACTTGGCTGCCATGTGGTCTGACAGGTCTCCACAATTGTAGCATCTTATCTTTCTGGGCTTCCTCTGTGCCATGGGTCGCTTCCTGCTGCCCTTACACTCTTGACCGCCAATGCCGCATACATAAATTGCTTCCATGCCCTGGACCGATGGTTTGCTGTCAAACTCTACTCGTTCATTCCTCGCCAGACTCCGGAATCCCTTTCTGAAGATCTTGGTTTGATGTACGAATACATCAATACCTCCATCATCTGGCATGATGAACCTCCATCCCCTGTGGACACTATACCACTTGCAAACCCCTTTTTGCCTTGTCGGTGCAGCTGCGTTTGTTGATGCTGTCAGCTCACAGCTTTCCTTGATAACAGCCTGACTCTCACATACAAGGTCTAGTTGAGGTTCCTGCGGACACACCTCCTCATCTTGCGTTGGCTGTTCCCGTGGACATACCTCCTCGTCTTGCGTTGGCTGTTCCCGCGGACACACCTCCTCGTCTTGCGTTGGCTGTTCCCGCGGACACACGTCCTCGTCTTGCGTTGGCGGTTCCCGCGGCTGGCATGGTGCTCTCTTTCTCTGCACCTCCTCTTGTGCTGGCGAACTGGCCTGTGAAATCTGTGCTAACTGGAACTTTAGAAGAGATAATTCTGCTTTGAGTGCCTCCTTTTCATTCTGATCTTCTGCACTTGCTATCTGCACCCGTGTCTCTGGCTTCTTGACTTCACAGAAAACAGCACATTCCCTAGGCCCCTGACTGACGGCCTGGAAATTCCTGGTCATCTCACTGACTGGTGGTTGCTCGCTGTAGGCTCTTTCTATTATCTTGAGTAACTGCTCAGGGCTGGCCTTGGCTCCGCCATGTATCCGTAATTCTCTAGATACCCATGGTGTAACGTTGTTCCAGATCATGTATAACTTGTCTTCTGCCCAAAAAGGCGCCACCTTCCACGCGGCTTCCACAAACTCTTGCCAAGTGGGACTCCCCTCTCCACTAAATAACCTTATCTCTGGCTCCTTCACGTACACTACCTTCACAGGCGCATTAGCCATCTTGCTGCAGGAATGCACTGCTGGGTGTTTACAATATTTGTTCGTTTGCTGTGTGCTCGGTGTCACTGTCTGCCTTATCCTGCCGACGACGCCAATTGTGATAGGGTGGGCGAGATGGTGATGATGATATTGATGTTGTGATGTTTGATCACTCTCTTTTCACCTTGCACCGACCCGAACAACAATAAAACTCTTGATTCTAGAGGCAGGGGCTGTATTTATTTTTACAACCCATTCAGTGACTAAACAAACATTAAACAAATAAACCAACGAACATAACAAAACAAAACACCCAGCATGTGCCCGATTGCTAATTGTGCATGTCTTTGTTCTTCTGTTACCGACACAGGGCTAGCCTAACTTCGTTACCCTCTCATCCGGACTGAATCTTCAAATAGGCCGGTTTGATGCTCGCTATTTCTTTATAAGCCCAGGTCGAATCACTCAATTTACTGCGCGCTAGGCGTATTGATTTGGCCGCATACATAACACCCGCGATTTTTGCTTTAGAAGGCCCAAAAACAGAAATATACACAACTATTTCTAGAGCAAAATCACAATTCTACACCACAACTTAATTTTAAGGCATTATTATGGCCTTTTCATCAATCTTGAAGACTTTTTACATCCCAGCATGCTTCGCGCACATCGAAAATATGGGCGATAAATCTGCCTAGAAACAGGTAGGGGGCGGGCGTCTCCTTTTCGGCCCCATCACAGATCCTTATAAGGATAGATGAATAAGACAAGGGGAAGATAACCACTAATCAAACCTGTCACTGAAAAGTTAATAGACAGTTCTCTCTCTTAGACCATCAAAAAGTATTAAACTGGTTGACGTCTATAATACATGCAAAAATGGCAGTAACAGTAGGTTTCCTAATTTATTAAATTTTGACAGGGCAGCGGCCATATGGCCTACTCTTTACGACTTCTAACTGCCAGGGATTTTTAACGTGCCCATCTATTTTTCGCACTTATCCGAGAAGGCTAGGCAACCGATCTACCTTAAGAGATCATGGGAACCATTGGTTCTGAAAAAAATGTCCATAAATTATATTCCCTGTGCTGAGAGCGAACCCGGTACCTTTATAAACAGAGGCGGATGCCAATACCTCTAAGTCACCCCGACCCCTTTAAAAAATGGACGGATGCATGAGATACCGTATAAGGGTGAATATGCAATTATTTTACGTACTTCACTAAAGAAATTCGAAAACATAAAACTTTCAGTCACACAGACACTAAAACACAACATTAGTATAAATCTATATTCTGTAATAATCATTAAACTTTCCTAAATACAACTGTATACTAATTTTGCCTTTTAGTGTCTATGTGGCTGAATGTCTCGCTGAGGCAAACGTACGGTAAAGGAGGGAAAAGGTAAAGGATCCCGTTTCACGCCCATTGAGGCATATTGGGAATATGGTGTTAGGCCCGTATTTTCTTGACCATCGGCACACTGAGGGTGATGTGGTCAGCATCACGCCGGCCGCCTTAACCTTCCCAGAGTTGCTCTGGTACCCATTTGGGGCTGGGTCGACCCAGGAGCCGTGTGTGGCCTAAAAAACCCACCTCATCTGGGGATCGAACCACAGACCACTGAGCTAGGAAGCCAGTGCACTAACCACTATGCTACCGCGGTGTGAAGTGTTATTAACTTCGAGAATTATGACTATGTATAATGCTAGTGAAGCATTCCACACAGGAAAAATTTCACTGTTAACAATGTTTACGATAAGCGGTGATCTAAACAATGATAAGATGGGTGATCCAGTAAGAAAGATCGCGTGAAAATCTATAACCTGCCTCGGTTGTTGTTGTTGTTTAACTAGGGATGCTGAGCATCTCGCTCTTTTGCCGCCAATACCAGGTTGAAGACGCCTTGGCATTATCTATACTGTATATCTAGGCTTTTTCTGGGGCTTTTCTGCCATTTCGAAACGTGTTGAGTTGAAGTCATGAACTCCAGTTTCTTCAGCTTGGCTTACGTTTAAAGGATCGTCACATCAGGTCCCAAGCTAGGAGTAAGGAGTGTGTGGCATAATGTGCAATCCCTGCCATTCAAGGGGGCTCTCCAAATTTGCAGAGTTAAAATACTGTGCTCTGGATCGGGCTTTCCCAAGGAATTGTCACGTCCTGCACAGAGCCACTTTTCAGCTCCCCTTACCCTCCATGGACCCATAGCGAGATCCTCCTGCATGCAGTCAACCAGGTCAAAGCCAAAAGGCGGTAAAACAAAAGTCTATAAAAAATTTAGTGACACTGCGGAATACGATCAGAGAAGAAATTTAGGAGGTCGACCTATTTTCAGTGCAGACAGATTCAACCCAAGATGTCTCTGGTCATGACAGGTGTGCACTTGTTATTCGAGATACTTTGCTGAGTGAATCAATATCAAATGCTGAGATAAATTTCAAGCAGTATACAGGAGACTTATTTGATGAAGCAGCTAATCTGAGTAGCACTTACTCTGGATTACAATCCATGATGTATAAAGCACGGCCTCCTTACATTCACGCTTTTGTGAATATTTACTTAATGTGGTGGCTAGTGATGCAATACGTGTATGGGAGTGAGACAAGTTCCCTTCCCCGCTGCATTTGCCTTCCATAACTCAAGAGCAGGGTCAGGTACCCATTTACAGCTGAGTAGAGGTGGAACGAGATACTAGTTTTCTAACACGGAACTCGGTAACTTCGCCGCGAGAGATAAGCGCTCTAACCACTCTGCCAATCGGACGCTCATCTGAATGTAGCGCTTAATGGAAAGTGCAGATGGCTTAGCAAAGCAAGAACCCTTTGGATACTTTTTGAGATTTATGAAAATCAATTTTGTTCAGACCTCCTAGTAATCCTAAATCATGCATTGAGTCTACATATTTTCAAAGGTGAATGCGCTAAAGTGCACAGAATCTGAGAACATTTACAAATTTATAACAATCCTGATGGCATGAACATTCATCCCAATCTTTGACATCACAATCTGCAGAAAAATGAAAACAAAACAACTTCAGCCAGCAATAGTTTTATTGAAATTTGTTAAACCAGATGCACATAAATCCAAAGTATCAGTGATTCAAGTAACACTCTGCAATTTTTATGTCGCAATTTTATCGTTCATGTTGTGGAATCTTTCATGCAAATGTCTTGTTCTGACCTGAGATTCTGTGAAGGTCAACCATTCCTGAAGAGACTGGTCTGAAAATTTTTTTGAAGAAGCCATTCCTCAAACACTCATATTAGAACTTCTTCCTATCTCTCTATTTCGGGAGACTATTGATATTATTCTATAGGTCATATGAAACTATCATAACACGTCACGACTGACTCTGTGTGGGATAGCTTTCACTCAAAGCATAGGGCAATGCGTGCCGTTTCCGTATTTCCCTGGAAAGCTGGTGCGAATGTTTCTATAGCACGTTTCACTAGCTTTGCCCAACTTCAAAATGCTATATCTCAGCGAATATATAACGCATATAAGTGAAATTTTGTGTGTGAATTTGAAATGGTATAGACCCTATGAATTAAATTTTTCATTAAAATGCGGCCATTGGTTTCAATTTTCGTTTCTTTGCGATATAATATAAAATCCTACTTGCCAACACACATCACACGAACACATATTGAAATGTCTACAGTAAATTATACGACCTCATTTGCACATTTTTGGTTTATCAAACAATTGGCATGATTTTTGAGTGAAATTGCGTGAAATCGCACTTCTTGAACATAAAACAGTTTATATCCGGTGCAACGCACACATTGTCAATCAGAGGTGTGTCTACAAAAATTATTGTGTGGTTAAGAAGGAAAAATGAGTCTGCGAGTACATTTTATGACATTACAGCAAATCACAAATAGGATTTTAAAGTATTTCTGCAATGAAGCTACTCGAGGAAAACTATATCATTCTATTTCAAACCCACAAAAGAGGACTATTCACGCCTTGGGGATAAGCAAACAATCATTGCACCGCTGGATAGCGACATCTGAAATGTCTAATTCCAGTGTTTTACACACGAAAATTAGGCCAAGAGTGGTGGATAATTTTGACAGAGAATTGATCCGCAGAGAAATTTGCAATATGTTTCACAATAATGAGGCAGTGACTTTAAGGAAATTGAAAATTTGGTTAAGAAAGAATAATGACATTGATATTTCCAAATCTACGCTATGGAGGACTATTAGGAGTTTGGGATTCACTTTTAGAAAATATGTTGGTGGTAGAAACCTTATTTGTGAGAAGCCTCATATAGTTGCAATGAGAAGCAAATATTTACGCGAGGTCAGAGAAATGAGAAGAGATTGTTATGATTTTGTGTATTTAGATGAAACTTGGATCAATGCGCACCACAGTAATGAACGAGAATGGCAATCATCTGATGGAACAACTAAGAGACTAGTACCAAGCAGCAAAGGACAGCGCCTAATAATTGCACATCCAGGAAGCAGCCATCATGGGCTTCTAAATAATACTGAACTCATATTTGTTTCAAAATCCACAGATAATAGGGATTACCATGCAGAGATGAATGGCAAGATATTTCAAGATTGGATTGTGAATCATGTACTTCCTTCCTTGGATAGACCGTGGTGTTTGATAATGGACAATGCCTCATATCACAACGTTGTGGCACCAGAAGATAAAGTTTCTAATTCACCAAGTATTAAAGATGTAATAAAGATTTGGCTGACCATAAACAACATTCCATTCAACGAAATGTCCATGAACCTGAATTACTTGGAATTGTAAAATAAGACACAGCATACAAAGATATTTCACATAGACAAGGCAATCCATGAACATGGTCACAGATGTTTAAGATTACCTCCTTACCATTCTCACTTAAACCCAATAGAATTAGTATGGGCTAAAATTAAGGAACAGGTAGCAACAGAAAATAGAACGTTCAAATTAAAAGATGTTGAAATACTTATAAAAGCCGCCATCTCCAATATAGCCAGGGAAGAGGAATATTGGAAGAATGATGGTTTGTCCTTCATTCAGCCGAGATTGATTTTCAATTTCTCAGAGACATCTGATTATGATTCGGATGAAGTTTAATTTCTTTAAAGATGACCTTACCGTTATTTACAAGCACATTAGAGGAGCAACGTTCCATTATGATATTTATGAACCGCAGAGATGATACCCATTGAAATAATTAGATCAAGGAAGGTCCAGTTTGGTAGCGCATTAAATGTCAATGACAAACAATGTCACGAGTATTTCGCATGCAGATCATTTAAGAAATCATCTTCAACACGTATTCAATTGCAAACTTGATGGCCACATTATTGTAATAGTAGACACGCCTATGCCTAATCAATTCACAGAATCTGTGCATGAAGTGGTAAAATTTCTTTTCTCGATACACAATAACTAGTATGCCGACAAAGATCAAAGGATTTCATCCGTTTATGGGAACTGGACAAGATGCACAGATATAAAGTATATATTTGTTGGGTCTAACCCAATATAACATCGTATGCAAAAAATGGCATTAATACGTTAGACGGTTAATCAGATAATTACATTTGTTTGAGGGCAAAGCTAGTGAAACGTGCTATAACATATTGACCAATGCACCACGAAAAGATTAAAAGACACGCATGTTCTTTCAATGGGTGTTCGAGATAGGTTTCATGCGCAAAACGCGCCGTTTTCATATTTTCCCGAAAAGTTGGTGCGGTTGTTTCTTAATTTCTTTGTTACAGACGTACCTCTAAAACAAACTTAATGGGGACGATTATTGTGCATAAGTACGCTCATTCCTTCGCCATTACTCAACCATCTATCTAGTCATCAAATAACGTTATTAGCCTGTTATTATATACTGAAATGGAACACGAACGAGTTGGGGTTTCGTCTTCGTAAAGTATGTCTATGTGAGTTGTTGTCTTGAAGTGTATTGTCTTAGGCACACGTCATGAAACACTTCAAACTACTAATCCAGTCAGCACCACAATTCAAAGTCTAGAGAGGAACCCCGCCATTATACTACAGATGTGACTAGTCCAGAAGTCCAGTGATCACGGTACAGACGACTGACTGAGGGCCATCGACAAACTATGTTGCCTACATGCTATCCTTGGCTCTGAAATTGTACACGAGTACGCACGGCAGCTCTTCGGTATGCATTTTAAGCACACGCTACATTCAAGCGAGCGTCCGTCTGGCAGGTAGTTAAAGCGCTTACCTCTAGCCACAAAGTTACCGGGTTCGAAACCTGGTGACGTCACGTTTCCACTCTACAAAGCTGTAAACTGGTACATGACTATCAGCTGGAATTTTGGAAGGCAAAGGCAGAAAGTAAGGGAACTGGTCACCTCTTTTCATAAAGCTGGTCCTAGTATAGTAAAGTCTATAACATTTCTCTCCCTACGGCAGTATCTGCTATGGGGGTGACCTGTTACATCCATGAAATCAGCCAATAAATACTGCCCCCCCCCCCCTCCCCTGGGATTCGCAGACCAACAACCACACTACTATTCATCACGCATCGTCTCTCTCTCTTCCTTTCCCTTCAGTTGTCCTTCATGTACAGGTTCAGCCATGGTCTTTCCCTCTACCTTCATCCAGGTATGTTTCATGTCAGTACCGGGTGAGTTAGGGCAAGGGTTCTCAACCTTTTTTCCCCCTCATGGCCCAACTTCTGAGCCTCATTTACCTCTGTGGCTCCCCCTCACGGTCGTTGTTTGCTTGAAAAAGGTACTTTACCATCTTACTGTGGTCCCTAGAAATATGGCATGGCCCACGGTGAGAACCACGGAGTTAGGGCACAGTTTGTTTTCCCAATTTGTGTACAATCTATGAATCTACACTAAATAGCGAAATAATGAACCAACTATCGTATACACACTTTGTGCAGACAGACAGATATGTGCAGGTGTGGGGAGGAAAAACAACGGTAGAACACGTCCTCCAAAACTGTTGGCTTCACGAGAGGAGCAGGGTGGTAGCATGGCCTTCTCCAACCCAGTTAAGGGAGAAGCTGTATGGTGACGAGAGAAGCCTGAGACGGACTGTCAGCTTTATAAAAGAGATAGATGTGGTTATTTGAGAGTGAACGAAGAAGAAGAAGAAGAAGAATTAGTTGAAGGTGTATGATATACAATGAAGTGAAGGATGATGGTTACGATTACCATAAAATACAATAAAGTTTCTTAGTCACATATTTAACCAAAACAAATAAGAAACCGTGTAACTAAGTAATGAAACAACAGACAGAGGTAACCATAAAAGTGCAGTGATAGATCGTGCATGCTGTGAAAGTTCCCCTTTACATATTGTTACACAACATAACTTGGAACACATGACGGACGAGGACACAAGGAAGGTCATGTAAAACACAGAGGCAGCGACAACGGACTGATAAAAAGACAATGAGAATCACATGGAAAGACATAGACAAATAACACAGGTTAAGGATCTTAAAAAGAAATCAACATGCTATGCTTACAGTGCGATTTTAGTTTGGCAACATTAAATTCATTCTGAACACATGCATGAATTCATGCATACATACATGCATACATACATACATACATACATACATACAAACATACATACATACATACACGCACGCACGCACGCACACACACACACACACATATGATGTACAGATGATCATCAGTTTAATGGAGACCTTGGAAACAACATTAAAGATATCGCCATGTTTTAAGCAACGCGGACAAGAAGATAAAATATACGGACAATGAAGTCTTAGTGAATCTGCCCCATGTGAAGTCTTTGTGAAATGTATAAATAGTCGTGTATTTTATAACTAAAACCGCCCTGACAAGTGGATTACGTCTTTACAGGTAAGACAAGTGAAGAAGAGACGAAAAGCGTGAATAAACGGAAGATCCTAGATACATAAATTTGAAATTAAAAGTTAAAAGACGAAACAATGTTAGCGCTGATGACCGAATGTTTTGCTTTGAGTTCGTCTATGGTTGAGCAGTTATACTAACCCCTCATCGGGATAGTGAGCTAGTATGTGTCAAGAATTTTGCTCGGCTTAAAAAAGTATATTCCCACATGCTAATGCACTCTCAAACAACAATGTAACCGGAGGTGGGGAGAAGACGCCGGCGTTGTATATGACACACATCAAGAAAACCAGCTGATAGCACGAGAAGGCGGCCTGTTCTGGAAACCTCTGAGTAAGATAAATAGAGGGGGAGAACCAAAAAACACACGGAGACAGACAAGAAAGGGATGAAGACGAGACGGAAAGCCTAGAAGGAAGGGTTCGAGACAAGATGCTTTGCGATGTTTTTGTTGGGGACCTTTGCTCCACGGGGTATTCAAAGATGAAGATGATGGTGATGAACAGATGATGATGATGAAGATGATGGTGATGAAGATGATGCGGTTGTACATGATGGTGATGATGATGAATATGATGGTTATGAAGATGATAGTGATGTAGATGATGATGGTGATGAATATGATGGTGATGAAGGTGATTGTGATGAATATATTATGTAAAGCATAAGATAAATAAATCTATAAAACGAAGCCCTTTAATATTTACTGCCACATATGCATTTGTAATGCCTTGACATGAGATTTGGAAAGAAAAATACAGACACTAAAAATAAGATGTCATCTATAGCTTCTGTCAGTAAATGTACAGCTCCTAGCCTTCTCGAGGGGGAATGAATGCGGGCATTAAACAAGGTGATTCACACGTCTACATACATAGGGAATAATGTTTCTTGTGGTCGCCATGGTCGCGTGGAGTGGCCTCCGAGGACCCCAGACCTCAGCCCATTCGATTTTTACTTGTGGGGGCACTTGAAGGCCATGGTGTACTAGGAAAAGATACGAACCATGAATCACCTTAAAGAATGCATTCAAAATGCAGTTATGTGAATAACACCAGATGTGTTAACGTGAGTTCACCATGAATGGGAGAGACACACCCGTATGCCTTTTTAAAGGAACAGCAACCATGTAGAGCATGTTTTGTGAATAAAGTGACAGTTTGTTTAAAAAATTGACCATTTTCCCTATGTATGGAGACTTCTGAATCAAACGTTTTGTGAATAAAGTGACAGTTTGTTTTTAAAAAAGTGACCATATTCCGTATTTATGTAGACTTGAATAACCCTGTATTATTAGTTAATTCGGGTAGATGAAAGTTTTAATAAGGCACTACTGCAAGCAGCTGTTGATACCATACCTCTAGAGGCAACAAAGAAATATATAAAGCATACAGAATTGAATCACTGCTAAAACTTAGTGTAGTAACAAAGGCTTGAAATGCTGAGAAGTGGGAAAATCGAACCCAACATTTTGCTCAATCTATTTCTGCAAAATGCAACAAATTCAGTAAAACAGTCAGTAAGAGACTACCGAAAGGAAAAGAAAATTAAAACACTTACTTACTTACTTAGTCGTTCCCCTTCTACCGTGAGGTGTAGAGGTTTGGAAGAGAGAGCGCCAGACCATTCTATCAGCTGTCTTCTTCCTGGCCTGGTTCCATTCTAGTCCTCGGTCCTTCAAAGATTGTCTAATGTTGTCCTCCCAGCGGACTCTGGGTCGTCCTGGAGGTCTGGATCCCTGGCTCTTTGTTTCCCATGCTTGTCGTGGTAGCCGATCTTCTCCCATTCTGCAGACATGGCCAAACCATCTTAGTTGGGACTGTTTCTATTTGGGTCTGCAGCGGATGGGATCTTAGGCCTTGACGGATCGTCTGGTTGCGGACCATGTCTCTTCTTGTTACTTCAACCACTTTCCTCAGATACCTCATTTCTGAGGTTTGGATCTGGCTTTTGTGGGTTGTAGTCATTGCCCACGACTCGCATCCATATGTCAAGACTGGGACATAGGTGGAGCGGTATACAGCCATCTTCGTTTTCTTACCAACCTCTTTCTTGCTGAGGAATCCACGATTTATGGCCTGAAAAAGTCTCCCAGCCGCTGCTTTTCGAGTGGCCAACTCTTCTTTGATGCCTCCCTTTCGGTCTATAATAGCTCCGAGATATCTAAAGTGGTCGACCTGCTCCAGGACCTGTTCTCCCAACTTAATCTGATGTTTTCTTTCTTCTCGTGATATCACCATGGATTTTGTTTTAGAGCTGCTTATGACCATCCCTCTCTTCTCCAGCTCTTCCTGCCAGACTTGCAGGTTGGATTGGAGATGTGCCTCTGATTTAGCAATCAGGGCAACATCATCAGCAAATGCCAGCTCCGAAATATAGACCTGTCTCATCTTCCAGTACCCCACTGAATACTTTCTTGTTCTCTCTCCTTACATGCCTTGATGACATCGTCCATAAGGAGTATGAAGAGGTAAGGTGATAGGATATCACCTTGTCTTACACCAGTGGTGGTCCTGAACTCTTCTGACTTATGGTTTGCTGTCCTCACATAATTTCTGCAAGACTTGTAGAAGCTCTGTATAGCATGAATCAGAGGTGCTGGAATATTCTTCCTTGCCAAACAGTCCCAAAGTTTGCTCCAGGGGACCCTGTCAAATGCCTTTTCCAGATCTATGAAACAAAGATGGATCTCACTCTTATACTCAAGGGCCTTTTCACTCAGCTGTCTGAGTGTGAAGATTAGGTCTTGAGTACTTCGGTTTGCTCGGAATCCGCACTGGACCTCATCCAATTGTGGCTCAGCTAGGCGTCGGAGTCTCTGCTCTAGGATTCTAGAGTAGATTTTACCAGGGACACTGAGAAGGGATATGCCTCTATGGTTTCCACACTGTCGATTGTCACCCTTTTTGAAAATTGGTGTTATGATGGCAATCTCCCAATCCTTTGGTATGGTCTTGTTGCACCATGCTGCCTGTAGGACCTTTAAGAGTAATAGGTCGCCTGATGCTCCCATGTACTTAACCATTTCTGGTGTTATACCATCATGCCCTGCTGCTTTGCCCATCTTGATTTTCTCTAGTGCTGCCCTCAGTTCTTCCATCTTTATGTCATCTTCACCATCATTGGTTTCCTCTTCTGTGTCAGTGGTTATCATTTCTGATGCTTCATCATGCTCACCATCCAGGAGTTCTGAGAAATATTCTTTCCATCTTTCCATTACTTCCTTCGGGGCAGTAAGCAATTTGCCTTGCTTGTCCTTTATAAATTTGAGAGGGCATTGTTTTTTTTTCCTCATGTTCTTTAGGGTCTTATAGAACAATTTCTGGTTTTCTTGTGCATCTTTTTCTAGCTTTTCTCCAAATTCTTCCCAGGACTTCTGTTTTGCTGCTAGCACTTTGTTCTTTGCTTCTGTTCTGAGTATCACATATTCTCTATATTTTTCCATTTGTCCTGTTGTGTTTTTAGCTCCTAAGTATTGTTTCCATGCCATTTTCTTCTCTCTTATTTTCTCTTTGACTTCCTCTGTCCACCAAGGTGTCCTCTTTCTCTGGTTCCCAAGTCGGACTTCACCGCATGCTTCTGCAGCAGCTGTCTTTATGATATCCTTGAATTTATTCCAGAGGGTTTCCAAGTCATCAGGTCGTTCTTCTGTATTGCTCACTGCTGTAGCAATAAGCGCCTGATATCTGGTCTTAATTTCTGGCTCTCTCAGCTTGTAGGTCCTAATGCTCATTTCTCCTGTTCGTTTACTTTGTTTCTTGCGTGATGTTGGGCAGTTCCTAGGCTGAGCAACTCTTTCAGTTGTTCGTTTGATTGTTAGCAGGTAGTGATCACTTCCAATCTCTGGCCCCCTCCAGACTCTTGCATCTCGGACATATCTGAATGAGCTTCTCCGAACAATGGCATAGTCGATCACTGACTTCTCATTCTTGGTTGGTTCACATCTAGTGTATGCATGTATGCGCTTATGGGGGAACTTTGTGTTTGTAATGATCAGATTCTGCTCACTGCAGAATCTAAGGAGTCGCTTTCCATTGTCATTGAGAGTATCTTCTCCATATCTTCCGATAACTCCACCCCATCTAGCATGGTCATTTCCAACTCTGGCATTAAAATCTCCGAGCATAATAACTTCATCTAGGCAGTCATCCACTGTCCTTTGAAGCAGCTCGAAGAATTCCTCCTTGACCTCTGCTCTCTCATCCTCATTTGGCCCATACACTATGACCAGGTTGACTATGGTTTCTCCTTCTTTTAGTTTTACAACCATAATGCGCTCCGAGATAAAGTTCCATCCCTTGATACTATCTTTTTGATTTTGGGCCACAATGCAACCCACGCCCCCTTTAGCTCTTTCAGATATGGGTACACCACTGTAGAGCAACGTGTTGCCATCGAGATCCATGACTCCTTGTCCTTTTTTCTTCGTTTCCGTTATAGCCAGGATTTCTAGTTTTGCTTTCCTCATCTCTTCCACCAGCTCCTCTTCCTTCCCATTTATACTTCTTGTGTTCCAAGTTCCATAAGTCGTAGTCCGTAGTCCGTTCCAGTTCGTCGCCTTTAGAATCAGTCCGGTTTTCTCTCTTGTAGTTCGCGTAATCATGATTTAAAGCAAACAGGTGATTGGCCTGTTGTGCCTTTGCATGGTGGAGGGGCTGCCTCCTTACGGCCTCCATGCAGGCCGCCCTCCTCCTTTTTCATCCGGGCTTGGGACCGGCATTGGCGGAGTTGAAAATTAAAACACAAAAACTTAATCTAGATCGAAAAGGAAAGTAACCATGGAAACTAGTCAAGAGTCCCTAATAACAAAGGAACTTACAACAAACAAATTACAATCAAACAAAACAGCAATCTGTTCGCACGTGTAAAAAAAAAAGTACATATACTGCTCGTGCCCTGGCCGGTGACTGATTGCTCGTGTCAGTCTTATCTCGGAGATATAACCCCCCTGCACCGGGTAGAGAGTGTCAAACCTCTTGGTATCGCACGCACGCCAAAGTGGGCCTGGTGTACCATACCGCTGAGTCTAGGATGCTCCCTTGGGGTTGAAACAAAGCCCACACCTCACCTCCCATAACTGGCTCAAGGGTATGAATGAGTGAATAACTCGTCCCCTAAAGGGCAAAAGAGTGGATAACTCGCGCCCAGGGAATCAAAAGCAAAAGCAGGGCAAAACCATACAATTTCAAACCATACGATAATCTGCACAGTGCTCCGCAACCGGTGTGCTGCAGCACACTGGAGTGCCGTGGGTGTCTGCCTGGTATGCCGTGATACCAGGGAGAGCACACCATATACTTGTATACATAATTATATGTTATTATAAAATATTACGAAAAATTTCTCACACGTTCAATTTTACAAAATAATAAATTTGAGTTATCACCATCCACTAATTCATCACATAAAAATTAAGGAGGCTGTATAACGACTGCAGCGAATTTTCAAATATTTACCCTACTCACCTACTTAAATATTATAACGTGCCCAGTGACACAGTCAGGTTTTAACATTAATTTCACAATATATTTAATACATACACCAGAATCGAATTCCAATTAGATGCACAGCAGTGTGTAACGAACCTATACTGTATAATAGGGGAACAACAGAAGTGATTGCGTCATTAATAGGCTGGACTGCCCATGGTAAATTTCCGGTGTTATGTCTTGCGGTTCGCACTAATGACCCGTCATCGAAGCATCATTTAGTGATGCCTAGATGGCAGGGAGGATAGTGTGATTCGCTTGCATAGCTAGGCGATGTTGTCGCACGGAAGGTCCTGGGTTCGAGTCCTGGGTAAGCCACTCACGTCTGTTGTTTTTCTGTTGTCTACTGTTCTACTTCTTTATTTCTTACGAGTGCCTGAAAACATACCTTTATGTTTGTCTAATATTTATTTACTGTGTAACGAACCCATCAGGAGCAATTTCCCGTTTCCTAATTTGGAGACATGATATTTTACCCGATGTGGTGCTTGCTCCGTCGTAAGATTGACCGCGGACAAATATTAATTACTGACAGCTCTTTGTTTTGGATTGCTGAAAGAAGAATGTTTTAAAAAACAAAAAAACAACTCTACAGCACTTTGCTCTAAATATTCGCTGAACTGCGTATATCGTTAAACTGAATCACCATTTACTGTTACACATTGTAAGATGAGAACAAAAAAATTAGGTCACAGAAAACCTAGGAATGAAAAGAGAATTAATGAAATGAGATCAAAATTACACAGCTAAAATATTTTGGCCATGTAAAAAGACATAGCACTTTACTGAAGATCATAATCATAGTTGCCACCCTGAATTTCGAAAAAAAAAAAAAACCTAGATGGTACCTTAAAAAACACCTAGATTTTGAATTTTGGTCTACTTTTGGGCGACTTTGGCTACTTTATGCAGTTTTTGGTCTACTTTTGGGCAACTTTGGCTACTTTATGCAGTTTTTAGACTATTTTCGGGCTACTTTGGGCGAAAACTGAAAGTTGATCTAGGTGGCGTTCTTCAACTAATGAAGGAAAATGACACCTAGACGGGATCAAAAAAACCTAGATCTATGTGAATCCACTTAGGAGTGGCAACGCTGATCACAACAGATGGCAGAGTTGAAGGCAAACGTGCAAGAGGAAGACACATAAAAGTATTTTTCAGGCTTCACTTCTTTAACTGTCACAAGTGCCTGAAACACACCTTATGCATGTATTATTTATTGACTGTTTACAGGCCTCAGGTTTCCCTCTTGATTTATTTAAGAGGAAAACAGCGCTATAATTGGGAAGATAACATCAAGAGATGAACAGGAAAGAGTCTATCAGAGTGTGCCATCAAGACAAGAGACAGAAGACGTTGGAGATCCATTGCAGCCGAAGTGAAGATGGCCCCTGATGATGATGATCGTAATGTTTAAAAAAAATTGACCAGTTCTAGTGATACCAATATTAAGGTCAACAATTACGGCAAACTATTTAGCTACTTTGATATTAGCTAGTATCTTTGATAGACTGTCGGCTAATAAGAACTGTATCAGATCATTTTGGTGTCAGAACTGAGATATGCTGCATTTCGATCGTTCTATAATACATGTTGTTCCAGTAATCCTTTTTACAAGTAGTAGGGTGGCCATATAATTGTTCATAAACCAGGACATTTTCTGGAGGTAAAAAGAGGGATTACAAGACCAAAAAAAAGGACTGATTACTTTCCATCTTTTAATGCATTATTATTTTGTATATTGACTTGAGCCAGTTTTAAAAAGGTACAGCACAAACACCAAATTAAGATTATATGAGAGCTGTAAACTTTCTGTCTGTGCTTTTCTATAATGCGGAATGCTGGAGAATAACAAAGAAGGAAATGTCTAAATTGCCCTCTTTCCACACAATCTGCCTACGGAAAATTCTCCTAATCTTTCATCCGAATACAATCACCAACCACGAGCTGCTGACTCGGAATCACCAAGAGGACATGCACACCATCAAAGCTGGCAGACGCCGGAGTTCGGTTGGCCACGTCCTCAGAAGAGACCCCGATGCCATCACAGAACAACTGTGCTATGGAGCCCTGAAGGAAGGCGAAAGAGAAGCCGACCAAAAACAACTTGGCGGAGAACTGTGGAGGCCGAGATGCAAAGAATGAACTAGAGCTGGGGCACTGCATGAAGGATGGCCGCCGACCAAGCAAAGTGAAAGCAGTTTGCTGCTGCCCTATAAGACGCCACCAGGCGTGATGGCCACTGACTGCTTTGACAGTTGGCGGCTAAGGATCAAAGAAGAGGATATCATATATTGACTAGAACCAGTTTTAAAATGCGTGTTAAAAAATTTTCATTTTAACATTAAATATTAATTTTCCACATATTAATTAATCAGTATTGATAAAATTACTTTACAAATTTTTTAAAATTAATTATTTTTTTCAATTATTATTTTTTTTTAATTTCAAGAGTTTTTTTTTTTTTAAATATAATCATGGGATTGACAGGATAACACTTATTGGAAATTATACTGCCGACGCAAAATTCCTTTGATGTTACACTGAAACTGTTTGTATGTAGTCCATTGATTTTCCATCAATGAAAAAATGTCTGTTCACGTTTCCACTGTGACCAGACACTGCACAGAAATATTATGCAATCATTAAAAGTTCAGAATGACATTCAACATTTACTTGTTTTAAAATGTTGGTTCGTTTTTCTTGTGCCAGCAACTTCATGAATTCTTCATCATTTGTCACTTTCAGCAAATGTCTGACTGTTAAGTGGATCAAAACACTTTGCAGCTTCGAACGCAACCTGTATATCAGTTTAAAATTGCCCATAAGCTCGCACAAGTTCCCATGTTGGTACTCCATGTAGTGTCATTCATGAAAAATAAATGAAATCTAATGATTTCATCAATATTTCTAATTATTGTTATCAACAGGTGAACAGACATTTATTATCGTCATGAAAAGTGTTAGACCAAGTCTGTCTTCGTTTTTTCGGCAAGTATATTCGTAATCTTCAAGGGCACAAACTCTTGACAGAAGCACTACTTAAGAATTCTATCACAGATATAAAATACAGTTTAGAACTTCAACAACTGAACTAAACACCTTTGCAATTCGTTCAATATTTATTACAAAAATTATACTTGCATACGATAGACCTCACCAAATTCATAATCTCCGACGGAGAAAAAAGAGGACACATTACACCCGTCCCGACACTCAATCGTGTGATGGAAAATAGGACAAATCCGGGATAAAGAGGACAGTTGGTCACACTACTTTTTAGCCAACAGCTTAGAAAATTCCAAACTAGTGCCCTCATTAGTACTTGGAGAATCTAAGCCACGATATTCGCGATGACCGGGAAATGTCAACCCCAGCGGCGCCCCCCCCCCCCCCCCCCCCCCCCCCCAAGAAACATGCCAGGACAGTTATGTCCTTGAACAAACGAAACTTGCTGAGGAAAAATTATTTTTCTGCTCTTCTGTGCGACCTTCACTTTTTTCATGCTTTTCAATTGTGTGCATTCCTTTAGCAAAAATCTTGCAATCAGTTTTTGAGTCACTCCAATATACCACCGATCTGCTTTAATAAAACACTCGTATATTCCTAGCGTTTACTCTTGGTGATTAAACTAGCCAGTGCCGGCTAATAATTATAAGAACACTTTTTACTTGTTTTTGTTTGTACCAAGTTGCATGGAAATGGCATTCACCGTCATTTTTCAGAAAGCTGTTAAAATTATCTTTAAGCCCTGGCTAACTAGGTCTTTTTTCAAGCAGATAACGTACTAGATCAGGTGTTACAGGTGTGTCACAAAACAAGTGTGGATTTGTTTTATTACTCCCTATGTTAATCAGCGATAGCACAGTCTTACTGTGTTATTCTTGTCTTCAGCATGATAGCCAGCTGAAATAAATCGGTTTTTTTATGGACTCCACTTTCACTACCTGTGCAGCCGCAGCACAGGTTGATGTAAGCAGCTACTAGGTTGAAGGTATGTACCAAGCCTTCAGAGGGTTTTACCTCTTGTGGGGTTGCAGAGGCCGGGGCACTATTTCTGCTGCTGGGCTGAAGGTACATTAGAAGTCTTCAGAATGTTCCACCTTTGGTGCAAAGGACATCGTGGATGTGTAGAATACAATGTCGGCATCCAACCTCAAATATTCTGACAATTCCGTTATTCGATGTGCATCCTCCATCATCTTCTTTCTGTCCCATCGGACAGTTTCTTTTCTTGCGCTTCCACACTCTGATCATAACAAAATTAAATAAATTTGAATAATAGAAGACTTTTTTTTTTCTAATTTCGCTACTCACGACGCTACTCGTTTAATCCATGGTTAAACCCATTTTGAAAACAAAAACAAATACAAAAGCGCGGACGGGATTTTGTAAAATGGCGCCACCTTATTCTAAACTGGATGAGAAGCGGAAACAATCAGCACAGTAAGTAGCAATCAAACAAACTGAACTATTTTAAATTATCCATAGTAGTCAGCAGACGTTCATAACATAAATCAATTTTTATGAGTACGCGTGCTTGTGGTGGATGCCTGGGTAGTTGAAAATGTAAAAAATAAAGGGTAAATACACGAAAAAGTCGTCACTTTTGGAAAATATTCTCATGGGGAGCGGCCGCGCCCCTGCTCGTCTGGCTGCGCTACTGAGTGTAGCCGTGGAATTTTGAAGGCGCATAAGTGTGCCGTGACGTAAAAAAGGTTGCAGAGCATGGCTCTTGCAGATAGGACAAAGTCATCACTGATGAATAAATTACCCTTGATACCGGTAACTGTGCTTCATAAGGGCACTAAATAACTAATTAAACTATGTGATAAAAGGAGGAGACACCGGGGTCAAGTAAACAAGGAATCACCAGGAAAGGATGTGATAACAAAAGAAATTATTTATAGCCCTACTCATAAAAGCACAATCGAAACTTCCGACAGTTCTAAACTGCAGCAAGAAATGGCGCATTGTAACGCTGACAGGAACGGGTGCTACCTTGATAACAGTCATCATAAAAAGATCTTAATATATTCAAATGTGTACAGAACTATGCAGCTGTTCAAATGTGTAGGAAATCTGACAATCACCATGATGATCTGACACCTTGTTAACCCCTTAGCATGCAGGATTTCGGCAACACAAATCCTCTGAAAAGAGATCTACGTAGCACATGAAATCAAAGATGTTTTCCAAAAGAAAAGCACGGCTTCATGTTTCGGGTGGATTTGTTTGGAAGGAGGAATAGAAAGTCAAATTTCAGAGCGGCGGGTGTTCAGAAGTGTACAACAGAAGTGCCCAGTACTTTGAGAACTGAACTGTCAGAGTGCATACACAAGGACTGATTAGCAAAAAAATGGCAATGAAACCATGTACCCTAAAAGCGGTAGGTCTATCGCCCACAAGGGCTATTGAAAAACAAAAGGGATTATATACATACAAGTGAAGAAAGACAGGAAATCAATATTACCGTGGCTACTGGAAACATTTAAAAGAACTTCAAGGCTGAGGCAGAAGCACTAAAACAGCTGCATTAACGATCGTGGTATTGCCCAAGCCCATTGTCGTACAGATAGGTTGTGAGTTATTTTTAGCCCGTCTGAGTAGAGTGGATGGTGATAGGTACGTGAGAAAGGTGTGAGAAATAGATTTCACGGGTCGTAGCTTAAAGAAAAAGATATGTTTCTGGAATAAGTAAGTTTCTCTATTCCAGCCTAACTATACGATTGTAATTTAGTACAAGACAACCTTGCCCTCCTCATACATATAAATATAAGTTTAACTACACACACACGCAGCTATGTGACACAAGACACACAAACGTGAAAAAACTACGGTTAATTGGGTATGGGTTTGACCAACACACAAAGTTAAGTTTCTTTGTTGTTTATTATCATTAAACTTGACAACACCAATTATCCAAAGAAAAAATCAAACAAATCAGATTTACATACATATGAAATAACGAAAATAGATGCGCCCTCCCCCTATGGAGAAAAGAACCCAAAGTTAATAACCCAAAGGTCGAAGGTTAGCACTATGATACAGAATAGACAGTAGAGTAAACAAAATATTACTCTATAGGTACAGTAAAGTAAACAAATTAGGCAAATCCAGAGTTGGTAAAATCTCTGTAACAAAGAAAAATATTCACTCTCTCTTGCAAACAGTGGCCACTCTCTCACTCTTACCTCCTAGGAGATATTCCTCAGCGTACAACTAGCCAGTCAATCCCCACATTGGCCCCAGTTCATCCTCTAACAACAATTTTTGAGGGGAACGCCAAATCTGGTAGTTTTTCTAGCTAACAAATGTTACTGTGAATAGCCGATGGAGGAACGTGCTCTTGTGGTTCACAATTAAAAAGAGGCAAATACTTCCAGTGTTGGAATACATCTGATTGCAAAAATATGTTACAATGATAAATGATGATAATCCTATCGGCTGACTCTATGTTAGAGTGCCGATTCTGAAACAGCGTAAATTTCTGGATGCTTCGCTTGAATACGACTTTCAGAAGTCGGGAATAAATGTTATCTTTTGTACACCCCAGTGGGCTGATAAAATTGAAAAATATAGCTGGGTTATGGTAAGTCCAGTTTAAATTACTTTTAGTGTCAGAATTGTTCTCATGTATCTTTGGCGCGTACACGCTTATAATGAAGATCGGTACCAATTTGTGGCACAGCTAACTAACAAAGTAAAATTTTCCAGACCAAACAAACAAAAGAAAAAGACCGCTGGACGCCCTTGATCAGGTCTGCTAGGAACATAAGAAAAACATTCACGGAAAAATGCTACTATTCTATATAGCTATATATATGCACACAGACAGGGACAAGACGGTCTCTTATCCACTCCGTCAGTCCTGATTAAAGTTAAATGGCACAGGTGTTTTCTTAAGCCTACTCTATCGAGCGTCGCTTAGCGAGTGTAGGCTGGATTGAGCTATGCGACTCTCCCCCCTGCTCGCGGTTAACGATCAGCGTACCGTGTCAATTATCACAAACTATCGCCGGTCGTTAAGTAGCTATCAATTTGGTCGGCGTTTGATAGTTTAGTCGTATGATATTAAATAATAGGCACTTATAATAAATACGCACAATGAAATAAAGCGTGAATTCTTTTCTGTCACTATCAGTCTTAACAAAATGGTTCTAGAACTGCGTGCTTAGACTATCCAAAAATTCTGAGTGACACTGATGGCAGGTTTAGGAAACCACACTTTATATATCATTATATTTCTCTGATCTATAGATGGTGTTAATTTTCGCGCTACTGTGTGTAACGGAGAATCAGAAACAGAGTTACAAGATAAAGACTTACAGGTCGCTCTGTCGGGTGCTGCAAACCGACATCAGAAGAATTCTTACGTCTAACGGGTCTCGCGTCGCGAAGATTTTGCCCGTGAGTCTACTTCAAAGCGTACCCGGGGAGTTTTGGATTTCCCTTCGTAGACTTCAAAAGATTCTGTGTTTTTCATGTGCAGTCTGTCAGGTATCGTATGATTGATAGATTGGCTCATGTGAGAAGACGAGGTAAACAAACCTGATTCGCTACCTGTTATGACGGGCAGGTCAAGAAAGTTTGTAAACACTTCGTTTGCTTGAGTTCCAAGAGAAGAGGCGGGGATGAAAAAAAAGTAAGCTTGTGTGAGTAAAGACAGGCAGTAAATGCATGGTTTTAGCTAGCAAATCATAGAGCGCTATGAGGTCACAAAGACTGTCACAAAGAGATTAGGCTCTTTTTCCATTTTACATCACGCCCATAAAGTGTTCTCACAGATTCACTATCAGCCAATACCTGCCCTAAGAAACCATTAAACAAATATTTTTTTTAAAAAAACCAAAAAAAAAACAAAAACAATTAACAGCTCAGAAACGTTAACAGAAACCAGACATAAATTTTACAAATTCAGATAATAGTGTTTACTGTTCACTGTAAAATATATCGAAATGAGAAGACAAGATTTGCTCAAGAAGGAGGAGGCGAAAATGAAAACGAGGACAGAACATATGAGCAGATACAAGCAATAATCAAAAATAGGTTTAAAGACAAATTCCACAGAGAACATACAGATGCCGTCAGATATAGTAGAGGCGTTCTTCTCCTTACCAAAGTGATAATTTTCAGGCTACGAAACAGATCAAATATAGTCTTCTTATGCAACTGCATGTCAACTCTCCATACTATTCAAAATGAACCCGAAGATCTCATAACAAGAACAGCCATAGAACACCTGAATCAGCTGTCCGTCAACAACAAAGTGTCACTGCAGTGGATTCCTGCACACTGTGGTATTGCAGGAAATGAGGCAGCCGAAAGACTGGCAAAAGCAGGCAACCAGAAGGAGCAGTTTCACCACAGAGTCTCACTGAAGGAAGCAAAGACACTTTTCAAAAGAAAGTACAAACATGCATGGAGCCAGAGAACAAGTAGTAATTACCCACAAGACCCCATCCTAAAGCTAGACAGAAAACAGCAAACCACCATTTTTAGGCTCCGTACAGGACAATGTAGACTACAAGCCCATCTCCACAAAATGAAACCTGCCCCAACTGACCAGTACACATGCCAAAATGGACCACCAGACTCCGGAACACATTCTGCAAACGTGCCCTCTCTTTGGTGACTTGAGAGCTCAAACCTGGCCCCATGAGACGAAAGTGGAAGAGAAACTGTGGGGCACCCACGAGGACCTCCTGCTGATGACTGGATTCACGGAGGCAACTCATCTCCTTGTTTAGATTGCTGAGTATAGGAAACTAATCGCAGAAGACAAAGAAGACTATGAAACCAGCTGCTGCTGCCTCAAATACCATCTGTTGACCACAATAAAAATCGGGCAGACATGCATGTGTCCATGTAGGGAAGACAAGCAAACAATAGCTAATGTCCTTCGAGAATGTCAGGAGCCGCGGCAGCATAGTGGTTAGTGCACTGGCTTCCTAGTTCAGTGGTCTATGGTTCGATCCCCGGATGAGGTGGGATTTTTTTATGCCGCAAACGGCTCCTGGGTCGACCCAGCCCCAAATTGGTACCAGAGCAACTCTGGGAAGGTTAAGGCGGCCGGCGTGATGCTGACCACATCACCCCTAGTGTGCCGACGGTCGAGAAAAATATGGGTCTAACACCATATTTCTAATATGCCTGCCAATAGGGCGTGTAACGAGATACCTTCGAGAATATCGGTGTCGCATAGAGATTATGATCAATAAATTTTCTATATTTCCTTTCTTTTTCTACCCGTGCCCTCCACTTTATTATCGCTCTTTTATCCTTTTCCTGTGTTTTTCGCATTCGTACGTTTGCGACTATAAACATTACTATTTTCCCATTCAAACTTTCGCCTGTTTCTTTTCTCATTTAGAAACGCACATGCATGTTATTATATAACGTGTCAGTCACTACAGTCACACGAGATGTGTGATTATGTTTCATACTCAGACATAGGAGCAGACTTTTGGTCTAGCATTTTCACCTGACACGAGCGTTTCTTCGGCGTGAGGTGTGAAAACCGACATCTGCACGGCGCAGAATGAGACATTTGTCTGGTATTTTCCTCTGTCACGGCACTCTCAGACAGTTTCGTAGCGTGAGGTGTCTAAGACGCGTTTGGCATGTTATGTCCAGCGTCTAAGGTACCTTGATTTCACTCATTCTCCATTTGCAGTAGACGTGGTCACTTCGTTCTAGATACTTAAACTTATAAGTGAAACTCTTAGTTTCGATGTGATACCGTAGTTCTGTGTTGAGGTAAATATTATATTAAGTATCTAATATTTTGTGAGTGATTAAGTGTTGAATCGCCTATTTTTCACTAGTTCTTTTGTGCAGAGAGAATTAAAATATAGTCTGTATTATTTTCTAGTGACGTGTTTCAGTGGAAAGCAGAATAAATTATATTTCTAGCTTAAAATCATGCAGCTATAAATGAATTTGATTTCACTGCTAAATAATCAGACGAGAATATATTTTAAAATTAACTTATAACTGAAATGCTACATCAGTGAGTATTGACGGGATACGTATGTCTTCCTAATTCATGATGATTGATTTTATGAATATAACTTATTTCACGGGAATAAACTAATTCTAATAAACCAACCAGAGGATAAGCCCACCTTCTATTCCAGAGTATGGAAAACAACGAGCACACCAGATCTTGCTATGGCTACAGATGACATACATTGACTCACCACCATAACAGTAAATACTCAACTTGGGGGAAGTGACCATGTACCAGTCACATTACAGATATCTGAGATAAGAAGTGAAGAAGAAATCAATATGTCTCCTAGCTGGAATTTCAAAAAAGCAAACTGGGGATTTTTTAAAGAACAAGCCGACAATTTCTGTCAGAACATTGCCCACTCAAATAACATCAATAAAAACATCTCCATCATCAGTGAGGCAATCATCCAAGCAGCAAAGAAGTCAATTCCACGAGGTAAACGACGAGACTACAAACCATACTGGAGTGACAACCTGGGAAAACTCCATAGTGAATTAAATAAAGCACGGGAAACTATGGAGCAAAATCCCACATTAGAGAACACACAGAGGCACAACAGCATAAAACAAGCTTTCAATGAACAAAAGAAAGCTGAAATCCAAAGGAGCTGGCACCAGAAGACCAGCAGTCTCAACATGGAAAAGGACTCAAGCAAGCTTTGGAATCTGACAAGAGTGCTAAATGAAGAAACAACAACCAGCTACTGTAAGACTGTCATCAAGGAAAATGAAAAATACCACACAGGAAAGATGGCAGCAAACATCCTGGCAGATTTCTACAAGGAAGAAAGCACCACATCACTTTCACATGCACGGATCCAAGAAGTATGTAAGGAAGTAAAAGAAAAACTGAAGCACCAAAACCCAGATATCTGCATGAAGTCACCCCTTACTATGAGAGAACTCAGTGCTGCCATAACAAAACTAAAGAACAGAAAAGCTCCAGGAAAAGATGGCATCACAAATGATATGATCAAGAACCTTGGACCTGTAGCCAGGCACAAGCTCCTCCTAATCTTCAATCAGTCATGGAGTACTGGAAAATTTCCAGATCAATGGCGAGAAGCAATCATTGTTCCCATCAGAAAGAAACAAAAGGAGAAAACAAGCAAGTCCAGCTACCGACCAGTTAGCCTACTGAGCTGTCTGGGTAAGGTAATGGAAAGAATGGTGAACTCAAGATTACTGAAACATCTGGAAAAAAACCATCTGCTTGATAACACACAGTCAGCATTTAGGAAAAATCGCAGCACCGAAGACCAACTAGTATATCTAGCCCAGGAAGTAGAAAATGCCTTTCAGGAGAAAAAGAAAGTACTGGCGGTTTTTGTAGACTTGACAAAAGCCTTTGATAAGGTATGGAAAGAAGGACTCCTCCTTAAGATGCTCAACAGCAAAATTGAAGGGAGAATGTTCAACTGGATACAGGACTTTCTTCGATACTGCACAGCAAGAGTAAAACTTGATGGGAAACTGAGCCATCGCGTCACTCTACAACAGGGTGTGCCACAAGGAGGAGTTATCTCCCCCACACTTTTTATCATATATATAAATGATATTGCAGAGAAACTGTCCGGGCATATCTCCAGGGCTCTTCATGCTGACGATTTTGCTGCCTGGTGTGCTGCTGAACATTTGCCTACTGCGAAGTTCAGGATGCAAGCAGCGCTAAATACCATCGGTAAATGGGCATCAGATTGGGGAGTACAGATAAACCTCTCCAAGACAGTAGCAACCTGCTTCTCTCTGTCCAGTCGCCGAGAAACGATCAAACTGCAGCTAAATGGAAGTGAACTTCCAATCGAGGAAAACCCAACATACCTAGGAGTCAAGTTGGATAAGAGACTCACCTGGAAGCCGCACATAAAAGCAGTAGAACAGAGAGCAATAAGAAAGCTCTCTGTTATGAAGAAACTGGCTGGCACAAGTTGGGGGGCAAATACCAACATACTTTAAAAAGTCTATACAGGCACAGTCAGACCTGTACTTGAATATGGCATGTCAGCCTGGGCCACAGCATCTTAAACAAACACAGAATGTCTAGGGAAAGTGCAAAATTCAGGCCTTAGACTAATCACTGGAGGGATGAAGACTTCTCCAATCCAGGCAATGGAGCGATACACCAACATCCGCTCTCTTGATGACAGACGTGAGGAAAAGGTATTCACTCACAGTGAGAAGCTTCTACGAATGCCAAGTCATCCAATGCATGCCAAATTCCATAGTGTGACAAAGAACAGGCTGAAAAGAACCAGCTTCCTAAACATCTCCAAACATCTGCATCGATGCCATGAAGACCTCCTCCCAAATCGATCTACTGAGATTGAAATGTTAATTGATTACGAGGAGCCAGACGATTGCCATGGAAATATATCTATCATCACAGAAGTCCCTGAAATAAAAAAGAAAGGCCACCTGACCCCTCAACAACTAAAAACTTTGGCTCAAGAAATGACTGAAGAAAAGTACAACCCGAAGGAGTGGACACATGTATACACAGATGGATCTGCTGAGGGGGCAGTAAAGAACGGTGGAGGAGGCATTTTTATAAGATTCCTAAATGGAAAGATCATCCGAAAGGCCTTCCCAACTGGAAAGATCTCCAATTTTAGGGCAGAAGCTATTGCACTACTGCAAGCCCTGAAGATCCTCTCCAGACCTGAACAGCAGCCACAAGCTAAGATAGTAATCTTCACTGACTGCAGGTCATTACTTGAATCAATACAAAACACCAGAAATGATAACATGATGAATGAGATCAGATCTGAGCTTAACATCATCCAAAGGTCATCAACCATTGCCCTTCAGTGGTTACCTGCCCATTGTGGAATCGCTGGTAATGAGAAAGCAGATGCTCTATCAAGAAGTGGCAGTAAAATGGAACAATATAGCCACCCATTGCCCTATCGGGAAGCAAAAACCATTATCCATAACAAGTACAAAAATCAGTGGAAGGAGGAAGGGGATATATACAGCAGAGATGACCCAATCCACCACCTAAACAGACACCAACAGACGACAGTTTTCCGCCTGAGAACTGGTCACTGCAGATTACTTAGACATCTCTATCGCCTCAAGATATCCCACACGAATGAATGCCCATGTGGAACTAATATCCAGACTCCAGAACACATTCTCCAGAACTGTCCAACCCATGATAAATTGCGACGTGCGACCTGGCCAAAAGGTGATGAGCTCCAGCAGAAGCTATGGGGCTGCCGCGCCGACCTGGAAAAGACTGTGGACTTCGTCCTGGCGACAGGCCTGCAGATTTAGCATGACTACAAACTGAACACAGAAGAAGAAGAAGCTGTACGCTTGCAGTTTAAAATGTAAGTTATAACGAGTACATAGTATGTATAATTATTCTATGTGTTTTTTTCCTCTATTTAGTGAAGAAAACTGGGGTTAACCCAAACTTTGCCAGCGTTAAGTACAGAGATATCTGTGAAGAACTAAAACATTCTTTCCTTAAAGGACTTGGTGCATAACCTTTACAAGAACTTTAAAGATTTTAAAGAAGTAACGGGCCCATCGAGCCTGATTTAATTCTTTCAGAGAAAAATCTCAAGTACATTTAGCCCGTGTGGCAAGTAATAGATACAAAAACATTAACTTTTCCGACAATTTTTACTCATTGTGCAGTGACCAAGAATTTTACCTTTTGATCGAAGTTACAAACCTGACATTGTTCCTAAGTAGTGGAAACCTCGTGATTCTGATCCTGTGAGCCCGCATGAAAACTAATTCTTACCTGAACTGATAAAGTGACACTAACTTAAAATCTGAACAAAATCATCGCCTGAAGAGGACGCTCCCCGGACAAATTGGATGAAACCAAGATCTGCAGAGCTGGGTATCCGCTTCATCAAACGATAAAACAGATTGTGTCATAACGTGCGCCAGACGGCGAACAACAGCAAGTTATAGGGTAAGAAAGTGAGAAATGCACGACAGGGCCCTGATGAATGAACCGAGAGAAAGCAGGAACGAGTGGGAGCCGCGCTAGCGTAGTGGTTACAACACCGCTCTGGCGACCGGGTGATTCAGGATCAAACCCGGGCGACGGCATTTCAGGATTTTTCGTCGACCGGGATTTGGACTGGATTAACTCGAGACCTGGCGAGTACATTTGAAGGAGTGTCGTCGATCAGGGACTGGCGGCTCCTGAGCTGACCCAGCTCTGATGGGTACCTCCGAAAACGGCGAGTATCTGCCTGAATGGCGAGGGACACTTGTCTCTGTACAAGAAAATAGGATACTCACGTAAAAATCAATGTCAGGTTAGACATTAAAAATAACCTGAGATTTCGCCTCGAGTATTAGCGGGCGTACTAAAAAAAAAAAAGCAGGAACGAGTGACTATTTTTTTATGGTATACCAAATTTCACCCACTTTGTAATTTCTTTATGCAAGTTTTGTTGCAAACAAGATACTTTTCCTTAGGATAGATCATACTAATATCTAAGTCTGTTCATACCTTTAAAAGGGGAAAATCATTAGATTACCGCTAATGTATCCTTGATTCCTTGGGGCTATCACTTTCTTCTAACAGGACTGTGGGCATACCTTGAGGGATAAGATCATACTGTGGGTCTATCATTCTGGTAGAAATTCATTGATTTTATGACTATGTGTATATGTTTCTTGATGTAATTTTTGTGTGTTGTGATGAAATTTTAGATGATAATTAAAATTTCTCTTGAACTTAATCAGCGCGTTGGATTGCTCGTTCCAAATTATCTGTATAATCACTGTTATAGTTTTTCCCACATCTGTGTGTCTAACTGTCGTCACTCGTGTGCGTGCACGTGAGTGGTACGTTCATATATATTAATATATGTTGTCACTAGACTGTCTGACTCCTCTAAATCTGTTGTAGAAGATAGGCTGAGAAAGAGAGAAGATTCTCGAGTTCTCAGGGACAGCCTCTATTGATTCTACCATCTCACTCGTGGAAATCTATTTCTGTTACTATCTCTCACTGTGGCTATCGCGTATTCTAATCTAATCAGAAGGGACCAACCCAAGTCTTAATCCCCCATCAAAAATCTACGACAATCGGCTCCACAAAAGCAGCAGATTGGCAGCATGGCCCTCACCAACCCCTGAGCTAAAGGGGCTCTGGTCGCTGAAGTTGGATGGGCCCCGCCAGATGAAAGTAAAAATACGCAACATACATACAAAAAGAACGCATTTAAATACATGTTGGATCGGTGGTTGCTTGGTGTATCATTATGTATCAAGCACCACGCTAGCAACCAGTGGCGTCACCAGGGTTGGTGTCACCCAGTTCGGTAACTCATGGTGTCACCCCCACGGACCTCCTCCCATACTAGACAATACAGAATTCTTAGTAATGTTTGTTGTACTAATGTTACTCGTAAATCCCGTATATCACTGAATGTAATGGCAATAGTATGTTTTTGTGGATATAACTTACTACAGGGATATTTTTATGATAAAAATAAAAAATTTTTTGCTGAAACACTGCACAAAAATTGTATAGACAGTCATGTTGGTGTCACCCCCTCTGATGGTGTCACCCGGTGCGGTCCGCACCACGCTAGTGACGCCACTGCTATCAACACTGCATCAGGACGAGAGACGTGTGTTACTTAGAGCAGCTACTCGTACATGCGACTAAATCATTCACTATACTTCTCACTGGTCAAAATAAACGCATGCACTATGTATGTTCAATACGTATTAACGCACAATATGTTTTAGTATTTTATGGCAATGATCGGAAAAATCAAAAGAAAATGAAGACCGGTGAATATTTAAAAAAACAAAGATCACTGTAGTGAATTTCTAAATACAATATCTAAATTAATATATAAAAATATAGGGCATAAAGGCAAAATAAGAAAGTATAAAAGAATTTTCTACTAGAACTGTTGGTATCGCCTATGCCTTCAGATTATTTGCTAACGTATAGCCGAACAAAACGGTACCCAAATTTTTCAAATTCGTCCTTGACATAATCACTTTTCCTAGTTCTAAGAAAATTGTGCCTAAAAATGCATTGTGGAACGAGGAGGGGCAAGGAAAGATGAAATGCTAATTCGTTTCGCATTGATTTTAAACTAAAAGCCAATACCAATACATTTGCACGCTTTGCCTTAGGGGTTTCCCCGAAATACGACGAAAAAGTTAGAACATGTAGACACCTCGTGTCACAAAAACAACCTTAGCTCTTATTTCAAAGGACGTAATTAGGACGTAAATAGAGACGACAGCACATGGAAAAGAATTGAACGTGTAGTAGACTAAAAATAAAAACACTAACATAGAAAAAAAAAACTCTGTACTTCTGAACCAAGCCAACTAGTCCCATATAAATTATATATTCGTGTACCTTAGGACTTGCTGACAAAGAATATGGTAATAGTTAAGCAAATAGTCCATTAATTAACTAATTATAGCCATAATACTATAGTGGACCCGACCAGACTGTCAAGTAAAGATCATGCCTGCTTACAATTTTTTATGGCATGTTTTGAAAAAACGACTTTGGGTAAATGAGGTTAAAAGGTACGGGATATTTGATTGGTTGGATTTTAAAGGAAGGCGAAGTATGATTGGTTGACCAAAAACTAAAAATATATTTGCCTTGAAACATATTGAGAGTCGTTATTTGAAACGATAGATTCAAAATTAAATGTAAACATGGTCCCATTGGACAAAGCAGTAGATATCGGTATGAAACGGGGACTGTTCACTGCCATTACAAGAAAATTTTGTGCAACGCAAGATCGATGAGAGCAGGTGGAGAATTTTCTAACATAGGAAAAGCCTGGACATAGGGGCAGATCGAAAATGTGCCAGATTCTATTGCCTAGTCATCGTTTTACTTGTGTTATTTCCTTGCATCTGTGGTAAGATTGATTTTCTTAACATTTTATTTAAAATAAAATTTGAATGTGAAATACTAACATACGACTGTAAGTAAGTGAGTCTATGGCAGACTCAAAACAGATTATTGCTGGAATTGCAGAGGCGTTGTAACTATTAGGGGAGAGGAATACTGGTATACCTGGTCACATCAAAAGAAACTGGTGAAAGGGATTGTCGGAAAGAGCTGATCTTGCATGTTTGTTTGTAATGTGCCTGTACTAGTTGTTGAATATTAGTGTAGGCTGTTGATTACGAAGGAGGCATATCCTTCTAATTTCAGAGGGTTTTGGTGGCTGTCAATAACTGGTGCCAGACTACAGTGGGCCGATATATTCATGCCACAGTCTTGCCTTTTTCGGAGACAACTGTAAACCACCATCATTCTTGAAGAAGTGGGAGCTGAAGGTTGTCGTTCGGCGAAGTGCAGGAAGATTCCTACCTCATATTACCAAGTTAGGTGCATGTTTCGGCACCTGATCGCTCAACAAACATTATATTAAAATAAGAGACTGAGAATAGTGATATAAACATTCCATCAGTGTCCATAAAAACTTACAAACAACATGCAGAGATGATGATAATAAACAATCAACCAGTGTATACTAGAAGTCACCTCAGTTAAACAATACAACTACACCCTCATATAATAATATGTGTATTATGATCAGATGATCCATTGTGTAAATTGATTGATGTAATTAAATTCTATGATTTCACTATTGATTGTCAGTCCTGATTCCAATTAAATCAGATTCAGGACAATAAATTGAAAAAAACCTGAACTATCAACCACTGACTTACTAAAGATAGTCTTTTAAAGTGTAGTTTGTATGTGATTGTCGTGGTACTGTTGTGTTGTATTAGATAATAAAATAATTTGTGTAATTGTTTATATGTTTAGTTGGGTAATGCAACCTTACACTAACATTTCATAACCCTAGACACCAAACGTAGTCATCTTACATTCTATCTAGAATAAGTCTGAATGAGATCATAGTGGTGGAAGTAGAAAGGTGCCCTGGAAATTTACTCAAATATTTATTATATTCAGGGACCTTCACAGCTGACCTCATTCAGTACACTTTAACAACAAACTATAAAAACATCAAACAAACCACATATATTAGGGTATCGCTACTGGAGATTAAATTTTAATACCACCAGCTATATTGGGTAGTTAGCTTATGAGATTTAAACTTCTTAAAATATTATCAATTATATTAGGAATCTCAGATAGTATAAAACTAAAAGCATTCCTTCTTGGAGAAATTAAATAGTGGTTGAGCTATCAGTGCCTGTGGTTGTTCTTAGTTATAATTGGAAATTTGTCTAGTTAGAAATTTTAAAAGGTTTGCCTAGTACAAAATGGCGGACCTGGCAAAGTTTCGATCTGCTGCTGTGCAGGCTGCTAAAGAACTGGGAATGGAGGGGCAAATTATGATTGCTTATGTCACAACTGAATGTGACAAATTTATTGAACGTGAAGAAAGAAAATTTGAAGCAGAAAGAAAGTTAGAGGCAGATAAAGAAATTAGGAGGCTGCAGATTGAGGCTGACAAGGAGGCTAGGGCATTGGAGGCAGAAGAAAAGAGAGATTAGCTACAGAAAGAGAAGAAAAGAGACTACCTGCAGAAAGAGAAGAAAAGTGATTAGCTGCAGAAAGAAAAGAAAAGAGACTAGCTGCAGAGAACGAAGCAGAAAAGGAGGAGAAGAGATTACAAAGGGAACATGAGTTACGACTAAGGGAGTTTGAGTTTCAAAGCCATGCTCCTGAAAATGGTGCCAGTCCCTTTACCTCAGATGCTACTGTTAGTCAGGGAGCCTCAACCTCAGCTATGAGTTTTCATTTAGACCATTTTGTTGAGAAAGACGATGACATAGAAAGTTACCTAAATAGATATGAACTGTTGGCTACCACGTATGGTTTAGAGAGAGAAAGGTGGAGCCTAAAGTTATCACAAGGGCTTCGTGGTACAGCTTATGAAGTTTTTGCCAAGATGAGCAGGGATGATCAGGACAATTATGACATGCTAAAGCAGGCTCTTTTGTTAAAATATGAAAAGAATGGGGAATTTTATAGAAAAAAATTTAGGAATGCCAAACTACTGTCGGGTGAGACTTATCACCAGTTCTCTGCACGGTTAGAGACCTACTTGGAGAAATGGACTGCTCTGGGGAAAACCCAAGATCTTAAGGAAATGATCCTTATTGAGCAGCTAAGAGAGTCCATGGCTCCAGACCTGAGAAAGTTTCTCATGGAACAAGGTGCAGAGAGGCTGGGTGAGTTACTCAATGTCGCTGAGAGGTATCAGGCAGCCCAAGCAGAGGTAGTTGGAAATAAAAAGAAACAGGTAGACAATTTTAAGGCACCTCAAAACTTTAATAAGTTTGACCATAGAGACCAGAACAAAGGTAAGCACCAGTTTGATAGGCCACGCAATGACTATAATAATAAAACCTCACAATTCAATGAAAGGAAATATAATGACAGAAAACCCTTTAACCAAGGAAAGAAATATTGTAGTTGGTGTCGGATGGACAACCATAACACAGAAGTGTGTAAAAAGAGACCTGTGTACATGGCCACGCTTCAGACCAGATCACAGTCTAAACAGGAGGAGGATAATCTGATAAATACCCCTCCAGATGAGATGATGAAAGCGCAGGCTGGGGATAAGACCCTCAAGCCTTGTTTTAAGAAATTGCCCAAATGTCATACACCTCCAGGCAAGGGAGATTTCTATGTGAAAAACAAATTGATTTACAGGAAGGCCGGAACTGGATCCACTGGTCACGGACAGTTGGTTCTTCCAAAGGCATATAGGGCAGATGTGATAAGGAGCCTACATGTTGGAAAAGATGGGGACCATGAGAAAATAGGTACCATCATCCAAAAGGTGGCTCAAAATTATTATTGGCCAGATGAAATGTTTGACATTGAGAATTTTGTAGAAAGATGTGGCATATTACATGAGGGAACACCCACAAGTGGGAACAGTGATCAGGACCTAGACACGCCACGAGGCAAACTTAGGCCTGACACTGAAAAGAAAAATAAAATTAATAAAGTGGACAAAGTGGAATGGGAGCCCCCTTTTCACAGACAGTCTTCACTTGGATGTTTTACAATGGCCACTATGCAGCGAGTACAAAGAGATGTCTTACCCCAGAATAAGCCGAAAATCCCTCAGTCTGACTTATGTGAACTGGAGGAAGATAAAAGAGAGAGAAGACCTCTCATAAGGAATTTAAAGTGGGGAGAAAACCCCAAGAGAAAAATTGGTAGCGGTCGATTTGTGAATGATGATTCTAGGAAGAAAAATCATCACTATAAGGCTTCCAAGGGAAAAGACCATACCGGTGCCTGGAAAAACAGGTCAACAAACTTAAAAGTCCATATGTAGGCTTGTTAAGGACCTGGACCGATGAAAAGGCAGAAGAAAATATTACCTCATCATATCAATATGTGAACGAGCTGACCACTCGTCTTAAAACTGGCTGGAAACTTGCCAATGAAAATTTGAGACAAGCCAGGAAAAAGCATGCTGCCTATTACAATAAGAAAGCGAAGGATCGAGAATTATTTGTGGGAGAGAAGGTGCTCCTTCTACTGCCCGGCAGCCAGAATAAATTGCAAATTGGATGGCAAGGTCCATATACAGTTCTAGAGAAGGTGTCTAGAACAAATTATAAGATAGATAAGAAAGGGAAAGAGAAAATCTATCATGTGAATCTCCTGAAGAAATATCTGGACAGAGAAAACCAGGAAGAGACACACCTACTAACCTTGTCTGTTGCAATGGAGATGAAAAAGGAACCACTCACTTCTCATGAATATCCTTTACATCCCTGTGAAACCGCCGCACAGGTAAAAATCAGCCCACACTTAACGGAAATTCAGAGGGAGAGGGTTCAACAGGTTCTAAATAATCATACAGATGTGTTAACGGACTGTCCGGGTCATACAAATTTATTGGAGTATGATATGACTATACATGGTTTTTTTTTGTTTTTTTTAACTTTATGCAGTGTCCTCATATCCTAACCCCCAGCATTAGATGTGATCGAACTGTATATTAGCATTTAATAACAGCCAACTGACATGTTGTTCTTGCATTCCTACCCCCCTGTTGTCCCATGCATGTCCATCACTTTAACATAAATACACACGAGGTCAACTTACAGTGAAATGGGACGATGTGGCCTGCCTTTTGTGGTCTGACGTTGAGCTGGTGAAACAGAACAGTAGAACCCAAAAGAACACCTCAACACTCATTGCACACGAACACGCCTCGATCCGGATGTCGTGGTGGTTTCAGCAAATACAAAAAAGTCGCATTAGGCCCAGGCGACAAACACTGCAGTGCGTCACCAGTGTTTTAGTAGCATAGTCCTGCTGCCTCAGCGACGTCCTCAATTACGTCCCAATGATTTATCAAGCTCAACAACTAGGGCAATTTTCTGGAAAAATGAAGGAAAAGTACAAGTATTCATTAGTATTGCATTTGGAAACTGATTCCTCGCACAGTAATTATCCTAGGATATTCTGATGCTGTTTCCAGCCTTTTGGTTGGACAGTCTTATATTTCTTTATTTATTTTATTGGATCTCACATGCCTACCGATGGAGTGTCTCGGCTATTCCGATTTACGTCATCGGTTGCTGAGCAACTCCCGCCAGAAATCAGCGTTGAGTCGCTATTTAACCTAGTTCCAGTTTCACTCTGATAACCGCGTATCTTGAGTCTATTTCAATAAAACCTCCTAACTATTCTTCCTAATCTAACTGATAACAATTAGCACGAATGATGCTATGGTATCAGTAGTAGGCCATCCGGTGACATGGATCCCGGGCTACACAAATGTATCCTGTAAGGAGACATTTGCGTTCCATCAAAAATATAAATCCAAATCCCTAAAATTTACTATTCGAGAAAAAAAAATCGTAAATCGGGGGCTCTCGTAGGTATACTTGTCTAAGTATATGCTATCATCCACAAAAATTCGTAAATCGAGGGCACTTAAGTATACTTGTCTAAGTACATGCTATCATCCAAAAAATGTATTTGTAATTACCAGCTAGTAGAGGCTCCTATAAAATATTTCATGACAGTGTCTATAACATTTTAAAAAAAAATCATAGATGTGGGGTGTTAACAACAATGTTACCAAACATTTCATGACAATGTCCATAAAAATTAAAATCTTCACATGTCATTACAATATGACTCGTTTTAACTTGAACCTATCTCTGGCATCTCAGTGCCAATACCGTGAACTGAATTCAAACTCAATAGGGTTCAATGAACCTCAAACATTATGACAAGTTATTATACATAAATACAGTGTGACATCTCTTCTGTCACTGAGGTCAGTGGTTTTTCAGAAGACATTTGATGTCTTAAAACATCTAGTGCCAATAACAACTCATTGTCAGGCATAAAGATGTACAGAGTAATCTCATCTTTTGTAATAACTTGTTCTATATTTAAATTTTGACCTCCACAAAATATGTAGCTATCAGTCACCAATGTAACACTGTTCCACCAAAACATGTGAGTGGGAATGTATGTGGAGAAGAATGTCGTCAGTGAATTGTGCGCGACTGATGAAGTCTTGGATGCACCTGCACTGTCATTTCTTTTGTCAAAAAGTGTATGTCTGAACAACCTTTTCTTCTCTAGAAAATTTGCAATTGTGAAACAAAAATATGTACAAGATAATGTACAAGGTTTTCTTCTCAACTTTACAAAACAGTTGCATGGTTAATAGATAAACAATAACAGTCAAAACTGTAGCGATTAATCATTGGAAGGGATTTCTAATAATGTAAGTGCTGTCAGTACAAATGCGTTTCAACTTTAACATAACAATGTTATTCATGGGGGTATGACTTCATCAACATTTTGTATCGCACTATGCGAAATATTCTTGTCTGTCCCAACATCATGGGCTCTATATGGGTATCACTACTGTGCAATGCAGTATTACTGCGATGAGTATGTTCTACTACAGGCATGTCAAAGTGGCTTTAGCGGGGGGTACAAGAGGGTAGGTGATGTGATGGGGAGTAAATTAGTCTGGGGATGTTCTCATGAACACTTTTCTGGGTGATATCATGAGGACTCATTTGGTTTTCACCATCAGCAGTAGTGTTAACAGTACTCTGTTTCTTACAAAGTATTCGTCTATAAGCTTCGTACTTACATAGCAGACAAATCAGTAGTGATAATAACAATGCTAATAAATATTGCCAAACCAGGCAATCTCGTTTGTCTAATCATCGTGGCTGATGTGAATGGTATCTAGTTCATTTATCAAGGAGGACATATCAATGGTGTCTAATGGTTGTAGTGCTGGAGGAAGGACAAACGTGTTCTCTGGATGGACGAAGGCAAGAGGCCTTCAGACCATTGAGGATGAGTGATTGAAGGCTATAGATAAATTCTCTGAAGGTATGTCCTTAAGTAAGACTGAAGAGGCCTGGAAGGGCGCATCAAGTCTAAAAGAATTATTGGTAACGGAACAAGTGGGAGGAAGGCAGAGTAAATGAAAGGGAGGGTTGAGCTGGAGTGAAAAATAAATGGAAGTATTATTTTGGAGAGGGTGATAGGTTTGAAAAGCGTAAAAAGGCATGAGTGGAGACTCATTCGATAAATGATGCGGGATTTGTGTTAAAGTAACAATTCTTGCGCATAACATTTGTTCTCAACATCATTTTCAAACAATGCAATTACACATGAGTGATAAATACGTGTATCATAAAATTGGCGATCTAGTGCACAAAATGAAAATGGCATATCAATACATTTCTCAAAGTTGTCTTTCGATACTTCAAGACCAGCAGTTATACGTCCGTACAGAATGGCTTTTGGGGATCAATCAACTGATTTCTGATCTCGAAGTTTTCCTTCGCGTCGTGGTGCGCGCTTTTTCCAGCCTTTTGGTTGGACAGTCTAATATTTCTGTATTTATTTTATTGGATCTCACATGCCTACCGATGGAGTGTCTCGGCTATTCCGATTTACGTCATCGGTTGCTGAGCAGCTCCCTACAGAAATCAGCGTTGAGTCGCTTTTTAACCTAGTTCCAGTTTCACTCTGATAACCGCGTATCTTGAGTCTATTTCAATAAAACCTCGTAACTATTCTTCCTAATCTAACTGATAACAATTAGCACGAATGATGCTATGGTATCAGTAGTAGGCCATCCGGTGACATGACATTTTTTCAAATGTCCTCGCCAGGGCTTGAACCTGGAACACCCGATCGCCAGTGCAGTGTGGTAACCATTACACCAGCGCGGCTCCTATTTTCCTTTTTAATTTCTTATGGAGCACGGATAAGGTGGATAACTGAAACTTCATTAACAAAGGCCATCATTGTGTCAGACTCTCAGTCCATGCTTCGGAAGGTTCAAAGTGGTTGGTTGCGGCACGAATGGAAAACATTCATAGAAGCTTCCAGTCTACAAGAGATGGCGTGGATATACTATCCTGGTAATGCTGGGGTATGTGGTAATGAAAGAGCTGACAGACTAGCATCAAGAGCACCCATAGTGGGGACACTAGATATGGATAAGGGACATATACTGAGAACAATTAATGATCGCCTGTTAGAGAATGACACTGCAATAGATGAATCATCAAGGTTAAGACTGTTGGAATTTGGCATGAAACGTAAGACCAGTATAGATGGACGTATGAGAAGATGCATCCGTCGTGTTTACAACCAGCGAGCTACAGGAACAGTTAACATTCACACTCTTCGGCATATACCTATGGGTTTGCCCGGATTGCAATGATGTCAATTCTGTATAACAATAACAATGGAGCACGGAGCCACCACTACAACCGGTGCCCTTACTGGGCGCCTGTGTCAATCATTCACATGCTCTTACAGCAGTGATTTTTGTAGCTATTTGTTTTAAATGAGAGGTTGCCAGCCCCAAGCACAACCTCATAATAGTCTTTTTTTCCTGCAAGAGGACGAATTGATGCGGTGACCCCAAGTTCTAAAGACCGAAAAGAGAAGACATTATATTAGTGCGAACGACGAAGAAGAATGAAAATAATTTTAGAGCAATTAACACAGGGTCCATGAGATAAGAGTCGTCGCTTGTGCACACCCAAAAAATGTCTATAAAAAAAATAATAAAACGTCGTTACAGTTCAAAGTGGCTACAGTGCTGGCCTCTCGTGGTACAAGTGTTGGGTTCGAAACCCGGTAGCATCACGCTCCAGTCTACCCAGCTGTAAATGGGTACCTGACTCTGATATTGAGTTAAGGAAGGAAAAAGGAAGCGAGGAAGAGAACTGGTCATTCCACCTCACGATGATGGACCTATATATTAAAGTCTCTAACACTTCGCTCCTTACGACAATATCTGCTATGGGAGTATCTTTAGTATTACCAGGTAGTTCTTGCTCTGGAATCCCCAGGGTAGGGGAGGTAAAGGCAGATCGAAAAAACACATGGAAAAAAGAACTTGTGACAGAAATGACAATCATCAGGAAGACAAGGAAAGACTGAGCTGACGCCACTCTACAGAAGAGCTTGGTAAGAGGCTGCAGAAGATCTATGCTTCTTGGAGAACTGAAAGGTAATTAGTGTAGTCTTAAAGTAGTACACAACATATAGAACGTACGCCCACACCCCTGCACCCATACCGCAGTTGCGTATGCGATTCGAAGTACTGTATGGTCAACTCTCGATTTTCCAGGGCCTAATTAATAGTGGGAGCCGCGGTTGCGCAGTGGTTAGTGCACTGGCTTCCTAGCTCGGTGGTCCATGGTTCGATCCCCAGTTGAGGTGGCATTTTTTAGACCGCAAACGGCTCCGGGGTCGACCCAGCCTCATGAATTGGGTACCAGAACAACTCTGGGAAGGTTAAGGCGGCCGGCGTGATGCTGACCACATCACCCCTAGTGTGCCGATGGTGAAGAAAATACGGGCCTAACACCGTATTCCCAATATGCCTCAATAGGCGTGTAACGGGATCGTTTACCTTTTACCTAATTAATAGTGGCAGCAATAAAAAGAGGAACTGCAGTGTAACGAACAACATGAATTACAACGAATCGTTGCAACATTACATGTCTGAAGAAATCCATTGTTGGCAGCTACAGTACACAGTTACACAAAACGCCGCACTGTGGCTACGGCAGCGTGGGAATACAATAGACAGGGGAGAGAAGAATTGGAAAGACGAGTTCAAGTACTTTGCTACTGCGTTCCTGGCTGGCTGGAACGTATGATTCAGAACAATGGATAACTCAAAGCTGTATACTCGTGTATTGTTAGCAACAACAATCAATTACACGTTAAAATGTCAGCACTCGAAAGACATACACTCAAAAGAAAGATAGAAGCGTTGCAAGGTCATTCTCTCAGATATATGAATTAGCGAATTTCTTGCGGCAATACGGCTTGGCTTGCTGAAAGCTACAATGATGGAATGCTGTAAGGTAAACTCATGTTGTAAGGCTTTATTGTAATACTTAAAGAAAGAAAAAAAAGTTTTTGTTTTTTTCTTTCTTTAAGTATTACAATAAAGCCTTACAGCATGAGTTTAAAAAAAATAAGGAAAATAATCAAAATATTTAATGTCATAAATTGGGAAACCTGTCTCAGGCTTCTGTCATCGCCGTACGGTTTTTTTTTTTTTTTCCTAAATGGTTTTGGTGAAGGCCATGCTTTAATCATGGGTCCAGCATTCTTACAGGACTTGTTCTACTGTTTGTTTGTCTTCTCCATGTCGACACATATCTCCAGTGGCGTACTAAGGGGTACGAGGGGGGGGGGGGGGGGGTCCGCCCTGGGTAACAACCAGGAAAGGGATTCCATCGGACACTATTATGTTAAAATTGACTGTTAAAAATACATTTGCAATTGTATTGTTTAAGGGGGAGGGGGTGTCAAAGATAGGATCCGCCCCGGGTTCCAAATACTTTAGGTACGTCCCTGTATACTGTATCTCTACTCAATTTATCCATCATGACATGAGGTGCTGAAACGTGGTGATGACTTTTACCTATAATTGTATCTTTCTGTATTGTCTGTGTAGACTGACAGAAGCCATTCCACCTTAACAAAATTAACAGTAGACCTTTTTGAATGTTGCCAGTTCCATAACTTCTCCCAGCCCTTCCCCTTTGTTGCAAGCAATTTATTTTTTCTGACTTATCAACAATATTAAAAACGGATCAAAAGATTAAAATTATGCAATGTTACACGTCAACTAATGATTCACTGACAGAGGTCTAGCACGGATTAGTCTGGGTCGTCTTGTGGTACATATTCGGGTCACGTGGGGGGTCGTGCTAGACCTCTGTCGGTGAAGCATTATTTTAGTAATGCTTAGCTGGCAGAGTGGATAGTGGCGATTCGCTTCCGTGGCTAGGCGGTGGGTGCCGTTCGGAAGGTCCTGGTTCGAATCCCGGTAAGCCTATCACTTCTGTTGTTTTTCTGTTGTCTGGTCTTCTACTTCTTTATTTCTCACTGAGTGCCTGATAAAATACCTTTGTGTGTTGTTTGTTTATTTATTTGCTGTTTACAGGCCTCAGGTTTCCCCTCCTTATATGTTTATACGTTTATTAAATACCAACTCTCAGAGCGTTGGTCAGATTTGACACCCGTGCCAAAACAACTTTCTGAGCGTTTTTTTTTTTTTTTAGTCTATCACGAATTAAAATTACGAAAAGAAAAATGAATTCATTCCAATTTTATTTCGCTGCCATATGGACGGATATGCCTTATGTACAAAGTTGATAAGCCACGTGACAACGCTACTCTTAAACACAGCATTTTAAAGGATATGAATTAAAGCAACTTAAGAAATTTGGAAAATTAAGTACAGATTTCAAGCCAGCAAGTGCGCTAGAGAATGTAACAATTTATTACGGAGGAAAAAAAATTAACTCTAGAAGAATTATATAGAATAATTGCAGATAAAGTTACTACATCAAGGTGACAAAACAAAACTTTTGACAGAATAATTAAAGAAAGACATTTTTAATAGAATAATTATGGACAGATTTATTAGTGAACATAAAAATAAATTTAGAACTGAATAAGTACAGAAGGCATGTACAGATAATTTCAAGTGTGGGGAAAAAACATGTATGCAAGAATGCTCTATATAGTGTGACAGAGTTAAACACTTGTGCTGAATATTAATGCAAAGATTTAACTTTCGCGAGAACCAAATGGCACAATCCACAAGAATTTTAAAAAAATACAGTGAAATCAAGACAAGTAACAAGTAGGACGATGTTCTAGAGTTCACGCCGCTAAATACACCTCTATGCCAACCTTAAACAACCGTTGTTTATTATACAAAAGAAGTTTGTTTACATAAATTTCAGATCTCAAAGGCTAATACAGAAGAAAAAGACAACACTTCATATTTGTGGATGAAATAGTGCTGCTCATACAACACCCGGGTTTGCCTTCCCTCTTCGATCCCTACTCTCTCAGCCAGACTGCAGTGATGCAGCCTGTTTCCAGGACCACCACCTGGAGGTGGTCTTGGTCACCTCTGGTTCGCTGACCCTGACGCAAGCAGTCAAGCTATGGGTCGCTGACTGCATTCTCTACTGCTGCATCTTTGGGTTCCTACGGTCCCAAAAAATGCCGTGCTGAAGTCGGATGTGTCGGCCGAAAGGCGCAGATATCGCAGCTCCGGTGTAAACAGACACAACGCAACCAACGTCCTTTTCAGGACGAACGAGGAAGAAGAAGATACAACACCCAAAAGCGTTTAAAGCACGTGATCTTTTTTTTTTTTTTCGTACGCCCGCTAATACTCGAGGCGAAACTCAGGTTATTATTATTGTCTAACCTGACATTGATTTTACGTGAGTATCCCTTTTTTCTTGTACAGAGACAGGTGTCCCTCGCCATTCAGGCAAATACTCGCCGATTTCGGAGGTACCCATTACAGCTGGGTCGGCTCAGGAGCCGCCAGTCCCTGGTCGACGACACTCCTTCAAATGTTCTCGAGTTAATCCAGTCCAATTCCCGGTCGACGAAAAATCCTCAAATGCCGTCACCCGGGTTTGATCCTGGATCACCCGGTCGCCAGAGCGGTGTGGTAACCACTACGTTAGCGCGGCTCCCGCACGTGATCTAAATTAAAAGATTCAGTGGATAATACGATCAAGATTAAATACAGGGATAATACAAGCAGCAGTTGTGATTAGATATAACAGTGTTTCTCAACTCTGATAGTAGCAACGCCCCCTTTTGACAACTAATATTTTAAAACGCCCCCACCCTTTTAACACCCCCTTGCTCTTTATCGTGGATACACAAACACACACATATACATATATTCGACCATACTTTAAAAAAAAGCAATGCAGTAAATGAGTTATCTTTTCTTATAATATAAAGAAGAAGAGAAAGCACATTTATAAAAGCAAAGTTATATTAAATATGTGTTTAAGTACGGAATTATATACACCACAAGTTCATTATCCTTGCATTACAAATTGGCGGAGCAAATGATATAAAATTCGTTCTTACAACTCTATAACTATCATAATCATATCATTTTAATAGCGCCTAAATGACTGCATATATATCTTCAAATCTGAATATTTAAGCCTCTCCTTATGTAAGGTTAGCTTCGTTGTGTCGAGAGGCTAACGAATGTTTCGAGTGTTGAAGGGACAAAATCTCCGCCCACTGTCTCCTGACAATGGTAACATCCCAGGTACTAAAATTTTGCGTTTGGAATCCTTTAAACACTCCATGGGACGCAGGGCAAATAACAACTATCGTGTTACAAGCTATGCGAAGGGGAATATCTTTTGTAATTGTTTCATATTGATTCTTGTAAAAATGTACACAACGCCCCCCTGAATGGAAGTAGCGACCCCAATCGTTGCGACCCATCAGAACGCCCATAAACATCTTGAAACCCCCCCCCCCCCCCGGGGGGCTGTACCGCCCCCGTTGAGAAACACTGAGATATAAGAAACCAAATAAAAATTTTAAAAAAATGTATGACCAAAGATATCCCGTTTAACCTCTGATGGGTTATAATTAGGATATATGTTATTATATTGTTGTCAATTCCAAATAATATGAAAAACTGCCGATATGGGAAAGTGGCATCACACTTGTCAAATCACAATTACCAATTATGCTTGTATGTTTAAAAAAAAACCCAAACAAACAAATACGAGACAAAACCAAACAAAAAACAATATTAAGGGTGAGCGGGTGTAAAGGCCTGGTGTTATATAAGTGGCGCATGAATCAAACCAAAAAAAAAAAAGCCAAAACTGCACTTACGTGGGACAAAAAAAGGTAAAAAGAATGATGAAAATAATTTTTTATTTCATTTAGAGAATTATTTAAATATGAGCCATATTTTAAAGATGCAAACATGCTTTGATTTACCCTCCCTCCATTTGCTACAAATATACTGACCACTGACCTATATCACGGAATTTATCAATGCGCTATATCAACATGGCAGGGGACAATGGTCTCATCAATGCCCCGATATTGTCAGCAGGTTACATTAAAGAGTAAAGTAGAATTAAGTGGGAGATGTTATGGCAATACATCTTTATTTACTCAATGATAACATCTGTAAAAAAATGAGTAATGCTAAATACTGTAAGCTTGACAGATCAACATAAAATAAGTTTAACACTGCAATTTGAGTTAAGTATACAGCTTTATGGTCACAAGTTTAAAAAAAAAAGTGTTGGTTGTTTTTGGCTGTGACCTCAAACACACACATGCAGCTGTATTTAACCTTATCTGGTAACATAAATACTTTGATAATGCTAGCACAAAAGACAGCCCGTACTTCTCTAGCGCCAAAGTAAAAAGCTAAGCAGTTTCTCAACCAAAAAACTGTCAACTGGTTACAGTCCTACAACTTCATAATGGCTGACCATACCCTAAAGGTTTCTGCATCTGGCAGTGAATCACAATCTGTAACGCTGTTTTTGATATAGCTAACTAAATCAACGTCACCTTTACCCTATAGCTCCCCAAGGAGCATAAGCCGTCAACAAACGTATGTCAAGTCCTCTTGTTCCGTGCTATCAGTTCAAGGTCTTTCCATGTCTTCCTCATTTCATTCAATTTTGTCTGAAGTTCTCATATCAATGTGTTTTTTAACGGTCTCCTGCCTCGCTTACCCTGGGAATTGCAGAACATGGACTGTCTCATAATGCTATCAACAGGTTCCCTCAACAATGTATGCCTTATCGATCGTCCGTGTCTTCTCGTTTCTTGTTCTACTGGCACTTGTCTGGTTCTCATCAGTTCCACAATAGTGATCTTGATGTACCAGCAGTAGAGATTCGTTACTTTATTTTTTTTCCCAATAAAACGGAGATCTATTACCACTGGCATACGAACTTTTTAATAATAATGCTGTAAATTTGTAAGGTTTTCCCCCTCCCACTATCATTAGACCTAGCTGAAATATTTCATCCATCGAATAATGGCTGAGCCTAATTGAAAGAAACGAAAGTAGATAGGGTCAGAGGTCATTGTGGAAGTCATATGCAAGGGATGAATTCCTAAATTTAAAACTAGCATAATAATCATCTTTGTTAAATAATGACCTTTTTTTAAATTGGAATAATGGTAGGCCAGTGCATTCTCAGGGCACATCAATTTACAACTACTAGGATATTTTTGCTTTTAAACACGGCAGGGTTTTGTCTGCATAATTGAGTATGTATGTGTACATATATATATATATATATATATATATATATATATATATATATATATATATATATATATATATATATATATATATATATATATATATATATATATATAATCACCACCACAGTTATAGTTATTATCTGACTTCTGTTACAAAGTTATTGATTTTCTGGTGCATTTTACAAAACTAACACAAACATCACCATGTTATGAATGCTATGATAACTGTAAGGCATAAAACTTCTCGTTTTAAACCCGTATCATGTGCAATATTTTAATATATTTTATGTGCAAGGCAGGGGCGTCCTTAAAGTATCTGGCACCCAGGGCGGATGTTACATTTTGCACCCCCGTCCCACAAAGAAACACACTTGCAAGTATGTTTTTAAACAGTAAAAACTATCATAACAGTGTTCGATGGCACCTTCCTCCTGGCTATCACCCGAGACGGACCGCCCCCCTCAGTACGCCACTGGCGCAATGTTTTTTGGGTGTTATGGAAGTCACAAATGTATCAATGTAAAACACAAAACGGCTTTACATATACAGTAGTTACTGTTAGTGTTATAAACCAAGATTTGGAAGGAAAAACATACACTTTACTTATTACTTATTCTCAGTAGCAATACTGTAAACATATTAATAATATTAATAGTCCTTATTGGAGAATATACCTAGACCATGAGGTCTTTTATGTTTGGACATGCGTTCTAATATAACCAACGGACTTTGTGTCTAGGTTGAACGGTGGCGTGCCTCTCCAAAACGAGGCAAAATTTTTCTTTTTAATGTAGCCTCAGCATGAAGACTGATTACAACCAGCCCTGTAGGCTATGTAGTCACCTGCTCTTCTGAATCCCCATTAAGGGCTGGTAAAATACGAGGGAAGGTCAAAAAGTAATGCCTCCAATTTTTTATGTATGTAAATACTGCATCGGTCTGCAATTTGTAAATTTTGCAGGATTCCTCAAACACTGTTCTGCACTGTATAGCATTACCAACCTGTTTCAGTAACAGGTGGCACCACTGTAACAGTTTTAAAATGGCTGCCAAAGACGTTCGGTTAAAACAACGTTATGTCATAGAATTCCTCAATGCTGAAGGCGAGACCCCAATTCGCATCCACGAACGTTTGAAGAATGTTTATGGAGATTCAACAGTGGATGTTAGCCCTGTCCGACGTTGGGTACATCGTTGTGACGAAGCTGAAGTAGGTCAATCCTCAATGGCTGACGCAAAGCGGACTGGCCGTCCGTCTACCGCAGTGACTCCATACAACATTCATCGAGTTGATGGCATCATTCGTGGTGACCGTCGGGTAACACTGGATGAACTTTCTTCCATGTTGTCCATTAGTAAAGGCAGTGTCCAGAACATCATTAAAGACCTGGATTATTCAAAAGTTTGTGCACGGTGGGTACCCAGAATGTTGACAGACAGACATAAAGAAACAAGGAAAACCATAGCCATCAACCTCCTGCACCGTTACGAAACTGAAGGAGAAGAGTTTTTTTCGAATATTGTAACTGGTGATGAGACTTGGGTTCATTTTTTTGAACCAGAATCCAAGAGGCAGTCAATGAAATGGCATCACACAACATCGCCGACAAGAAAGAAGTTCAAAAGTGCACCATCTGTAGGGAAAGTTATGGCCTCCGTGTTTTGGGATGAGAAGGGTATGATTCTTCTCGACTTCTTGGAACAGGGAAACACGGTGAATGCAGACCGTTACATTGAAACTTTGAAGAAGCTTAGAGGTCGTCTTTGGCGACTTTACCCATTAAAAGATCAGAGAACTGTACTACTGTTGCACGATAATGCCACGCCACACACCGCTAAACGCACCATTGATGCGATTGCAGAATTTGGCTGGACATTATTACCACATCCCCCTTACAGTCCCGATCTTGCACCTTCTGACTTCCATCTGTTTGGACCACTGAAAGAAGATCTTCGCGGACATCACTTTGAGGACACCGAGACCCTTAAACGCGCCGTACGCCAGTGGTTTAGGAAAAAGGACACAAATTTTTACCGTGCGGGGATACATGCCCTTGTGAGAAGATGGACAAAAACTGTAACAAATAACGGAGACTAGATTGAGAAATAAATTTTTGAAGTTCAGACTTGGGGCTACATTTCAATATGAATTTTGTCTGTTTTCTTGCCTATTGAATGAAATTAATAATTACGAGGCATTTTTTTTTTACCGTCCCTCGTATAATCTATGGATAACAATCCTAATTCTCTTTATATGTGACAATTAAATGGCACACTGCTAAACAATATATTTATCTCAACTACAACCCAAAGTTTGGTGTAAATATGACTCAGATGAGTAAATAATTGAGCCTGCTACAATGCAAAACTCACTATACACAATCTATCAGCATCAGTCTATTCATTTTGTCAGTATTTATATCTGAATGCTACACTTTGGTTACATATTGTCAGCAAATAATGTTGGTAGCATACAGATATTTTAAATACAACTAAAAATTTATTTTCACTTGTAACAGATTGCAACAATATAACAAAGTTCAAAATATGGCACTAAAGAAGTCTGGAAAAAACAAAATCACTGAAACTGGTTGATAACTTGTGACCAGATAGACCTCACTTAACGATCTATAAGTAAAAGTTGCTTGATTCTGAAATACTTCAAATAAACTTTCTGACAAGCATAACCTGCATATATCTGGGCCACAAGTCTGCAGCAAAGAGACTGGAGAGCTCAATACTGTGAACTACAGAATGGGTCAAAATCAATTTTATCCAACACAATCACAAAAACATCAGACAATTGCAGCTAAATAACCTTCCTCAAGAGCTTCACCAATTACTCAAATATTTTCCTGACCACTGAAACAAAAACAAAATAAATAACTCACACACACACACAATGAAGTCTAATATAACTTATAGCTGCAAGCATGAAGCAATTTCTTTCAAACATCAACTATCCTATTTAACTTTTACTCTTAATGCAATTATATTTACAGCATTCCAAAGCTGCATTGAATAAAAAAACCTAATCCTATATTCACTCACAGCTTTCAAGATTTACTTTATGAAAAACTATGCCTTTCTCGGCTAATAATCATTACGGTACAGAAACTAAGTCCTATTAACAACAAAGCAGCACTGATAAGAAACTTTGCCTAACTGTTAAAATGAATTATGACCAGGACATTAAAAGAAGTACAAGAAGTTAGAACAGTTAATGTATATTTTGATTCTGATTCATAACATTTTGTTTTCTTTGCTTTAATCAAGAAGCCCCGCCCCAATTCACATTTATGATCATGTGTATGAGTAATTTTTACAATACAATTCCAAGGCTTTTTTTTTTTTTTTTTACTTTGTTCACATATTTGGAAAGACATATGATGTTGTAATGACCTCAGAACACTATAAATCATTGTTTTAAAAGTTAACGTTTTTTCTGAGACAAGGAGCTAAGATACAGTAATTATGTTAAACGTGTGATTCACATTTTCGGCTACTAACTAAACCCTTAAATTGATTTTGCCATGGACATACTGCTACATACACAATTTTGTTGTCTGGTTTGTTAAAATCGTAAATAGAAAAACTAGAGACTAGAACACAGAAAGAGTTATTAATAAGCAGAATGCAAGTCAGATATCTTTCTTCTTCTTCTTCGGTCCTTGACACTTTCTAACCTAGGAGCCACATGGTACACCAATTCATGGTACATGATTCCCTCAAGGGCCACTAGTGTGCCAGTTATAGTCAGATTGCTCATGTCAGCACCATACACAACATGAAACAAAAAGGATTTCTTGCCTATAAGACTTACTGTACGGTACTTGAATATATTCTTCAACCAATTTACAATAGGTGGTTAGTGCACTGGCTTCCTAGCTCGGTGGTCCATGGTTCAATCCCCAGCTGAGATCGGATTTTTTAGACCGCAAATGGCTCCGGTGTTGACCCAGCCTCATGAATTGGGTATCAGAGCAACTTTGGGAAGGTTAAGGCGGCCGGCGTGATGCTGACCACATCACCCATAGTGTGCCAATGGTCAAGAAAATATGGGCTTAACACCATATTCCCAATATGCCTCAATGGGTGTGTAACGGGATCCATTACCTCCCTTTGCCAATTTACAATGATTTTATGCATATTAATTATTATATGATACTTTACGTTTCTGTTCCACTGATGCCATGAGTCAGAGTAGTGGGGAGCTGAAGTTTGTATACTTGAACCAAGTGTGTCGCACTGGCTGCTGTGATCCTGTGTTATAGAATGTCTGTGATGTTGTCTGTTCATCTGCCTCTTGGTCTTCGCCATGCCCTGAAACCAGATCTTCTACTGTTGCAGGTGCACAATTATAATTTATCGGGCTCCATTCTCATGAGATGGCCAACTCACTTAATTTGTGTCCCTCTATATACCTGATGCCGGTAGTTTCCTACAATTTTTCTGATGCCTTTAATTTATCATTCTGTCTCGCCTGTTAACATTAATGGTTTTTCCTAAACATCTCACTTTGCAGGATGTGATTTTCCTCTCCTGAACTTTGGTCAGGGACATTTTTTTACACTAACAGGGAAAGAGCCTCCCCTGCGTTGCAGTAGTGGTCCAACATGGGCCAAAACTCAAGAGTATCTAATATGGGTCTTCAAAGTTTAGTACCTTCGCACAAGATTACTCTTGGCAGAGTTGGAGATAGCAGGATAATGATGCTTCTATCTCAAGGGAGTGTTCATAAGATATTTCAGAATTCAAGAACAATGCTGCATTGGGCAGGGCCATTGTTAACTTATATCTGATCCGCTGCCTTTTATGAAGAATTAAGCACTTATTAATTTCAGCTCATTCAAGCCCCCACCCTGATTTACTCAGTGGAATTCTTCTTATTATGGAATAGCTCTGTATAGAGTATATTTAGTAAATTGACTGTGACAAACATGCAGTACATTCAAAATGATAAAATCGATGTTCAATTTGTTTATTCACAAATAACTGATTTAATAATCAATTAGGCTTTAACAAGGTTTTAAAAAATGAATAATTATTTATCAGGAAAATTATCATCACTGTTGTTATGTAATGGAAGTGTGTAAAGGAGGTCACATGGCAGCTTTTATGTGTTACTTAGCTGTCAGTGATGGTTCTGCTCCATCTGATGGTTTGGTTCTTGGTAGACTGTATTGCCGATCACGCTCGTCAAGGTTGTAGGGCGCAGCACATTCCCAGAAGTGTCAGGGAGTGTCTACAAAGTTGGTCCCTCGTCTTTAAGCCCCATCTGATGATGGTATCTAGCTTCGACTTTAGGTCTCTTGTTCCCTTCTTGTTCCAGAGATAGTACCCTCATCTGGTACCACCAACTAGTATGGTAAAAGAATAGAAACAAATATCCTCTGAGTATTGAGTTTCCCGACACATAATTATGTGTCCACTTCTTCCTATTCCACCATCCCATCTACCTCAGATTTTACCCTCGATGAGAATTAAGCTTAATCCCTTGAGAGAAAACTTTCTTTACATTTAAAGTGAATAGCTTTATATTTACTTTACATTCAAATGAAAAGCTTAATAGTATAGATAGAATATGTTTACATTTACATCTACCTGGTTGAAAAATGTTCACAATATAGATATACATGAGGTGTGTACATGTGTGTGGGTAGAGAATGGTGTAACCTGTTTAGTTAGTATTATTATTGAAGTACGCAAGCTTAGAATGTTATATTTTAAGTTCACTGTTAGAAGCACATAGCATGGTTGAAGAATACTCGGGGGCGTACATGTGTGAATCAAGGTTTACGGGCACATGTGAAAAGCATGCGGAGTGAATGTAGTTTGCATACCTGTCAGAGAAGAATATTGAGATGTTAGGGGTAGTCTGTGGCCATCCATCGTCGGAGACGGTCGGTGTTTTGTAGAGCATGTGAATAGTGTCTGTGATCTTGATTATGATATATTGGATATGATGCGATGATGTTCCACATAATGTGCATTTACAAGGCCTTTATATATTGTTGTTTTCCAGCGCGTTGTGTTCTGTCCCACGCTTGGAAGTGGATGGATTAAGAGGCACATCATTTTCCCATGCCAGAAAGAGGTCTATGGTAAGACCATTATATGTTATTGTTTGAAGCGCGTTGTTTGCTTTCCCGCGCCAAGAGGAAGTCTACGTTATAAGACCCTGGCTGTTCTAGTGTTTGGAAGCCTAACAGGAGCTTTGAAAGAAAGCCTGTGTGTATCGACACTATAAGCGCGTTGTGGTTTTCCTGATATGTGAAGTTTTGGAGGAACTTGGATGTCTGGTAATCATACCATAGAGATATATGTGCGACGAGTGAATGCCGCATTTAATTGGATGCAGAGGCTGCCAGAATGTTAGAATGACTGTACCACATACTGTATTGATGCAAGTACTTTGTGCTATTGTTACTGATGTCCAGGGCTATGCTGTGAAGATTATATGTATGGAACTGTGACCCAGACTTCTGTCAAGTTATTTATTTGCCTACGTTCTATCTTGAGTGTCCGTCCAATTTATACACCAAATATTAGACAGTAAGATACTTCACGAAATCTAGCTCATTATACTGGGGAAAGAGTTCCGTAACAGATAGAATATGTTTTCATTTACACCTACACTGGTTGAAAAGCTTGAAAACTTTCATTATTTTTAAAGTGAATATGTTTACATTGACATTTACACTGGTTTGAAAATGTAAATATTATAATTAGAATGTACATCATTTCTTTCATCTTTCCCTCCCTGCTCCATATGGAATTTGGGACTGCTTATGCTTTTAGTTCTCTTTAAGAAGCTAGCGATAAAGCAGTCACCAGCCCTTGCAGTGGTGGTTCATGAAACCATCATTCTATATGCTGAGTGTGCCAGCCTCAAATGACTTGGATATCCACTACCAATTTTCACATATTAATATTCACATGGCGATATATACATACTAGCAATAACCCGTCAAATTGACAGGTTTTAATTGCAGCCATCTTATCATTTTGATCCATAATAATAAGTCTGCAATACTTTAAATTAAAATTTTGCCTAATCCTCAACTTCCTTTTATTCTTAGAGTCGACACCTGGGCCCGCTGATCAGTCTTGACCGTGAAATGGGCACCTTTTAAATATCAGTGAAGTTTGGTTACGCTTCAGATGATTGCAAGCAATTCATTCTCAAGAATGGGATACTTGGTTTCCGTAGGTGTAAGTTGTCGACTAATATGAGGATTAGGCAATCTCAAAATAGGAGCCTTAGAAAAAAATACACTTCAATGTAGTTTAAGGTATCAGAACAACAATCAAAAACTTACATTTTAAGGTTATTTTTAAGAAAATGATGAATTAAATCCGTTTCCCGAATGAAACTGGACAGAAGAGTATCTTGATCATCTGTTGATTTAATCTGCATTTCCGCACCTTCCCTGAATGGTAAATCAGAGGCAGCATGCCACCGGTAATGGTCACAGTAAAAATACGAGTTCAGTAGTTTTGTTTAAATTTTTTTTTTATGTGGGCAGGTAAGTTAATATATAACTGTTGAAGAGCTGCACACGATAATTGAAGACTTTGGGGTATTCCCGATAGAAGTGTCAAATTAAACAGTTTGGTTTTAAGGACTATCTTCTTTGCACACAGACAACTATATCAGTGCTCTGATCTCCTCCCTTAGATCACACAAGGAGTATCTCAGCACAGTGCTCTTATATGATCTACTGCATTCTCGTAAGTTTCTTATAGCTTGAATAGCTGAAAGTGTTAATATTGTCAATTTGTAGCGTGAGGTTTTTATTGTATATAGGACCAGTATAGTACTGACAATACAGAAATAGAATTTCTGCAGGAAAATGGTGAAGTCCCAGTGTATGAGAGAACTACTGGTATCACAAATTAGTTACTGCTGTGAATGATCTGATCTCGAAAAATTAGTAGAGTGGAGACAGTCATAAAATGCCACTCCACCGGGTAACTAACTGTGATATTAAAACAAGGAATCAGATTTCACTTAACAATTATAAACTTGACAAGTCGTTCAAATATAATTTCCTTATTTAAAGGTTAAGTATATACACTATCTACTCTTGTGCTGAAGGGTGGATGTTGGAAGATGGAATGCAATGGATTTGTAAGTTTACATATGATTTATAACAAGTCTTCCAATTATAGGAAAAAAAATATATCAGCTATGCTGTTAATCAATTATAGAGAATTTATCAGCTGTGCTGTTAATCTTGTCTCTCACTACGCTAAATCACTTTTTCTTCATAGACAGTTAATTGTTCACACTTGCTGACGGAAATGGTACTAATCTGTACTCATCTCTTAAAACAGTTATGTCCTTCTTAATTTGATGCACACAACACCCTCTGATGATCGTTCCTTTAGCCCACCCAAGACTGAGGGGGACTAAGGATGTAGCTCCGATACAACCACTATGCTCCTGCAAAGTTCCAGGCAGCAGGATTTACCCGAACATACGACCTCAGGTTGGATGACATGAATAAACCTGTAACAAGGAAAAATAGGGGCTAATTTCTGTCATCAAGCCCACCTATTTCTAGTGTATATGAGATAAGCGTGTCTCAGGTGTCTGCATGTAGGATGAATGACAACATGGCTCAGTATGATTTAGCAATAGCGAGATATGACAGGTGTCTACTTGCAAAACATTCTTTCTGATAATTCAATACATGAATACATCCAATAATTTGTACACCTAGGTATGATACAACCGTTTCCTTCCACCTATAATATACCAGGCCATCTCTGGTTAGTGCTATACTGGCTGGTAAAATATATCCTAACAATACTGTTGTAGTTATCTGAGTCCTAACAAGGACTGTTAGGTTATATTCAGGTTGGAGTTATATGAGTTCTAACACGGATGATTAGGTTATATTCAGGTTGGTTTTCTTCTTCAGCAATCATAACAGGAAATACAATCATTATACCTAATTCCCTAAAATATAATCAGTATACCTGATACATTCATAGTAAAACTAAAATGCTAAAGTTATATTAAATATATACAGGTGTAGGCTATTTTCTGGTGGTTCCCTTCTTCAACAGTCATACACAATCATTATACATGATACTATAAAATACAATCATTATACATGCTATAGTCACGGCTGTTTGCGAGCGATCTTTTAGTTATTTCCCCTTTTTCCCCCGACCGCGCTATTTATAGCCCACTTGACAGAGGTCACGTGGTCAGCTTCCTAATGGGAAAAACATGTGGCGATGTTTACTTTTGATAGGGCTTAATTAATGCTTTTAGGCTACTTTTTTATTATAAATACCGGCTTTAATTTTGCGTAAAGCTAGACTAGAAATGTTAGAGTAAATTTTAGAACAAGAACAAACATTTTATCACAATTAGAACAGAAGATATAATAGTCTGAAATAGTGTAAAATTTACGTTTTTTTTTATATTTTGTTATGGTTTGTTTATAATGCAATTTTCACTAAATCGGTCACAATCAACATGCATAACAAATTACAGAAATCAAAAGTAGAAAACCTGCAGAAAATGGATATCAAAGATTTGTTTTGGTTTCATGCGTCAAACATTAATTATTGAAAGTTTAAATTGCAAGTCCACATTTATTACCTTAAAATAACACACCCAATTGTCCCCAAAACATGTTTGAATTGCTTTTATGCTACTTTATTATTATAAATACCGGCTTTAATTTTGCGTAAAGCTAGACTAGAAATGTTAGAGTAAATTTTAGAACAAGAACAAACATTTTATCACAATTAGAACAGAAGATATAATAGTCTGAAATAGTGTAAAATTTACGGTTTTTTTTTACATTTTGTTATGGTTTGTTTCTAATTCAATTTACACTAAAACGGTCACAATCAACATGCATAACAAATTACAGAAATCAAAAGTAGAAAACCTGCAGAAAATGGATATCAAAGTTTTGTTTTGGTTTCATGCGTCAAACATTAATTACTGAAAGTTTAAATTGCATGTCCACATTTATAACCTTAAAATAACACACCCAATTGTCCCAAGAACATGAGAGCTAACAATTATCTCAATCATACATCATGAGTTCTGATCCAGTCTGCGCAATGTTTTTCTAATATGTGCTGTTTATGAATTGTCTTACTAGGGAATAGCTTTCTGAACAAAGACATATAAGTCTCTATCGATGCTGTTATTGATTCTTTACTAATTGGTTTACTGTGTGATATTTTGTTGTGTACTTTCTCAAATGCTTCTTTCAGTGAGTTGAATTGTTCTTGGGCAATAAAAGCTATGTTAGTTATATCTTGTTTGTCTGTAATTTTCAGTGTTTGTGTAATGATTGCTCTTGTAAGATCTTTATAAACTTTTTGTGTGAGATATCTGTGGCAGTGATTCCCTATAAATGCTCTGCTATTATAAGCCTGTTGTATGATTTTGTGTTTGGCTAGTACCTTGTCCATGTGTGAGCAAACTGGACCAGACCTAGTACACAGATCTTGAAACTGAAGTTTGGCCAGCGCATCTTGTGCATTTTCAAGTCTAACTTTAAAATTATCTGTCTCCTCCTTATCCTCACAAAGTTCAATACCTACCTGAAAAATTCAATTTTAGCTCCTAATTCTTCTGCCTATTTCCAGTTCCTACTAAATCTCTTCAAGTTCTTAAAAGTACTAATGTTTGCATGTATCTCTTGCGAAATCTCAAATATCTTTGCGTCTATTGTATCAGCTACCTGTTCTAGAAGTCTGTGGTGTTTCAAAACAATGCCTAATAAAATATGAAGGTAAGGAGGAGCTACATTTTCAATTTCAATCTCTAACATTGGTTTGTGTAAACAATTATGGTAATGTGCCACTTGCCTTTTATTCCCTTTCCCATATTTCATATATCTATTGTAATCTCTTATCAACATGGCCAAACTTCTTGGTTTGCAAGTTGTATGCTCTCTGGATGTCTTTGATGAAAATGTTTGGTTTGTCTGGAGCTCAAGGATTATACCCATGTCTGTGGTGTCTCCAGCAAAACAAGGAAATAATCCCCGAATAAGAAAACAACAACTTGTTTACCATCCCACTCTAAATATTTTAGTGACTCTATCTGAGCTTTCATGCCATTCATAAATATTTCTAAATTATCATATGTATCTCTGACTCTAGCCATTGATAAAAGGATGGTATTAGATTTAGAATTTGGTTTCTCTAAATTTACTACCTGCATTGTAACTTTGAATGAAAGAAGATATACAAACAGTTACTTAGAATTCGCTGGCAGCCGTCGTGTGCACAGGATTGTCTACCAAAGAACACCAATGGAACAGTCCTTATCTCACACACAATTTAAAAAAAAATTCATATTATAAATAGAAGATTAACAAGACTTGAAAGATAGATCAAATTATGTGGAAGTAATCTATCTATAGCTTTACATGTTTTCTGACGCTTATATACGTAGCTAAATATCATTATAAATGAATGAAAATGCAAAAACAGATGGTGCTTTACAAAAAGTTATTTTTTTTACTACCTTATTTAAGATTTGTGGGTATCAGGAATGCGTTTAAAGGGATTTATATGCTATAAAATCTGGTGACAATATGCTTGTTCTTGTAATGCCACACTCACAAAACTGACTACCACACATTCTCAAGATATGAAACCAAAAAAAAAAGTATGTGGAAATAATCTTTAGCTTCCCTTCGAGAAGTCTTTATAATTATAAACTCAAACGAATGGGCCGATTTTTAGATATTAAATTAATAAAAAGATTACTTATTTTATGAATTTCCTTAAATGATGACGCTGTTTTCAAAAGTCTGTAACTCCGTCAAAACTAATTTCAAACAAATAAAAATGCAATCAAAAATAGAACACAGAACAAAGTTATAGTACACAAAAGAATTTTAGCGCTGTGTTTATCCAGAACGAGTGTGTAATGATTTATATTTTACTGATTTTACTCACACATCAGCTGATTTTCCCCGCCAAAAACTTAAATAGTCTTTTACGGTGCACAAAAAATTTTATACCCGGTATCAGAATTCCGGTCACCGAAACTAAAAGAGCGCTCTGGTATAGGGCACAAACAGCCGTGTAGTCATAGGTTATATTCAGGTTGGAGTTATATGAGTCCTAACAAGGACTGTTAGGTTATATTCAGGTTGGAGTTATACGAGTCCTAACAAGTACTGTTAGGTTATATTCAGATTGGTTTTCTTTTTCAGCACTCATACCAGGAAATACAATCATTATACCCGATTCCATAAAATATAATCATTATACACATACAGTCATAGTAAAACTAAAATCCTAAAGTGATATTAATTATATACAGGTGTAAGTTATTTTCAGGTGGGTTCCTTCTTCAACAGTCATACACAATCATTATAAATGATACTATAACATACAATCATTATTCATGATATAGTCATATTAAAACTCCTAAATGTGATATTAGTTTCACACTTATTTATAGTAAGTTTACCTACCCTCTAAGATTAATACAAGCCAGATTTTGACCCGACTTAGTGAAGCAAGTCTGCCTGGCATGCAGGTAAGCAGGAATCAGTCTTGGCAGTTTTCTCTAGTCTGTCGTTCCGGCTGGTCTTCGTGTTTGTGTGTGTATTTGAATAAAACGCGCATATTATATATATATATATATATATATATATATATATATATATATATATATATATATATATATATATATGTAGACTCAGGTAGATGCTAATGCGCAAGGAACCCTTTTGATTGGGTTCGCGGCATTTTAGTCTTTTTAATTGCAGGGGCACGCTTGTGATTGGTTAGTTGCGTTTTAGTACTTTTCGTTTTACCGAGTTCCGAACCAACAGTGTTTTATGCCTAATTTATTCTGTCTGCCGCCATCTTGCATGACCGTGACATTGTGTAATTTATTCTCTCTCAGAGTCTGCAAGCCATCTTGCGTTACTCCTTGAACATGGATTGGCTGTGCATATTTGTATATCGACATAGTGTATTTAACAAAGCAGTGGGTTTACACACGACTTTACGACACAATTTATGAGGAGGGTTGTTAGAGACAATTTCTAGAGCTTTCACAATTGCAACCATCTCTACTGTGAAAGTAGATGTATGATCTGTTAAACTATATCCTTTCACCATTTTCCACATGGGAACAAATTCCTATTCCTAATTTGTTATCTTTTCATTCTGTGTACACTGTAATACCTTTGATATTTCTTCTTCTTCTCCCTCGTTCGTCCTGAAAACGACGTTGGTTGCGTTGTGTCTGTTTACAGCAGAGCTGCGATATCTGCGCCCTTCGGCCGGCACATCCGACTTCAGCACTGCATTTTTTGGGACTGGGTTTGCCTTCCCTCTTCGATCCCTACTCTCTCAGCCAGACTGCAGTGATGCAGCCTGTTTCCAGGACCACCATGTGGAGGTGGAGTAGGGTCTTAGTCAGCTCTGGTTCGCTGACCCTGACACAATCAGTCAAGCTATGGCTAGTTGACTGCATTCTCTATTGCTGCAACTTTGAGTCCCCTTTGATATTTGATGAATATATCTCCTGGGAATTTGAGTCCCCTTTGATATTTGATGAATATATCTCCTGGCTTTGTTTTTGATAGTTGCCATATCAGTTGCTTTATTACTTATCCATGCCAGGTGGTAGTCTGCATCTGGTTTCTTCAGCTCCAAGGATGCTACCATCAGCTTGCAAATACTAATCAGATCAAGTTGCCTAAGGGTGATTTACAACAGAGAATAAATTAGAGGACTAATGTTACAGTGAGCATCTGATGGGCAGAGTGGTAAGAGCCCTGGCCTCTCAGTACAAGTGCGATGATTTCAGGGCAAGTGTACTGGCGAGAATGCAGTAGACCTGATATAGATGAAGAGATATTACTGACAAATACTTACCTATATTCCAGAGGATGTGCCGTACTAATAGCTTGGATACCTTCCCATGTTGGCAAAGAAGGAAATGAAAAGGCAGATAAAGAAGCTAAGAAAAGTAGAATTAATAGAAACCCAATAAATGTGGGAATGAGTAAAGCAGAGATCAAAAGCTTGATTAAAAGAATAATAACTGACGGATGGACAGTAGAGTGGGATGAAAGCTTGAAGGGCAGACATGCATATAAATTGTTCAAAACTCCAACGAGAACGTGTTAGGTATTTAGAGAACTAAAAATTCCTAGCAATAAGAAATTTCCTAGACTGCAACTATACTACTGGACAAAAGTTAAGGGCCGCCATTCAGTTTAGACAAGGTTTATATAATTCTTTGTGAGCAGGGTCGATTTTCCAAATGTCCGGTAGCTTGAAATCTCTCAAGAAGTCTCTGAATGGTAGAGTGGGACACTGCTAAACGTCTTGCAAAATGACGAACAGATTGACCATCCTGAATCCATGCCATGGCTCGACCACGGTCTACAGTGCTGAGACTTCTCCTTGGTGGCATGGCTAATGCAGTGATCATTTCGACCACTTGTCATAATGATTTATTGCATACCAACGGTGAACACTCTTTACCGATGATCATTTTCCACGTGCATTCAAATTCATCTCACTTTTTCACCTTTTGAACTAGTGGGGCGTGTTGCAAAAACCACGAGTTTTTGCAGCAACAATGGCTATTTTCATGTGCAGGTTAAAGTGACCTAGTTTTTTTACATTTAAAAAAAATTAACCTAGTGCACACAGAAATGTATACACAATTCTCTGAGCTCAGTTTTAATGACATTTTCACTTGTCTTTACAGTTTGCCAATCAATTATATAAACCTTGTCTAAACTGAATGGCGGCCCTTAACTTTTGTCCAGTAGTATATGAATGGAATATTTTAGAACAGAAGAACCTTACTGTGCAGAGTTTCTAGACAAAAATAATATAGAGCATTTCCTACTAAAATGTAGGAAGTATGAACAACAGAGAAAACCAGTATTAGATTATTTACAGGCATGCAATCCATCCATAAATGTGGAACAGCAGTTAGAAAGCCAATGGTAACTATCAATAATGAACCACCTTGTTGGCAGGCAACTACTCCTACAGTAAGAACTGAACTCTCTGACTCCTCAGCAGACAAGAACACTCTAGTGCCACTTCTGAAAACCATCACTTTAGAAACTATAGACTCATATCCACAAGGCATCATCCATGTCTAGACAGATGGATCTGCATTTAAAGCTACCACCAATGGCTCGGTGATACAATACCCCAGGGCTGTAGATGTTAACAGCAGGGCAGTTGTGAGAGACTTTACTTTGTTTTGTTTGTTTGCTAGTTTGTATTAGTTTGTTTTTTATTCTTATTGTTTGTTTGTTTCTTGAAAAAGGGGTGTCACACACAAATTGAATCACACCATTTTGGTTTTGATTTATTAAATTTGTACTGAGTGGAGGGCAGAAGAAGATTCTATAATTGGATATCAGAAATCTGATTTTACTGTCTTGAATTTATTACATTATATGTCCTAATTATAACCCATCAAGGTTTGACAGTATACTTTGTAAAAAAAAAAAAAAAGTGTACTGGTTTCAGGACAAGGTGGCGTCACACTCCAGTCTACACAGCTATAAATAGATAACCGTCTCTGCTTTTGAGTTAGGGAAGGCAAAGGCAGCAAGGAAGGGAACTGGTCACCCCATTTCTCGACGCTGGACAGCGGCCTATAATGAAATCTCTAACACTTCACCTCCCTACAGCAGTATCTGCTATGGGACTACCTTTACCTTTTACCACTCACCTTAACCATAACCTGTTAGTGAAAAGATTATGAACAACAAACTGTGATTCAACCATACAAGTGGGTGCACAGGCCTACTTAAAAACTAGTGCCCTGATGGTAGTCCTACAAATATCAACAGAACACTTTAGGATGACCACAGCCTAAATACGAAACAGCAGAAAATAGCATAGGCCTAGGCTTCTCAACAGTATATTCAGTTCTTATAACCACTCTCGCGAACCCTCAATCATGAATATTTACCGCTTACAATAATTAGGCCTAACTAACTATAAGTAGGCTAATGAATGCAACTTACTGCAAGTCGATTATCACTGTACACTGGGTAGTCTTTGTCACTGCAGTGAAGTCTGTTCGTACCAGCGCAGTATGACAATGTAAAAGGTGATAATCTGTAGGCTACACGAATTACAAACTAATATAATACTTTCAAATATCAATAATTTTAACGGAACATTGTAGGCCTATAACTCTCACTGGTCACACTAGTCATGTTTAATTAAGGCGTGGTCGGTCACAAAAGTGGCTAATCACTGGCCTTACTATGTGGTTTTAGATTTAATGAAGAATCCTTCGAATTATTGCAGACTGCGCACAAAACGTAGATATAATAAACAAACATTTTAATTTTCGAAAAGGTGTGCGTAAAATCAACACTGGTTCCTTGTCATCCGAATCAACGCTGAAGGGTGGCACGGTGGCACCTGACCCATTACAGCCCGCTTGTTCGAAGGTGGTCATCGCGGAGGACGACGAAACATATCCTTACACATACGTTGTCGCAAGACGCGACATTTTTTTCCCCCCAGGGTTAGCGTTGCGAAGCCAGAAATGTGGGCCGTTTTTCGCACCTAAACAGAAGTTAAGCCCCGCCTCCCGAATGTTGCGTCGCAAAAGAGAGTTGATCGCGATTTCCGCAATTTTCAAGTTAGCGGGTGCGGAAGGAGACGAGGTGGAGACATGGTTGGAATTAGTGCCCTAGATATATATAGGGCACTAGTTGGAATGTGACAAAGCTCGTAAAAAAAAAAAAAAAAGTGGGTAGTTCGTGGAAGACGGGTTTTTTTTTTTTTTGTTCTTTTTTTTCACCGCAAATAGCGAGGAAGTTTACATAATATGCCGGTTATACCATAATGGTGCCATCATTTATACCTCGTAGCGGTTTGACAGCTTGCGTACCCTGACAACCCCCAGAGCAATGCCAGCGGGAGTTTTAGCGCAGGGTCGACACCCCTGCCTGTGTAAAAAATCTGAACAGTTTCGGACAACAAATGGAAAAACTTTGATGCGGAACGGACATCCGGAGTCTCAGGCACGTATGACTGTCAGTGGTGAAAGCCGAAAAGCAATTGGCGTGAAAACGGATGCCCGACCGCTAAACACGAAACTAGAATTGGAACGAGAGTTGAGGCTGAGATGCGGTACGGGAGGTTTTATTAAGTTATGTTTATATGTAAGTATAGTGATGGCAGATGGATATCCAGGTGTATCAGATGATACCAGGATAGTATGCCAGTAAAGAGTTCTGGTCTTACAAGTAATAATAATAAGTCTTAGAAATAAGCACTGGTGTATGGATATCATAGAAATAGTCAGACTGAAAATCCTGGCCCAGTTAGTAAGAATTAGTACCAGGATTTAAGGTGTCTCCTCCCTGTGACTTTCCTATGATTAATTAATTTCTAGGGGATAACTAAAATGAACATTTACTTTCAACACAATTGTAAAAAGTGAATAAGTCCTCAGGTACAATTATAATCTTTTAATATTTACAATAATCTTTTTCTGCTATTTGGAATGAGCATTAAAATATTCACACAATTAATGTTATTTCTTAACTCATGTAATTTTTCCATATTGGAATATATATTCCTATCCCCAATTTGCCATCCTCTCCCTTGGATCCATCTGTGTACACAGTAATGCTGTCTTTTGATATTTGTTGTATATATTTATTGGCTGTGTTTTTAATATTTTCTATATTATTTGTTTTCTTAAGTATTTCTGCTAGGTGGTAGTCCGTGTCTGGTTTCTTGATCTCCCAGGGCGGAATCACTGGCTTGTATTCACAACTGTTATTAATTGATGTAATTAATGTACCCAGATGGACAATTTCCTCCATACACTTCCATCCTGTAGGGTATCTAGTGGTATTCGTTGGCTTGGCCTGAGTTGTTAGCTGGCATCTGGTAAAAGCTGCATGTGCTGGGTGAGACTTATCTAACATAACTCTGTTCATGTAATTTAGTCTTAACTCTTTTCTCCGTAATTCTAAGGGTAGGATTCATAAAGCCACCTCTATAGCTCCCATTGATGTTGATCTGATTGCACCTGCTATTGTACATAAAGCCTGATGCTGAATTCTGTCTAATTTAATCTTGTTACTGTGTGCAGCAGAGTCATATATTATACTTCCATAATCTATTGTTCCTCTAATAAAAGATTTATAAAAAGTGAGCATTGTCTTAGTGCTTGCACCCCATCCATTACCTTTCAAATATCTTAATAAGTTAGTCAACCCTCTGCAAGACTCCACTAGTTTATCTATGTGTTTATTCCAGTTCAGCTGTTGGTCCAATATCATTCCTAGATATCGAGTGGTTTGTACTGTATTAATGTTTTGCCCTTGGATATCTATATCTATAATTTTATTTTTTACAACCCTACCTTTACTGAAGATCATTCCCAATGTTTTATTTGTATTCAGCTGAAAACCCCATTTTGTCATCCATTTACATACTTTATTTATTTGCTGCTGTAGATCCTTATATATAAATAATTATACATTTTACAGATATTGTCGTAAATTTATTTAGAGAGAAAGAGTCTTAGAAATAGTGGTCCGGTTTAGAGTGGAGAATGATGATGAAAGCTCAGTGATAGAAATTGTAGAGAGTAAATAGTTGCTTCACAGAGTGCTGGAGGAGAGTAAAGACAGACTTATTTACGACAAATCGTTTCTCTCAATCTACTTTTCAGTCTCTCCTGGTCAAACAATTATTTGCCAGTTTTCCAGACACACATCTGCGCTCACACCGATTTGGTGCTTCAAACACACAGACGCACGTGGATACAACTATATTAAACAAATAGGGGAAATGTTGGGCTTTGGGTATTTCCAACACATTGCTAACTAGGTTTATGATGTTTATTAACCAAAAAAGAATCAAATCACAAACAAATATCAAGTGTTACATAAAATTATCATAAGTACAGAAAATGCAAATAACAAGGTGGGGAGGGGGTGAAGAAGATTGGTATCGACTAAGCCCTTCCCGCTTATTAGACAAAGATGAACCCAGTCCAAAGACAGATAGTTATCAGGAACATAGGTAATGTAACCTAACAGTGAAGTTAATTACTCTGAAAGAGGGGTTACAATACTAGGTATGGGTGGTAGAAAAAAACCTGTTATCCAAAATTGTTCTTCCCTTTACTAAGCAATTGAAAGGGAGGGGGTTAAACAGAGTTAACAAAATATCCCACTTAAAGGAACAATGCGGGGTATACAGAAAATGTATTGCCCGGTAGGCAAGTTAACAAATGGTTTGCAAACACAATTAGATTTCCTGTTATTCATGCACGCGCTTGAGGATCCACACTCATATACACACACACACACACTTACCGATTGCAGCATCAGACAATCCATAGAATTATATAAACAACAATTACTCTTGACACGTGAAAATGTCTAGTACTTCGATGTCCCGCCCCAGATGTAGCGAGGTTTGCTGATAGCGAATATTCCCACTAATCGCAGGACTTGAAGACTCAGAGTTCTTATGTTTTATTATATGAAAAGGAGTCTATGGGATGGCACTGACACAATTCAATACAGTGGTGAAAATGAGGTCTCTTTAATTTCGCTGCTGGCGGTAAAATTCCTTCAAGGCGTGATGATAGCAACTGACCGGTATGGTTTAAATCCAGTGAGGAAAAATTAGGCACAGTCAGGTAAATATGTATTCTCTCACAGTAGAGCCGTAAATAAATTATCGCTACTGGCACTGTTCATCTTCCAGTTTATATTACAGATTGTAATTAAATTTGATGAGTTATTTTAAAAAAAGTTCTTGGGGGTGCTTTCTTTCATGTAATTGATAGCTAGGTCGCATCGGACCGCCACAAGAATTATATTTAAAAAATGTTCCATCAATATATCTGGAAGTTAGGAACCGAGTCTGAAAAGGACTCTGTATGATTTCTCTATTGCTTTCTTTATGCTGGGATCGCAAAGGTTGCGATCACTCTGTATGAAAGAAAAAGACATGTAATATACCGAAAAATCAAATAACATTCTAAAGCGCGATGCATTTCCCGTTAAGACTATCTGTATATATACTGCTCAAAAAAAGTTAAAGGCCACTTTCAATTTTTAGGTCATTTCAACTAAGCTGTTTTTTTTAAAACCTGAACACTCAGTCAAAAAAGTTTTGCTGCATTTTGTTGCATGCTTAAACAATGTTTGTTAATCTGACAATAAATCAAATCTGTGTTACGTGTGTGTACCTCCAAGGTCAATCAAATGCACGTGGTGGAAAGGGAAATAATGCATGTTTGAAAATGCTTCCTATGGCAAAGCCTGTTGATAATATTGCTTAAATTAGCTTTTCACGTGCAAGTCGTGACTATAGTGAACACATTTCACCCACTTTTCGGAAGGAACGGGCAATGGGTATGTTTGTAACATTTACCATTTTAGCCATGGGTCAGCTCATTGCCGTCTTGTGGTAGACCTTGGACGTCCTGACCTGCGTTGTGCTTTGCCATAGGAAGCATTTTCAAACATGCATTATTTCCCTTTCCACCACGTACATTTGATTGACCTTGGAGGTACATACACGTAACACAGATTTGATTTATTATCAGATTAACAAACATTGTTTAAGCATGCAACAAAATGCAGCAAAACTTTTTTGACTGAGTGTTCAGGTTTTTTAAAAAACAGCATAGTTGAAATGACCTAAAAATTGAAAGTGGCCTTTAACTTTTTTTGAGCAGTATATATACCCTCGCGTATTTAATTCTGTATTAGATAAAACACTGCGCGAGTTCTAATGGTTAAAACACACATCTATATATATATATATAGGACTTAACTAAATTTATTAATTATAAATTCCTTCGCGACTTTAAAAGTTACTTTAACATTTAAGCCTCTATTATTTTTGGAAATAATATAACAGGTATAACATTACATTTACAACTGGGAACTATTGAGATGGTTTAATTTAATAAATTTAAATTAACACAATATCCAGTGAAATAGAATGAATGAACTAGACCACTGATCACTAGACACAGTTATATTTTACCGTTTTGCACAGAATAGAATTCACTGCAAATATATATGAAAATCCAGGGGAAAATCTATAACAAGATTTCAATATCGCTAGTACTTCTGTCAAGTTCTGGCCAACGAGTGATAACCTGCATTTCTTCATGGTCTGTATATCTACAACTGGAATGCAAGATTGGGGGGACATGTGAAATTTGACACCTTTTTTGATCTCAGAAGACGTTTGGGGATCTGACCGCCAGACTAAAGAGAGAAGCCGCCCCTGGTCTCTCGTATCTTTGCTCGCTGCTTGCGCCGGCTTTCCCGTTCGCTCCTACTGCGATCGGTTTCGTGTTTAACACCGAGATGCGAAATACCGGCAGGAAACTTGCGTTGCTCGTTTCAGGGACCACTACTGCTTTTGATAGCATGCCGCCAGTCCTTCCTGAGATCTCCCCCAGTGTCTTTGATCGTGGTCACTACTATCGTTTGATGCTGGCAAAGCCCTTCACTGGCCAAGTTAATGAAAATACCTGCATATGATTGCTCAAGAGATATCCGTGGGCGTGATTTAATCTCTCCTTAAATCAATGCGATGACCAGAATGAACGGTAGATAAACTGTCCACATATTAATCAGCAAACGTGTTGACCATCTGCGTGGAAAGGTTGCATAGCTAATGAGTCCAGGTGAAAAAAAATTCCCGTTTGACGAAAAGTTACAATATATTCGGGGGCACTGATGCTATACGAAGGGGTCGTTACAAAGGGTCGTACTATACCATCCAACGCTTCAAGGGTACCGATGTTATGAGAGGGTTCTACCATCATCTAACAAATTCAGGGACGGATGAGTTGTCTGTCACAGGTATTCCTATCTTCTTCATTTTAAAGAGAGCACCCTCTCTCCAGCATTCATCATAAGCCCTAGCTATATCTAAAAATACTACCACAGTTTTTTTCTTTCTTTTGAAATCCTGATTTTACTTCATGTTCCAATTAAATTATCTGATCCATAGTGCATCTGTTCTTCCTAAATCCTGACCGAGTGGCAAAAGAATATAGCATCACGGAAAATACATCCATTTTCACTGCAGAGATGGTGGCAATACTAAAAGCACTAGAAATATTCTCTAATAACCCTCCCAAAAAATTATATAATTAAGAGGTGTTGAGAATAGACAAACCTAGGGAACTGCATAATATAGTCAATATTTAACACGAACACATGTTAATATATAGTGGCTGGGAATGTGAAGGTCTGATGCTGTTTTTACAATGCATGTGACTTTAAACAGATGAAAGTCAATTAAATATCTGGTAAAGTCCGTTATCCACATTTCAAGAGCCTCAATATCTTGAAATGTGGATATATAGAAGAATGGGGCGTATCTCATGGAAAGAGATGAAAACAAATAAGGAGGTTCTAGAAAATCTAGGTATGAAAAGAGAACTAATGAGGGAGGTCAAAGTTCGGCAGCTAAAATACTTTGGCCACATAAAAAGGCATAACACCTTTCAGAAGACCATAACAGATGGGAGAGTTGAAGGCAAACGTGCAAGGGGAAGACAGCGCTATAAGTGGGAAGATAACATCAAAAGATGGACAGGAAAGAGTCTATCAGAGTGCACCACCAAGACAAGAGACAGAAGACGTTGGAGATCCATTACAGCCAACCTTCGTTGTGGAGATGGCAACTGATGATGATGATGAAAGTCCGTTATATAACTAGAACCACCGGGCCTTTACACCCCTCCCCTTTAATATTATTCTTGTTCATAGTTTCTTCTTGATTTTGTTTGTTTGGTTTTTTTTTTTTTTTTTTTTTGCGTATAGACCTAAGCACAATTGTGATTGTCCCTATTTACAAATGTGATGCCACTTTCTCATGTCGGCAGTTGTTCATATTATTTGGAATTGAAAACAATATATATCCTAATTATAACCCATCAGAGGTTGAACGGGTTTTTTGTTTTATTTTCATTAATTTAATAAATAAATAAAAAATTTTTAACTAATGTTTTGGTAGGATTGTCTGTCCTTGTGGAAAATTTATTTACTTGAAACAGTCATTCAGCAATTTTAATAAGTAGTATTGTCTTTTAGACTTCAGGATCTTGAACAATATCCTCTTGTATAATAAAGTTAATGAATACTGGAATCACTTACTATAACACTGTTCTCTTAGTCCTGCGACTTTACACATTACTGTCATCATTTGACTGAATTCTACAATACTTTGAATACTGTTGTAGAAGTTTGTGTATATATATCGTGGTTGGTATTTTTGGGTAGATAATTAAGTGGGGTCGTTTTATGATGGTCGGTTTATTTTACACTCGACCAGTTTTTCTTTCTTCTGATTTTCCGCGATTTTTCGTTGTTTACGGAAATCGCTATTTTTCGGGCACGCCTGTATGACGCGTCAGAAACGCACGTGGACGTGATGCAATTTTTGGACACGCGGTCGCGTTGTTTTCAAATTTGATTGGCGTAGCTCGTAGTTATTTTTACTTTTCTGGCGTTTCCATTGGTCTGAGGGAAAGCTAGGGTATGCGTAGGAGAGAACACGCGGGGGTGGCCCCGGTGTGTATAAATAGCCAGTTAAACGGCGGGCAAGTCTCTCTGAAGAAATATTGCCTGTCGGTCGACTTCGATTTATCGTCTCCACTGTGGGAAAAACAGCGATAATCGGTATGTAGTAATTTTATTATCGTTTATTTATTAGAGGGTTCTTTGAGAATTTCGCCCGTAGTTAATTTCTTCGGGGACATTAACTTTTAAGTTCTAAACGATAGTGCCATCCATTATCATCTTTGAAGAACGATGTAAATGCAACAGTGTGCATATTCTTTCTATGATTTTGGCAGTAGATAGGAACGTGTGAAGTTATAAGCTACACGTGTGCTCATAGTGGTAGAATGTTATGTAAAACCACCATTTATTCCTGTGTATTTACAAATGTAATTTTATTGGGAATCGATTGTGTGTACTAAATTTTATTATGCCTTAAATGTAAGAAATGCAGTCGGAGAGTAAAGATGTATGTTATAAGTGAATTATACTGCTTAGAGGAGTAAACTATTCCTATAGCGAGATTTCCTTTAATTTTGGAGTAAGTAGGAAACCTCATGGGTGATGTTAAAAAAGGAGGCCACGGGATTTCGGACAAAGAAATTTCCTAGCTGTAATGTTTGGACACGTGGTTAGCCACGTAATATGTCAGACAGGTCGGGAGGTTTTTGGTTTACCTACCTGGTAGATTTAAGTTGAAGAGAATGGGAGTAGAAGGAGCGTGAGATAGAGAGACACGTGGGTAGGAATATTTTATGTATTGTGGTTCAGAACTAAAGAAGGGGAGTGGGAGGAGAGAGATTTAGGTGCCACGTGGGTAATATTATTTTTTGTATTGTTGTACATGACGAGTGAAGTACTGAGTAAGGGAGTTATAAAGAGTAATGGGTTAGAGAAGCGTTATGGTGGAGTTGGTATACAATAGACGCATTTTCTTTTAATTTCAGCGAGTCATGGTGAAACAGTTGGGGAGCATAATTTTGTCAAATAAAATTATCCACGGCAAAAAGACATATCTCAGGGTCAGAGTACTCGAGTTATCGTCAGGAGCAAAAGAACATAACCTAAACGGTCTATTGCAGTGAAGTTCAATTCTTCAGCGAGACTGGTTTCAATTGCATACAGCCGGAAATCAAGGCTGTGTTTTTTTCCTCTAACTCCGGAGTGGGTTAAAAGAGGGAAGCTATTCAGCAGCAGAGAAGTTTGTCGACAGTTAATCAAGTACCTCATGCTTGACACCAGAACTTCCTCATCATCGCAGAATTCAGGAACAGGTGATAGGGTTAAAATACCTGGGTCTTGAAAGTAACGAGAGAAGAGCGTAACGGAGACGCCGCATCATCAGTCGTCAAGTGTTGGAGAGACACTGAGACTAAGGGGGAGAGAGATAGAGAGAGAAGGAGGGAGAAAATAGACAGGACCAGTAGGGTCTGTTCAGTGTCCACTCGAAGGATAGACACTGAGCCATGGTGTTACTCCAAGTCTATTATTTTAGCATCTCCAGTGGTGTTAGTTAGCGGCGCATATCGCCTAACAAGTGGAAAGCGGTGTAGACGTTCTTTGAGGAAGAGTCAACAGGACTGAGACAGTAGAATCTTATTTTGTTAGAGAGTGGAGGCTAAAGTGGACAGCCCCAACAATAGTAGAGTTATTTTAATCACTAATCATTTTATTGTTCCTCAGCAGGGTGACAGAAAGAGTGAATGTGATTTTGGAAGGTTTTTTTTTCTAGTGTCTATCAATGTACTTGTTACGGTTACGTTGTTTTTCAGGCCGTGCAACAGTGCACGCTAATTTTTTTAATTTGATGTATGATGAACTTTAATGATTTCTGTGTGTAAATAAATTTATCTATAATATACTTACTTCGAATACTTAGGATCAATCATTAACAGCTCTGGCGACTGTGCAGTAGAAATTAAAAGAAGACTTGCAATTGCTTCACATAAGCTAATACAGATGAAAAACTTATGGCAAGGCACAAGCAAAGAAACAAAGTTGCAACTGATCAGAGCATGTATATTCCCAGTAGCAACATACGGCTGCGAGACTTGGACACTCAATAAAACAGTTGCAAAAAAGATTACATCATTCGAAATGAAATGCTACAGAAGGATGTTGAGAATACCCTGGACAGAAAAAAAGACCAACAGAGAAGTACTGCACTCACTAAACGTACAGGAACATTGGCTCCTAAATACCATCGCAATAAGGAAGCTGAAATTTTTCGGCCATATAAAAAGACATAATAGTCTAGAAAAAACAGTGATGGAAGGCTTGGTCCCTGGAAAAAGGGGAAGGGGTCGACCTAGACGACGGTGGACCCAGGACATCACAGAGAGTCTGAACTTGTCTTTGGCTGATGCAGGTCGACTTGCCCAGAATCGTGATGCGTTCAGAGCAGCTGTAATGGAGACAACGTTCTGGAAAGAATACGTCACATGATGATACTTACTGGATCAGCTTCTGCACTCTATACTTACTCTATGTTGTCGGTATAGTGGTGTCTGTGGTCGTTTTTATACACCTTATCTCCTTGTGTTTAAAGGTAGTCAGAGGAGGGTGAGATTATAGCCATTTTTGAAGTCACGAAGCGGCAAGGGGAGAGGCAAATCCTGGTTCTATCCCTTGAGCCAATAGTCTCATCTGTCCACAGGCATGTCAATTTTCATCTAATTCTATCTTCTCAGACTTTCTCATACTAGGGTCTTGCTTTCATTCAGGCAAACTCTAATAAACTTTAAAACCACTTCGTGACATTTATCAGCATTGGCAGACCCAGCTATAGGGATACCAATGACCAGCTGTAGTTCACTCTTTGGGGTCCTGCACTTTTGTGGGATTGCCTCTGATGAACAACACAGGCTTCTGATACTTGACAGTCTGGTTTGAGTTATTACATGGAACCTGAAACGTCATATCAGCCTTGGCTAGTATCTGGCTAGACTTGTAACTAACTGACTAGCACAGATGTCAGACCAGTCAGTCATCAGATGTCACAGCTACACAATCATAATAAGTAAGGACATCATTTCAGTGATACAGTAGAAGTATTAACATTTCAATTAATTGTAACTGACTAGCACAAATGTCAGACTAGTCAGTCATCAGATGTCAAAGTTATACAGTCATAGTAAGTGAGGACATTATTTCAATGATACAGGATTAGTATCAACATTATAAGATCTTATTTAGTTGAAGGGGAGAATGGAGGTCAATATGTCAGAAACAGAATTCATCTAAGACCTAAAACAACACCTTTCACACCTGATCCCGAGGACCTGGAAATTGATGTCTCCTCTCCAGTTCTACCCGAGCAACAGGTTGTTTTGCCAGACATGGAGAACACTAGTGAAGTGAACATTTCCAATCCTCCAGAAGTTGATCCTTAAATTCCAGCTACTTCTAGTCCTGGGAAAGCTGGCAAAGAACAGAAACATTCTCTCCTACCATCTTGTTCTAAGAGACCTCAAAGAGATCGCAAGAAACCCTCTTGGATGAATGACTTTGTTCACTCATAAAGAAGGGAGGATGTTGATGTATATACATTGTCTCGATGTTTAGTTTGTTTCCTACTAGAGTTACTTGCCCTTATGCTAACTCTTCTTTTTTTCTACTTCTACTACCTCCTACTTCTAAGATGGCGGATTAAACATGTTGAGTTTGTATCCTGTGTTCAAGCTTCGTGATTATGCTTCGTAACGTGAGAATGTATGACAGCCAGCCAAGTCTCATTACATCTATCAATATTTACTAAACACAACAGTAAATATCAACAGAAAGTAAGAAGTCTCCCTTACCACTAATAAGCTGTTTTATGGTAGAGATACGAAATCTATACGATCACAAAATAGAGAAGTAGGAAATAGTAGACAAGCTACCATACACGGCCACACAAACAATCATTTACAATTTTGATATCCTCATGATCCAGGAGACAAATTTAAAAGCCAATAGTGTTATCAAATGCCCTGCTACTGATGTTACTGCAATCCATGTGGACTTGGTAGACGAGGGCAAGCTATATATGTAAAACATGAGCTCCCTCATACGTGGCTGGATACAAGTTCCCAAACTAGTGAGAATACGGAATTGCAGGGGAGTGCTGCGAATATATGCGGTCAGGAGTGGCGAGTCTACAATCTATATGCTCATGTTGACCATCTTACAGCAGAGAGTGATCGGAATTTTCTGGCGGAATTGTATGAAGATTCTAACATATGGGGTTTAATTGCTGGCGATTGCATTACTAGATCCAAGGAGTGGGGGAACATCACGGAAAATAGGCAGGGTTTTAGCTTTGAGCCAGGTATTGCTTAACATGAACCTTGCCTTCCTAAATGATGGACACCCAACTAGACTGGCAACTAAACCTGGGGATACAAATGGTGTCATAGATCTGGCATTCATCTCTAGTGCTGCCACCACCATGGCACGTTGGGATGTTTTAGATGCACAAGAAAGTGATCACCTACCTTGCGTCATACTCGTTGCAAAGGGCAGGGGCACTAGACATAGAAAACCTAAACAAACCTTCAAGTATCCTACAGGTTAACTCGACTGTAACAACTCTTTACACACATTGCGTCAAAATGCCAAACAATAGATAGTGAGAACACCTTTCACCCAACCTCCCTGGTGGAATAAGACAGCGGAGGAAGCATGGATAGAAAAGGAAAGAGCAACAAATAAATGGCGTAAAGCACAAAACATAAATGAGGGGGAGGTTGAAGAGATGAAGGAGAAAAAGCAAAGAGCTGTTAGTAGATTCAAGAGCTTGGAAAGGGAGGCCAAGGATAAAGTGTGGGAGGACTTTGTGACAGGTGGGCACGGAAAAAAACCCTACATAAATTCTGGTCCTTACATCGAAGAATGAATAGGAAAAGTGCAAGTCAACCCATCCTAATATCAAAAGCTCTACAGGACTAAGCCTGAAAACGGACGAAGAGAAGGGAAGAGCATTATTCAGTCGATATATGGAGCAAACGGATAAAGGTGACAAAAGTGCCCGCCTGAAAATAAGGGACAGTTTGCTGGAAAATGCCCTATGGGTCCAGATATACTTCGATCTCATTTCTGAAAAGGGCATGGTGTACACATTGAAAACCAGCAGAAACACTGCTACGGGTTCTGATGGTGTACACTACCATCACATTAAACAGCTCGATAACACAGCCATTATAAATATGGTGAGCAATTTCAATAGCAGCATACAAAATGCTGAGATGCCGGAAGACTGGCTACACAGTTACGAACATTAACTTTCGCAGATGACATGCTCATGTACAGAACTGGCTCAGACGGACAGGAAATGGTCCAAGGCATGCAAGAGACACTACAGGCGGTTTCTAAATGGTGTGAGGAAAGCGGATCAAGGGTCAATCCCAACAAGGCCTGTGTGATGTGGTGCTCTTTGAACAACTCAATAGGGAAAGCAGACCTTCCAGACATTACTTTCAATGGGCAGAACATTGAAAGGCAAGACAGATTGAAGTATCTGGGGATAACGTTTCATCGTGGGTGTGGTGGGTTTTGATGTTAAACAATAAAGTATTATTTCTCTACCGATGTGAGGTCAACTGTGCAAGCCCCTGAGTCTATGGGTTGAATAAGATGTTCTCGGGGAACCTGGATGCTACCACCCTACGAGCTCAATCGGCTATATATTTTATCCTAATTAGTATGTAATGGTGTCTGGTTGTTATCTAGCTAGTGTCTAGGGTAATGTGCAATGTAAATGTAATAAAAATGATAACAACTACACTTAACACTCAATGAATATTAATGAAACAAGTCACTGGCTAAATTTGAACTGTACAATCTTTTGTACAATTTTATTTTTCCTGTGTTTAAATTGATTGGACACAGGAATGTTAAAAATCAAAGAAGAATTTAATTTAGTTATATTTTAAATACGTACTGTAAAAACAACACTCTGGTTGTGAATAATTATCTACAATGTTTATGTCTTGAGTTGGTGTGATGAAACAATAATTCTATGAATGGGCAATCCTTGGAGGAACGAATGTTCTCATCACTTCAAGAAAACCTTGATAAAATATAAATGATGGAGATTAAAGTTATGGGAACCAAGGCACGCCCGTGGACGGATGCTCTTATCTGAATAATCCAGTAAAACTCGGCTGTCTCTCTCACACATCCACTTTCTGCACGATTTCACTTCGGCAGAATGCTGCTACAGAATACTTCGTAAGTTAGGCACTCAGGAACGTTATACCTCTCTCTGGCAGATTCAGTTGAAAGTATAGTAGTATGTGGCTTACTTTATGGTTCCACAGTTGAACCCTGCAAGTAGAGGATTAATCCCTACCTCAGTATATCATAAACCCATCTCCATCTCTAATCACATAAACAGTATCAATATTTTCAAGATCAGTGGGTCTTTGCTACAAATAGCTATCGTTCCTATCTGGTTGTGTGCCCTATTCATCCTCATGTCTTCAAACATCTGTTTGATATCTTCATAGTCATAGGTAAACTTATATTTACTTATATAAAAAGTCAAGTGCAAACACTGTGACTTGCTGGAGACGGCCAGTGGTTTTCTGGTCTTACATCATAATAATGTACATCAATTTCCCCTTTTAAGTATTTTTTATTTTCTCCCAAAACCCAAGTAAGCCGGTCTGGCTTTAATAAAAGAGATACTTTCCTAACAAAAGTTGTGGCAAGGCACAACATTTTTTGGTTGGCGTCTTTTTAGATATGCCTCTACCCACTGATTATTTTTTATAGACATTCAATAATACAAATGCATGTCAATAAACAAAAGGGTTATATAAATGGTTATCTTACCGCATCAATGAAATTTACACAAGATGTAGGTTAACTAGCGATTTAATGGTCACACACAATCGCCGCTGGTGCAGGAAGGCAAGGGCAATGGTCATGGATTCCCTGCTCCCTTTGATAACACTACTTATTAAAAAGATTTTTCTCAAGTGGCCCCGAACGCTAGGTTCAAATCGTTTTTATTACTATCCTTAGTCTATTTTCTGACGATCCGTCAAGGCCTAAAATCCCATCCGCTGCAGACCCAAATAGAACAGTCCCAACTAAGATGGTTTGGCCATGTCTGCAGAATGGGAGAAGATCGGCTACCACGACAAGCATGGGAAACAAAGAGCCAGGGATCAAGACCTCCAGGACGACCCAGAGTCCGCTGGGAGGACAACATTAGACAATCTTTGAAGGACCGAGGACTAGAATGGAACCAGGCCAGGAAGAAGACAGCTGATAGAATGGTCTGGCGCTCTCTCTTCCAAACCTCTACACCTCACGGTAGAAGGGGAACGACTAAGTAAGTAAGTCTATTTTCTCCAACCAATCAAATTATGTTATGCTTTCTAGCGTCCTTTTTTCAAAATACGTTACATTTTAAATCTTGGACTACCTCTCCCCTCCCAAGATATGGCGAGCTGAGTGAGGCTATTCCGTATGTCCGTCACTGTGTCTTTCAGTTCCATATTTCAGTCCCTATCTGTTTTTTTTTAAATGCGGAAAAACAATTATGGATCAGAAGACTAGCTGCCATGTAGTCCTTCTGGTTTTATTCGTATCTTTATCCCATTATTTTTCACTCTTCATTTATTCAAATAACATATACTTTTATAATAATATACCTTATGGGGACTATGATATGCTAATAAACAAATATTATCCTTTTAATTGTCAACTGTCCTTTCCTTTATTTTATTACCAGTCTTCATCTAAGTTCCGTTTGCCATCATGGCTTTGCATCTCACTGTTGTTAATAAGTTTTTACGTTTTCCTCCTGTCCCCTACACACTAGGTTAAATTTTCAAATTTCCACGTTAATCCTAATTGTTTTTTTTTCTTTTCTTTACTAAAAATACACCATCTTCTTCCCCTCTCTATCGTGCTTATACAAAAAGAAGCATAACGTCTGCATTTCATCCTTAAAATACGACTGTGTGTGTGTTTTTCAACGCAGTCTCCCGATCTGAGTGTTTATATATTTAGGCTGCGCGAATGGCAATAAGGGGGTGGGCTAGTGGCGTTTTATTCAAATAGGCTACCAGCATGGTGTCACGCGCTGTCGCGATTCAAACCAACACGTGTTAATGGTCGTATTTTTCCCGTCTCTCACTTGCATTCCTCCGTTTATTTCTTTCCCCGTTTTTCTTCTTTCACTCTTGCTTGAAAAAAATTGTGCCTTGGCTGGCAAACTGTTACAGTTAATTTTCAAGGACGTATTTTGAAACACTAGTACTATCGAATGAGAGAAGGGTATCGTTTACTTGCGTTAAGGCTTATCAAAAAATTAATACGACTGCTGGCGCCGGTGACGATGCTGAAGCGCAACTTACCTATTTATCTCTATATATTATTTTATCTTTCTAAACACGTGGAATTTTAACTATTTGATCGGTGTATCAATGTATCTCACTACAGTGGGTTATCATTCAAGTATCATGTCGAACTGATCATACAGAAGTGCAAGCGAGGACTGGCAGCCTTAAAAACAATGGCTGCTACGCGCTTGGAACAGAGACTATTGTTTCTCCTGTATCATCAGCTCGTGATTTCAGTAATCGAGTACGGGCTATGAAAACTCACGCTGTCAATGTTACAAAGTGAACGACTGGAGCGCATTCAAAATGAAGGGATGCGAGTAGTTTTGGGATGTACACGTGATACCCCTATTGTGACAATGAAATGCATGCTCGGATTGCTGTCGATTAGATCCAGATATGCGATGGTGTCGTGAGAAATTCTAATCCACATATCTAAATTAGAAAGTAAATGTAAAGCCTAACGAAGTAATTCAATAAAAGGAAAGAAGAATGGTAAAAGAACAGTGCGGTCACAATAGCGTACGCCTGTGTTATAGAACGTCATACTAGTTAAACAAGAAATCCCCTTTTTCTACTTCGTCTGCATAATTGTAACGCTTTCACGTTTGCTAGTAAAGCCTACTGCATAAAATACACGCGTTTCTAAAAATAAAACGGGTACTGTGTTTCTTAGAAAACCATGTGATAGACACACTGCGTAATGACCTAGATTAATATTACATTAATGTCATTTTATGCACTACATAAACGAAAAGACAGACGGGCTTAGAAGAGAGAGAGAGATGTACGGAGGAACGCATGCAATACTACCACGTCGTCTCGCGATATAAAATTAATGCCACCCCACGCGAAAGGCATGCAGGCTTGCTTTTTTTCAAATAAACAGTAATAAAAAACACTACCAATACGAGGTAAGGTTTTAAAAAACATGGTTAATGGTTATTAGGAAACATGACACAATACTGTTTTACGTCTGAAATCCTGACATTAGCCTGACAGTACAGAAGACACCCCATCGTATAGAAGTGAACGGGTGGTAGAAGAAAATACATATTTTGAACGAAGCCACTTGGCTCCATTAAACTTATATATTTGGGTGCCTTAGGACTTGCTGACAAAGAATATGTTAGGTGTTAAGCAAATAGTCTAATAATTAACAAATTATAGCCAACATACTATAGTGGTGTTGTCTGACAACACAGGATCATATTTGCTCATAATGGCGTGTTTGGACACTGCTTTAGGGGAAATGAGGCCACCACGTTAGATCCGATTTCATTGGCTAGAATAATATGTAAGGCGAAACATGATTAGTCGACTGCAAATACTATTTTTGGTTGTTAATGGAAACGGTAGGAAGGGTACATTTTTTCAAAGGCTTTTGTAAACATGGTCTCATTGGCTAGACCATTTAATATAGTCAATTAGGAGCGTCTGTTCAGTGCCACTTTTTGAAAATAAACTTTGTAGAAGCAAGTGCGTTGAGAACCAGCTCATATTTTTCTAATAAAAGCCTGGGACAGAGGCAGATCGGAATTGTGCCATAACTCATCGCCAGTCAACGTACTTGTTTAATATTTCCTTGAATTGTGGTAAGCTAGACATATTTGATATCTTTTTGATGAAAATTGAATGTGAATTGATAATTTATGTCTGTATGTGTGTGGTTCAGTAACAAACATGAGGCAAAGCCTAGATATTGCTCCACCATGAAAAAAACTTGTCGGAGAGGAGTATAACTGCATGAGATTGCCAAATAGTACTATGACACCTATCTTATTGAATAGAAGGAAATAATGCTGGAATTGCAGAGGCGTTGTAACCATTAGGGAGAGGAATACTGGTGTATCTTGTTTGATGAGAAGCTAACAGTTGGCTTACAGCGCTGAACTCTGTGTTTGTTATGTATTGTGCTTCAGTGTGGAAATAGATTATAAATTAGTTCTGAAGTAGGAGGTACAACCTTCTTGTTTCAGGGACCGTGGTACTAAAGTATTAAAGCAGCACCTGGTCTGAGTTTTGCTGAATCCAGAGGCTGGTAGCATACTCCTTGGTCAAGATATCGACCAGTGTTGTTTCTCAAGAACACGGTGAAGCAAGCGAGCAGTGGAGTCAGTTATCCTGCCGCCCACACAGAAGTTAAGATTTCGTTGGCCAGAGCAGCTCAATCTTGTGTATACCCCCCTCTAAAATTGACTGTACATTAAATCAAGAGGGACAGTTATTTGTTTCAAATAAAAGAAACTGTGAACCTTTCCAATATTATTTCCACCAGAAACAAACACATGAAGTCATGATGACAAACAACAACCTAGCTTGAAAATCCAGTATTACCTCATAGTACTACATCACTACTTACACACATATTGTAATAATAATATATGTCAATACAAAGATCCTATCTATAAATTGTGTACATACAACTTGTGATTACATTTGATTGTGATTCCTGGTTCACTTTGTAGGTGAATCAGGATATCTATTATTGAAAGGAATTAATACATATTTTAAAAGTTAACTTATTAAGATAGTCTTATAGAGTGTTCTATGTATGTGAGTGTCACAGTGTTGTAAAGTATTGTGGATTAAATTAAATTGTTTATCTGTCTGTTGGTTGTTGTGAACATACACTTCATCACTATCATAACCCTAGACATTCAACGTAGTCATCACAATATTCCAGAATAAGTCTGACTGAGGTCTAAATGTGGTAGCAAAGTAAGGTCATCTGTAACACACCACACTTAATAGATACAGATACCTTCACGGCTGATCTCAGTCAGTACACTAAGTCCCCTATAAATATTTATATCATCCCACTTTACCACATATATTGGGGTCCTGTCCGGGATTTTGAATCTTCTCCTATTATATATATTGGGGGTAATTCACTTCAGGGAATAATAATAAAAAATTAAAAGGTATCCTTGGGTGGAAATGAATAAGGTTGAGCTCTCAGTGCTTGTGGTTTTCCTTAGATAATTAGTTATAGATTGACTTGTTTAAGTTAGACATTGTATAAATGTGCCTGTTAGAAAATGGCCGACCTGGCAAAATTTCGATCTGCTGCTATGCAGGCTGCTAAAGAGTTAGGAATGGACGGGCAAGTTATGATTGCCTATGTCACTACTGAATGTGACAAATTTATTGAACGCGAAGAAAAAAGATTAGAAAAAGAAGCTGAAAGAAAGTTAGAGGCTGAAAAAGAAATTAAGAGGTTGCAGATTGAGGCTGACAAAGAGGCTAGGGCATTAGAGGCTGAGGCTAAGAAGTTACAATTGGAGGCTGAGGCTAAGAAGTTCCAATTGGAGGCAGAAGAAAAAAGACTGACTGCCGAAAGGGAAGACAAGCGATTAGCTGCAGAGAGGGAAGCAGAAGATAAGAGATTACAAAGGGAGCACGAGTTACGACTAAGGGAGTGGGAATTTCAAGGCAATGCTCCTGAAAATGGTGCCAGTCCCTTCACCTCTGATGCCTCTGCTAGTCAGGGAGCCTCAACCTCAGCTATGAACTTTCATTTAGATCATTTTGTTGAGAAAGAAGATGATATCGAGAGCTATCTAAATAGATATGAACTATTAGCTACCACGTATGGGTTAGAGAGAGAAAGGTGGAGCTTAAAGTTATCACAAGGGCTTTGTGGTACAGCTTATGAAGTTTTTGCCAAAATGAGCAGATATGATCAAGAAAATTATGACATGCTAAAGCAGGCTCTTTTGTTAAGATATGAAAAGAACGGAGAATTTTATAGAAAAAATTTAGGAATGCTAAACTACTGTCAGGTGAAACCTATCACCAGTTCTCTGCACGGTTAGAGACATACTTGGAGAAATGGACTTCTCTGGGGAAAACCCAAGATCTTAAGGAAATGATCCTTATAGAACAACTAAGAGAGTCCATGGCTCCAGACCTGAGAAAGTTTCTCATGGAACAAGGTGCAGAGAGGCTGGGTGAGCTACTAAATGTCGCTGAAAGGTATCAAGCAGCTCAAGCAGAGGTAACAAGTAATAAAAAGAAACAGGTAGATAATTTTAAGGCACCACAGAACTTTAATAAATTTGATCCTAGAGATCAGAACAAAGGTAGGCACCAGTTTGATAGGCCACGGTATGACAATAAAAGTAAAACCCCACAATTCGATGAAAGGAAATTTGATGAAAGAAAATCTTTCAACCAAGGAAGGAAGTGGTGTACAAAGTGTAAGATGAACAATCATACCACTGAAAATTGTAGGAATAAAACTCCTCGTTTTGCTGCTATGAAATCTGGGAAGAAGGGAACAAAGGTCAAACCTGAGGAACTACAGGAACCGTACCACCCCCCAGTGTGTGAAGATGTAATCTGTAATGGTGTCACCATAAGGTGTTTATATGATACAGGTTTAGGTTATGATTCAGTTGTGAGTTTCTCACCTGGTGCAAGCAGATCAATACACCACAGAAACAGTGGAAATTCAAGCTGCAACCAAGGAAGTAGCGACCATGACACTCCCTATCGCTAAGATACATGTAAAAACGCGATATGTGGAGGGAATAATCAAAGCAGCAGTGATAAATGAACCAATCTACCCTCTGATATTGGGGTGTAGATATGTCTTCCTGGGGAATCCCAAGAGACCTGTGATATTGGCAACGGTGCAGACCAGATCACAGTCCAAAAAGGAGGAGGAAAATCCAATAAATGCTCATCCAGATGAGATGAGGAAGGCACAGGCGGAGGACAAAACACTCAGCCGTGTTTCAAGAAGTTGCCCAAATGTCATACACCTCCAGGCAAGGGAGAATTTTATATGAAGAACAAGTTGATTTATAGGAAGGCTGGATCTGAATCCAATGGTCACGGACAGCTGGTCCTTCCCACTTCATATAGGACTAAAGTGTTGGAACTAGGGCATGCGATTCCCTTCAGTGGTCATATGGGGATCAGCGCAACAGGACAGCGTATAGCTTGTCACTATTTCTGGCCAGGGATAACTGAAGATATCAAACGATATGTAAAATCCTTTCCAGAGTGCCAACGAGTAGCACCTAAGCATTGGACTGCACCAGCAACTCTAGGGGAAATGCCCAAAGTGGGAGCACCCTTTGAGAGAGTTGCCGTGGACATTGTGGGACCTCTCACTCGAACCAAGAGGAGGAACAGCTACATTCTGACTCTGGTGGACACTTGTTCTATGTGGGGAGAGGCGGTAGCCCTGTCATCCATTGACTCTAAACATGTGGCAGAGGCATTACTCACAATTTTCACAAGGTTAGGCTTTCCCAACCAAATCTTGACTGATAATGGCTCTCAGTTCAAGGGGAAACTAACAGAAGAAGTTTTCAGGATCTTCCAGGCCAAACACTTCCATTGTAGTGTGTACCATCCCCAAGGGAACGGCCAAGTGGAAAGATTTAATGGTACGTTGATGTCGATCCTGAGAAAGTTGGCACACGAAAAACCAGATACATGGGACCAGTACCTTCACGCCCTCTTTGCTTATCGGGAGGTACCCCATAGTTCAACCGGTATGGCCCCGGCAACATTATTATTTGGAAGGCCAATAACAGGTCCACTCGAAGCTCTGCTAAGAACGTGGACTGATGAAAAGGCAGAGGAAAATATTACATCCTCATACCAATATGTGAATGAGCTGACCACTCGTTTAAAAACTGGCTGGAAACTTGCCAATGAAAATTTGAGACAAGCCAGGAAAAAACATGCTGCCTATTACAACAGGAAAGCTAAAGACAGAGATTTGGCTGTGGGAGAGAAGGTACTGCTTCTTCTACCCGGTAGTCAGAATAAGTTACAAATTGGATGGCAAGGTCCATATACAGTTCTAGAGAAGGTGTCTAGAACAAATTATAAGATAGATAAGAAGGGGAAAGAAAAAATCTATCATGTGAATCTCCTGAAGAAATATTTGGAAAGAGAAAATCAGGAAGAGACACACTTGTTGACCTTGTCTATTGCACCGAAGATGAAAAAGGAACCACTTTCATCATTAAAATATATTTCTGGAAAAACTAACCTGGGTGCGGATTTTCTAAGCCGCCATCCGTGTGACGAGAATCACCGTAAGCACCAGGAATAATATTAAATTTCTCTATGTGTATATAGAATTATAGACTGACATATAATGTCTGTTTTAAGTGGGGAGAATTTGTCGTGAGAAATTCTAATCCACATATCTAAATTAGAAAGTAAATGTAAAGCCTAACGAAGTAATTCAATAAAAGGAAAGAAGAATGGTAAAAGAACAGTGCGGTCACAATAGCGTACGCCTGTTATAGAACGTCATACTAGTTAAACAAGAAATCCCCTTTTTCTACTTCGTCTGCATAATTGTAACGCTTTCACGTTTGCTAGTAAAGCCTACTGCATAAAATACACGCGTTTCTAAAAATAAAACGGGTACTGTGTTTCTTAGAAAACCTTGTGATAGACACACTGCGTAATGACCTAGATTAATATTACATTAATGTCATTTTATGCACTACATAAACGAAAAGACAGACGGGCTTAGAAGAGAGAGAGAGAGAGATGTACGGAGGAACACATGCAATACTACCACGTCGTCTCGCGATATAAAATTAATGCCACCCCACGCGAAAGGCATGCAGGCTTGCTTTTTTTCAAATAAACAGTAATAAAAAACACTACCAATACGAGGTAAGGTTTTAAAAAACATGGTTAATGGTTATTAGGAAACATGACACAATACTGTTTTACGTCTGAAATCCTGACATTAGCCTGACAGTACAGAAGACACCCCATCGTATAGAAGTGAACGGGTGGTAGAAGAAAATACATATTTTGAACGAAGCCACTTGGCTCCATTAAACTTATATATTTGGGTGCCTTAGGACTTGCTGACAAAGAATATGTTAGGTGTTAAGCAAATAGTCTAATAATTAACAAATTATAGCCAAAATACTATAGTGGTGTTGTCTGACAACACAGGATCATATTTGCTCATAATGGCGTGTTTGGACACTGCTTTAGGGGAAATGAGGCCACCACGTTAGATCCGATTTCATTGGCTAGAATAATATGTAAGGCGAAACATGATTAGTCGACTGCAAATACTATTTTTGGTTGTTAATGGAAACGGTAGGAAGGGTACATTTTTTCAAAGGCTTTTGTAAACATGGTCTCATTGGCTAGACCATTTAATATAGTCAATTAGGAGCGTCTGTTCAGTGCCACTTTTTGAAAATAAACTTTGTAGAAGCAAGTGCGTTGAGAACCAGCTCATATTTTTTCTAATAAAAGCCTGGGACAGAGGCAGATCGGAATTGTGCCATAACTCATCGCCAGTCAACGTACTTGTTTAATATTTCCTTGAATTGTGGTAAGCTAGACATATTTGATATCTTTTTGATGAAAATTGAATGTGAATTGATAATTTATGTCTGTATGTTTGTGGTTCAGTAACAAACATGAGGCAAAGCCTAGATATTGCTCCACCATGAAAAAAACTTGTCGGAGAGGAGTATAACTGCATGAGATTGCCAAATAGTTCTATGACACCTATCTTATTGAATAGAAGGAAATAATGCTGGAATTGCAGAGGCGTTGTAACCATTAGGGAGAGGAATACTGGTGTATATTGTTTCATGAGAAGCTAACAGTTGGCTTACAGCGCTGAACTCTGTGTTTGTTATGTATTGTGCTTCAGTGTGGAAATAGATTATAAATTAGTTCTGAAGTAGGAGGTACAACCTTCTTGTTTCAGGGACCGTGGTACTAAAGTATTAAAGCAGCATCTGGTCTGAGTTTTGCTGAATCCAGAGGCTGGTAGCATACTCCTTGGTCAAGATATCGACCAGTGTTGTTTCTCAAGAACACGGTGAAGCAAGCGAGCAGTGGAGTCAGTTATCCTGCCGCCCACACAGAAGTTAAGATTTCGTTGGCCAGAGCAGCTCAATCTTGTGTATACCCCCCTCTAAAATTGACTGTACATTAAATCAAGAGGGACAGTTATTTGTTTCAAATAAAAGAAACTGTGAACCTTTCCAATATTATTTCCACCAGAAACAAACACATGAAGTCATGATGACAAACAACAACCTAGCTTGAAAAGCCAGTATTACCTCATAGTACTACATCACTACTTACACACATATTGTAATAATAATATATGTCAATACAAAGATCCTATCTATAAATTGTGTACATACAACTTGTGATTACATTTGATTGTGATTCATGGTTCACTTTGTAGTTGAATCAGGATATCTATTATTGAAAGGAATTAATACATATTTTAAAAGTTAACACTTGACTTATTAAGATAGTCTTATAGAGTGTTCTATGTATGTAAGTGTCACAGTGTTGTAAAGTATTGTGGATTAAATTAAATTGTTTATCTGTCTGTTGGTTGTTGTGAACATACACTTCATCACTATCATAACCCTAGACATTCAACGTAGTCATCACAATATTCCAGAATAAGTCTGACTGAGGTCTAAATGTGGTAGCAAAGTAAGGTCATCTGTAACACACCACACTTAATAGATACAGATACCTTCACAGCTGATCTCAGTCAGTACACTAAGTCCCCTATAAATATTTATATCATCCCACTTTACCACAGATGGCCCAGGCAAAAGTCAATATGCGAGTAACCACCGACAAAAATACCTGGCTCAAAGCTAAAACCCTGCCTATTTTCCGTGATGTTCCCCCACTCCTTGGATCTAGTAATGCAATCGCCAGCAATTAAACCCCATATGTTAGAATCTTCATACAATTCCGCCAGAAAATTCCGATCACTCTCTGCTGTAAGATGGTCAACATGAGCATATAGATTGTAGACTCGCCACTCCTGACCGCATATATTCGCAGCACTCCCCTGCAATTCCGCATTCTCACTAGTTTGGGAACTTGTATCCAGCCAGAAGGATGAATTGCCACCACAGCACTATTGCACGTCTCAATGAACGTTACGGAACCACTGGCAGTGCCCGGGATAGACTTCGGAGTGGCCAACCACGAGTTACTACCCCTGCGCAAGATCGTCATATTGTGCTGAGTCACCTAAGGAATCGTACTCCTTCGGCAAGTCAAACAGCAAGAGCAATAGTGGGTAGACATGGGCAAGTCTCTCGAATGACAGTCATACGACGACTCAGAGATACAGGCCTTACTGCAAGACGACCTTATGTTGGGCCAAACTTGACTCACAGACATCGTTAGCAGCGCCTGCAATGGGCAGAGCAACATATCAGATGGACTAGACTGCAGTGGAATGCTGTCCTATTCACAGACGAGAACAGATTCAACATAACCTTTGCAGATGGACGTATGCGGATTTAGCGACGGTGTGAAGAGCGCTTTGCAGATTGCTGTGTCAACCGATTTCGAGGTGGCAGTATTCACATTTAGGGAGGATTCAGTTTTCACCATCGCTTGCCTCTTCACGTCTTCCGTGGAAATGTTAATGCTGTGACATATCGAGATGAGGTTCTGGATGCACTGGTTGCTCCTGCGTTCACAATTTATCCAGACTTGCAGCTTCTCCAGCAGGATAACGCACGTGCATTTTTTTGTATTTTTGGTTTTCTCCCTTGCCTGCACAAAATGCAATGAATTTCATAACAATCAAATGTACAAATTAATGACCAGCATGGATTCATAGGAAAATGAATAAAGATTCCAAATATGTAAACTTGTACACACTTATATTTACATTTCACACTCTGTTCCTGGATTATACAGGTGGTGCGTTTTTAATGTGCTTCAGTATATTTTCTACTTTTTTAATGAGAATGTAGCTGACATCAAAGGTGCAAAAATCAAGAGGGGTATGTCATGGATGGCTGTGGTAAAGTGGGATGTTATAAATATTTATAGGGGACTTAGTGTACTGACTGAGATCAGCTGTGAAGGTATCTGTATCTAATAAGTGTGGTGTATTACAAATGACCTTACTTGCTACCACATTTATACCTCAGTCAGAATTATTCTGGAATATTGTGATGACTACGTTAAATGTCTAGGGTTATGAAAATGATGAAGTGTAAGTCACAACAACAACATACAGATAAACAATTCAATTTATTCCACAACACTTTACAACACTGTGACACTCACACACATATAACACTCTATAAGACTATCTTAAATTAGTCGAGTGTTTAAGTTTAAAAATATATGTATTAATTATTTCAATACTGGGTATCCTGATTCAACTACACAGTGAACCAGGAATCACAATCAAATGTAATTACAAGTATTATGTACACAGTATATATATATGAACTTTGTATTGACATAGTTTATTATTATTAATCTATGTGTGTAATTTGTGCAGTAGTAATATGAGGTAATACTGGTTTTGTTCAAGCTTGGTTGTTGTTTTTCATCATGACTTCAAGTGTTTGATTATCAGGGAAATAGTACTGGGAAAAGTTCACAGTTCCTGTCATTTGAACCAATTAATTGTCCCTCTGTGTTTGCTAAAATGTCAATTTTTTGAGGGGGCACATAATGTTGAGCTCCTCTGGCCACAGAAGCTTATCTTTCGTGATGGCGGCAGGAAAAGACTCCTCTGCTCGATTGCTTCCTGTGTTCTGGAGACACCTCACTGGTCGCTATCTGGACCAAGGAGTATGCTGTCAGCCTCTGGATTCAGCAAAACTCAGACCAGGTGCTGCTTCAATAACTAGGACCACAGTCCCACAATTCATGGAAATATTACACAGATACGTTGACTGGCGATGAATAATGGCACAAATTCCGATCTGCCTCTGTCCCAGACTTTTATTTATAAAAATATGATCTGAATCTCAACGCACTGTTTCTTAGTAAGTTTATTTTAAAATGTGGCACTGAACTGACGCTCTTAATTGCCTATATTGGCGGGTCTAACCAATCGGGCCATATTTTCACAGCTTTTCAAAAAAAGTACCCTTACTACCGTTTCCCCTAACAACAAAGAATTAGTATTTATAGTCCGACTAATCGTGTTTAGCCTTACATTTACTTTCCGCCAATCAAATAGGAGGTAACATGTTGGCCTATTTCCCGTACAATGGTGGTTTCAAAACCTGCCACTGCGCAATTCTGATTTTGGTGTTGCCTGACAGCACCACCATTTTATTTTGGCTATAATTTGTTAATTCCTAGACTATTTGCGTAACGTTTAACATATTCTTTGTCAGCAAGTCCTAAGGAACCCAATTATATAAATTTAAGGGAGCTAGGTGGCTGCGTTCAAAATGTGCATTTTCTTCTACCTCCTGTTCACTTCGATACGATGTGGTGTCTGGGTACTGTCAGGCTTTCAAACGTAAACCAGTATAATGTCATGTTTCCCAATAAGCGTTTTCCAGGTTTTTAAACCTAACTCTCGTATGGGTAGTGTTTTTTATCACTGTCGATTTGAAAAAAAGTTAGTGCTTCTGGCCTTTCGCTCGGGGAGGGTATTAATTTTGTATCGCGAGACGCGTGTTAGGGTTGCATGCGTTCCTGCTTTCTACTTCTTCTTCTTCGTTCACCCTCAGATGTCAACTTGAATAAGTTCAAAGAAAGCGGTGGTCAGCCTGAGGCTGTTGATATCTCCGTAGATCTTCTCCAGGAATGGTACTGGTGATGGCCATATGCGTCTTCTCCGCTCCTCATATGTTGGGCACCTCTGAAGCAGGTGTTCGGCAGTCATTTTACCAGTGCCACAGTCACACTCATCCGTAGTTCCTATCTTTAATTTGTTGAACAGATGGTATCTCAATCTGTTATGACCAGTGCGAAGTCTGAAGATTACCACTTGTTCCGGTCTCCCGCTGTATCTTTTCTTGCTAGTTGTTATTAAAAGATTCAGCACCGTTGGACGTGAGTTTATTGGGTTGCTTGTCAATATTTCAGATATTATAATTCATCTATTCTAATTCCAGCTTTATAGTTCGAGTGCAGTTTTAAGCCATTCTGGTGTGATTAAATTATTATTATATTCAATGTCGTTATTGTATATTAATTCTTCCGCAGTGTTGGTTAGATTGTAGTTAGTCTTAGAAAATATCTGTGATAATCTGGACTGACCTTGCAAGGATTAATGACAGTCACAGCACAGAGTGAGAACTTGCATAATTCAGGCAACCAACAAGTTCCATTGACGACTGAACAATTTAATATATACTTTTACACAATGGTGTAACAACATTTCACACATTTAACTTGGCTTCATCATAGTTCTAAGCTCTACACAAATGTTCCTCTCACAGACTTAGCTCGTCTGGGTTAACCGTTAAGTTTATAGCATAATAGGGTGTGCAACCAACTCCTACCGAATCCGATCCTTAGAATTATTATCCCTTCACAATACTAGTGAGTACATTATCCGTAAATATATAGATCCTGTCTATGTATCATTATTCAACATCTTTGGCTTGCATCGCCAGGCTTTAACTGCCATATATATAAGTTCAAGGTGAACGTAATCTGCTTTGTTCGCGATTCTAATCCGGACTCTACCTGGTTCTATAATCAATTTGATACGGATCCTTACGCTATCTTACACTTTCCAGTGGATCTGCCGTTCCACATATATATTTAATCAGTGGCTATGCCACATATTCAAACACGATCCTTAAGTGGTTTTACCACACATTCCAACACTGCCGTTCGGCTCAATGGCCACACATAGACTAGAATGTAACTAGGTTAGACGCGTCATACATCGATCTGCACGATTTCTGGTCTTAGTTCAATTGAGGAGTTCCGTGGTGCAGGCATGCCAATGTTTGCAACCATTCACATGTCTGCAAGCCGCGAAACAGTCCTCAACATCATCCCCCCCGCTCCCAAACGTGACACTCGTGGCACGTGAGAGAGTGGTGGCGAAGATGTGCCCGACTACAATCTATGCATGTTATCTAACGTCAAAATGAAATAATGAAATTAATATTCCTAATTAGAAATAATAATTATAAAATTATGTCACTTGTCAACATCAAGACAAGAAAGTTATCTCAATCCTGTGACGTAAAATTTCTTGATAAGTCCGCGAGGTTATTATCAGTTCCTGAAATCGGAATTATTGAAAATGCGAATTCTTGTAGTAAAAGAAACCATCTGTGAATTCTTGCGTTTTTCATAGTTCTCGAAATGATAAACGTGAGCGGACTGTGGTCTGTGTAGATAAAGAACTTTCTCCCTATCAAGTACTTCGATAGTTTTTCCAAGCACCACACCACCGCGAGCAGTTCGCGCTCTCCTGTTGCGTATTTTTGTTCTGCCGGAGTAAGCTCGCGCGAGACAAACAAGCATGGATGGAGTATCCCTTCATAGCATTGAAGTAAACAACCTGCAATTCCGGAACTGGATTCATCTGTTTGAATCAAGAATGGTAAATGTATGTTTGGCAATAACAGGATAGGAGGATTCTTAAATAAATTCTTTATCATAATCAGAGCCTCTTCGCACTGCGGTGTCCATAATATTTTTTTTTTTTTGGACTACCTTTGGCCAACAATCCGGACAAAGGAGCAGAAATCTGTGCGAAGCATGGTATAAATTTATGGTAATAGTTAACAAGCCCAAGTAAATTTCTTACTTATTTCTTAGATGATGGAGTGGCAATCTCCAGTATACGCTTGACTGTATTGTCATCAGGGTGTAATCTATGGTTACCTATGCGGTGACCAAGAAAAGTAATCTCCTGACAACCTATCTGGACCTTAGAAAGTCTTACAGTCAAACCATGTTGTCGCAGTGTAAGAAGTAGAGAAGATAAACCAGTAATGTGGTCTTCCCATGTGTTGTGAAATAGACAGATGTCATCGATGTATGTGATGACATCTTTTCGATCGCCACGAAGGCGGCGCATCATGCGCTTGTATTCATTCTAATAAAAGTACTTGCAATTATCATGTTATTCGAACACCTAAAGTGAAAGCACTTACGCAACGAATCATAGTTGCCTACAGTAATAAAGACAAAAATACATAGATCAGTGAAGTCAGCACAAATAATGCAAGTATTATTGATGACAGACATAATTGAAGCAAGTATCCTGGGAGGATGAAGCTGCCGATCGCACTAAGTGGCGATGCTATTTACGGCGCCACCTCAGATTGGGCGAAGAGAGGCTCACACAGGATGCAGAGGTGAGGAGAAAACGTCGAAAGGAGCACCAGGAAAATAAGCAGCTGAGGGCTGTCACCTCAGGGGCGCATTCCCATAGTCAGTTATGACTGAAGGTGCTATTATTATTATTATTATCCTCTAAAATAACGTCGATATTACCAAAAGAAAATTATTATGTGCGAACAAATATAAGAAATAGCACACTAAACTATGGATGTAGAGAAGAACAAAACATCCAAAGACAGAAGAAAAGAAATAGGCCACCGCAACTACACAGTGCGTGGTATAGAATTGCGTGCGAGTTGCACATCTAAATAATGGTGTGCAAACCTAGAACCATTTTTGAATTTCACCGCTCTGCGAGCATCGCAATAACGAGCAAAACGAACAAATGCAAGTTGGTGAGAAGAATGTTGAAGTTCGAACATACGAACAAATTCAACATATCCGATACGCTGGAAAAATCTCCTGAGCGCATACCAAGTCGCACCCGAAGGTAAATTGCGCACTAAAACAGTGCGATTCAATGAAATATGATCTCAGCCAGGTCTGAACTGAGCCCGAGAATCATTGAATCTATCATGTGTCGTGCGAGTCACGCGCACAGAGGTATTGCTATTTATATCTCGTTCCTTGCATGTCGTAAGAGCTGGACGATCATGGTTATCCTTGTGATCATCCCGACGAGTATGATTATCAACTACCCCTCGTCCAGCATCATGACTTTTTCTAGTAAATTTTATGTCCCCTTTGCCATCATCATTTCTACTCTTAAGAGTAGAAGTACTATGAGCGTGCTGTTTACTCATGTGATGATGACCAATACTATTAGTCACGTCTGAGCATGTCATGACGGGATGCTCGGAAGATTCAGTCGATGTCTCCACAACCTCAGTATTAAATGTCTTTTGAAGACAAAGTTGTGTATAGAGATTCTCATCAAAATAAATGGAACCAATATGATGATCAACATCTTCCAAATGAGCAGATTTCACATGTTGCAGCTCATCACCATCGGGTGTAGCCCGATGATTGTCAATCCGACCTGTCGTATCTGAGCATGACATGACGGACCGACCGGAAGGTACAGTCGATGCCTCCCTACCATCAGCATTGACTGTATTTTGAAGACAAAGCTGTTCATAGCGATTCCTATCAAAATAAATAGAAACAGTATGAACGACATCCTCTACATTAGTAGATGTCTCATGTGGTAGCTGAGGAGAGTCACCCTGAGATGTCGTATATTTCCTATCAACAGCTGTTTTACCAACAATATGATCCTCATGACTATAACAATAACAAATATCCTCATGAAGTTTGGTCTCATGGAACTTCATCTGTTCACATCCCGTAAGGGTGTTTTGTTTACCATTATTATTCCCATGTGGTGGACTTTTTCCCATAGTGACATACCTAGCATTGGCCTTACGCCAAGATCTACCATCATGAAAATCAGAACGGTTATGACAGGAAACCCTGACATAAGAATCCTGACGAGGAAAGCTATATTTTCCTCTGAATGATCGACTATCCCGTCGTTGTAAATGAATCTTAGCATTGAATGCCGGAAGTCGAATATTACTCTTATGAGAGCGATCTGTATCATCACCACTAAATTTAGCATTTGAAATGCTATGCTTCTGCAGAAAGTCGTTTGGGTGTGGTGAAATATCACGGTAACCCAATTTCATACCCAAACCAATGCCATCTGATGGCAATACATGTTCCTGTGATATGATATCTAATAAAACATCCACCCTTCGATGTAATTTACCAATCTCTAAATCTTTTACTTTATGTTCTGCAGCAGCAGTTTTAGTTAGTTGTACAATTTCTATAGAGTGTCTACTAACAGTCTCCATATTCTTTGCCTTTTCTTGTTGAAGTTCAAGTTGTAGTCCTTCAATAGAGTTATAATGGCTTTCCTTAAGATCAGCAACCTTCTCGGGCAATTCTATTTGTTTATCCTCAAGTTGTTGTAATAGATCTTCATTCTCATCTAATAGACCAACAATCTGAAACATCTTGGAATCTACACGTTTCTGGGACTCAACTTTGAATTTTTCATAGTCTATCTTTAATTGTTCCAGCTCACCGGTGAGAGCCTTTTCCTTATCATTGTCATACCTGATCTCCTGTTTTAAATTTTCCCTTTCCAAATCAGGAGTAAGTTTTCTAAGTTCTGACTTACTAAGTTGTAACTTACTGTTTTTCTCACTTAGTCGTTTAATATTATCTCTGAGTTCAGAGTTTTCTTTTCTTAGAACACATAATATATCAGACTCTGAATCTACATAAGTCTTGGTCTCATTGGTCTTATGTTTAAAATTCTCATATTCTGCTTTCACAGTAACCAACTCATGAGTAAGAGATTGTTCTTTATCCTTCTTCTCTCTCAACTGGAGTCTCAATTTTGACATATCACGAACAAGACCCTTAATTTGAGCAACTTGTGATTGAATTCTGGCCTCCAAAGCCTCTTTTGCTTTACAAAACTTCTCATTAATATCAGTACCCTTATCAGAACAGTCATCACTGATTTTGGAACTTTTATTCTGACATGCTGCAATGTTATCTTGCAGTACCAAAATCTCAGAGTTCAAAGCTTTATTCTCCCTCAAGGCAGTATCTAATGACTCCTTACATTTTGAAAAAATCAACTGTTAATGATAGAAAATTAGATCCATCTACATCTACTTGTGATTTTAATGCTTTCACCTCATCATATAACTCATCAATCAATCTTTCCCTATCATCAATGATTCTCAATAACCTATTTTCCTTCCAATACCATTCTTCTTCAATTGAGGACTGATCACCTCCTTCCATTTCTACCTCCTTCAGATTTTTCATAATAAAGTCCTGAAGAGATGGTCCCTGTAACCCAGATTTCTTTCCTTGCCTGAGAAAATACTCAATGGCAGACATGGTTATAAGTTTCTCAATACCTTATAGTAGTATATTATTTGTAAGTAAATATACTATGAACATATGAGCTTCATTAATTCAAAGTAACTATGATATTTACTATAGCCAGAGACAAGAACAGGTGACGATAAACAATGGATGGAACAAGCAAATGAAATGATATATTCACTTATACGACGCAATGAAACAGATAAAAAGAAACTAAGTAAGTACTAGACCTAATAATTAGAGAAATAAAATGTTTAAAGTAACATTACAATAATTTACGATACAAGTCGTCCTAAACTAACATTGAGACAGAGAGATTGTTAGATCACAAACGAATAAAATAGTGACACAAAACGGAAAGTAATTTATTTAAATTAAATGACGTAGGCACGTGACGTCACAACTAGCACAAGCAAAGTGGTTATATGGCTGACTGAAGAAACATTTATATCCTAACTCAAAAGAAAAATTAATAATCAGTTAGATCCTCAGTCAGCAAATATAAGCAATTATCCCTAAAAGTCGTTAAAATTGCTTAAATCTTCCAAAGGAATATAGAAGCAATGATAAGCCCTATCCATCCTCCCGCGAAGTTACATAAAATACATCGATAGTAAACACGTAATGATAAGTACTAGAACTGCAAAGTAGGACAGACAAATGACAGTGGAGGAAAAATTGAAGACCAAAGCTAGCCAACTGGACAACACAATCTAGTCGAAAGCTCTAATTTAGACAAGAACTTATCTTCATGTGATCATGCCATAGTGATCCTACAAATAAACAAGATGTTCCCAGCTGTTTGACTTGTTTTCATAGAGAAGCAGACTTGAACGGTTGAATGAAGATTTTCAAACGTGATATTGAAAGAAATTTTGTTGAAATACTTCCCCGGTTGCTCTGGAGGTTTAACAAGTGTATGGATTGTCTTTCTGGTTCTATGTGATGGTTCAGGATCAAAAATTGAATGACATAGGCCTACGATCGATTTGATTCAGCGACTCAGCGACCGTTAATCGGAGTGAAGACTCGACCTTGACCTTCGTAACTTGATGTGTAAATTTGAATTGCCAGCTTTTACTTGCGCCTTGAATGAGACTTTCTTGAACTGTTCAATTTCCACTGTCACTTTGTCTGTGACGAACTGTATTGATCTTGAAGTTGTTTCCACTAGAATCTTCCCAACTTGAAGCCTGATTCATGAACATTAGTTCGTTCAATTGGGTAACGGAAAAGATGAATTCTGAAAATTGTCCGAACACCTTCTGACACCAGTATGTTACGGTCTCCCGCTGTATCTTTTCTTGCTAGTTGTTATTAAAAGATTCAGCACCGTTGGACGTGAGTTTATTGGGTTGCTTGTCAATATTTCAGATATTATAATTCATCTATTCTAATTCCAGCTTCATAGTTCGAGTGCAGTTTTAAGCCATTCTGGTGTGATTAAATTATTATTATATTCAGTGTCGTTATTGTAATTAATTCTTCCGCAGTGTTGGTTAGATTGTAGTTAGTCTTAGAAAATATCTGTGATAATCTGGACTGACCTTGCAAGGATTAATGACAGTCACAGCACAGAGTGAGAACTTGCATAATTCAGGCAACCAACAAGTTCCATTGACGACTGAACAATTTAATATATACTTTTACACAATGGTGTAACAACATTTCACACATTTAACTTGGCTTCATCATAGTTCTAAGCTCTACACAAATGTTCCTCTCACAGACTTAGCTCGTCTGGGTTAACCGTTAAGTTTATAGCGTAATAGGGTGTGCAACCAACTCCTACCGAATCCGATCCTTAGAATTATTATCCCTTCACAATACTAGTGAGTACATTATCCGTAAATATATAGATCCTGTCTATGTATCATTATTCAACATCTTTGGCTTGCATCGCCAGGCTTTAACTGCCATATATATAAGTTCAAGGTGAACGTAATCTGCTTTGTTCGCGATTCTAATCCGGACTCTACCTGGTCCTATAATCAATTTGATACGGATCCTTACGCTATCTTACACTTTCCAGTGGATCTGCCGTTCCACATATATATTTAATCAGTGGCTATGCCACATATTCAAACACGATCCTTAAGTGGTTTTACCACACATTCCAACACTGCCGTTCGGCTCAATGGCCACACATAGACTAGAATGTAACTAGGTTAGACGCGTCATACATCGATCTGCACGATTTCTGGTCTTAGTTCAATTGAGGAGTTCCGTGGTGCAGGCATGCCAATGTTTGCAACCATTCACATGTCTGCAAGCCGCGAAACAGTCCTCAACAGGGTTGCATGCGTTCCTGCTTTCTACTTCTTCTTCTTCGTTCACCCTCAGATGTCAACTTGAATAAGTTCAAAGAAAGCGGTGGTCAGCCTGAGGCTGTTGATATCTCCGTAGATCTTCCCCAGGAATGGTACTGGTGATGGCCATATGCGTCTTCTCCGCTCCTCATATGTTGGGCACCTCTGAAGCAGGTGTTCGGCAGTCATTTTACCAGTGCCACAGTCACACTCATCCGTAGTTCCTATCTTTAATTTGTTGAACAGATGGTATCTCAATCTGTTATGACCAGTGCGAAGTCTGAAGATTACCACTTGGTCACTTCTGCTGAGCTGGTAATACGGATCATTTTTTGTGTGGCCTGGATGCTCTTCTTCCCACTTGTGCCTGTATCTGCGCTTGATAAAACTCTTGGACTCCTCATAGGTTATATTTGTGTCCAGCTGAGGAAGTTTTCCCCCTTCCTTTGCCAATCTGTCAGCCTCTTCATTTCCAGGGATGTTGCAGTGAGAAGGGATCCACTGTATCACAACTCTTTTGTATTGCTGACATAGTCTGTGAAGTGTTACTCTTAGGTCATCCAGTTCAGCATTTATTTGACTTTTCAGTGTTGTAATCACTGACAGCGCATCTGAGAAGATAACTACTGGTCTCTCTGAGCTTTTTTCTGTCATTAGAATTTCTGATGCAGTTTTTATGGCCTCTGCCTCTGCTCTGAAGTTAGTTGAAAATTTCCCTGTTGCGACTGCTATCTTTTTTTGTGTGCCATTGCTTAAGCTCAGGAAGACTCCTCCACCCCCATCTTCTGTTGCATTAGTTGCTGATCCATCTGTGTACGCATGGATCCATGTGTTGCTTGGGTAATGTGTTCCTGCTTTCAGCCCTCCCTCTCTTTCTATCCTAAGTCCATCTGTCCTTTCGTTTATGTTAACGTAGTGTAATTAATGTTAGTATTAATTTAGGTCATTAATCAGCTTGCGTATCTCAAGGTTTTCTTAGAAATGCAGTACACGTTTTATTGTGTTGTGGAAACGCATGTATGCTGCTATAGGCTTTACTATCAACGTGAAAACGTTACAATTTGCAGACGAAGTAGAAAACAAGGGGGATTTCGAGTACAGTCATTGTGACAGCACTGTTCTTTATCATCCTTCTTTCCTTTTATTGAATTTATTTGTTAGGCTTTACATTTTCCTTTTAATTTATATATGTGGATTTAGAATGTTTCACGACAATGGCACAGGCAGAGGCTACGATTGGTCAGGTGACCAGGGTTGAAAATGTACCCAAAGGGGAAGAGTGGAGTACGTCAGGGGAGAACTGGATAAACTACCGGCAGGTCATCATTAGCCTTGGCAGAGAGTGCAGATCTTGGGGCAATGGAAAAGCAGAGCTGGAGATTAATCAGCTGATAAGTGATCATGCTGGGGATGATGACGCCATTGTGTACACTGATGGGTCTGTAGTGCGTGATGAGAAATCAGGATGGGGATTTTTTGTGAGAATAAAGGGCAGGGTCGTCGCTGAACAGAGTGGAGCCTACATGACAACAACCTCCAGCATGAGAGTGGAGGTAGAGACAGTTACTGCAGCACTGAGATGGCTGTCTGAAACTCCATCAACCAGGACAGTTATATTGCCAGACTCTCAAGCCATGCTTCGGAAAGTTCAAAATGGATGGCTGCGGCAGAAACGGAAAACAACAATAGAAGCCTCAATTCTTAAAGAACTGGTGTGGATCGAATGTCCTGGTCATGCAGAGGTACGTGGCAATGAGAGAGCTGACAGACTGGCTTCGAGAGCACCCATAGTGGGGACACTAGACATGGATAAGGGAGAGATACTAAGGGCTATTAATGATCGTATGCTGGATAATGACACTGCAATGGATGAATGAACAAGGCTGAGACTGTTGGGGTTTGGCATCAAACGTGTGACTAGTAGAAATGGACGTGAGAGAGGATGCATTCGTCGTATGTACAACCAGCGTGCTACAGGTACTATGAGCATTCATACTCTTCGACATTTGCTGAGGGAGACTGAGCACCTATGGGTTTGCCCGGACTGCAGGGAGGTCGATTCGGATTAACGATAATGACCAGAGCAAACGTCTTGGACGTGCGCCGTAATATAACCGACAGGCCACGTATCTAGGCTGAGCAAGACGCGCCTCAAAACTCCTATTTTTAAACAAATCATTGTTTAACGTTGCATTGATCAAATAGGTGGTTTGTGTCGCTGTGAAATTATAGCTAGCGGGACTTGTGATCCGTTTGCAGTTTGAATGGCTGTATCAGTTCATATAGAGATATTAGTGAATGTTGCTAACACCAACGATAATTGATACTGTTTCCTTTCCATATGTACTGTAGGGCCTTTCGGCATTAGCCAGACAGACAAAACAGCAATATGCTTCTCAGATTTATCTGTGGGAAAGAGTAGCTGAAATCCCGTGAGATGAGGCACCTGTTTCTGAAATGATTGGCACGTTTGGACCCACTTGTGCCAGGTTTCCTTCATTTATCACCTTTCAATTCCCAAGAAGCGTGGTTTATCAACAAATTAACGACAAGCTCTCCTGTCCTGTATCTGTCGCGCAAGGTTTTTCCTTGTCTTCTTTATCCCTTTCATTTGTCACCAATTCGTTTTTTCATGTGTATGTCGGACTACTTCTAGTACAATGGATATTCTAGATCAAGAACTGCCCTATGGTATAATCAACAGATTCCTCAGTTTGTCATATTCATCGCCAAGTCTTCTTCTAATCTCTTATTCCATTGGCCTTTGCCTGGTTCTCGTCAATAGTTCCACACTGGTGATTTTGGCATGAAATCTCAATCCTATATTCAGCAAGCACTCATTTATGAAAGTATGCCAATTCGTGGATGTCATTTTTGTTTTGTTCTTTATATTTCTGCGCCATACTAAGACTTGGTCGTGCAGGAGTTGTGACCTTTTAGTTTATTGATCCATCAGGCATATGTTTTGGTCCTTCAGTTTCTGGACTCTCTGGGTGGGGTCATGATTCCCATGTTTCATTCTCCTGTTTTTTGTTTTTTCTTTCGTTGCTCAGAACTGGCTTTGATCTCTGCTCCACTCTAGTAGAAATTTCTAGATTGGCTGTTTCATCTAGGTTTTCAATATTTCCAAGTTGTCAACTTAATCTGGCTTTGTCTAGTTTTCAATACAGTATTTTTAAGTTGTCGGTTTTATCCGTTCCACAACTTACTGTCTTAAACTTCATTTAATTTAGTTGTCAAAACCACAGCCAGCACGATATTTTTTTAGCAGTTTCACCAATTTTCTTCATGTGCATTTGTTTTGACTGGCCTTTCAGCCTAATTCTTTTCAAAAGATAACAGCATGAAGCGGCCACCTGAGCTTTTGCTATCACTCTTACAGCTATGACTTGTGTGAACTCCTCTGGTTGTGAGTTCTAGGCCAGGCCGTTGTATCTGACCACAGCTTACTGCTCATAAAATTCGAATTCAAATAGAGTTATGAGCTCACCGTTATGGTTTGGTGGGAGTTGGAGTGTGTCACGAGCGTGTGAGTTTTTAGAAATATTTGTCGAGTTTGACAACTTTAGTGAAATCGACAAAGTAAGTGAACTGTCAGATTTATAGAGAAGACACAAATAATGTGTGAAAATAGGGTGACTGTATGACAACCTGGAAGGAAGGCTATTACAGCTATCTCTTGCCAAGCGCACACTCGCTTATAGTCTTACGAATCACACGCTCTCTCTCTTCTTTCTCACAGACTGATCGAGAATATAGTAAGAGCAAAATTTTTATGGAGAAATGTCATGAACAGCGCAGTAACAAAAGATTAAAATTTATAAAATTCTTGAAAAAGTAGAAAATATACTGAAGCACATTAAAAACGCACCACCTGTATAATCCAGGAACAGAGTGTGAAATGTAAATATAAGTGTGTACAAGTTTACATATTTGGAATCTTTATTCATTTTCCTATGAATCCATGCTGGTCATTAATTTGTACATTTGATTGTTATGAAATTCATTGCATTCTGTGCAGGCAAGGAAGAAAACCAAAACTACAAAAAAATGCACGTGCGTTATCCTGCTGGAGAAGCTGCAAGTCTGGATAAATTGTGAACGCAGGAGCAACCAGTGCATCCAGAACCTCATCTCGATATGTCACAGCATTAAAATTTCCACGGAAGACGTGAAGAGGCAAGCGATGGTGAAAACTGAATCCTCCCTAAATGTGAATACTGCCACCTCGAAATCGGTTGACACAGCAATCTGCAAAGCGCTCTTCACACCGTCGCTAAATCCGCATACGTCCATCTGCAAAGGTTATGTTGAATCTGTTCTCGTCTGTGAATAGGACAGCATTCCATTGCAGTCTAGTCCATCTGATATGTTGCTCTGCCCATTGCAGGCGCTGCTAACGATGTCTGTGAGTCAAGTTTGGCCCAACATAAGGTCGTCTTGCAGTAAGGCCTGTATCTCTGAGTCGTCGTATGACTGTCATTCGAGAGACTTGCCCACGTCTACCCACTATTGCTCTTGCTGTTTCACTTGCCGGGAGAAAACGATTCCTTAGGTGACTCAGCACAATATGACGATCTTGCGCAGGGGTAGTAACTCGTGGTTGGCCACTCCGAAGTCTATCCCGGGCACTGCCAGTGGTTTCGTAACGTTCATTGAGACGTACAATAGTGATGTGGTGGCAATTCATCCTTCTGGCAATGGCCCGTTAGCTCATTCCGGTCTCCAACATACCAATGGCTCGTTGGCGGTCGTTTTCAGATAGTCGTGGCATTTCAAGCACATGTACTGGGTGTTTTGTCTCAACGGCCTTTTTATACCGAGTATTCTGCCACAACGCGTACACATTTTCAGGGTCATAGCTGTTGGGAATCGTGTTGCACGTGTAACTTTCATCGTTTTCATGTAGTCTGTACACACACCCGTGGGTTGAATCTTGCACTTTCCATTCCAGCAGCCATTCGCTCTCTACCTCATGGCAAACACGGGGAAAATCCATTCCCACACTTTTTTTTGCCAGTGTAGTGGATTTTGATGGTATTGTATGGTTGATGTTACCTAGTGTGATGTATGAGGTCAGCTGTGAAGGCTCCTGAAATAAATGTAGATGTGAATTACAGAAGGCCCTTCTTACTACCACTTACGACCTCACACATATCTTTTTTTACTAATGAATGTGGCTACGTTAAAATTCTAGGGTACTGATATGTAATGTGTTGTGGTAGATTACACACACACACACACACACACACACACACAGATATTTAAGAAGTCTAATAATATTAATAAAATTTATAACACACTGAACTAACTCAGGCTGTTTTAGTTTTTAAAGTTAAATCTTTTGATAAATTTATTTTGTTCTGAACCAAATGTTTAGTTGGTCAGAACATAAGAAATATTATGGAGTCATAAATGGAATGCAAAATCATATGACATAATAAAATGGAAAATGTGTACTTAATTATTTCAAATGACTGGTTAACAGTAATTATATTAAGATAGTCACAGGAGAACTTATAACTAGATATGCTGTTGGGATGGTGTAATCACTCCCAGTCTATGACTGCCAAACATTGTCCGTTGACTTAAGGAATAAATATATATAGTTTAATTTCCCCAATGTCATGGCTTTATTTAATGGTGAATTAGGGATAATTTAGTTGAAAATTTCGTTGGTGAAAGTCCAGCAGGCCAGATATAACTTATCTCGCCTGCGTCGATCCTGTACAAAAGTCTTGTGGCCCCACCTCTCCGTGCTGGGGGCAATATACGGCTGCTCTTACACAATGATAGACTGCTCTGGTCCACACTTGTATATATTACTACAGCATTTGACACCGCTTTGGTGCCAAATAGAAACTCACAGTTCTGAAACAAAAGTATTGGTCATGTGTCAGAACTCTACTTCCTGAACAACTTCTGCACACAACACTACACAACAACAACAACACCACATAGACTGGGTCAGATCTCTCTGACCACACAGCACATCTTACCAAGTTGGTTTCACATAGTATTAGTTCCCCAAGACTACATTGCATCTGAGATATGTTCAATAGCTTCCTGCTATTAAATAAGATAGGTGATATGTTCCACTGATCTCAACACTAGATCCTTTTTCATAGTTTCAGTTAGGCGTGCCTATATATTTTCTTTGTATGTATGTCTCTAGACCCTGAACTTGGGCTGGGGATCTAGAGCGAACACTTACTTGTCGTAATCATTTTTATGATATGGCAGTATCAATCACTCGAATTATTAAAATATACAGAATAAATATTGTTCATTCTTACCAGAATTCAGAATTGAGAACACAGTTACATTTGCTAGCAAAACTCAGCTGAGCTGCTGGCCGTATGATGGCGTCCCACTATATAGTTATATTCTTATGGAATCAACACCACCATGGATTCAAACTGCGTCTCTGAACAGACTTATGTCGAATGGCAAACTTTCGCCTCTCTATCCCGCTACTATAAAATGCGTTGACCAATCGCCGACTTCCCCCCTAACTTTCAAATTAACAACCAAAAGTCACTTCAGTCAAATCTCAGTCAAGTATGTACTACGGTCTGTTAGTCCGTCTGTCTCTACTTGTTTTTTCATAAAAACACACTTGGTTTTACATACATTTCCTACACGAATCTGCTGCCTAAGTTATTTTTAGCTACAATTCTCCACCACATTCCCTCTCTTTAATTACAGCTCGATTTTTACGTTTGCAGACTCAAGGCCAAGATTTTGGAATTTTTTAGTGACATGGGTTAACAGTGCATTCGCTTGTATGATATGAACAATACAGTCTTTTGTCAATATCTTCTTTATTATCTATCCGTCTGTATAAATGAAAGCATATTATTTCTCTGCTCAAGATGGGCTATCAAACTAGCTAGGTTTTATTTTCATAACTCTATTATTAAGAAAAAACATATTTTTTCTCAAGTTTAATTTTTGAAATTTGTTCGAGAACCTTCCCTCATGTGTTTTGCCGCGGCATTCAAATAAAGACCAAGTATCGAAACACGTCCAAGAAATGACTGTCTCGATCAAGAGCTAATGTCCTTTTTTTGTCCATTTCCTTACTTTATGTCAACTTCAAACACGTGTTCAGTCATATTTTTCCTTTTTTGTGTCCTCCGTTCTCTCCCGTCTACAAAGGGTAAACGTTTCGTCTGCACTTCTAACTCGTTAGTTTTAAATGGCGGTGGGAAAGACTAGCATGGGCGAGCATGTCTCCTAGTATCTTACGCATTATTTTTTAACCCTACATTTCATCGTTAATTTTGGAGATATTTTAACGTTGTATCATGGTGACATCATCACACATGTCCCCACCTGAGAACATGCACTACGGCAAGTTCCAAAACCAGTGATACACATAGATAAAATCTCTCCTCACGCCTGCCACTATCTAATCTTGATCACAGGGGTGCCGACTGAGGAAATCTGCACCGACATTCAATGACCCTGGGATATATTCGATAATAAACTGATAAGGTTGCAGTAATAAAGACCACCTCAACAATCTTGCGTTTTCATGCTTAGCCTGAGATAAGAATACGAGGGGCTGATGATCCGTCTGGACCACAAAAGTCCTACCATACAGATAGATTTGGAACTTCTTTATTGCCCAGATTAACGCTAAACATTCCTTTTCGCTTCTAGAATATCCTTGTTCCGCTTTATTCAATTTGCGGCTTGCATAAGCGACTGGGTTCAGTTCCCCATCAGGTGAAGATGACCTCTGCAACAAGGCCGCCCCGAGGCCTACATTACTTGCATCTGTTCTCACCACAAAGTCCTGTGTCAAATCAGGCAATTTAAGAATAGGTTTGCTAGTGAGTTTTTCCTTTAATTCTTGGAAAGCTAATTCACATTGCGCAGTCCAAACAATTTTATCTGGAAGTCCCTTGCGAGTCAGATCAGTCAGAGGAGCACAAATAGAGTTAAAATTTCTGATATACTTTTGATAAAATCCGCATAACGATACGAATGATCGCACGTCCTTTTTTGTTTGTGGTCTAGGTGCTCTCTGCAGTTTTTCCAAGTTCTTGGGATCAGGGGTCATGTTACCCTGATATACAGTGTGTCCCTAGAATTCCAACTCTTTGCATCCAATACAACATTTTGTTGGCCTAGCAGTTAAGTTCGCCTCCCTAAGCCTATCAAATAACATTTTTAGAGCGTCAATGTGTTCTTCAAATGTCTCTATGGCGACGAGAATATCATCCATGAAATTCGTGATACATGGGTTATTCAGGGGATCCAACAATTTGCGCATCATCCTTGAAAATACACTCGGGGCATTTTTCAATCCGAATGGTAGCATGTTGAATTCATAATGTCCTTCCGATGTGCTAAACGCTAAATAAGGTCTCACTTCAGGCTTCACTGGAATCTGGTAATAGCCTTTACTAAGATCCACCTTTGAAAAGTATGATGCCTTGTTTAATCTTTCAAATAACTGTTTTGTGTCTGGTAATGGATCCACTTGTCCTTCTGTGACAGCATTCAGTTTCCTGTAATCTATGCACAGTCTGTGTTCCCCAGACGGTTTCCTCAACAAAACGACACTGGAGCTAAAAGATGATTCACTGTGTGAAATAATCCCCTCCTTCAACAAATAATCTATTTCTTCCTTCAATGCCTTCTCCTTCGCGAACGGAATAGAATAGGCTCTCATACAGATTGGGTTTGAGTCTACCAGTTTCATGTCATACTGTAGCAAATTTGTATGTCCTGGTTTATCTGTTAATACATCTGTATGTTCCTCCAGAACCTGTTGAATTCTCTCCCTCTGGTTTTTAGTCAGGTGCTTACTGACTTTTACTTGTGCCGCTGTTTCACAAGGATGTAATGGGTATTCATGCGAGGTGAGTGGTTCTTTTTGCATTTGAGTTGCGATAGCCAAGGTCAGTAAGGGGGTGCTTTCCTGGAGTGGTCTGTCCAGATACTTCTTTAACAGGTTTACATGATAAACTTTCTCCTTCCCCTTTTTGTCAATTTTATAGTTTGTTCTAGACACCTTCTCTAGAACCGTATATGGACCTTGCCATCCAATTTGTAATTTATTCTGGCTGCCGGGTAGTAGAAGAAGCACCTTCTCTCCCACAGCTAGTTCTCTGTCCTTTGCCTTCCTATTAAAATATGCTGCATGTTTCTTCCTGGCTTGTCTCAAATTATCATTTGCCAGTTTCCATCCAGCTTTCAGACGAGTGGTCAGTTCGTTCACGTATTGATAAGATGAGGTAACAGTCTCTTCTGCCTTCTCATCTGTCCGGTCCTTAATAGTGCTTCTAATGGACCTTTTATTGGCCTCCCAAATAGCAGAGTTGCGGGAGCCATCCCGGTTGAACTATGTGGTACCTCCCGATACGCAAACAACGCGGCGGGCAGGAATTGATCCCACAGATCCGGTTTTTTCGTGTGCCAGCTTCCTCAGGATAGAAATGAGAGTCCCATTAAACCTCTCTACCTGGCCGTTCCCTTGCGGATGGTACGGACTACAATGAAAGTGTCTGGCTTGAAATAGCTTAAAAACTTCTTCCGTTAGTTTCCCCTTGAAATGAGAGCCATTATCAGTCAAGATTTGATGCGGGAATCCTAATCTTGTGAATATTGTAAGTAGTGCCTCTGCTACATGTTTTGAATCAATTGATGGCAGGGCTACCGCCTCTCCCCACATAGAACAAGTGTCCACCAGAGTAAGGATGTAACTGTTCCTCCTCTTGGTCCGAGTGAGAGGTCCCACAATATCCACTGCAACCCTCTCAAAAGGTGTTCCCACTATGGGCATTTCCCCTAGAGTTGCAGGAGCAGTCCAGTGCTTTGGAGCTACCCTTTGACATTCTGGACAGGATTTGACATATCTTTTTATATCCTCCGTTATCCCTGGCCAGAAGTAATGACAAGCTATACGCTGTCCTGTGGCGCTGATCCCCATGTGACCACTGAAGGGAATCGCATGCCCGAGTTCCATCACTTTATCCCTATATGAAGTAGGAAGAACCAGCTGGTTGTGACCATTTGTTCCAGTTCCGGCCCTCCTGTATAATAGTTTGTTCTTCATAAAATATTCTCCTTTGCTTGGAGGTGTGTGGCATTTGGGCAATTTTTTAAAACATGGCTTGAGTGTCCTATCCTCAGCCTGCGCCTTCCTCATCTCCTCTGGATGAGCATTTATAGGTTCACCTTCTTCCTCCTTTTTCTGTGACCTGGTCTGCACTGTCGCCATGATCACAGGTCTCTCGGGATTCCCCAAGAAGACGTATCTACACCCCAATATCAGAGGGTAGATTGGTTCATCTATCACTGCTGCTCTGATTTCTCCTTCCACATAGCGAGTTTTCACCGTTATCCTTGCGATGGGAAGTGTCATGAGTGGTATGTCCTTAGTCGCCCCTTGTATTTCCACTGTTTCTGTGGTATACTGACTTGGGTCCACTAGGCTAGACTTCACAACTGAATCATAATCCAAACCTGTATCATAAAGGCACCTTATGGTGACCCCATTACAAATAACATCCTCACAAACTGGGGGGTGATAAGGTTCCTGCTGTCCATTAGGATTAACCTTTAATCTTTGAGTCCCCCGACTTCATTGCAGCAATGTTTGAAGGTTTCCTTCTACAAAATTCGGTGTTATGGTTATTTTTCTTGCACCATTTGCACCATCTTTTTCCTTGGTTAAACGGTTTTCTTTCATTGTATTTTTTGGTCATTGAACTGTGAGTTTCTGTCTCGATAGTCATTTCTTGGCCGTTCAAAGTTTGTCCTGCCCTTATTACCCTGTTCTCTATTTTCAAATTTATTAAATGGCTGTGGAGCTTTAAAAGTTTCTATGTGCTTCTTTTTATTGCCACTTACCTCTGCCTGGGCTGCCTGATACCTCTCAGCGACATTTAAAATCTCCCCCAACTTCTCTGCACCTTGTTCCATGAGAAATTTTCTCATGTCTGGAGCCATGGACTCTCTCAATTGCTCTATCATGATCATCTCTTTAAGATCTTGGGTCTTCCCCAGAGCAGTCCATTTCTCCAAATAGGTTTCCAGTCTGGCAGAGAATTGGTGGTATGTCTCCCCAGACAACAGTTTGGCATTTCTAAATTTCTTACGATAAAATTCACCATTTTTTTGTGTACCTCAATAACAAAGCCTGCTTTAACATGTCATAATTGTCTTGGTCTTCTCTGTTCATTTTTGCGAAGACTTCATAAGAAGTACCTCTCAGTCCCTGTGATAACTTTAAACTCCACCTCTCTCTCTCTAACCCATATGTAGTAGCTAATAATTCAAAACGACTGAGGTACCCCTCTATGTCATCGTCTTTCTCAACAAAATGGTCTAAATGAAACCCCCATAGCTGATGTTGAGGCTCCCAGACTGGGCGTAGCATCTGAGGCAAAAGGGCTGGCACCATTTTCAGGAGCCTGGCCTTGTAGCTCCAGCTCCCTTAGTCGTACAAATACTCCCCTATTTCAAAAACAACCAAAAAAGTCACAACCTTCTAAATCCAACTACTAAACTGTACATCACAACCCAATAGCCACTATAGAACTTTTACCCTCCCTGGTCCAAGCCTGGCTCTCCTTACCCACCGCCTTAACTACTACAAACATCTGAGGCCCAAAAGGGATGGTCCTTTTACATCTGTACCTAACTCAACTCCCAACAGTGCCTGGACCTTCACGTACACTCCTACCCTTCTCACGTACAACTCAACCTCATCACTCTTCCCACCTACACCCTCTCTCCACCTATTCAAAAACATTCCCCTCCAAGCCCTCTATCCTCTGGCCCTCCCCCTGCCTTAACCCCCCCCCCCACATACTTCTCCTCCTAAACCAGCCTACACTTCACCAAACCCCTCACTTTCCCTAACTCACAACACATAACACACTTATACCCAACTAATACCCTCCATCTTATACAAAACCTCTCAATCTTACAATACCCAATAACCTAACATTTTTTCCAACTCACTTCACCATCTCAGTTTAGTAAAAATACAATTCAGCTCCTCCCCATTCAGGGTATTTCTGCATTCAAAAAAACAGCCAAAACACACCTACGTATACATCTATACTCCAACACCCCAAAGCCTCCATACTTTGTACTCTTCCTTACTATCAATGACATCCCACTGGAACTACTCAAAAAACCTAACCATCACGATACTCCTCTCACTACAATAACGCCTCTATACAACTTCCACGGGCCCTAACTTACTCCACAACTTAAATACTCTTCAAAATTCCTCACTTCTTTAGACTAGAATAATGCAACTTATTAAAAAACTCAAACAAAACTTTACCAAAAACCACTAATTTTTCCCTTCACAACACCCACCTAACTCAGCATACCCCCCTCCCCACTCAAAAATGTACTACAACAATTCGCCCACCCCCACAATCCTCCCAAATCAATTTTTGAAACTTAACTGAAATCCCGACAAGAATAACCCTTTCTCCCAATCATATATTCAAGGAAGATCTAATACCAAGTGAACAAATCGCCTGAACTTTAAGGGCGTAACACCCACACGGTCAAAACCAGAACTAACAATTCTGGACATTATGTACCCATCGTTACCAACTAGTTACACATACTCAAGAAATCCTACTGATCTTCTTCAACTCAATAACTGTCAAACAACTTCTAATCCCTCACCCCATGAACTTAAATCTCTAGCCTAACTGACTACTCTCACCTCCCGTCACTCCTAACCCATCTTTAACTCACTAAACTACACCACTCCAAACCAACTGACCAACAACCCCACAACCAGCATTGATCCACTATTTAAAAATAGCTCCCACTACATCACTAAAATAACCCCTAATACCTACTAAACTAAATTCCACGTAATCAAACAGGCCAACTAACCTCCTAACTAAAAAAGCTCATACCCCTCTCCCAACCATACCACCTCATAGTAACCATTCAACCAAACTTAAACCCAATATAACCTTAACCCCACTCTTATCCACTAACTACTAAAGACTCCCAATCCTTTTAATTAACCACTTACCCACTATCAATTACTATGCTTCCCCCATACCAATACATATTGAAAACTATACATATCTACCCACCCCTTTTTAAATAATAAACCAAAAATACATTTACTATAACTGTAGCACACTCCCCCACCTAACCCTCCAAACCTACCCAACAACTTTCTCCCCATAACTCTACCTTCCTTGTAACCATACCCCCAACTACCCACTCACCTTACATCAATTTACCCTAAGTATCTACATATCCTACTTACTAATTTTTAGCAATTAAAGAATTGGCCCACTTCTTGTGATGATTAATATATGAGTAACCTCCCCCACTGATAATTCTGGGTACCCATCCTCCAAGGAGAAGATCTTAACTACCTTAAATTACCTATACCTCAGCTTAATTATTCCCCTTTCCCCCAACTACCCCAATATGTCAACTCTGTAAAACTTCCACCCATCTGACACGGCCCCCATTAAAACCACCACTTTTCTCAAAATGTCAAATTATGTAAATACCTGCTTAATTTATCCAACAACTAACCCCAAAAATTGAATAACACTTCCCTCAGCTGTAACTAAACACTTGGCTACAACCTTCTTTTATATTATCCGTACAACTCCTACAAGTTGATGTTAATGATAATTCTAGTGATGAACCCTGGACTCTCCCATCTGGTCAACACCCCCCCAACTCCACTAGATACTACACCTTCCTATAGCACTACACTACTGGACGCTAAACAAGCTCTACCCTAATATCACCTTCTCCTCTGTTTCCCCCCACACTTCATCTATACACTCACACTTACACCACAACACCCAATTACCACACACTTCTCCCCCTCTACCACTACACACCCTCACACAAACTCTCCCTAACCCATCCCCCAATAACTTTTAACACACACAACTTACATAACCTACCTTTCTTCCACTGGGCAAATCACACTCTAACCCTACCTTATTACCCCCCTTAATAATCCACCTACTACTACTAACCTACCACTATCACTACTGTAACCTACTCACTCCCTCACTAACTTCCTTACTAAAAACCACTACCTACACACAACAATACTCCTGACCTCTACATATAACATCACTACCTCCTATTCTAATAACATTAACACAACACTACCCTACAAAGTTTCCTCCACGAACCTTCATCTACTAATTTACTACCACACACAACACTTACTATCCCTATAACTAGACAAACACCCGACTCTAGAACTACCTCTACCTTTACACCCACACACACTTACACTTTAACTACACTTGACAGATCTATACATTAACTATCACACTTACAAACAGGTATACCTTAACTCTTTACAACCTCACTCTTTAAGTTTTTAAAGAGATTAAACATCTCACACACATACTTACTACCTCAGAATATACCAAGTCCTAACCTTTTCACTAACTTACCTCCAACCTTTCACCCTCAATTCTAAACACTACCTCTTATTCCAAACCACTCCATACTAACCCCCCTCCTAACCCCTACCTCTCCAAACAACTACTAATCACACTAACCTGTCCCCTCCCACTAACACCCTAACTACTTCATACTAATTACCCCTCTAATACTACCCAATAAAACCTTACCAGAATTCACCCTAACAAACTAAACTCCCTTCATAACCTACAATAACCTAAACTGGGTTTAATAAAACCTACTGCTAACTAAACTTCCATTCAAATCTCACTTCCACCCATCTACCTTCCCCTGTACATACTCCTTAAATTTTAAAAACCCCTACTAACAGACATAACTACTAAACTACCTTTAAAGTCCGTTTAATTCTTGTCAACGTAAATTTATTTTGACATATACTTTCTAACTTAAATCTAAACTTATTTAACTTAAACATACCAACTACAATTACAAATGTTTTGGACCTAGAGCTTACTTCCCAAAGAGACTCTTAAGCAAAGCAAAATGTTTACACAGTACATAATTTACAAAATGTCCTAAATGTTACCCATAACACCTACTCCACCAATCTCTAATCCTACTCTCCATTTCCTTTTCAATCTTTACAACTCAACTTCTTTAATTTTCACTTGAACACCTCTAAAACTACTGGGTCCCTACAAACTCAGTGCTCTCCCCCCTACCCCCTTTAAAACACTACTTCGAACCCATAAAACTATATAGTTCAACTAAAACCATTCACCCCACCAAACTCCTTTAAAAAACAACAACCCAAATTATTAATTTAAATATTATAATACTTCCCAACCTACCTCTTAGCCATAACTTAAAATCTAACCCCCCCCCCACTATCCTTGTCTATACCCACCCTTCCCACACCCAAAACTCCCTTACTCGTCAACACCACAAAATCTTTAAGTAACACTACAAAAACTGGCTTAAAAATGTCCACTAACTACATTTACCCCACTTAATACTACGCTCTCTAAAAACAACATTATGGACTATTCGTGCCTAAACTCACTTAACTAAATACTTCCAACTCAAAACCACCTAATTACTACCCAATACAAACTAGTTTTGTAGCCCCTGATTTAATTACTACAACATTGAAAAATTTCGTTTACCATGGAAACTTGTCTATGCCAGGCCTCTTCAAATAGACTTATCTCTGCCCTAATTATTTCAAATGAACTGGTGTTAAACAGTAATTATATTAAGCTAGTCACAGGAAACTTATTACCCACACTAGATACTACTCCCAACTCCCAGCTGCCGTAATTCTGCTCCCTTTGCAACCTTCTTATCGCCTCCCTTTCGTCAGTCAATCTTTTTTCTTCTGCTTCCCTTTGCTGTCGTTTTTCTTCTGCCTCAATCTGCAGCCTCTTACGTTCTCTATCAGCCTCAATTTGTAACCTCTTCTCTTCAGCCAACCTTTCAGATTCTAATTTTCTTTCGGCCTCTTTTTCTAATCTTCTTTCTTCCCGTTCAATATACTTGTCACATTCAGCAGTTACATACTGAATTAAAACCTGACCATCCATTCCCATATCCTTCGCCGTTAGCACAGCAGCTGATCTGAACTTTGCTAGCTCAGCCATCACACAAAATAACAATGATCAGGGTAAAAATCCAACCAATAAATAACTAAAGTAATTCTAATTACTATATACTAAGGTAATTCTAATTAGCCAGTTAACTAATTAATTACCACTGGCTGTGAAGATTCACCAACTTTTATTCCCACTTTCAATTTTAAGGGACAATTTTAATTTTTACAATTTGTTCCCCTGATTTAATTCTCCCACCAGGAGATCCTAATATTACTGATAAGCTAATTATCCCTGGACAAGACCCCAATATATGTAGTGGATTTTGATGGTATTGTATGGTTGATGTTACCTAGTGTGATGTATGAGGTCAGCTGTGAAGGCTCCTGAGATAAATGTAGATGTGAATTACAGAAGGCCCTTCTTACTACCACTTACGACCTCACACATATCTTTTTTTACTAATGAATGTGGCTACGTTAAAATTCTAGGGTACTGATATGTAATGTGTTGTGGTAGATTACACACACACACACACACACACACACACACACACACACACACACACACACACACACACACACACACACACACACACACACACACACACACACACACACACACACACACACACACACACACACACACACACACACACACACACACACACACACACACACAGATATTTAAGAAGTCTAATAATATTAATAAAATTTATAACACACTGAACTAACTCAGGCTGTTTTAGTTTTTAAAGTTAAATCTTTTGATAAATTTATTTTGTTCTGAACCAAATGTTTAGTTGGTCAGAACATAAGAAATATTATGGAGTCATAAATGGAATGCAAAATCATATGACATAATAAAATGGAAAATGTGTACTTAATTATTTCAAATGACTGGTTAACAGTAATTATATTAAGATAGTCACAGGAGAACTTATAACTAGATATGCTGTTGGGATGGTGTAATCACTCCCAGTCTATGACTGCCAAACATTGTCCGTTGACTTAAGGAATAAATATATATAGTTTAATTTCCCCAATGTCATGGCTTTATTTAATGGTGAATTAGGGATAATTTAGTTGAAAATTTCGTTGGTGAAAGTCCAGCAGGCCAGATATAACTTATCTCGCCTGCGTCGATCCTGTACAAAAGTCTTGTGGCCCCACCTCTCCATGCTGGGGGCAATATACGGCTGCTCTTACACAATGATAGACTGCTCTGGTCCACACTTGTATATATTACTACAGCATTTGACACCGCTTTGGTGCCAAATAGAAACTCACAGTTCTGAAACAAAAGTATTGGTCATGTGTCAGAACTCTACTTCCTGAACAACTTCTGCACACAACACTACACAACAACAACACCACATAGACTGGGTCAGATCTCTCTGACCACACAGCACATCTTACCAAGTTGGTTTCACATAGTATTAGTTCCCCAAGACTACATTGCATCTGAGATATGTTCAATAGCTTCCTGCTATTAAATAAGATAGGTGATATGTTCCACTGATCTCAACACTAGATCCTTTTTCATAGTTTCAGTTAGGCGTGCCTATATATTTTCTTTGTATGTATGTCTCTAGACCCTGATCTAGGGCTGGGGATCTAGAGCGAACACTTACTTGTCGTAATCATTTTTTATGATATGGCAGTATCAATCACTCGAATTATTAAAATATACAGAATAAATATTGTTCATTCTTACCAGAATTCAGAATTGAGAACACAGTTACATTTGCTAGCAAAACTCAGCTGAGCTGCTGGCCGTATGATGGCGTCCCACTATATAGTTATATTCTTATGGAATCAACACCACCATGGATTCAAACTGCGTCTCTGAACAGACTTATGTCGAATGGCAAACTTTCGCCTCTCTATCCCGCTACTATAAAATGCGTTGACCAATCGCCGACTTCCCCCCCTAACTTTCAAATTAACAACCAAAAGTCACTTCAGTCAAATCTCAGTCAAGTATGTATTACGGTCTGTTAGTCCGTCTGTCTCTACTTGTTTTTTCATAAAAAACACACTTGGTTTTACATACATTTCCTACACGAATCTGCTGCCTAAGTTATTTTTAGCTACAATTCTCCACCACATTCCCTCTCTTTAATTACAGCTCGATTTTTACGTTTGCAGACTCAAGGCCAAGATTTTGGAATTTTTTAGTGACATGGGTTAACAGTGCATTCGCTTGTATGATATGAACAATACAGTCTTTTGTCAATATCTTCTTTATTATCTATCCGTCTGTATAAATGAAAGCATATTATTTCTCTGCTCAAGATGGGCTATCAAACTAGCTAGGTTTTATTTTCATAACTCTATTATTAAGAAAAAACATATTTTTTCTCAAGTTTAATTTTTGAAATTTGTTCGAGAACCTTCCCTCATGTGTTTTGCCGCGGCATTCAAATAAAGACCAAGTATCGAAACACGTCCAAGAAATGACTGTCTCGATCAAGAGCTAATGTCCTTTTTTTGTCCATTTCCTTACTTTATGTCAACTAGGGGACGTGAATTTTTTTCCTTTCACCCCCACTTGCGTCTTTTTGCCGTTCGAACTTCAAACACGTGTTCAGTCATATTTTTCCTTTTTTGTGTCCTCCGTTCTCTCCCGTCTACAAAGGGTAAACGTTTCGTCTGCACTTCTAACTCGTTAGTTTTAAATGGCGGTGGGAAAGACTAGCATGGGCGAGCATGTCTCCTAGTATCTTACGCATTATTTTTTAACCCTACATTTCATCGTTAATTTTGGAGATATTTTAACGTTGTATCATGGTGACATCATCACAGCCAGCTTCTCGGCATCAGTATATATAATAGTGGTGCGTTTTTAATGTAAAAAAAAAGGTAAAGGAACCCGTTACACGCCCATTTAGGCATATTGGGAATATGGTGTTAGGCCCATATTATCTTGACCGTCGGCACACGAGGGGTGATGTGGTCGGCATCACGCCGGCCGCCTTAACCTTCCCAGAGTAGCTCTGGTACCCATTTGGGGCTGGGTCGACCCAGGAGCCGTTTGTGGCCTAAAAATTTTTCCGCCTCATCTGGGGATCGAACCATAGACCACTGCGCTAGGAAGCCAGTGCACTAACCACTATGCTACCGCGGCTCCTGCGTTTTTAATGTGCTTCAGTATATATCAAGTGTATCAGCACACAAACAAAACAAGAAATGCAGCCAAATCACAACAATTTAACAATTACAGAAACACATCAAGGGAACAATACCAACTGTTCTGCCCCGATCCATATGTGGTGAGTTTATGAGGTATAAATATGGGGATAGGGGACCTAGTGTACTGAATGAGATCAGCTGTGAAGGTTTCTGAAGTTAATAAGTTTGGTGTGTATACAGAAGACCTTACTTGCTACCACATTTCGATCTCAATCAGACTTATTCTTGATCAATGTGAATAATAGCTTCGTTAAGTGTCTAGGGTATTGTAAAAGTGTTGTGGAATAATCTCAATACAAAACATATACAAACAAATATTAAATCCTAAGATAAACTCAACTAACTCCAGCTGTTAAATTTTATAATGAAAAATTTTCTGTTAGACTTTATTGGTCCTGAGCCTAAATATTGTTTTGGTCAGGACTTTAGTCAATGATAATCAATTTGATTGCATAATATAATTACAAATATATATTAAAATGTTTACATGCAATAGACAGTATGTCTATAGTACATGGGTACAATTTTCAAATGGATATTCTTTAATATATCTAATTACTGGTATTCTGAAGCCGGTTGGGGATTATCCTCATCCCAATGTTCTTTAGTTTTAATAATATTGTCTCTGTTATTCTTTTTGGAGGAATGTTTTTATTCAATACCGGAGATCTTTTATGAATAGTAATAAGTTGTTCCAGGCCAGATATATCACTTATCTGAGCCCTGGAATCGCAGCAATTGCAGTCAGTTTGGCCAAACGCTTCAAAATCCTCTGGTCTTAAGCCTCTTTTATAACAGCAGGTGTCAGAGACTCCTTGATCTAGTGCTGAATTGCTCTATCATTCAGTATCAGCCTCATACAAGTACCAGCAGGAACCCCACATGTAAAGGAAATCTACACAGGTTACGATGAATAAGGCATTTGAATATGGCACACTTTTAGATTTGCCCACTGTCCCAGACTGATTTCTGTAGTTATATCTTATAAAACACAGCACAAGTCTGTCACCGCTTCCTGCTCTTATGAATATTTTTTTTTAAATGGCAACGAGCAGCGTACTCTTTCGTTAAGGTCACATGCCTTGGCCAATCGGACTAAGCCTATCTTTATTTTTGAATTAACTTTTAAAAAAATCTCACACTACTATGTGTTACTATCAACAACTAGATTCGTATATCTAAGTTAGCCAATCATACCTCGGCTTCCTTCAAAATCAAGCCAATCCCCTACTTCGTATTATTTTAGCCTTCTTTCACCTACGTGTTTTCAAAAAAATCATGCCATTCCATCCAAGCAGATATGACTCGACAGGACAGTATCTCTGTTCTCTATATGTTTTATTACCAATATTTAATTATCTAATGGACTATTTAAACAACCAATTACATATTCTTTGTCCACAAGTCTTCAGAAACCCGAATATACAATTATCATGAGACTAAATGGCTTATTAAAAAATACTGTCTTTTTTCGATTTTAGTTGTTTATTTTTAACTAACATCTGTCCGCATCTTTTTAACTGTACTATCAGTATAAAGTCAGGAGCTCAGACGTAAAACAGTAGAGTATCAGGTTTCCTAATAAGAATTAAACCTGTTTTCGAAACCTAATGTCGTGTCGTTAGTTTTTTCATCACTGTTTATTTGAAAATCAGGCCATGCAACGGCGTGCGAGATGGCTTACACAGCGACACACAGCGAGCGGCATAACTGCATGTGTCCCTCAGTGCATCTCTCTCTCTCTTAGTTCGTCCGTCTGTCTTTCTAAGTTAACCTTGTGCGTGTAATTACACTAATGTTTGTTTTAGTATCTAGGTCATTGAGAAAATACAGTACATATTTTATAGGGGGTGTGGCGATACAATTATTTGACGAATGCAGCAAGAAAAGCAAAGATTTTGCGTTCAGCCCTTCCGGCGTTATTAATCTCAGGCTTTTGCGCTATTGGGAAAGCACTGGACTTGCTCCATTCTTCTGTCTTTCTTATATTTGCTTTCTGCTTTACATTTATGTTCTAATTTATATATGGGTATTAGAATTTTTCGCCACACCATAAACTAAACCCAGAGATAAATCCTTCGGCCGTATGTGTACGATACAACGCTATCACAGTGTCTTAAGTCTCCATCCAGACTGGAGGAATATACTAAATCCACTGAGGGAAGAGCAAACTCTATCCTTGCGTAGCCTTCACAAATTACTAACACGATAAGCTGTAGGTTTATCTCTAGTCTTTCCACTGACCGCAAATACGGGCGGGGGTTTTGACTGACCAGAAGTATACAAGACGAGGTCAAATTAGGACAGCTGTCTGCGGCGCTATTATCCAGCGCGTGAAATAGGCCTGCGTGCTTGATGCTTAAATCCACTTGGGCTGGTTTGAACTTTATTGTGCCTGAGCGCTCAGTTTAGGCACACAGTCAGATGCTTTCAATTTCAGCTGGTGAAGATGAGCAAGATGAGGTTTTGATGCCACTAAAGCTCTGACTTGTATTGAATCGGCGAGTAGTAAACCACTACTACACAATACGATTTCAGATTTGCTGTTGCTGGTTATACACTGCATGAGATAAATTCCCGTTAGAGGGCTTATGTGAAGACAGTTGCAATTTCAGGTACGTTATGACAACTCGTGGTGTTCGTTGCTTACTGGAACCGTTATGTCGAGGAGAATATTACATTCCTTGACTGAGATCCAGCTGGAACATTGGGGTACCCTGGAACTAAGACCAAAACAAACAACCTCTACATCAAGCAAATAAATACAATCATAACTAAGGTATACTAAACTGTTATGCCACATTCTAGTATGTGTATTATAATTATGCTAGGTAGATCTCAACATATGGGTTGTCCAACCAAGTGGTTCCCGTTAAGAGGACATGCGATCCATTTTACACCATTAAGTGAATTATAAAAATATAAGTAGTAGTTACATTACAAAATGAATGGTATGCGCCCCTTTTGGGCCGATACACAAAAGGGAAAAGTAATAACCTCCCAACAATTGAATACATGAAATTGCAATGTTTATACTATTATATTACATGTTGACTTAGACATAGGATATAATTATATGCCTGGTCGGTGGCTGCTTCCTAGATTGCCGTGAAAGTTCTAAACTGGTGTCTAACTGCATAAGTAAGCATATCATAATTCCACACTCAACCATGAGAAGTTTCTCTCAGAAAGTAATAAGTGACTACCTCTTCTAATTCAGTTGTAATAGCGAATAGTCCTCACTTGTCAGGTTTAAGTGAGTAACTTACACCACTGACGTTTCCCTAAAGTAATGACAGCTTTTTTTAGCTTACTATTTAACCCATGGTAAGCACTGAACATACTATGAGGTTTTTCGCCTAGTAAGTATCTGTTAGCGTAAGTTTACCATTAACCCATTGTAAACAATAACACCAGGAGACACCTAACAGCGTAAGCACCTGTTAACTTAGGCGGTAGACGGCGCTACATGAGTACTGAATCACGTTTACTTAGGAGAAGCTACTGGAAATAATTCAAGCCACACTGCTACCGGTTATATTAAACTAAACATGTATTATTTTACAAAATGTCAACATACCCCGCGATGCCAAGAATTTTTCCGACACAAGTCAAGACTTTTGCCCACAGTCGTATGTGTCTCATTTGGATCATCAGCGAGCGGGTAAAATTTCACGAGAGTGCTTGACTGAGTAAAACTATCTAGATTTATACTCTAAAATCAGACGCTGATCCAAACATCTGGCATCGCATGTTTTCGCAGGTGTTCGGTCGCTGTGTATTTACAAGCGTAATCCCGAGTAACATAACTCTATTCTAGGGTCTACATAAGAAGACATCAGACACGAGAAAGTCCCCTGCATAAGACATAATATTATCTCTCGCCAGCCGCCATAAGAAAGGGACGGCTATCAAGTGCCGCTATCAAAGTCTCAGAATGAACGAGTTTCTGTTCCCTGAAATGGAGATGAAAAGGGGGATACCCAGGTATCAAAGGGTTGCCTCGTTGCGCCGCTCACGCTACTAACTTTAGTAAGACAGCGGTTCGTACTTCAAATAATCTATTTACTCGGCCATTGGTCAAAACACTGTCACGAGCGAAGAGCGTTCCCCTAGTTGGGCAGGCTGCACGTGCGTCTTAGGTAAGATTAACACAATCGCCGGTCGCTGGCCACCAAGAATCGATCGATGCATTTATAATGAGCAAGAAACGAAAACAACAACCCCAGCCACGCTTCGGGGTGGGTGTCTGAGAGGGGAATAATAGGGTTACTGAGGCCATTAGAACAATGTAAAGAAACGAAATACATACAGCCTGTGGAACCAGAAAAAATTTAAAAGAAAAAGGAGAAGGGTGCGGATTGGAAAAGACAAATTATCAGTCGTTTTGTCACAGAGTGGCTAAGAGGTATGGTGTCCGCCTCGAATTCTAAATTTACCGGGTTCGATTTCCAGTAGAGGGAATATGATTTATGGAAATTTTGTCAGAGCCTGTGGTCCTAATGATGTCATACTCCCCACGATCTCCTGAGTAAAAAAATCGGACGCGTAGCCTTCTCGGATAAGGGCAACAAAATAAGAGGTTCCGTGTGCAAGTTAAAAATCCCACGGCAGTTAGAAATCGTACAGAGTAGGCCAAACATTTAAAAATTAGAAACCTACACACCACAAAAATATTTATAGAATGTGTGATTCCTATATACACATTGGGATTCTTGCTGGTGCTATGGAGTTCGTGCACTGTGATGAAATCTTCCTTGCGTAATCTAAGGGAGGAGATCGGAGCGCTGATGGAGCTGTTTGTGTGCAATGAAGATAGTCCTTAAAACCAAAAACCATTATGGTTTGGCGTCATGTTGTGGAGTTTGAAATTTTCCAATGATTCCAGTGTACATTCTTTATTCAAGTAGGTCCTTTTGACACATTTTTCAGTTGCTTGGGCCAATGAGATTTGTAGGTAAGCTAGAGTTAGTTCTTTTTGGATATAATGGTTGTCGTGCAGTATTGGACTTGGTTTTGCTGTTTACTTGAAACAGTATCACATTTGGTGTAGCAGCCAGCAGATAAGAAGTCTATTGTGGAAGGATGTGTATAACATTATGAAAGTATGTACATGTTCAAATGTTTGCCTTTTTTGGACAAAGGTTGCATTAAGCATCCTCTGCATTGATCTGATACTGAGTTTTAGGATGCCATATATTGTTACATGTTAGAGACCTTTGCAGAGGCCCTCTTGCAGCATTGCATAACTTGTACTGCATTTTGGATCTTCTGTTCTCATTTTCTTGAGTTTTGAGAATTACCATATATCTCAAATATCTGCATTTTTTTTTTTTAAATGCTTGAGATCAGTAGTTCCAAAACTATTTCTTCAACTACCCTGGATATGCAACATGTGTATTGTCACCAGAGCTCTTCTCCCTCTATACCAGTATTTCTCAAGCGGTGTGCTGTGGCACACTAATTTTTTTTACACTAGTGTGTCGCTGCGCCTATCAAAGTGTGCCGCAAAAATGTTGTAAATTTACTACATGAAGTACGGTATATTTTTAGTGAACATGTAATGTAAAACTGATCTTACAGCTTGAATTCATTCAATAATAATTGGATCTATTAACTGCTTTGAACAAAAATAGATATACTTCAAAATTATTTTAAACAATTATGAGAAAATCAAATTGAGAGTTTTCTTTGTTCTACAGTACCCACAAATTAGTGTATTTAATTTAGTATATATCACTGTAATTTTTTATTTAGGCACGGGGTCAATAGGTGTGCCGCAAATTTTGTAGAAAACTGAAAACTGTGCAGTGAACACAAAAAGGTTGAGGAGCACTGCTCTATACTGAAAACATAATGAGAAGTATAGACAACTTAAGTTATTTGTGGTATGCTGATGACACAATATTGACAGATAAGAAAGAAGCACAATCACAAGGGATGCTGGACACTGTCTTCTCCTTTCACCTCTCAACTGCCCAAAGAGCATAGACCTTCAACAAACTGATGCCAAGTCTTCCTGTCACGTGCCATCATCTTAAGATCTTTCCATACCTTCTTCATTCCCTTCACATCTGTCTCCAGTTCTCTTCTCCATGTGTTCTTTAGCCTGGGGATTCCCCAAGCAAGCTGGGCACAGTAGCAAAGGGGAGAATGCAGGACTCTGCCTAAATTATAAGAATACAGAAGAAAGGTCATCTACAAGAATAAAGAAACTACCATAATTCACGGAATACAATTCAAAATGTATAGGACAAATATGAAACAAGAGAAATTCAAGTAATTGGGCATAGTTTTAACATCATGCGGAGAATGTGTCACAGATATAAAGAGCAGTAGGCCTATAGCCCAGACAAAAGCAGCATTCTGGAAAAGAAGAAACATACTGTGCAATAAATCACTGTCAATGAAAGCAAGAAGAAGAGTTCTCCAGAATTGTTGTAGATTTGAAGAGAAAAAAACCCTTGCCATATACTGGTCAAGTTGTTCATTCATTTCTTTGCCTCCCCCTACTTATCTTGTTCTCATTTTTTTCAAACGTCACAATGCTTTCAAGTTATTTTTTTTTTTTTTAAATTAATGAAGATAAACAGAAATCCCGTTCAACCTCTGATGGGTTATAATTAGGATATATATTGTTTTCAATTTCAAATAATATGAGCAACTGCCGACATGAGAAAGTGGCATCACATTTGAAAATAGGGATACTCACAATTGTGCTTAGGCCTATACGTTAAATAGAAAAATAAAAAACAAACAAACAAAATCAAGAAGAAACTATGAACAAGAATAATATTAAAGTGGAGGGGGTGTATAGGCCTGGTGGTTCTAGTTATATAACAGACCTTACCAGATATTTAATTGATTTTCATCTGTTTAAAGTCACATGCATTGTAAGAACAGCATCAGACCTTCACATTCCCAGCCACTATATATTAACATGTGTTCGTGTTAAATATTGTTTGACTATATTATGCAGTTCCCTAGGTCAGCTATTCTCAACACCTCCTCTATATTTATAGGTAAGTTGGATGCCTGCAAATAATCCAATATTGGCATTCCTTTTTGGTCATACCTCCTACACTTTAACAAGAAATGTTCTATATTATTGTCTTGAAGACATCCTGCACAGTAAGGTTCTTCTATTCTGAAATAGCCTTTTCCCAGCTGTAGTCTGAGAAGCTTCTTATTACTGGGAATTTTCAATTCCCTAGATATCTGACATTTTCTTGTTGGAGCCCTGAACATCTTAAGGTTGACAACTCCTAGTTCTAAGTTAATTTTTTATAAACCTTTTGTTGTCACTGTAAAGAGAAAATAGAATAGACAAAAGAAACATAGACTAATGCCTTACTCCTCACCTTGTTCTGTAGGTTGAAAATTTTCTAGATTATTTTCCTCTCTTCAGTCTCCATTAGTGTTAACATTAGCACACACATGCATGCACTCACACACATATATTCTATGTTCTCAGCTTACACTGTTTTTGTAGGGGTCGGAGTGGCTAAGAGGTATGGATTCCGCCTCAAATTCTAGAGGTGCCGGGTTCGATTCCCAGTTGAGGGAATATAATTTATGGAAATTTTTTTTCCTGGGTTGTGAGATCGGATGCCTAGCTTTCTCGGATAAGGACGAAAAATAGGAGGCTGTGCACGTTAAAATCCCACGGCAGTTGGAAATTGTAAAGAGTAGGCTGCCCTGGTAAAAATTAAAAACCTACCCACCACAAAAGTATTTGTAGAATGTGTGATTCTTATATACACAGATTGGAATTCTCGCCGGTGCTACGGAGTTCGTGCACTGTGCTGAGATCCTCCTTGTGTGATCTAAGGGAGGAGATCGGAGCACTGATTGAGTAGTCCGTATGCAATGAAGATAGTCCTTAAAACCAAACTGTTAATGTGTGATTTACATTTGTATCTTGTCTTGTCCTTTCATTATAAAGCTTGATAATAAAGACGTGTCACTATTGTGAAACCCTGACAGTTGACACTTCTATCAAGAAAACCCCGAAGTCTTCAGCGATCGTGTGCAGCTCTTCAACAGTTATACCTGCCCACATAAAAAAAAAAAATTGGAAAAAATTTAAACAAAACTACTGAACTCATATTTTTACTGCGACCATTCCCGGGTGGCATGCTGCACTATGCCAATAAATGAGCACTTGTCTTTTATCCTTCATCTTGTCTATTTTTTTAATGTATAAATTGAACAATATTTTACTTGAATAGCATGTACACTACTGGACAAAAGTTAAGGGCCGCCATTCAGTTTAGACAAGGTTTATATAATTCTCATACATGCCACACGCTATGGTTTACCCATAATCTGTACGGGATGTTTGCGTTTTCAGATGTGTACGGCCCGTACATACCGTCTGTACGGGTTTTTTCGCCTAATTATTAAATATACATATAAATCGACCGTTTTGTGCCACTACACAATTTTCCGTAATTTGCGTCATGAGATTCGGCGAGATTTTAAGCCAAGTGGATTTTTAAAAAAAAATAACCAATGAAAATCAAGCTGCCTATTTTTCAATTGCTGCGGGATGTGCGTGGCGTGTTCATTCACAATTTTTCGCTAAAGCTAGCGCGAGGTTACTGATTATTTGAACGATTACGCAGCACTGAGTCGAGCCTATTGTTTAGGATTAATTTCCAGTTTAGTATTGGTAAGTAATTCATTTTTTTTTTTAAAGTATTACAATAACATTGTTTAGATGAAGTTAGATTTAACTGTCAGATAACTTAGGCCTAGGCTATGCTTTTTTTTTCCGTAAGATTTAGCATAGCCTAATTTATTATTTACGGCTGCTTAAAAAAAAAGGCGGATACCACTTCATATTATTTGATTTCACTAAAACTTGTAGAAAGTGCGTAAGAAATGTAAATTTGAATAATAATACAATACAAATAATGGGTAATATCGGAATGACGGTCGCCGAACGATCTGCATGTATTTTCGTACCATTTAGGCTAGTAACACTAACCTTAAATCTAAATGGTACGAAAATACATGCGAAGCGTTTGGCGTCCGATATTACCAAATCATGAAACTTAAGGAAAAAAAAACACACACACAAAAGCAAGGCAAATTTGCATCTTAACCCGATCAGAGAAAAGTTTAGCCTATTTGGAGTTAGGCCTAGGCCTACTTTTCGTCTTAGTTTTAATTTCGTTTCTTTAAAAAACAATGCGATTTTGCCTTGGGTGATCATCATTACGGTCAACTAATGATTTAGGCTAGGCCTATATTTATTAAATAATTAATTACTATCAATGTTTGATTGACACTAAAAGTCGTATGGGTAGGTCTATTTAAAGCTACCAGTTGGGCTATAGGCCTAACGGCTATTCCAATTATTGAAGTTTGATAGAGATTAGTTGCGCCAGTTTATATTTTCATTGCTAGGTTTTTTTTTAAATGTATATATATATATATATATATAGATATATATATATCTATATGTATATATATATATATATATATATATATATATATATATATATATATATGATTTAAGATTAGTAAACCTAACCCAAAACGCTTATTACTGGTCTCTTTAGACCTATACTTTTATTAGGCACTATAGAACAGACACCAAACTGTTCTTCATTTCCACCATAAATTGTATTAATTTTTTTTTGCAGAAATAGACTAAATGATGATACAGTTACAGCATTTCTACAACGCAAAATAAATTCTAACTCCTGTTGTTTAGGTTTTAAAGCAAGTGAAGACATGCTTAAAAAGGCAAAGGGCGCATGTCACTATGATGGTGCAGAACCATCTAATTGAATATATTTTTTACATGAATTAACTCTTTTGTTACGTTTTTTAGTCTTTGTACAGGTTTTGCGGGTCTTTGTACAGGGTTTTTGGATTTTTTGTACAGGTTTTTCATGTCTGAGGTGTGGCATGTATGAATTCTTCGTGAGCAGGGTCGATTTTCCAAATGTCCGGTAGCTTGAAATCTCTCAAGAAGTCTCTGAATGGTAGAGTGAGACACTGCTAAATGTCTTGCAACATGACAAACAGATTGACCATCCTGAATCCATGCCATGGCTCGACCACGGTCTACAGTGCTGAGACTTCTCCTTGGTGGCATGGCTAATGCAGTGATCATTTCGACCACTTGTCATACTGATTTATTGCATACCAATGGTGAACACACTTTACCGATGATCATTTTCCACGTGCATTCAAATTCAACTCACTTTTTCACCTTTTGAACTAGTGGAGCGTGTTGCAAAAACCACGAGTTTTTGCAGCAACAATGGCTATTTTCACGTGCGAGTTAAAGTGACCCAGTTTTTGGACATTTAAAAAAAATTAACCTAGTGCACACAGAAATGTATACACATTTCTCTGAGCTCAGTTTTAATGACATTTTCCCTTGTCTTTACAGTTTGCCAATCAATTATATAAACCTTGTCTAAACTGAATGGTGGCCCTTAACTTTTGTCCAGTAGTATACATTGATTCATTTGTGTGTTACTGGTACCCAAAAAGCAGAGCAAAGAACATTAACACACCATCCTGAAGAAACTTCAAGCACTAAAAAAAAAAAAAAAAAACAGTTCCGCAGATATGGACAAAAGGGCTGAAGACAGACATAAGAGGATATAGAAGACATGGAAAAACCTTGAACAGATGGCACAGGACATGAATAGTTTTTGTTGAAGTCCTATGCTCCACATGGAGATGAAAAGCAATGATGATGATGATGTACATTTATTATATATCTATAAATGACAGGGCATATATATTAATAATATATGTTATGTGTGACGGGAGATTTAGGCAATTTTTTTTTACTTTACATTACTCTGGCTTTACTTGCCATCTTCACAACGCAACTCCTCAGTAAAATGCTCCCAAACATACTTTGGTGATATTCCTCACTCTGATGGTCTCCAAGCTCTCCGGTTTTTCCTGGACCAGCGCACCTACCCCTCTATCGCTACAGAGACTCTCCTGCGGCTTGCAGAACTGGTCCTTTGACTCAATTCCTTTGAGTTCAAAGGACAGTTCTTTGACCAAGTCAGTGGAGTTGCCATGGGCACCAAGATGGGTCCCAGCTATGCCTGCCTCTTTATGGGCTACCTAGAGTATCAGGTGTGGCAGCAGTATCCATCCTGGACCTTTTCCATTGATGTATTGTAGATACATTGATGATGGCATAGGTCTCACTCATATGCCAGAGGCTGACCTTTCTAGGTTCATTAACTTCATCAACAACTTCCATCCTGTGATCGAATTCACCTTTTACATCTCCACTGTCTCTGTAAATTTCCTTGACATTGCTGTCACAATCACTCCCCCCACCTTAACACTATGGTGTACTACAAACCCACTGATGCAGTTACTTCCTTTATACTTCCTCTCATCCTCGGGCTTGTCGTGACTCCTTGCCTTTCTCACAACTTCTCCACCTCCGTCGATTATGCCAAGATGATGATGACTTTCTTTGCCGAGCACAGGAAATGTTGGACTTCTTCCGCAGGAGACAGTATCCAGAGGATGTTCTTATCTCTGCCTTAGAGAATGTTCTCCCTATCTCACAGAGGCCTTCAACCCCCACCACAAAACCTCCTCGGATGGAGTCAAGTTACTATTGACCTATCACCCTCACAGCACTGCTGTCAAAAGGATCCTGTATCGCCAACTACCTCTCCTTCAAGTTCCCCATCACCCATGGCTTCACATGCGAGTCGTGCAACGTCATTTATGCTATTATATGCAAACGTTGCAATATTACTTACATTGGCCAAATGGGCACACGACTGGGGGACCGATTCTGCAGACACCTCTTATTTGAAATCCACACCTGGGGCCATCCACTTCAATGGCCCTGGCCACCACGGTGCCACTGACATCCAGGTGACAGCCATCAGATCCTGTTCCTCCTTTGGAATGTATATACGAGTGTGTATATGTATATATATGTGTATATGTATATGTGGATAGTACATAAAGCAAAAAATAATGAAAACAGGGACTGGAAAACAGAGTGGAAAAAAAAACATACAAAAATTTAATAAAATGTATATATATATACACTTACTTACTTACTTAGTCGTTCCCCTTCTACCGTGAGGTGTAGAGGTTTGGAAGAGAGAGCGCCAGACTATCCTATCGGCTGTCTTCCTCCTGGCCTGGTTCCATTCTAGTCCTCGGTCCTTCAAAGATTGTCTAATGATATATATACACAATTTATTTTATTTATTTATTAAATTTTTTATTAATTATTTTTTTATCCCACTCTGTTTTCCAGTCCCTGTTTTTTTATTATGTTTTGCTTTATGTACTATCCACTTCTCCTTTCCGGTTTTGTGGCAGCCATCTTTGCTCTAACATGTGACAAAACTTAAGGGAGTATTTTTTCTCTATTTCTTATAGTTTCATGTTCTCCACTTAATTCTCATTTTCTTTCCCCCCTGTCTATTGTTTGTCTGACCCTGATGAAGGCTGTGTGGCCGCAACGTAGGTTTTTCTTGTCCTTTCTCTTTGTAAGACATATTAACATTTGTGTGTTTTTGTATTTTTTAAAATTCTACTGAAAAGTTTAAGGCGCTGGCTATAATTCATCTCCCGTCATTGGTTGGACAGGTTATGAACTTGTATTCCAAGTTCTTCACAAAGCAAAAACAAACAGCATGAATACATGTTGGCAAGAAAAAAACCTTTAATTGCAGTTTTTAAACAGCCAAAACATAAGTTGTGTGATTTGTCAAAAAATATGCATCAGTGCTCAGTTAATCTAACCAAGAAGCACAAGACAATGTGTAATTTTCATCTGTTATGAAAATCAAATTTCCAAACTTCACACATTACTTACATGCCAAGTTCATTATTTATAGCTTGATTCACATATTACCTTCATAATTGTAGCCATTTTTTTACGATACTAAACTCTTATTTACATAATATAAACTATATAATAATAGCAATACTAATATATTAGATTACAATAAATATTCCTCTAATCATCTGAAAAGCGTGTTTTGCTTGGCCCTCAACATTTTAAATGTGGGAGTTTCCATGTATTTCATATACATTGATTAATGAATATAAACCCTTTAGCTCCCCAAGGAGCATAAGCCTTCAACAAACACTTGGCATGGTGAGCTATAGTGTCACATGAAAGGATCCCGTTACACGCCCATTGAGGCATATTGGGAATATGGTGTTAGGCCCATATTTTCTTGACCATCGGCACACTAGGGGCGACATGGTCAACATCACGCCAGCCGCCATAACCTTCCCAGAGTTGCTCTGGTACCCAGTTGGGGCTGGGTCGACCCAGGAGCCGTTTGCAGCCTAAAGAAATCCCACCTCATCTGGGGATCGAACCATAGACCACTGATCTAGGAAGCCAGTGCATTAACCATATGCCACCGCGGCTCCCATAGTGTCACATGAGCTCCAGGTATTAAATGTCTTCCTCATCAACTTAACCTCTGTCTCTAGTTCTCTTCTCCACGTGTTCTTTCTCCTGCCCCGGGGATTCCAGAACAAGGACTGCAATGTAATCCTAACAATAGATTTCCTCACTGTGAGTCTGATCCATTGCCAGCATCTTCTTCTCACATCTTTTGTTCCACTATCCACACTTGTAGAAAGACTGATCTAAATCAGGGGTTCTCAAACTTTTTTTTTCTTTTTGCTCATGACCCCCCCTTCTGAACCACCTTTACCTTAATGGCATGCCTCATAGCTGCTGTTAGCTGGAAAAAAAGTACCATTTTACTGTGGCCCCTAGATATATGGTATGGCCAACGGTGAGAACCACTGATCTAAATAACTCAAGTTAAAATGCAAGCAGTATTATTCATGTACTATCAACACAAACTGCACAAATAATACTGAAATATGAAACTCAAGAGATATGCAACAATGAAAAATTATAGACAACAATTTAATGTAGGACATCTAAGAAATCAAGAAACAAGAGACAAATTTGCGGTCACAGTATCCAACAAATTCCAAGTGCTCCAACAGCTGGAAGATGTAGAGAATACAGAAGACTATTGGCAGCAGGTCAAAACTGTATGGAATGAGACATGTGAAGAAATACTGGGGAAAAGGGAATGACAACAAAAAGCATGGATAACAACAGAAACCATCAATAAGATAAAAGACAGAAAAAACAAGAAAGCAGATTTAAACACAAGCAAAACCAGAAGTTCCAAAGCCAAAGCTCAAGAAGTGTACACAGAAGCAAACAAAGAAGTAAACAGAAGTATCAAAAGAGACAAGAGGAAGTATATTGAGGAGTTGGCAAGAGAGGCAGAAGATGCTGCAGCCAAAGGAAATATGAGAGAACTGTATTGCAGCACAAAGAAGCTAACAGGGAAATACAAGCAAACAAGTTGCCTCATAAAAGACAAGAATGGAAAACTGCTCAGCAATATACAAGAGCAAATGAAGAGGTGGACAGAATATTTTGAGGACCTTCTCAATAGACCAGCTCCACAAAACCCCCCGGACATCCAGCCAGCAGAAGAGCTACAAATTAACGATGATAGACCAACGAAGGAAGAAATAAAGAAAGCCATAAAGCTTCTAAGAGATGGAAAAGCGTCTGGACCTGATGGCATTTCAGCAGAGGCCATCAAAGCAGGTATCGACACAGCTACAGAGATGTTATATAAATTACTTGGTAAAGTCTGGGAAAATTAAGAGATACCAGCAGAATGGAAGGAAGGATATCTGGTTAAGTTGCCTAAGAAGGGAAATTTACAAGAGTGCACAAATTATAGAGGAATAATGTTACTATCAGTGCCAGGAAAAGTATTAAACAGGATTATCCTTGAGAGATTAAAAGAGTCCATAGACAAGAAACTGAGAGATGAACAAGCAGGTTTTCGACAAAACAGATCATGTACAGACCAGATAGCCACTTTGAGAATAATAGTTGAACAAAGTCTGGAATGGAATTCACCACTATACATCAGATTTGTGGACTACGAAAAGGCATTTGACAGTGTAGGCAGAGAATCACTTTGGAAATTGATGAGGCATTATGGAGTTCCCCTGAAGATCATTAATTTAATAAAGAAAACATATGAAGACATGACATGCAGAGTTCTTCACGAAGGACAGCTTACAGAACCGTTTGGGATAAGAACAGGAGTGCGACAGGGATGCCTCTTGTCTCCATTTCTTTTCTTACTAGCAACAGACTGGGTTATGAGATCATCGACAACACACAACAGAAATGGAATCCAGTGGACTCTGACTAAGCAGTTGGATGATCTGGATTTTGCTGATGACTTGGCTCTTCTGTCCCATAAACGTAATCAGATGCAGGACAAATTGAAAACACTCGATGAGAGGTCACAGCAATTGGGTCTGAAAATACACAGGGAAAAGACAAAAATAATGAGAATAAATGCAGGTAATGATAGGGTTGAACTTGAAGAAACACCAATACAAGATGTAGAATCGTACACATATCTTGGCAACAATATAGACAAAGTTGGAGTGACAGATAGTGATATCAAAATAAAAATACAAAAAGCAAGAGGAGCTTTCATTGCATTGGGAAATATATGGAGATCAAGAGAAATCGGATCCAACACGAAAATAAGAATCTTCAACTCAAATGTGAAGTCAGTCCTATTGTATGGCTCTGAGACATGGAGAACAACAAAGACAACAACAAAAAAGCTACAGACTTTCATAAATGTGTGCTTGCACTGAACAGAGGGATTAAAAGGTATGACAAGGTTACCAACGTGGAACTGATGACAAGAACTAGACAAGTGCCAGTGGAACAAGAGATGAGAAGAAGATGATGGCGATGGATTGGACACACACTGAGGAGACCTGTTGATAGCATTACAAGGCAGTCCTTGTTCTGGAACCCCCAGGGCAAGAGAGGCAGAGGTAGACCAAGAAGCACATGGAGAAGAGAGCTGGAAACAGAGGTGAAAATGATGAGGAAAACGTGGAAAGAACTTGAGATGATGGCACATGACAGGAGGACTTGGCATGTGTTTGTTGAAGGCCTATGCTCCTTTGGGAGTGGAGGGTTATGAATGAATGAATGAATGTTCAGTATACTTAATATGTTTATTTGTAAGAAAATCTATTTCATGTGACACCATGAATACAATAGTAACAAAATGTAAATATTTGGGCACAATATTAATATCACATGAAGGTGCCTCACACAGATCATGTGCAGAAAATCCAAGGCAAAGCCGGCATTCCAGGAAACGTGAAACATGCTGCGCAATAAATCATTGTCAATTAAATTAAGAAACAAAGCTCTCCATTACTACATTGAATCAGTACCCCTTTATGGTAGTGAAGCATGGATGGTGAATAAACAAATGCAGAAGTTACTGGACGCTGCTGCAATGAGGTTTATTTGAAAAAAGATTCCAAGAATAAAAAACCATGGGTAGTTAAAAAAATCTAATGAAGAGGTTCTGTGCTGAGCTCAATAAAAGAGAGAAACTACTTAGATTTCTAACAATGATGCAAACAAATTTCATGCTGCCCTCACGTGAATTCCAGGGTTAGAAATCTAACCAAGACTGAAGTATCTCCATGTTGTGCATCATGGAAACAAGAAACCTCTGAGCTGCATGGCTCATACTTCACGGATCAGCTAACCACACCATCACAATTGTCTCTGTGGTGAAACATACTGCGAATGCAGTATTGCATACTAAGCTTGGGAGAGTTAACTCAACTCCAGCTTTTCACTGGCTGGCTGTGTGCAGAAGGATGTAACAATGAATTTTGGACAGGCGAGGAGAGGTGTGAAATGGCTCTGTGCAGGATGTGACGATTCCTTGGGAAAGCCCAGAACTAGAGCACAGAATTTTAGCCCTGCACATTCGGAGAGCCCCCACACATGGCGGAGAATGCACAGCATGCCACCCCCTCCACCTTTCTCGTACAAGACCAGATGTGAGGACCCTCTGCATGGACGCTAGGCCAGGATGAGTGCCTGGGAAAAAACTGGAGCTTATGACTCCAACTCAACAAGTTTTGGAATGGCAGAACTGCCACAGAAAAAAGCCCAGATTTACAATGCAGATAATGCCAAAGATTCAACGTGGCATTGGCTGCAAAAGAGCAACAAGCTCAGCCACATTATTTAAACTACACCAAGAAGAAAATGACGGTTAAAGTTTTTAGGATATGCGCTGAGAACAAGAAAATTTGGAATACATGATTACTCTGGGAAAGATCAAAAGAAGAAGAAACAAAGAAAATATCAGATAGACTGACAGTGTGGAATTTGACAACAGAAGTCAGTTCACACCAGAAATCAGCAGTTGCTGAGAAAGTTACTGCCGATTCAGCATGAATGAGGTGAGATATCATGATGATTTTAGCTAAAGCAGTTTTATCTTTCCTTGGAGTGTGGGGAGAAACAACATAAATATGAAACTGAGGTGTGATATTTTAATGCCATCAGCAGGCTCCTTTCTTTCAAACTGCAAGTGTTTAAGAATATAACATATACTGTCTATGCCAGGGGATTAATCAACTGTATACTGATAGAGGCATAAAATCCAATGGGAGCTGGAGGTTAAAGAGTGAATACCAGAAGGTTATCCATCTGAAACTGATGCTGCTAGCTATCATCATCATCATCTCCCTTCTGCTGCCTTGGAGCACAGGCCGTCAAAAAATGTATGCTAAGTCCTCATATCCTGTGCCATCCACTCAAGGTTACATTCTTCTCTTTCCTTCATCTACACTTGATATTTTTTTTTTTATAAAGTATCAACAAGATGAGGTAGCTGGCATGAAACCAAACCTACTTAAGTCACCTTTTATGACAACTGTAGGTTATGGTGAAAGCACAAGAAGATTACTCACAACACTGCTGAGTATCAAGACATTAATTAAAACAATAAAGAACCGTAAATGAATCTCCTTTGTTCACTCTTTAAGGTGCATGCACCAAAGCACTTCATGTACTTTTGCAGTGGTGGTCTCTAGCAATTTGTTTTACCTGATAAAGTTGCTATCCCCACACACAATCTCACCTTGGTATTCTCTTACATGTGTAGTGGGAACAGTGGTAACCGAGCTTTACCTTGGGACAGTTAGAGTAAACTGCCCTGGAATACAACAATGGTTTCATTGACAATCTATGCATCACATGTGGTGAAAGTGTTTAATTTAAGAAAGCCACTATAGGTCAAATTAAATGCAGATGCTGCTGTAGGGGAGTGACATGTTAGAGACTTCAATATACTATGTCTCAGCTTTATGAGCTATGGTGACCAGTTCCCCTTCTTGCTCACTTTGTTTTTCCTTAACCCAAGAGCAGGGTCAGGTATCGATTTGCAGCCAGCAAACTAGAGCATGACGCTACCAGCTTTGAGCCTAGTAGCTTTTCCCTGAGAAGCAAGCACTCTAACCACTCAGCACTTAGTCATAGGCACTTACAGAATCCAGCTATTTCACACATTACAAAGTTGACCTGCATTCACTCAAAATCAGCAAGTACTCTTGTCCTTGTCACCTGTTTGTAACTGGCTGACGAAGGGTGAAACCCGAAACATCCCATGTTTCCTGTGTACCGTTAACTTGTATAACTGATTTCATACCATTTTATTTTTTTACTTTATACATTTGTTTCCTTACCAGTTTTACAGCAGCCCCCTCATTTATTGTTATACACTATACTAAAATCAGCAAGAACTCTGCAGCAATTATGGAGAAACAAAGCACTGCAGCCTGACTGAAATAAAACACTAAAATCATGTGTAAAACTTTCACATTCATGTTACTGGTTTCACTTCTACACCATCTTTTCCAGGGCAGATTGTGCGCAGACAACTGATAACTTTGGGCAGGCTTTGTACATGGGGGATGGACTCTGAAATTTAAAGGATGCTAATGTCTAAAAATGGCCAAGTAATGATCCTTTGCATTATCTGCAATAGTTGTTAAAGAGCAATAAAAATTACTAAAACCTAAAATTTCACAATAATATTTCAAATCATTTAAACTTTGTTACAACACTTTTACTGAAATTCTAAAAACAATTACAACTGACGTTGAATGAATGAAGACTAACAGAAAGTGTTGGCAAAACTGATGGTAAAAACTAAAGGGCAAAAAGCATAAAAAGTACACACAAGATTTAAGAGGTAATCATATGAGATAGGGGACCCAAAGACGCAGCAATAGAGAATGCAGTCAGCGACCCATAGCTTGACTGCTTGTGTCAGGGTCAGCGAACCAGAGCTGACCAAGACCCTACTCCACCTCCACGTGGTGGTCCTGGAAACAGGCTGCATCACTGCAGTCTGGCTGAGAGAGTAGGGATCGAAGAGGGAAGGCAAACCCGGCCCCAAAAAATGCCGTGCTGAAGTTGGATGTGTCAGCCGAAAGGCACAGATACCGCAGCTCTGCTGTAAACAGACACAACGCAACCAACGTCCTTTTCAGGACGAACGAGGAAGAAGAAGAATATGAGATAGTAGTAATGTAGTTTCCAGGGGGTCTCTGGAGAGAGAGAGAGGAAAACAAATACGTCTACTGCACCCTCAGATATGCCATAAGAGGTGACTAATATGACCTTGTGCATGCAGCTGGCAACCTCATCATGTAATACAAATAGCCACAGAGACCACCTCTGCAAAATCATGTGACTGCTTGGATGCAGGCTTCCTGTAACGGGACCAGATGCAGTGGTGGCTCCATGCTCTGTAGGGAGTACAGTATAAATGATGACAATGATATGAGATTGGCCATCAAGAACAAATATTGGGTAGATATATAAACATACTTACAAAGCTCAGAAAACTGAAGACAATTACTGTCATATGAATGATAAGCAAGACAAAGATTGAAAAATACTGGGAAAAGGGAATAAACACATGCAAATAACAAACAAACATACACAGTAACAGACAAAAGAGAGAATATGAAAATGAAGGAGTCAGAAATAAGATGAAAATTACAAAGTTTAACTGGATTTGCAGTTATTATTAAAATAAACCAAGGCACAATTGTGTGTTTTTACCACAATCTGAAAACTCACCAACATCAATGGTTCTGTTCCCTCTGAAACTGCTTCCAAGTGGTACCTGAAAAAAATATCTGGAAATCAACAAGAAATGAACTAATAATTCACACAACCTGAAAACTTATTCTTTATTAAGAAAAATTCTTCTTAAAAAAAATTACTTATCTGTCTTGCACAAACAGTAGCTGTCAATCCATCTCATATTTTCTCTTTCTGTTTTCCTGTTTATTATTACCTCCACCTAGCTAGTTGTCACGAGAGGGTTGATTATTATTGAAGTTATAAGATATCCTGGACACAAAGTTGTATCAGGTGATACCAGGATAGTGCCAGATAAGAGTCTGGTCTTATAAGTAATACCCCCTTCTCTGAAAAGAGTAAGGGTGTATAGATATCAAAGGTAGGATCAAGCTGTATAAGTTCCTAGAGAAGATGGTAATATTTTGCTCTAAGTTCCTACTTGCCCCTCTCCAGATCCTCCTCTGTTTATATTATTATTATTATTATTAGCTCTGCTAGGGGTATTAACTAATTTATCTACCAACAAGAACTGTAACTTAACTTAAATAATTTAAGTAAGTCTGCTGGTAAATATTTACAATTTATTTTTACAAATATTATTTTCTACTTGAAATTATATGAAAATCAAAATTCAATTACATAAGCAAACAAATAACACAAGTGAACACAAATGTTCTTAGTTATTAATAGTCTTTTTGAACTATATAACTGTTCTCCTCTTTCGCTTGAAATCATTTTGTTGAAGACAGTCTTTATTTACTATTGCTTCAAACTTCTCACAGTTTCTAAAGTGTGTCTACTTCTGACTAGTACGGTTGCCTAGATAAAACAGCAGCCTTGTGTGGCTACTCATCTTTTATTATGTGTTTTGATTCTGTTCCACATCTGTACTGGCAGGAATTTGTGTCTCCTCCAGGCCTAGGACTGGGTAACCAGCCCTATAGCATCAAGGGCACTCGCACCACTAGCTCCTATATTAGAGTCAAGCTCCTTTCAGTGGACGTTAGTTACAGGATACAACCTGAAATATATTCAATGTCACCACTATATTGTCTATCTCCTTTCTACAGAAGTAGGAGGTAAGAGATAGTTTCAGACGACAGAGTGCAGGTAGACGCATAGGTCATATCAAGACAGCATTAACACACCTCAGTTCACTGTGAACATATCTTTCTCCAATTCCTTGGATATAGCTAACTGTCCATGATTCGCATCCATACATTTATTAGGTCTAGTGTAATATACTAAGTGATATCTTAATCAACACAGTAAAACAATTCCTTTCATCCTTCCTTATGTTCCTGGTGTGTGGTCCATTCCATCAAGAAATAATTCTTTAAAAGCTTTTCTAAAACTATGAACTCACTCTGGCTTCCATTCCCAATTTATTTAAATATACACGCTTGTAAAGCCACCAGAAATACACCGTAGTTTTCTAACACATTTTACACACTTCCTAACGCACAATTTGATCAATTTTTTAAACAGAATATATATATATATATATATATATATATATATATATATATATATATATATATATATATATATATATATATATATATATATATATATATATATATATATATATATATATATATATATACATTCTTTCTTACCCTGAGGCACATACAGTCGAGCTGTTAATGGTTAGAATGATCTGCTCTCAGGTACAAAAGGTAAAGGCACTCTTCATTAACACTTTTATTCTTTTTCTGCTCGCTGTGATTTTCAAATCTGACTGGCCTCGATTAGCAGAAGGCAAGGTCTATTTATTCGTCACATCCGGCAACCGAGAGAGCAGAGGCTAAAGGGGTGTTTGTGTATCTCAAAATGTATGCCCAATTTGTCCTGATGTACAAACACTGAAAACCAAGATTTCAATTATTTTCTTTATTTCTGGAGCGATTTCCCTCAACCAAGGCTTAATTTATGCCCTGAATTATTCCTCATCCATCCAACTATTTGACTTTATATTACCTGCTCTAGTTTTATTGTATGCGTAACCTAAACAGCAAAATTTTTTACTTGCCTGATGTCACGATACATTCAACTCGAGATTTCTCCCGTAAGAATATACTTTCCGTGGAGGTCTTTGCACACACTTTTAAATAAACATTCCTAGTTGTGGATTCTTGACCTCTGCCATGCTGTCTTCTTCTTCTTCCGTCCTTAGCCACCGACCGTCAAAGCAGTCAGTGGCTATTACGCCTAGTGGCGTCTTAGGGCAACAGCAGATAGGTTTTCTTTGCCATTGTTTCCCATCACGCCTATTGGCGTCTTTAGGGCAACGGCAAATCAATCCATTTGCTGTTGTTTCCGTAATCGAAGTGACTGGCAAACGGGTGATCAGCCCGTTGGTGTGCCATGCTGTACTTCGCTCATATTACTGTATTCTATCTCCTACTGAAACCACGTTACACACATTTGAGATCGCCATTGTTAGGCTAGTATGTTATTTGTAAACACTGCATAAAGGTGCGTTTTCATTGGTTCTCTCTGCATTCTTCTATTTCTAACGTATGGCGTTTCGTTTGGGTAAAGAATGACGGGTTTTGAATCCAACTTCACGACACTAGTTATCATTTCCCTTTATCAAAACATGTCCTATCTGCTTTTTTTAATGCTGCTCATTTCACCTTGTACAATCGGAAAAAGAGTACAGCATTTAAAGAAAAGAATGTAATAAATAAGGATGAATATTACAAGCTAGAATAACATCAACAATCTCCATATCAGCTAAAGAAAAATTTTTTTTAATAGGCATCAACAGTGTTAAGCTTTTAATAACGGCAATGCTTACAGATTTGTTTGATGATACTGTGTTGGCTACTTCCTTAGCTTTGTTCTGGCTGCTTGATGCCTTCCTCCTATCATTATTTTTTGATGGATGTAAAAGTGACTGTGACTTATCAGCTGATGAAACTTCAGCACTTGATGAAGCAGATGAAAAACACGGTGAAGACAAGCTGTCACAGTCACTCCATTGTTGCCTGTTACCACATTTATTCTTTGGTAATGGTGTCAGTTGGGTATTTTTTGACGATGGACAAGCAATGCTGCTTTCATGCCTTACTAGTTTTGTTGCTCGGACTCTCCTGGTGTTGATACCTGTGAGCAGAGTTAATCAGAATGAAAGATACCTCACTTTTTTTGTGTGAGTTTTCAACCAGTAAGACTGACAATAGATTTATAGTTTCTTTTTTGGTTTTTTTCTTTGAGTTCTCTTAGAAAAGAATACAGTTAGCTTTTTCATTGGTTATTGTGAGTCTGCACAGTGGTTAGTGCACTGGCTTTCTAGTTCTGTGGTCCATGGTTTGATCCCCAGTTGAGGTGGGATTTTTTTAGACCTCAACTGGCTTTGGGGTCGACCCAGCCTCATAAATTGGGTACCAAATCAACTCTGGGATGGTTAATGCGGCTGGCATGATGCTGAGCACATCACCCCTAGTATGCCAATGGTCAAGAAAATAGAGGCCTAACACCGTATTCCAAATATGCCTTAATTGGCGTTTAACAGGATCCTTTACCTTATTGTGAGTCTGGTGCAGAAGCAGGCATATTTGCTGACTTTCTCAAGTCCAATATTAATCATCCAAATTCAATTCTTAATTTCTGTGTGTGCTATAATCAACATTTTGATACGTCAAAATATACATACACATAAAAGATAAACTGTCCTCTTTCCACACAACATGCCTAAAAAAAAATTTTAAATATTTAAGCCGAATACAATCCCCAACCAAAAACTACTAACTATGAGCCATCAAGAAGATATGCACACCCTCATAGTGAGTTGATGCTGGAACTGGGTTGGCCACATCCTCATAAGAGATCCCAACACTATCACCAGAACTACCATGTTATGGACTCTAGAAGAAAAGAACAAGAGAAGCCAACCCAAAGCAACTTGGTGGAGAACTGTAGAAGCAGAGGCTAAAGCATGAATCAGAGTTGAAATACCACATGAAGTATAGTCGCTGATCAAGCTAATTGGAGACAGATGTCACCAGACATGATGGTCACTGATTGCTTCATCAGTCAGTGGCCAAGAATTACAGACAGAAGAAGAACATGGGACCTAAAGATGCAGCAATAGAGAATGCAGTCAGCGACCCATAGCTTGACTGCTTGCGTCAGGGTCAGCGAACCAGAGCTGACCAAGACCCTACTCCACCTCCACATGGTGGTCCTGGAAACAGGCTGCTGCAGTCTGGCTGAGAGAGTAGGGATCGAAGAGTGAAGGCAAACCCGGTCCCAAAAAATGCCGTGCTGAAGTCGGATGTGCCAGCCGAAAGGCGCAGATATCGCAGCTCCTCTGTAAACAGACACAACGCAGCCAACGTCCTTTTCAGGACAAACGAGGAAGAAGAAGGAAGAAGAAGAACATACAAAGAAGGTTTATGAAGAACAACTTGTCATGTGAAGCTTAAAACCTGTTTTAACAGGTCTCTGATGGTGGAATGGTTTATAGAATTAAGGTTAGCTGTGAATACTGAATAAAATGCAGCAGATCAAGACAGATGTCACTATGGATAAGATGAATTAGCTATGAGTTTATTTGCATAAAATACCTCAACAGCTCAGCAATGTACCCACGAGACAGGGGTGCCTACTTCTCCCCTCCCACTGCAGTAATAGGCAAAACTTTTAAGTAAAAGGGTACAATGAGGTTAATTTATACAACTAATGGAAAACAACATAAAACTACTGTATCATTTACCCATAGCACATCGGATCAAAGCATATTTTATAGAGAAACAAATCATTTTTATTTTTTTAAATCAAAATAAGAAATGGATGACATATAAAATATTAATGTAAAAAAAAATATTTATGTGCACTTTTACTCTTTTTTACATCATTTCCTAAATAATTATAGCTCATGCTTCTTAAATGGCTGTTCTGAAAAAAAGAAATAGCTGTTTGATTATGTCACTGCTGCCTTGCACATTCATTCCTAGTCACCAACCAACATCATTCACAGTTCAGCTGTCACGAGCCATAGCACTAAATGTGCAATGTGTAAAATGGGATCACAGAGTCAAGTTGGCATTGCCTTTTTTTTTTTTTTAAAGCTTCTTTCCTATAGCATCAATTATGTGATACACAGAGCTGGGTTAAGTCATGTGGAAAAATGAAAAAAAAAAAATATTTATTTGAAAGAAAAGTGAAAGAGAATGTTATTACATTGGAGCCAGATGAAACACGGTGAAGAACATCTGGGCAAGCATAAATAACAAACTTGTGAAATCAAAAACTGCAAATCAGATTACAAACATCAGCTAAATCAAGTAGTAGTTGTGACAGTGGTGTTCTAATTGTCACCTCAAACAAATATCACACAAAACTAATGTAATTTACTGTCTTTGATGTCACTTGGAATGAGAAAATACTTTCCCACAGGCACATTGTCAATGCCTTGCTGAACAGCATCTATAACATACTGAGAACTGAAAACAGCAAGATGTTGTTTTAGATAAGCATCGCTGTTGTAGAGTCTGGGAAAAAAAACAATGTATACAATCATGATTACTGCATAACATTTTACATTTGAAAGTGTATTTACATTGTTTTGTTCATATAGCTAATTATTTCTTTATAATAAGTTCCTATATGAATAAATAATAAGATATTTCTTAAAGAGAGTTTGCTGGAGATCTATTGATGCAGCCAATGCAATTTATTACTAACAAAAAAAAAAAAAATGTATAGTTAATGAAATGTTTTACATAAAAAGCAACAAACTTGCTATAGATCTTACTTACTTACTTAGTCGTTCCCCTTCTACCGTGAGGTGTAGAGGTTTGGAAGAGAGAGCGCCAGACCATTCTATCAGCTGTCTTCTTCCTGGCCTGGTTCCATTCTAGTCCTCGGTCCTTCAAAGATTGTCTAATGTTGTCCTCCCAGCGGACTCTGGGTCGTCCTGGAGGTCTGGATCCCTGGCTCTTTGTTTCCCATGCTTGTCGTGGTAGCCGATCTTCTCCCATTCTGCAGACATGGCCAAACCATCTTAGTTGGGACTGTTCTATTTGGGTCTGCAGCGGATGGGATTTTAGGCCTTGACACTGATCAACGAGATAGAAGATGCAAATGTTTTGTGTGGGGTGGGGTGGGGGGAAGGGGGGGGGGTGTTAGAAAGAATAAGATAAAACCAAATACTGGTGCTGTATTGAAAGTTGGCAGTAAAAGATTTCCAATGTTTTCTGTCTCTAGCCTTCATGCTCTAACATGGTGGTTCTCAATGTGGGCCATATGGCCCTCCACGGGGCTATGCCATTTCTAGGGGGCCATAGTAAGATGGTAAAGTACCTTTTTTCCCAGCTAACAGCGACTATGGGAGGGGGGGCACCACAGAAGGGGGGTCATGAGCAAAAAAAAAAAGGGCTGAGAACTCCTGCTCTAACAGACAACTGTCTGTTCATCCCTTGATGTTGCTCTCCTACTTACAGTGTTGTCATGCTTCTGGACCTTTGCCTGTAAAACTTCTTTCAATTATACTTTTCAACAATGTTATACCTTTTTGTACGCTCAAAATAACTGAATGTATTTGTCTAATTTTAAAAAATCCCTTTCATTATTTCTTTGCTCATTCCCAGTTTGTGAAAGATTTCTTAAATGTTTGCTTCAGTTTCCATGAAATGCATCTTATTATTCTGTATGTCGACATTTCAAATTCTTTAAAACCTTCATCCAAATATCCATTCAGTGTCCATGTTTCTGGACCATACATTAATTTACAGTTTGCAGTCTGTCATTCAACTGGCTGTTAATGCCCATGTCATGCATGCTCTGAATACATGTTTGACATTAACACTCTCTTCTCATGAAGTTCCAAGGGGTCACTGAGAAGACAAGGAATAGGACTACTGCTGATTATGATTCTGTTCTTGACGTCTGCCATCCTTGGTCGTGTCAGTATATTTCATATGTATGCTTATGTTTAATGATGAACTCTCTTTTGCTTTGCCAATATTTATTATTGCATTCACTTTCTCAATATTAATATCCCATCCTAATTCACAACCTGTTTTCTGCTTGTTTAACTAGTTCTTGAAACTGACAGCTATTTTTCACTTTTAACCGAATAAAATGTATCACCTAAATATCTAAGGTTGTTTATTATTCCTCCACTGATGTTCAGTCTTGGCATATCTTTGAAGTGCGATTTTCTGTGTAGATGTTAAGGGGACAATATACATCCATGTCTTACTTTTTAAAAATTTTTAAAATTTAAATATGGTGGCTAAAAACAAACAGCAGAAGGAAGAAAATACTAATGCCATGGATGTGTGCATACAAAAAGATATAACATTGTTGAAAAGTATAATTGAAGGAAGTTTTACAGGCAAAGGTCCAGAGAGTCTCGATTTTGCAGATGACCAATGTCTTCATACCACATAAGCATAGATGTGATGTGCAGGAAAAGACAAACATAATAATAGTACTATCAGCAAAGACAGTGGGTAAATATATTTGACAAAGAACAATGGTAAGGTGATGGAAGAGTGCACAGCTTTACCTGTCTGGGATATAACAATGACAAAGATGCAGAAATTAATAAGCTTGCATAGCATTTAATGATGATAAACAAAGCTATATAATTAAATAGATTAGTACTCAAAACAGAAAGTGGTGTATGATAATTATTACAACTTACACAACAAGTTTGAATGAATTTAAAAGAATTGTATCTAAAAATTTGCTTATTCAGATATTTGTCACCATTCACCAACATTAATAAAATATAAACTTGATATAATATTATCATAGAATAATAGGTACATTATGGTTAAAAAAGTGTATTTAATCAGACAAATTCAATTTACATTTTAGTGTCATTTTGTTCCCAGTTATCGCTAAAGACATACTGGGCAAGGCTGACATCTTCAAGCTTCCCTCCATTCTCAACTGAAAAAGAAAAGCAACAAACAAGTAAACATGTCCTTCTGTTTACAAAAGACAATATCTAAAGAGCACTAAGACATATTTTTATTTTGCAAAAGGATAATGCATGGTTAGGAAATTAAAATGCTCATCCTGGAGAAAGTCAAACAGAGTTTGGTTTGCGGACTCACAATTTTTCTTCGAGAAAAATCTCCAGACTAGGCACCTGGAATGGTAAAACATTGTAGCAGCAAGGGCAAAATGCACAGGTGACAAACTATAAAACTAATATCCTGGGACAGTGTAAAGCAAGGTGGAAATGAAAAGAAAGGAAGAAACTTATCACTGGTGAAATGGTGCTGTACTCAGGCAGTGCACACCATAGGGAAGGTGTAACTAATGCTGTCAAAGAAATAACAGATGGCACTCATAGAATGGGAAACAACGGAACCCAGCTGAAATCAGCAACTTTCAAAACTGCCAATAAGAAAATAAATACGGCCGTCATCCAGTGTTGTGTACCAATTAATGACAAAGAAAAATCCATAAAAGAAGAATTTTATACCAGACTATAAAATATTATGGATTTAAAAGAGAAGATAAGATATTACAAACAAATGTGGGTGACCTAAATGCAAATGTAGAAACATATTAATGCAGCTTTGAAGAGATTACGAGAAAAAAGGACTTGGGGCAATGATGAAAATGACAAAATATTCATAAACTTCTAAGCCTGAAATGAACTTGCTACGGAAAGGAAGCATGTTTTCACTTAAAAGAATACAGTAAGATACATATATACCATCAGACCACAGTACATAATCATATATGAATAAACAAGAAGTTTAGATCAACATTCTTTCATGCAATATCTATCAGCTCCCCAAGGAGCACAGGCCTTCAACAAACTCATGCCAAGTCATTCTGTCACATGCCATCAACTCAAGGTTGTCCTTTCTTTTCTGTCTCCAGTTCTCTTCTCAGTGTGTGTTTGGTCTCCTTCTACCTCTCCTACCCTGGGGATTCTAGAGCAAAGACTTCCTTGCAATCTATCAACAGGTTTCATCAATGTATGACCTATCCACCACCAGATGAGCATTACATGCTGTAAAGTACTTACATGACAGGCAGACGTCACATGAGTTTACCATTTTCTGGTGACCAAAAATATATTAAATCAGAAGATATACAATAACACATAGCAACAGACATGTTATTGATCCAGCGGCACTTGGGCTCTCGCCCTTCGGCCCAAATAGCAACAGACATCACTTTTATGTGAGGTATCACACAAATAAAAAGAAAATAAAACGAAAAATGTCCAGCAAGAACTAAGTACTTAGATAATTAGAATATGAAGCTAATACAGAAGACCCCTGGCAATGTGAAGGTGCTGGACAAATGGATCATCAGCACAAAGCATGGGATTGCAAGAGAAACCATCAATAATACAAGGGAAAGAAAAATGTAGAAAGCACATTTATATGGAAGCAAAACCAGAAACTCTAGAACCAAGGCTCAAGAACTATATATAGAAGTAAACAAAAAAGTATGAAGAAACACCAAAAGAGACACGAAGAAATATACTGATGGCAAGAGAACGAACGAACGAACGAACTTTATTTTCAAAGGGTTGAGAATTGGGCACGCAGGCCCGTCTGACATTCTGCCCTTCCTTTCTCTCACCTTTCATTTATTCCCATATGCATTTTACATATCAATGTCAAGGAATTCAACGTTGCAAAGTAAAATAAAATAGCACACTCATATTAACATTAACTACTTATAAACATGACATAAAATATGTAGAAAAGTACAAACATCGTCATTAGAACCTACAATTGATATTATAAGAAAAGATAATCTGATTAAGGGGGCATGTAATCAAAACTAATAAAGTATTCGAAAAGTCTACGATTGTATGAATAGGGACTGAAAGAGAGCGAACAAACTTTATTTTCAAAGTGTTGAGAGAAAGGAACTTAGGCCCGTCTAAGAGAGAGAGAGAGAAAGCGAGAGAGAGAGAAAGCGAGAGAGAGAGAAAGCGAGAGAGAGAGAGAGAGAGAGAGAGAGCCAGCGAGAGTGAACGAACTTTGTTTTCAAAGTGTTGAGAAATAGGAACATAGGTTCGTCTAGACATAGGAAGCTGCAACCAAAGGAAATATGAGGAGTGGGTATTACAGTAAAAAGAAGCTAACACGGTTTTGTTGGGTAAATTATGTCCAGATATATGGTAGGCTACTTTTATTTAAATTTGCCAGAATGCATGCAAAAACTGCACATTGTTTGCAGTTTTCTTTTCACAGCAACTGAATGTTGTTGTTTAACTAGGGCTGCCAAGATTCTCGCTCATTTGCAGCCAACATCAAGTTGAAGACTCCTTGGTATTATCTAAACAGCGTAGATCTAGGCTTTTCTGCCATTCCGAATGTGTTGAGTTGAAGTCATGAGCGACTATCAGAAGAGAACAGAACCAACCCAAAGACGACTATCACACTCTCGACCGGCAGGGACAGATAACTATTTTTCGACTCAGGACAGGGCATAACAAACTGAATAAACACATGCACAAGCTACGATTGTCTGCTTCACCACTGTGCAATGTGGATTAAACGAACAAACTGCTGAGCATGTTCTACAGGACTGTCCTCTGTATGACCAGTTAAGAAAGATATACTGGCCCAATGACTCAACACTAAACTCAAAGCTATATGGAGTTAAAGAGGAACTTCAAACAACAGTCGAATTCATCATGAGAACTCGTCTGACGGTGTAATCATCAAAGATGCGATCGCAAGAAGAAGAAGAAGAAGTCATGAGCTCCAGTTTGTCCAGCCTGGCTTGCAATTAAAGGACCATCACATCTGGTCCCAAGCTAGGAGGAAGAAGCATGTGGCATACTGTGCATTTCCTGCCACCCAAGGGAGCTCTCCAAATATGCAGAGCTAAAATACTATGCTCTGGTTCTGGGCTCTCCTAAGGAATCGTCACATTCTACACACAGCCACTTCTCAGTCCCCCCTGTCTATCATGGGTCCATAGTGAGATCCTCCTGCATGCAGTCAACAAGGTGAAAGCCAGAGGTAACTTCTGGGGTTCAGGTGACTCCTCCAGCAAATAGACTGCATATTAAGTAGCTGAAAAAACATTTAGACATCTGCTGGCCTTATTCTTCTTAAATCCTTTACAGGAACTATTGAAAACCTGAAAATATGAAGCTAGCTCCATTATTTAAAATAAATAATAACAACTCACCCCAGAGATTTCTTGCACTGTCAGGGCAGCTGTTAGAAAACCAAGCAGTCTTGTTTTGAAACATTCCAGAAGATCGCAGCTCTGACGAAGACGTTTAGCATGACATTCAGGCAACACCTTTTGCGTCTTTGAAATACGCATGTACTATTTCACACAGGTCAACTCTACAGCATTAGCATTTATTTTTAATTAATTATTTACCTGTGCAAGTGAAGTCATTAACTCAATGAGCGACTGCAACACTTAACTGTCATCCAGTCTGTCAGCATAACAAAGCACTAAAATTATCTAACCATTTTTAAAGAGATTATACAGCATTAGCAACATCTGTAAATAAATACGACCAAAAGTGATCACAGGGCCTATTATGCGTAGTCCTTTTTATTACTGCTGTATTTTACGTTGCACTTCTTTTCAAATCTTTTTCGTTCGGCGAATTTGCCTCTCTTACTTTTGCGGTTGAAATGCTTAGTGTTTGTAAAAGTTAAGCATTACTACGAAACGAAACCCATATCCCACATCAAAAGTTGTTTCGAAGTTTAGCATGGACAATTGGGTGAGAAACTGATTTACAACTGTGGGTATAAGGCTTATAATGTTGCGTGAATTGCTTATATAATTACACAGGAGAGTGTTTATCTATTTTGCTCTATGGTGAACTCGGTAATCTTTACCTTTAGTGCCGTCGAGTAGCCTATGTATATTATGTGTATTTTCGTACCATTTAGAGTTAGGGTTGGGGTTAAGGTTAGGCTAATCCTAACCCTAACTCAATACACATATTATACATACTCGACGGCACTAAAGGTAAAGATTACCGGTGAACTCATACTAGGCCAGTGATTTGGTTAGTTAATTAAGTAAGATCTGAAATTCCACTGATGCTGGAACTGGTAGGCGATAGTGTTTAGAAATGATACTTCAAAAGTCGGGTTTTAAACAAGTTTAAATCTGTTTAACTAGTTTTCAGCAGGCTAAAATAAAAATTCGCATATTGTAGATCGAAACATAAGTTACAGAAAACTTGTTCTTAAGGCCTAGGAATACAGTAATATGGGTGGGGGGGGGGGGGGGGGGGGGGGGGGGGGATAACTAAGGCACATAAATTGGGGATATATAGGAAAATGGGCCGCACCTCATGGAAAGAGAAGAAAACAAAGTTTCAGAAAAGCTAAGAATTAAAAAAAAAATAATGACAGATAAATATTTTACCTGTTGAAAACCATAACGGAAAGAAGAGTTTAAGGCAAATGAGCAATAGGGAAACAACACTGTAAGTAGGAGGATAGCATCAAGAGATGGGCAGGAAAGAGCCATTCAGAGTGTACCATCAAGGCAAGAGATAAAAGACATATGAGATCCAATGCAGCTGACCTTTGATACAGAGATGGCAGCTGATAGTGAGCACTGTGGAGTGTAAGCAGTATACATCTGTCAACATTATAAGACATATTGTGTTTTGAGAGCCCGTTGAAGCTAATCCTCCTTTTCTCTGGGTGACTTCATTAGTCGCCTTTAAAATAATTTTAATTAAAAAAGATTGAGGTGAAATGTACTGTACTAGATAGGCCTGGAGTTTGCATCAGAGGCTTCATTGGAATTGACTCATTTTGTATTGCAAGCTTCGTACTTAACCAAGGATGAAAGTAAGTGTCCACTACGATATTAAAAGGGATGAGAGAATTAGTTGAGAGTTATACTTTGTCTGTATTGTTAAAGATGAAGCACACAATTGTTTTAGGGTAAGCCTTACAGAATTTTAAAACAATAGTGGAGTAACAGGTATAGTAGGAGATTCATATCACTCAGTCAGCACGGAAGACTTTCTTCAATCTTGCACATATTTGACCAAAGACCAAATCTCATTTTTTTTTTTTTTTTGGGTGGTCCAAATGAGTTTGGCTTTCTTTAGATTTTTATCTATCTTTCTGTAGCATGCAATTTTCCTGCCTTCCTCTTCTCCAATTTCCCCCAGGGAGTTTATTGTTTGTGATTGTCATACTATGTTAAACTCAGGTTTCTTAATTAATTTGTGACAAATCTACCTTTATTTTCTTTAATTTTGAGATATGTTGGAATATGTTTTGTTGTCTTCAAATTTTTTTATTGTCGATTTTCTCCAACCCTTTAATGTTAAGGTCAGTTCCTTGTACATTGTAGTATTTCTACTGTTGGGTTTACTCTGCTGTTTCAGGTTGTTATATTGTATTCTCCTCTTTAATTATGCCTTCTTCTTTACTAAAAATGGAAGAGTGTTCTTTTCTGACTAATCAAATGTTTGTACTGTTGTATCTTTCATCTTCCTCTAATTAAAAAAAATAATTAAAAAAAGTATACAGTAGCTGTCTTTGGTTAAAGTTTTGATACTTCTTCGTTCGTCCTGAAAAGGACGTTTGCTACGTTACCGTTTACAGCAAAGCTGCGATATTTGAGCCTTTCGGCCCGACACATCCGGTTTCAGCATGGCATTTTTGGGACCGGGTTAGCCTTCCCTCTTCGATCCCTACTCTCACTCAGCCAGACTGCAGTGATGCAGCCTGTTTCCAGGACCACCACTTGGAGGTGGAGTATGGTCTTGGTTAGCTCTGGTTCGCTGACCCTGACGCAAGCAGTCAAGCTATGGGTCGCTGACTGCATTTATCACTGTTGCTGCATCTTCAGTCCCTAAGTTTTGATACAAATAAATGAGTCTATCGTTTTTTGCTCCTTAAGGAGCATGGGCCACCATTGCAGTTGACTCCCAAGCATGACGTCTGCACCAAAGCATTTCTTATGCTCTTGCAGTGGTGGTTTATGTAGCAGGTTTACATGATGAGACTGCTAGCATCATGCACAATTTCACATTTGTTGCCTCTAATGACATGCCTAGTATGAGTTGTGGCTGCTATTCTCTATCACCTCAGAGACCCCTGGTAGCCATGTAGGGTAAGGCATACGAAAGCAGTTGTTAATCTTTATAAATATGTTCCTTTAAATAAGAATGAATTAATTATTATGGTAGTCTGAATTTATTGTTTTATTTTCAGGATTTCCCAACTGATGGTTTGACATACTTTTTGCTTCTTCTTCCATCAACTGTTATTGTGTTTGTCATTGCAGTCTTCTTGAACTGGTTGGGTCTGAAATTTTTCACTCATAACTGAATCTCCACCAACATCAGGTATTTTATATTGTTTATGAAATATGAAAATCATGAGAGTAAACAGGTTGAATTTCTACAATGTGTGAATATTCAATATTATGTACATTCTTTTGATAAACAGCCAAAAAAGATAATATGTGACACAGTATGATGAAATATTTAACATTTCATCATTGTTAGTCATCATCATGTTGCATAAATAATCATGTATCTTTACAGATCTTGATTTTTTTAAATGTTGTCCTTCAATTCTATTCTTATCTCTCTCATACTATAATAGTCATCTTTTCTCTCTGTCTACCTTGGCTTCTGTTTTCCTCTGTTTTTTTCAGTTGTCATAATAGTTTTAGTGCTGCTGTTCTTTATTACATGTGCAGTGAAGATCAGTTGTTGTCTCCTTATCTTTGTGGTTATTTTTATTTTTCTTATCAAGCACTCTTCATTACAAAGAAAGAAAAGAACTACTGCTCCCTCAGTCATTCCGTGAGGGTGTAACAAATAAATCTGTGTCAATGGAAATAAGAAATAAGAAGATCTTCTCTTTCATTTAATTGATCCTGTCTCATGCAAGTGAGTTGTGGACAATTACTGCAAAATTCATCTCGACCTAAAGCAATTGCATTAGAACCAGCCTTACCGGGGTCCTGCATATTGTATTCTGAAAGCCTGAGGGTATGTAGAATTACATTAATGAAATTGTATTCTGAATGTTTATATTGACATGATATAATGATATTAAGCATGTACAGTACAAGTTATTACATTGTTTAGTATTATGATATGGATCTTCTTCTTCTTCTGCGTTTGGTTTGTAGTCATGCTAAATCTGCAGGCCTGTCGCCAGGACGAAGTCCACAGTCTTTTCCAGGTCGGCGCGGCAGCCCCATAGCTTCTGCTGGAGCTCATCACCTTTTGGCCAGGTCGCACGTCGCAATTTATCATGGGTTGGACAGTTCTGGAGAATGTGTTCTGGAGTCTGGATATCAGTTCCACATGGGCATTCATTCGTGTGGGATATCTTGAGGCGATAGAGATGTCCAAGTAATCTGCAGTGACCAGTTCTCAGGCGGAAAATTGTCGTCTGTTGGTGTCTGTTTAGGTGGTGGATTGGGTCATCTCTGCTGTATATATCCCCTTCCTCCTTCCACTGATTTTTGTACTTGTTGTGGATGATGGTTTTTGCTTCCCGATAGGGCAATGGGTGGCTGTATTGTTCCATTTTACTGCCACTTCTTGATAGAGCATCTGCTTTCTCATTACCAGCGATTCCACAGTGGGCAGGTAACCACTGAAGGGCAATGGTTGATGACCTTTGGATGATGTTAAGCTCAGATCTGATCTCATTCATCATGTTATCATTTCTGGTGTTTTGTATTGATTCAAGTAATGATCTGCAGTCAGTGAAGATTACTATCTTAGCTTGTGGCTGCTGATGATATGGATAATATTTATTGAGATATCAGGTATGGCTCTTTGTTGCTTATTGTGTTGTGATTATGGAAGATTGAGATACCATAAATATAACCAAATCTTACTTGTATCTGGCCTGGCACTGTGAGTAGTCCTTTTCAGGACTGGTAAATGCATGCCATCAAGCTATCAGCACTTGTTGGAGCTGGCTTGGAAGACTGGATCTTAACTCTTAGTATACAAGCTAATTTCATGACTACCGTTACAGATTTTGCAATAAATAATTTATTTATAAAGATAACACATAAAGTGTTATATATCAAAATGTGAAGAAATGAAACCCCTATATCATGCACGTAACTAAATTGTTCAGTGGTTTTAAACATGCATTCACCTATACATTTTCGCTATTGACGGAGATCGATCATCGGCCTTTCTAAGAGGCCGCTCGTATACTAAGAGTTAAAGAGTTATTATGTTTGTATCATACTACTTTCTGTATTATCTATCATATTTATATAATGCCAGTATTGTATCCTTTGTTTTATTATTATGCAACTACTAGGTTTGTAATGACACTATGACACTTATATAACAGACATATGGGCACCTGATACCCATGCACACTCTGATGACACTAACACACACACACACACACACTAGGATTCATGGTAATATGTGGAACGATACTATCCACAAGGCTTATCATGTTGCAGGTTTGACGTTCAATCTGGTGGTGGATCCAACAGTGCATTCCAAAGTATTGTGACAACGGAACACGAAAGTGATTGGACCACTCCTGAATATCTGGTCTCCACATAGTGTTGGTAGTCCAGCATATTGACTGAACTGTGTGTGAACTGAACTATAAAACAACTGGGTGTAGCATTGCAGCTCCACAGACCAGGAATTTCATGAAGATAAGTGCATAAAATAAACATTACCACAAATGATACACCAGAATCTGGTGCTAGTCAGATGATGAAAAAGACAGTAAACTAGGACAGTTTTTTTAATTGTGCAAACAGTGAATATTTATTGTGTCACTTATTTTGATTTGTGAATTAATAATAATCATGGCATGGAAGGGAGCCAACAATATAATTGATAAATAGCACCAGGTACAGGAAGCTGTGGAGATATACCATGTATACTCTGGTATAAATTGAGAAATTTATTCCCATTTTGGACCTTAACACATTAACTACCGAATTGAAAAACACACTGTGGCATAATTAAATTTTTTTTCCCATTTTTATCCTGTAGGTGTTTGCACAAAGTAAGCGTTATTTTTTGTAATTGTTTACAGATTTTAATGAATTACATGTCATTTTAAAGATAAATGAATGTACTATTACAATAAGCACCATTTGTAACTCTAATAGAGGTTGCTGCTATTTAACGGCCCTCCGATGGCCGAGGACTTGCAATATTTTCGCAATTATAACTGCTTGCACCCCATCTCTATCAAAATCCCTATTTCAATCAATGTGCACACCGTTTTCACTGTTGTCCTTGTCGCTAGATCTGTCAGTCAATTGTTGAAACAAGTTTCTAGCCTATTCAGCCGTTAGACGAGATGTACAAGCATTTTTTGTGGTCATATCACTAGTTGCCACGGTAAACAGTTTTACAGGATTTGGTAACTAACCCAAAATGCTGAAAAACATGAACATAATATCAATTTTCCAGTGTTCTACAACAACCATGCTTTGGTAATTTGTTTTCTGGTAGCAACTTAAAATTTCGAACCAGATCAGAAAGTGTTTCAGTACATTTTTCATTCGTTTTATTACTAAAATTAGATTGACGCTCTGAGCGGCTTGCGGTCCAAATGATAGGATTTCAAAAGCCGGTCCCACCGGCTTGCGGTAGTTAATGTGTTAAAAAACGTACCTCCAACTTCTAGTCGAGTCAAAAACAAACAAACAAAAATTGGTGAAACTGGTCAGTGTTGCCCTCTGCCATTCTTGCCACATACTGGTATCCTTCAGATATAAACTTGCTGCTACGTTAAATGTTTTTATCAAAATATCTGAAGTAATACATGTTTTAATTCCTACATTGTCACAAATTTCAACTGAGTATGCTTTGTTGACCAGCTTTCTTCATTTAATCTATCATCAATAACATTACTTCTTTCACTAGATTCACTTTCATCTGTGTCATTGTCTAAATCGGGCCCTTATTCAAAATCCATATCTTATTCGGCCGCACCTGTAGCATCTTGATCAAATAACAAGTCACTTATCAGATCCCAAAGCAAATATTCGACCACCTGGAAAGCCATTGCTTTAAAAAATCAAGAAAAATCATAATATCAATTGATTCTTAAAATTTAAAAAATTCGGAAAATGGAAACTTTACATATTTATAACTCATGTCTCACTAAATACTGAGATCTCGTTGTTACTTGGCAGTGACCAACAACAGTATTTAGACTTTCCGAGCTGTCTATTTCAGGCGTTTTAAATGGGAAAGGGTTAAGCTGAAAGTGATGGAATTTGCAGAAAGCCACAGAAATTCCAGTGCAATATGAGAATTAAAAAGCATCAAAAAACTTATTCGATTTATAATTGGGTCATTCATTTTGGAATCTTATTTAAGTCCTAAAGTCTAGGGGTGGACTTATAGTCAGATTGGCCTATACTTGAGTATATATGGTATATTACCTAATGCTATCAGGCGCAGCACTTGAAGAATAAGAGATTGTGTTATTCGCTTGAAGGTGCTGCAAGAACTTTCCTGATGCTAGTACTTTTTGACTTAGTTCACTGTTGTAGCTGTTTCCACGAATACCTTTTTAGTGCTTGAGAAGATGTAGTTTACTTGAATTAGAATATACAGTTGATATATAAAATAAAACTAGAAACAGGAATAGTTAGTTGAGCCTGTGAAACTGGATATAAAAAACTGTGAAACTGGATATTTTAAAGCTTTATGCTGCATTGAATTTAAACTTCCACAGTAGTGTTGTGGCAGGAAGACATGTGCTTTTTGTCAGATCAGTAGGTTCATGATGAGATACAGTCTTAAAAAAAAAACATGAAAATCACACTGATGCCATGTCCTAGTAGATCGTTTATATCCGGTCACTTGCATAAATACCCCTAACCTTCACCATTTTTTCACGAAATAACGTGAATTCCAGTCTGTGACAACTAACAAAATTGAATGACCGTTGAGGATCAGAGTATGCAACTTTTGAGTTCCGAGTTTCAACTGCCAAGTTTATTGCTGAGATTAACTTGTCACATTATTTGTTTGGTCCTCATAAACAATGTTTAAATCTTTGATTGTTGATGAAATCAGTGGAGACAAAAGAATATCACATTTCTTACATAAGGGCAAAAAGAAGAATTTGGCAATGGGAAAAATAAATTTTAAAAAGTGAGATCTGATTTTAATACAGATTTCATGTTTGTCATTTTTACCAGGCGTTGGTGACTAAATGGTATGACTGGTTGAGAAGAAATGAGCAAAACAACACAGTCGCAGTTTCAGTATGGTAAGAATTAAGTCTGCATTGATTGACTAGCATGATTTATCATGGAAACTCATCCAAGAATGGTAAATTAATACAGCATATTTATTAGTGAAGTCAACAGTCAATGTTTTTGTAGATGATCTTTCAGTATGAAAGAATGTCATATTTTGTTACATATTATGTTGATGAAGAATGACTTGTAAGTATGGTAAGAATTAAAACTCTTTTAACTAATTTAACATTTATGATCTGTAATTCAACATCTTTTTTTGGTCCTTGGCTGCTGACTGACAAAGCAATCAGTGACCATCACGCTTGGTGGTGTCTTGTGGGGCAGCAACAAACTGTCTCCACTTTGCTCAGTCAGCAGCCATCCTTCATGTGGTGCTTTCACCACTCGCAGTCATATGAACCTCAGACTCTGGATGTCCATCCCGCAGCAAAGCTTGTTCATCTGTTGCCGTTTCCATGAACATAAATGAATCTAATATAATTTCTTAACATTACTGTTTTACTATTGCTGAAAATTAGTTACATTATTAATGTCAGTCAGATTTCATGTAATCAAAATAGGGGAGCATTCAGGTTTTTTATGCAACAGTTGTAAGAAATAGTTGTCACTCAGTATAAAGAAAGTACAACTTGTCCATGCAGATACCTGTTGTGTGTGTGTGTGTACTTTTATAAATTTGATTGTTTTATTATATTTATAATACATGTAATAATGAACTGTGATTTTTTTTTTAATTTGACCATTTTTTCTTCAATTGCAGTCTCCAATTTTGCCCCTGGTCACAAATTCTCACCACCTCAGTATCCGTACTTTGGTGGACAACAGGATTTTATGGCCTTTGATATTGGTTATGGAGTAAGTTTGCAGTTATGACCCCTTTGTGTTGGTATTAACTGAGTTTAAAATTGTGCATATTTATATGTACACACTTGCATTCATGCATGCACCTGTGCGCAGGTAGTATTGTTTTTTTTTAATAACCAGACTTTTAAAAAGAAATAATTGTTTCTGCAAATTTTAGAATTGTTATTCTTGCTAATACTGTTTTTTAGAAGTTCAGAACGCTGTTACTCATATTTTGGTATATTTCAGATATGATAATGATACTTTTGATTTTTGAGATGTGTAGTATTTAAAGCATTGTATGCCACAGAAATAAGGTTTCACAGAAAAACGTTAAAAGTACCATGGACAGTTAAAAAGAGTAATAAGGATGTCCTGAAAGAGGCAAATGTGCAACGGAAGCTTATTCTTCATGTTAGAAGAAAGCAATCAACTTTCTTTGGGCATGTAATGAGAAGAAGAAAGCTGAAATATGTCATGATAACAGGAAAGATTGAAGGAAAAAGAGATGGATGACAACAAAAGAGAAAATATTGGACAGTTTGCATCATGGCATGGAAAAAAGTCAACACCAGAATTGATAAATAACACTAGACAGGAAGTTGTGGAGCGATGTCACGAAGTGGATTTAAGACTAGAGGCTGCCTACATATAGTGACAAGACACTAGTGGGAAGAAAGTCTAAGAAGATAGATTTTAGATGAAAATGACAGTGGCTGTGGAAGATGAGGCTATTGGCGTCAAGGGGCGAGAACCTAGATTGACTCTCCCTTGCCACTTGTGACGTATTGTGTTGCTATAACCTCAACACCTCTAACTACCAAGACGGGATAAGTTTTAACTAAATACCACAGTCACCACTATACAGACAACATATAGATAACATATAGTTTTACGAAAGTGACTGATCCAGACTAAAGTTTAAATAGTTTTATTTACACAACAAAAATTCAGATAACATACAAAAATCAAATAAAGTGCGAGTTAGCACACCTGGAAAGAACATAACAATCAATTGCAGTGATTACGTAAGATACCCCACAATGTCGCCCTCCCCTCCACCTGTAAGGAAGAAAGGTAAGAAATACAACAACCTATTACGGGGGATCTCTAACATCAGATCCACCTTACTTTAAATCACCTGATATTATGTAACCACAATGTAAATCCTACTGTCTGTCTGTCTGCAGACGTCACTAAACTTGAAGGGCCTACACAGCTTCTCCGCTTTAGGCAAATTTCCCTTCACTAGCTAACACTATGTCCACCGGAAAAAGAAGTGGTGTTATCACCTCCTACACAAAGTAACCGACGAATTGCTGAATTCTATCTATGTTCAGTGTTTGTGAGACACTCCTGGTTTCTGCTAAAAGTCTCCTCCACTACTCTCCTTCTCTCTCTCTAGTGCAGTTAAGAGGTATTTTGACCCTTTTTACTCTAACCGCCTGTTGTAGCTGATGACTTGGGTTGGTAGACTGGATACGTGACTTGGACTATCGCTGCTTCACAAAATGACGAATCTTAATTCGTATGCCCAGTTACCCCTCTTTGGGTTTAGGGCCGTCGGTTTTATTATGACCGAATTTCACGACACCTCTAGGCCCTGTGCCTAGGTTCAGTGTGTGCGTATATGAGCGTAGCGCTCAGGATTTGTTAAGAAATCCGTTTTTTCTGATGAAGGCTTCGCTTCCAGCGACCTGTTCTTTCTCTCTCTGATGCAAAACCGAATTTGCGCCAGTGACTACCATGTCACCACTCCTCTTCCTCTTCTGGCTCTGCCTCGACTCTTCTTCTCCTGAGAAGGCCGACGACTTGTGGCAAGCTGTAGGACAAAACTGCCGCTCTAGCTACCAGCCGTGAAAATATTTGCTGGGGAACAAACAATAACAACAAATATACCACACATCAACTTTACATCTCTTTAACACTTAACTCCCATAATTGAACACCTCTCCCCTTCTCTATCATCGCACAGCGATACGTAAATATGGCTACCCCTATTTGCCGTCAAATACTGTCCTATCGGAAAACCCCTCTCTGCAGACTCAGCTGACTTAATTTATGACATGCCGGCTGCCCAGTCAGCCGTCATAACATTTCAACCACTGAATGAACCTATCGCCGGTAAAATTTCTGGCCCTACTTATTTAACAGAGATTGAGGTGAGTCCTCGCTAAACCAAAATAAACTAGACTCTCTAGAGAGAATAACCTCTCGTCTCCATGAATTCCACCACTATAAATATATATATATCTAATTCAGGACTAATTAAATCCCATCTAGACCCGTAACTGCTGACTTCAACAAGTATGATTTACACACACTTAGTAAATACACAATTACCTATGCTCTATCAGACCTGTTAAATTCACTCTCTCTTATTCAACAGCGGTACCAAAAATAGCCCGCAGGTAAATCTACACACACTTAAAGAACACTTAAATAACTCACACAAATACCTAGCGTATTTACTCTGCTAACGTTATAAATCAATATTGGGAAATCTTCATCCCCATGCCGGTAATATTATTTACACTCGATTCCTATAAAGTTATATATAGATATATCTCTTAAGGAACTGAAATCCTATCTCAGAAAATACATACATCCCAATCTCCCCTGTTCTTGCCACTACGTTATCAAATTAGCCCGCTAGAAAAGTACACAGCTAGTACTCATGTACACTTCTCCCAAATCCTTAACAATCATAGTGAAGTTACATACATCGTATCTCACGATTGTGACACTTTTAATATCTCAAATCTTTACACACTCCTAAAGATTTCTCTTTCTATCATAGAAAGAATTAATGCCCCCCTTACAATATTATTATTTCGATAAGATGGCACTTCTTTTACGAAATATAATTAAAACTTCCTGAAGAAACCTATACTACAATTTTCTGAAATCTTACAGACTATCTTAGCTTAATTAACTTTATATTTACCCAAGTCGAATATCTCCGTAGAGCAGACAACTAAGTATATTGAATACAGGCGTTGATTTTCAAGGCTTGAAGTTTTTTTTTGTATCAGAGAGAGTTCTGCATTATTAGACGCGTGTATTTATTACAGGAATTGAGGCCGACCCACGCCAAGCGTGAGTCATTGCGTGGCTTCTTTCTTTATCGGGTCACTCTCTGATCCAATCATCATGCAGCAGAATCTAAAAATAGCCTGCAGGTCATAAGCTAAATTTAGAACGTAAGAGTAACCGGAATACTTCCATTACTTACTGAGCTACGCGCCTAAATCACACCCACCCCCAACTTTTGCGTGCGTAGATGCGGGTTTTCGTGAACTTTTTCCGTCTTAGAATTACCCCTCCTAATAATTACGGACGCACTCACTGCTTACAGAAATAAAATACCCCGCCATTATGTTACACAGAGATTCCTACATGAACGCGATTTCTTCATGGGAAAGAAAACTGGTGCGAGTCTAGAATCTAAAACCTACCGTCCCTCTTGAAAAACATAATTATCTACAGAAAAAGACCAAACACCATTATTATTCACAGAGAAGGAAAAAAAACGGAGAAGATACAAATCCCACCGTAAACCCCTCCTTCTGAAAAAATGGAAAATACTACACGGAGAAGAAACCTGGGGTGGATTACATGTAATCCCTGCTAGAAAAAACGAAATAATGCAAGGAGAAGAGACATGGTGCCTGTTGCAAATCAAATCACAGTAACTCCTCACAAGCGACATAATCACCTAAGCCACCAGGCATGGAACTTGAAGAAGTAGTATTTAATTCACCCAACACAATGTCATCATCATAGACTGGTACTCATGGACAAATATATACGCGTGTATAATGGACAAAACGTACGTGTTTATATTGTGATAGTTCAGTTGAGTGAGACTTGAGGTGTCAACTTGATCTCTTAGATGGGAAGTTTTCTTTTCTTGATTACGGCCATTGGGTATAGATAGAACTGGATCTAGCAGTGTTGTTTTTAACATCAGCATTGGCTGGTCAATCAATCAATACCCTTTAGCTCCCCAAGGAGCATAGACCTTCAACAAACACAGGCTAAGTCCTCCTGTCACGTGCCTTCAGCTCAAGTTCTTTCCACGTTTTCCTGATCATTTTCATTTTTGTCTCCAATTCTCTTTTTCATGTGTTTGTTGGTCTACCTCTGCCTCTCTTACATTGAGGATTCCAGAACAAAGACTGCCTTATAATGCTGTCAACAGGTTTCCTCAGTGTTTGTCCTATCCATCACCAGCGTCTTCTTCTCATCTCTTGTTCCACTGGCTCTTGTCATCAGTTTCACATTAGTGATCTTGTCATACCATTTCAATCCTTCTATTCTACACAAGCACCAACTTATGAAATTCTGTAGCTTTTTGGTTGTTGTTTTTGTTGTTCTCTATGTTTCAGAGCCATACAATAAGACTGCCTTGACATTTGAGTTGAAGATTCTGATTTTTGTGTTGGACTTGATTTCTCTTGATCTCCATGTTTCCTGATGCAATCAAAGCTCCTCTTGCTTTTTGTATTATTATTTTGATATCATTGTCTGTCCCTCCAATGTTGTCTACTTTGCTGTCAAGATATGTGTATGATTCCACATCTTGTTGTGGCATTTCTTCGTGTTCAACTTTGTTATCATTTGCTGCACTTATTCTCATCATTATTGTCTTTTCCTTGTGTATTTTCAGACCCACTTGTTGTGACCTCTCGTCGAGTGTATTTATTTTGTCATGCATCTGATTACTGCTATGGGACAGAAGAGCCAAGTCATCAGCAAAATCTAGATCATTAACCTGTTTAGTCAGATTCCACTGATTTCCATTTCTGTTGTGTGATGTCAATGTTTTCATAACCCATTCTATTTCTAGTAAGATAAGAAGTGGAGACAAGTACTATAGTGAGGTATTTAAATATTTTAGGGCTTTCATGTACAGCCTATATGTAATTTTAATTTTAACTACAAAGTGTATGGTATTTTAAGATTTGCACTGTAATGAGATTTAATTATTTCAGGGTTTTCGTATACAACTAATATGGTATTTTTACTTTTAACTACAAAGTTTACAGTGTTTTCGAATTTTTATTGTAATGAGTCTTTTAAATTTTTTCTGAGTTTTCATATATATCACATTTATGTCATTTTAGCCTTTAGCACGCTGCATTCTTTGGCGAAAATTTTTGCCTGCAGCTGCATTCTTTTTCACAGCGTCCCGTTTCTATAGTGGGTGACCCTTAATGTCTGTAGTTTTTGTGTTTCTTAGTCAATTGCTATCATTTTTGGAATTTTTATAAATAAATGAATGGTGAATCTGATGATATGAAATTTGTTTGTGTACATGTTAGATGTGATAGGAAGAGAGGAAAGGAAAGATGAAAAAAAACGAGAAAAAAAATATTAAAATAATAAAAAAAATATTTTTTTTAATTTTAAATTTAAAAAAAAATTTTAAAAAATAACCAGCAAACGAAGGGTCCATATCCCTTGCATCTCAATGAAAGTCATTTGACCAATAGACCAATACAAATCAGATGACGATCTTTTCGTTAAACCCATCATCAGTAGCAAAGCAACAAACTCCCTCGTCAGCAGTGACATTCGGCCGTAATCCTAAACCTTTCCGATATTCCTAATTCTAACCCCTAAAATTATACATACTAGCAATGCCATTCTACTTTCGTTTCCATCTCGGCCATCAAACATATTCTGAGAACCAATATCAGCGCTTATAAAGACAAAAATCTCATCCCCACCGCATGGCGTCAGAATCCAATAAAATTAGAGCGAAAATGGCCGCGTGTTCGATGCCGATTCATTTCGATTAAAAAAATTCACAGAAAATAAACGCGGATGCACCCATTACTAAAGGAGATCGGAAACAGAAGCTAACTCTCTCTCAGATAAGTTTAAAACTTAACATCCGGGGATGAAGTCACGTGTACACACATTCTAATGCTAGAAAACGAAAATATCCGCTTGTCGACATATGTCGACAACAGCTGGGAGAGCATAGGTTACCTTCGTCGACATATGTCGACTGCAGCGTGCTAAAGGTTAATTTTAACTGCAAATTCTAGGATGTTTTAGAATTTATACTGTAATGAGATATTTAATTATTTCAGAGTGTTCATATACAGCTCATATGGCATTCTAATAAACTTGAGCCGCATAAATGGACATCTTCAGTATCAGTCGTCATCACTGGTGCTTAGCACAGAAGTAGTGAAGGTAACGTATACATATTCTTCTTATGTGTTCTTGGGAGTTAAGAGTTTGATGTCATATAAGCACAGGCATTCCAAATTCCTTTCCTTTTTTTAATTGTCTTTCTCAGTTTTTCTCTTTCCTCTCTTCTTGTGGTCCTGCTTTATACAATCTGTCCATTGTCTGGTACCTTCAGTAAGGACTTTATTTTCTTTTCTTGATTCTTTCCACATGGCTAAACCATCTTATTCTAACTTGCAGTAACATATGACTTAATATTGTAAATAAGTTAGATTATCTCCTAGTTTATACATTTCTTTATTTTTCTTTTGCCTAATGATGTTGTGTTTAGCTGTCTTGGGGCAGGTAGCATCACGCTGCAGTCAACCCATTTGTAAATGGGTACCTGACTCTGTTCTTGAATTAGGGAAGGCAGAGGCAATGAGGATGACAACCATTCACGACACCTCATCAAGCTGAGACCAAGCATAAATGAAGCGTCTAACACATGGCCCTGTGTAGTTCCAGGGGGTCCTTTGATGAGACAAAGAAAGAACAGGACTATTGCTCCGCCAGGGATGTTGAACAAGGCCGCTAATATGAGGTTGTGCTTGAGGCTGGCAGCCTGATTGGGGGAAACAAATTGCTGCAGAAACCAACACTGCAAGATCACATGATTGCTTGGCGCAGGTTTTTTTTGCAAGGGAACCAACTGTAGTGGTGGCTTCTTTTTCCATAAAGAGTGTTAATGAAAATGATGATGATAAATCACATGCACATTGAACAGTTTATATATTTATAGTTTCTCCTGGCACTGATGATGGCATGGCCAGATGTAGCGAGACATGGTTTCCCCGTCCTGAAGCTTAAGAGTTTCCTACAGTTCTCAGTGCCAGCTGCTTGCTATTGTCTCAATAACAACTTGGCAGTTCTTATGCAGGATCAGATGGATCCAGCCACTTTTCAGGTAAGTCATGTTTGTGATTATAAGATAGGCTCAGTGCATATTCTTTGTATGGGGTTTTTCATCAAATATGCCTTTCTATGAGATTTTCATTAAATATACATTAAAATTTTCTTATTAAGATCGTCATCAGCTGCCATCTACTCAACAAAGGTTGAGTGCAGTGGATCATGTCTCCTGTCTCTTATCTCGATGGTGCACTCTGGCAGACTCTTTTCTGTCCATCTCTTGGTGTTATCTTCCCACTTATTGTGCTGTCTTTCTCTTGCGCGTTGCTTGTTTGCCTTCAGTTCTTCCGTCCATTATGGTCTTCAGCAAGGTGTTGTCTTTTTATATGGCCAAAATATTTTAGCTAATTTTGATCTCCTTAACCAATTCTCTTTTCATTCCTAGGTTTTCTAGGATGTCTTTATTTTTTTTTCTCTTTCCATGAGATGCGCCCAATTCTTCTATATATTCACATCTCAAGGGCCTCAATTCTTCCTTCCCATCTTCAAATTTTCTTTGACCCTCAACCGTCGACTGTCAAAGCAGTCAGTGACCATCACAACTGGTGGCGTCTTGTAGGACAGCAACAAACTGCTTCCATTTTGCTCGGTCGCTTTGCACTTTGCCCAACACTACATCTAAATTCCTTCCCACAGTGCCAATAAAACAACTCCTCTGATGGGTAGTTTTGTTGAGTATGTTTTCCCTGTAAAAGTTTCATTGAAAGTAACACCTTTAGAAGCTCGTTTCATTAATTGATTTCTTCTGGAAGTCATAGTTTCATTAAATATCAGTTTTCTAGTTTTGTTAAATGTAGCGCCTTTATATCATTCAAAATAGTTTCATTAAATATATTTCAAATGTGATATAATGTATATACTCGAGAATAACTCGAGAATTTTGTTCCCATTTTTGACCTTAAAAAACGGCATATATAGTCAAGTAACAAAAAAAAATTGAGATTCATGAAACTGGTCAGTGTTGCCCCTACCCTGCCCACCACATAGTGGTATTTTTCAGATATAAACTTGCTGCATCATTAAATGTTTTTAACAAAATATCTTTAGTAATACATAAAAAAATGGGTTGAAATGAAGATGTCACCCTTGTAAGTCGCCAACTTCATTAGGGTTAGGATTAAGGTTATGGTTTAGGGTTAGGATTAGGATTCCTAAACCTAACCGTAACCTTTAGCCTTTTTTACTGCATTTCTGAATTTTTATAAGGTCGTATAAAACACCCGGTCTACTGTATTCATTTCAACCAAAACAGTTTAAATCTATTTTATTAGGCTGTTAATCAATAAATAAAAAATGTCTGTCATGCTTTCCGTATTACCTGTCATGCGTACACTGGCATGCACAGCTGTTGTAAATACACTGTGGTTTTAAAAAACCGGATTTAGTATGTATCAAAAAGGTGGAAAAGAAGTAGGATTAGGGTTAATGTTAGCCAGCAATTTTGTTTATATGCATTCTAAATATTGATGATGGGAGCCGCGCTGGTGTAATGGTTAAGACGTTGCGCTAGCGACCAGGTTTTCAAGGTTCAAGCCCGGGCGCCGGCATTTGTAGGAGTGTCATCGACCGGGAATTTGACTGAATAACCTGAACTACTCCTGCAGATAAACCCTCTGTGGATGGGAAGGAGCGAAGCTCCTGACCGTGTTATAAGGAAAGTCCACTGTCTCCCCAGCCTCGCAATGACATGTCATTGGGCCAAAAGGGCTGGAAAGCTCGAGTGCCGCTGGTTAGAAAAAAAAAAAATATTGATGATGAAACCACAAAATATGCAACGCATTGAAATAGGCCTATGTGTAGATTACTAAGTTAGTTGCGACGAAATCTATTCTGTAGGTGGGTGCAATAATTGTTTGTTAATTTTTATTTAGTCCAATATGAGTGTTGTTTGCTCAATATTATTTGTGTATAAGCTGGAAACAGGGGTAGGTTTTGGTTTAATGTTGCATCATCCGCTTACTCTTCCAGGAGGGATGGACATGAAAACAAACAGACATGACAACTATTACTGAAAGCAGTGTAAGATTATTTGAAAATAGCTAGTCTTGATAGCAGAGGAACAAAAATGTGTCGACCACGGAAATTTCACGTAATCAGTACTCACAACAAATGTAATTGAATCCCGACAGAGGAGAAGAGACCGACCCAAAAAAATTGTGTGACAGTGATGACAATTTTTTTTTTTTCCCGGCCCTTTAATTTGTGAATCCATGTAGTGAGGAAGGGGGCTCTTTGAGTTTACAAATCAGGACCCACTTGTCCATCACATTCTTTCTGCATGTTTCTGTATCAATATCTCCTGAAACAGCCACAGCTGTCTCTCTTGCAGCCTCTTTTTTAAGAGTAGGAGGCATCCAATGGAGGGTGGCTTTCACCCGTTACTTTTCTAGGTGCTTTATTAGCACGGACAGCTTTTGGGGTCTGCCACTCCAATCGTTTTCCAATGTAGGGAGTTGTACTAGGCGGCATGTGCCCCAGGCATCAAAACACCAGTGTGGGTCTTCAAAGCGGTATATCGACGATATACCATTTGACATGATGCCACACAGACCCGTTAAGATGCTTGCTATAAGTGAGTAGGAGGTACGTCCAGCCTGTGCTCCAGAAATGGACAGAACCAGAGTGCCGCTTTGGTGTAAGGCACCTCCTTCAAAGTCCTCGCTGGCATTAAGGTTGATTTTTGTCATCATTTTGATGTGGTGATTTCTTACAATTTTTAGTGACCAAAGAAAGTGGATACTTCTACTTACGAAGTTTGGAAAAATACAGTTGAATCGAGCAGGCTTCACTACACGTCCGTAAAATCTCAGGAAATTTATTTGGAACACACGTTTAAAAATTAAAATCCGGGAATTGCTTCGGGATTAGAGTGATGTATAAATTTAAACGGATCTCGAATCTTCACAGTACCATAATTGTCTATCATATACATGGAGCTGTTGGTTATATCAAATTGAAATACAGATTAAAGTCATTTACACTCGTAGCAGAACCAGAAGAAAAGGCAGTTTTATTTGCCCATCATGGAATTATAATAAAGATAAAAGACCGTTAGGTCTGTTTTGTTTTTTTAACTTTATTTTCATTTCTTTGCAATTTTACAAATCCATGTACATGTTACAAAAATGGAAAACATGGAAAGTACATTTTAAAATTTCATATGAACACTCGTGCGTACTCTCACTTTCATCTGCACACTTAAACAGTAAATATAAGTAATTAAACATTCCAATTTACAAAACCATGTGCATTTTACAAACAAAGAATGCGATAAGGGCCATTTAACAAAACCGTGTACATTTGTCGTGGAATATTCTAATCCACATATATAAATTAAAAGGTAAATGTAAAGCCTAACAAATAAATTCTAATAAAGAAAAGAGCAATGGTAAAATAACAGTGCTGTCACAAAGAATGTACTCGAAATCCCCTTTGTTTTATGCTTCGTCTGCAAATTGTAACGCTTTCACGTTGATAGTAAAAGCCTACTGTATTATTACCCGCGTTCTTCAATGAAACGTGTGCTGTATTTCTTGCAAAAACATTGAGATACCAAGCTGATCAATGACCTAATTTTAATATTTCATTCATTCCATTTTATACACGGCGTAACTAAAGACAGATGGACTAAAGGATAGAGAGAAGGGAGGGCTGAAAATCAGGAACGCATGCAAAATTGAACACGCGTCTCGCTATTAATGCCACCCCAACAAGCGTAACGCGCTACACAATTACTACTATCACGCGTGTAAGGCCACATGCACTAACTTTTTTTCAGACGGACAGTGATAAAAACACTAACCTTCCCAGAGTTAGGTTTTAAAAATCCTGAAAAACTCTTATTAGGAAAGATGACAATAGATGGGTTTACGTTTGAAAACATTACAGTACCCAGACAGCACATCTTCGAAACAGGAGGTAGAAGAAATTGCATATTTTGAACGCAGCCACGTAGCTCTTTTAAATTTGTATATTTGGGTTCCTTAGGGCTTGCTGACAAAGAATATGTAAAACGTTACGCAAATAGTCTAGGAATTAACAAGTTATAGCCAAAATAAAATGATGGTGCTGTCAGACAACACCCAAAATCAGAATCACTCAGTGGTAGATTTTTTAAACCACCATTGTACGGGAAATGGGCCACAAGTTACATTTGAACTGATTGGCTGGAATGATATGTAAGGCTAAACACGATTAGTCGGACTATAAATGCTATCCTTGGTTGTTAGGGGAGACGTAGGAAGGTAAAATTTTTTCAAACACTTGTCGAAACGTGGCTCCATTGGCCAGACTCGCTGATATAATCACTTAGGAGCGTTAGTTCGAGACCACTAGTTCAAATAAGCTTGATAAAGCAACATTGCGTTGAAGCCAGCTCATATTTTTGCTAAATAAAAGCCTGGAACATAAGCAGATGGGAATTTGTGCCAGTATTTGTGCCAGAATTCATTGCTAGTCAACGTATCTGTGTATTTCCATGAATTGTGGGACTGTGGTCTTGACGTTATTGAGCAGCACCTGGTCAGAGCTTTGCTGAATCCAGAGTCGGACAGCATACTCCTTGGTCCATTTAGCTATCAGTGAGGTGTCTCCAGAGCACAGGGGAGAAATCGAGCAGAGGAGTCTTTTCCTGCCGCCATCACGCAAGATAAGCTGATCTGGCCAGCTGAGCTCAACATTATGTACCCCCATCTTAAAACGATATTGTAAAAATAACATTAAGAGGGGAATTAAATTGTTTTAATATCAGGAACTGAGAACATCTCCAATACTAGTTCCAATAAAGACAAACTATTGAAGTCATGGTGACAAATACCAACAGAGCTTGAACAAAACAAAACCAGTATTACCTCATATTACTACTACACAACTGACACACATAGGATACTTTTAATAATATATGTCACTACAATATTCATATTGATAAATTCTGTACATATAACTTGTAATTAAAATTGATTGTGATTCCTGGTTCCCTTTGTATTTGAATCAGGACACATATACATTCATGACAGCAATGAATACATATTGTATTTGAAAAGTTATCAGTGACTCCTTTAAGATATCCTTTAGAGTGTTATATGTATGTGAGTGTCGCAGTGTTGTCAAGTGTGGTGGAATAAATTAAATTGTTTATCTGTCTGTTGTTGTTATGACTTACACTTCATCATACACATACCCTAGACATACAACGTAGTCATCACACTATTCCAGAATAATTCTGACTGAGATATATATATATGTGGCAGCAAGTAAGGTTATCTATAATACACTACTCTTATTAGATATATATATACCTTCACAGCTGATCTCAGTCAGTACACTAAGTCCCCTATAAATATTTATAACATCCCACTTCACCACATATATTGGGGTCTCGCTCTTGGGATTTTGAATCTTTACCTATTAAAAATATTGGGGGTAATTCACTTCAGGGAATATAAGAATTAAAAAGGTATCCTTGGGTGGAATTAAATAAGGTTGAGCTCACGGTGCCTGTGTTGTCCATTAGATATATATTTAGAGATTGAATTGTTAGTTAGACATTTTATAAATTTACCTGATAGACAATGGCGGACCTGGCCAAATTTCGATCTGCTGCTGTTCAGACTGCAAAAGAGTTAGGATTAGATGGGCAAGTTATGGTTGCCTATGTCACTACGGAATGTGACAAATTTATTGAACGCGAAGAAAGAAGGTTTGAAGCCGAAAGAAAGTTAGAGGCTGAAAGGGAAATTAAGAAGTTACAATTTGAGGCTGAGGCTGAGACTAAGAGGTTGCAGGCTGAGGCTGAGACTAAGAGGTTGCAGATTGAGGCTGAGGCTAAGAAATTGGAAGCAGAAGAAAGAAGATTGACTGCAGAAAGAGAAGACAAGAAATTAGCTGCAGAAAGGGAAGCAGAAGAAAGAAAATTAGCTGCAGAAAGGGAAGCAGAAGAAAGAAAATTAGCTGCAGAAAGGGAAGCAGAAGATAAAAGATTACAAAGGGAACATGAGTTACGACTAAGGGAGTTTGAGTTTCAAGGCCATGCTCCTGAAAATGGTGCCAGTCCCTTTGCCTCTGATGCCACTGCTAGCCAGGGAGCCTCAACCTCAGCTATGAATTTTCATTTAGATCATTTTGTTGAGAAAGACGATGATATAGAGAGCTACCTAAATAGGTATGAACTATTAGCTACCACGTATGGGTTAGAGAGAGAAAGGTGGAGCTTAAAGTTATCTCAGGGACTTCGTGGGGCAGCTTATGAAGTTTTTGCAAAAATGAGCAGAGGTGATCAGGAAAATTATGACATGCTAAAGCAGGCTCTTTTGTTAAGGTATGAAAAGAATGCAGAATTTTATAGGAAAAAATTTAGGAATGCTAAACTACTGTCAGGTGAAACCTATCACCAGTTCTCTGCACGAATAGAGACATACTTGGAGAAATGGACTTCTCTGGGGAAAACCCAAGATCTTAAGGAAATGGTCCTTATAGAGCAACTAAGAGAGTCCATGGCTCCAGACCTGAGAAAGTTTCTCATGGAACAAGGTGCAGAGAGGCTGGGTGAGTTGCTAAATGTTGCGAAAGGTATCAAGCAGCTCAAGCAGAGGTAACAGGTAATAAAAAGAAACAGGTGGATAACTTTAGGGCACCACAGAACTTTAATAAATTTGATCCTAGGGATCAAAATAAAGGTAAGCACCAGTTTGATAGGCCACGGTATGAAAATAAAAATAAATTCCCACAATTCGATGAAAGGAAATATGATGAAAGAAAATCTTTCAACCAAGGAAAAAGGTGGTGTAAAAATTGTAAGATGAACAATCATGACACTGACCATTGTAGAAGGAAACCTCCTCATTGTGCTGCTATGACATCGGGGAAAAAGGAAAAGAAGGTCAAACCTGAAGAACTACAGGAACCATACCACCCCCCAGTGTGTGAAGATGTCATCTGTAATGGTGTCACTATAAGGTGTTTATATGATACCGGTTTAGATTACGATTCCGTTGTGAGTTCTCACCTGGTGCAGGCCGATCAATACACCACAGAAACAGTGGAGATTCAAACTGCAACCAAGGATGTAGCTACCATGACACTTCCCGTCGCCCGAATAAAAGTGAAAACGCGATATGTGGAAGGAATCATAAAAGCAGCAGTGATAAATGAGCCAATCTACCCTCTAATATTGGGGTGTAGATATGTCTTCTTGGGGAATCCCAAGAGACCTGTGATATTGGCAACAGTGCAGACCAGATCACAGTCAAAAAAGGAGGAGGATAATCCCATAAATACTCACCCAGATGAGATGAGGAAGGCACAGGCTGAGGACAAAACACTCAAGCCATGTTTCAAGAAGTTGCCCAAATCTCATACACCTCCAGGCAAGGGAGAGTTTTATATGAAGAACAAACTGATATATAGGAAGGCTGGATCTGAATCCAATGGTCACGGACAGCTGGTCCTTCCCACTTCATATAGGACTAAAGTGTTGGAACTAGGGCATGCGATTCCCTTCAGTGGTCATATGGGAATCAGCGCAACAGGACAGCGAATAGCTTGTCACTATTTCTGGCCAGGAATAACTGAAGATATCAAACGATATGTAAAATCCTGTCCAGAGTGCCAACGAGTAGCACCTAAACATTGGACTGCACCAGCAACTCTGGGGGAAATGCCCATAGTGGGAACACCCTTTGAGAGAGTTGCCGTGGATCTTGTGGGACCTCTCACCCGAACCAAGAGAAGGAACAGCTACATTCTGACTCTGGTGGACACTTGTTCTATGTGGGGAGAGGCTGTAGCCCTGTCATCGATTGATTCTAAACATGTGGCAGAGGCATTGCTCACAATTTTCACAAGGTTAGGCTTTCCCAATCAAATCTTGACTGATAATGGCTCTCAGTTCAAGGGGAAACTAACTGAAGAAGTTTTCAGGATCTTCCAGGCCAAACACTTCCATTGTAGTGTGTATCATCCCCAAGGGAACGGCCAAGTGGAAAGATTTAACGGCACGTTGATGTCGATCCTGAGAAAGTTGGCACACGAAAAACCAGATACATGGGACCAGTACCTGCACGCCGCCCTCTTTGCTTATAGGGAGGTACCCCATAGTTCAACCGGTATGGCCCCGGCAACATTATTGTTTGGAAGGCCAATAAAAGGTCCACTCGAAGCTTTGTTAAGAACGTGGACTGATGAAAAGGCAGAGGAAAACATTACATCTTCATACCAATATGTGAATGAGCTGACCACTCGTTTAAAAAACTGGCTGGAAACTTGCCAATGAAAATTTGAAACAAGCCAGGAAGAAACATGCTGCCTATTATAACAGGAAGGCGAAAGACAGAAATTTGGCTGTGGGAGAGAAAGTACTGCTTCTTTTGCCCGGGAGTCAGAATAAGTTACAGATTGGATGGCAAGGTCCATATACAGTTCTAGAGAAGGTGTCTAGAACAAATTATAAGATAGATAAGAAGGGGAAAGAAAAAATCTATCATGTGAATCTCCTGAAGAAATATTTGGAAAGAGAACATCAGGAAGAGACACACTTGTTGACCTTGTCCATCGCCATGGAGATGAAAAAAGGAACCACTTTCATCATTTGAATATCCATTACACCCCTGTGAGACAGCAGCACAGGTGAAAATCAGTACACATTTAACGAAAACTCAGAAAGAGAGAGTGCAACAGGTTCTAAATAATCATGCAGAGGTGTTAACAGACCGACCAGGGCATACAAACCTATTGGAATATGATATGAAACTGATAGACCCCACACCTGTCTGTATGAAACCATATTCGATTCCGTTTGCTAAGGAGAAAGCTTTGAAGGAAGAGATAGACTATCTGTTGAAGGAAGGAATTATTTCGCACAGTGAATCTTCGTATAGTTCCGGTGTTGTACTCTTAAGGAAGCCCTCTGGAGAACATAGACTCTGTATAGATTACAGGAGACTGAATGCTATTACAGAAGGACAGGTGGATCCATTGCCGGATACAAATCAGCTGTTTGCCAGGCTAAATAAAGCTAAATATTTCTCAAAAGTGGATCTGAGTAAAGGATACTATCAGATTCCAGTAAAGCCTGAGGTTAGACCATACCTAGCTTTTAGTACCTCAGAAGGACACTATGAGTTTAATAGATTGCCATTTGGATTGAAGAATGCGCCTAGTGTCTTCTCTAGAATGATGAGAAAATTATTGGACCCTCTGAATAATCCATGTATAACAAATTTCATGGATGATATCCTGATAGCAACAGAAACATTTGAGGAACACATTGACTCTCTGAACATGCTGTTTAATCGACTTAGGGAGGCAAATTTAACAGCCCGACCAACCAAATGTTGCGTTGGATGTAAAGAATTGGAATTTTTGGGACACACACAGTTTATCAGGGAAACATGACCCCTGACCCAAAGAATTTAGAGAAACTACAGAAAGCCCCGAGACCACAAACCAAGAAGGACGTGAGATCCTTTGTCTCATTATGTGGTTTCTACCAGAAGTATATCAAAAACTTTAATTCCATATGTGCACCGTTAACTGATTTGACACGTAAAGGACATCCAGATCGCATTACATGGACACCACAATGTGAAATGACTTACCAAGAATTGAAGGAAAAGCTCACAAGTAAACCCATTTTGAAATTACCTGACTTAAGTCAAGAATTCATAGTAAGGACGGATGCAAGTAATATTGGGTTAGGTGCAACTCTACTACAGAAATCAGATGCATTGGATGGGGAATTAAGCCCAGTGGCATATGCTAGCAGAAAATTGAATAAAGCTGAAATCAATTACTCAACTAGCGAAAAAGAATGTCTTGCAGTAATATGGGCAATAAAGAAATTCAATATTTATCTGTATGGGAAGGCCTTTAAGTTGCAAACAGACCACAAACCTTTATCGTTTCTAGCACAGGCTAGGCATGAGAACTCTAGGTTACTCCGATGGTCTTTACTTTTGGCTCCATATAATTTTAGCATTGAGTATATATCTGGAAAAACAAATTTGGGAGCGGATTTTTTAAGCCGCCATCCGTGTGATGAGAATCACCGTAAACCCCAGAAATAATAATAAATTTCTCTATGTGTATATAGAATAAAGGACTGACATATAATGTCTGTTTTAAGAGGGGAGATGTCGTGGAATATTCTAATCCACATATATAAATTAAAAGGTAAATGTAAAGCCTAACAAATAAATTTAATAAAGAAAAGAGCAATGGTAAAATAACAGTGCTGTCACAAGGAATGTACTCGAAATCCCCTTTGTTTTATGCTTCGTCTGCAAATTGTAACGCTTTCACGTTGATAGTAAAAGCCTACTGTATTATTACCCGCGTTCTTCAATGAAACGTGTGCTGTATTTCTTGCAAAAACATTGAGATACCAAGCTGATCAATGACCTAATTTTAATATTTCATTCATTCCATTTTATACACGGCGTAACTAAAGACAGATGGACTAAAGGATAGAGAGAAGGGAGGGCAAAATCAGCCGAACGCATGCAAAATTGAACACGCGTCTCGCTATTAATGCCACCCCAACAAGCGTAACGCGCTACACAATTACTACTATCACGCGTGTAAGGCCACATGCACTAACTTTTTTTCAGACGGACAGTGATAAAAACACTAACCTTCCCAGAGTTAGGTTTTTAAATCCTGAAAAAAAAAAACGCTTATTAGAAAAGATGACATTAGATGGGTTTACGTTTGAAAACATTACAGTACCCAGACAGCACATCTTCGAAACAGGAGGTAGAAGAAATTGCATATTTTGAACGCAGCCACTTAGCTCTTTTAAATTTGTATATTTGGGTTCCTTAGGGCTTGCTGACAAAGAATATGTAAAACGTTACGCAAATAGTCTAGGAATTAACAAGTTATAGCCAAAATAAAATGATGGTGCTGTCAGACAACACCCAAAATCAGAATCGCTCAGTGGTAGATTTTTTAAACCACCATTGTACGGGAAATGGGCCACAAGTTACATTTGAACTGATTGGCTGGAATGATATGTAAGGCTAAACACGATTAGTCGGACTATAAATGCTATCTTTGGTTGTTAGGGGAGACGTAGGAAGGTAAAATTTTTTCAAACACTTGTCGAAACGTGGCTCCATTGGCCAGACTCGCTGATATAATCACTTAGGAGCGTTAGTTCGAGACCACTAGTTCAAATAAGCTTGATAAAGCAACAGTGCGTTGAAGCCAGCTCATATTTTTTGCTAAATAAAAGCCTGGAACATAAGCAGATGGGAATTTGTGCCAGTATTTGTGCCAGAATTCATTGCTAGTCAACGTATCTGTGTATTTCCATGAATTGTGGGACCGTGGTCTTGACGTTATTGAGCAGCACCTGGTCAGAGCTTTGCTGAATCCAGAGTCGGACAGCATACTCCTTGGTCCATTTAGCTATCAGTGAGGTGTCTCCAGAGCACAGGGGAGAAATCGAGCAGAGGAGTCTTTTCCTGCCGCCATCACACAAGATAAGCTGATGTGGCCAGCTGAGCTCAACATTATGTACCCCCATCTTAAAACGATATTGTAAAAATAACATTAAGAGGGGAATTAAATTGTTTTAATATCAGGAACTGAGAACATCTCCAATACTAGTTCCAATAAAGACAAACTATTGAAGTCATGATGACAAATACCAACAGAGCTTGAACAAAACAAAACCAGTATTACCTCATATTACTACTACACAACTGACACACATAGGATACTTTTAATAATATATGTCACTACAATATTCATATTGATAAATTCTGTACATATAACTTGTAATTAAAATTGATTGTGATTCCTGGTTCCCTTTGTATTTGAATCAGGACACATATACATTCATGACAGCAATGAATACATATTGTTATTTGAAAAGTTATCAGTGACTCCTTTAAGATATCCTTTAGAGTGTTATATGTATGTGAGTGTCGCAGTGTTGTCAAGTGTGGTGGAATAAATTAAATTGTTTATCTGTCTGTTGTTGTTATGACTTACACTTCATCATACACATACCCTAGACATACAACGTAGTCATCACACTATTCCAGAATAATTCTGACTGAGGCATATATATATATTATGTTATGGCAGCAAGTAAGGTTATCTATAATACACTACTCTTATTAGATATAGATACCTTCACAGCTGATCTCAGTCAGTACACTAAGTCCCCTATAAATATTTATAACATCCCACTTCACCACAACATTTTCCAGTGGAAAAACATAACAGGTACCTTATAAATAACACATGTGCGTATTCAACCTTTCATTTGCACACTTAGATGGTCAATCTTTAGGGTTAAAACATTTTAAAAATAGGGGAGTAGAAAAGGATGAATATTTTTTTTTTTTCTCGCATGAGGTCGCATTATCTTTTCCTCGTATGAGGTCGCATTGGCACACGCCCAAAACCCCCGGCCCTGGTCAAGACACATGTCCCAACACAAAAAGACCCAATGACAACATGTGTCACTGTAGTGATCTTCTGTGTTCTCACACAAAGGACCTAATGACACATGAATGTCACTGTACTGGTCTCTGTGTCTAGACACATGATCCTAGCCAAAGGTCGGTTATATTAGGGCACATGTCCAAATATAAAAGACCCTTAGGTCTGACATAATTGATTTTTTTTTTTCTTAAGTGAACTTTATTTGCTTTCATTTCAATTTACAAATCCGTGTACATTTTACAAAGTGAAATAAGTGGAAAGTACATGGACAATTTTTCAATTTACAAAACATGTGCATTTTACAACAAAGAAAACATTATTAAAGGGGTTACATTTCAATATAAAGACTCCTCTGTTCACGTAAGTACTTTTGTACACATGTATACCAAAGAGAAAGTGTTTATATGTTTTAGACAAGGTTATGTATAAAAACCCGAGAAACAATGGCGGGAAGGAAAAGAAACAAGGTGTGTATTTTGGTGCATGTGTGTATAACCATTTACATACACATTTTAAAAACTCATATTCATTACATTTCTTTAGATACTTAAATTTGGAAAAGCTTCTTAATGTGCCTTACTTGGAGTAGAAGTGCAATAAATAAAGGTCGCACACGCACACACACACGAATAAAAAGAAAGGTAAGACTGCGTTCGGAAAGTAAGCCAGTACAATCTGGTTCTTCGAAACAATTGATGCCTTAAAGGCACAATAGGTGGACCAGGGAAAGAGGGAAGCTTGAAAGACCAAGTTTAAAGAGGGTGGTCAGTATGTGTTGCACAACGCTGAGTAGCCACGAGGGCTCAGCACACACTGTCACGGAAAGACATAAAATAAGGGAGTATTTTGGAAGCGGTAACATGGATGTTGAGGGAAGGATTTGCGATAAGAACAGATTTATTTATTTATTTTTTTCCGTTTTGACACTGTTGGGCATGTATATTACCAGAAAAGTGGGGGAGAGAGAAAACAAAAAAGGGTGGAGATTGAATGGACATTTTTGGTACATGTGTCATACAAATAGACGTTTGAAACATTTCTTTGTTTCCCTAGGCGAAACACAAAACACACTAGGCATATTAAAATTGTTTACAGGTTTCGAGTCTCTTCTTCCATCATTTTTCTCTTTTTTCAACTGATCTTTATTCATTCTGCATTTCTCAGTGTCTCAAACAAACTTCACATGATGTATGTTGTAAATATAGTGTCATACTTGGGAGGTCACTGAAAATACATAGAAGAAAATATGGTCTGCTTCACCCTCGGCATGTCGTACCAGGTGACTAATGGTGATTGCATTCTGAAGTAACTTCAGTGGACAGCCTGGCTGACAGGGCAAAGGACACTGGAAAGTTTTGTCTGGGCGAGATATTGAGAGCCCCCGGGTTGAAGGTATAGTGGCCACTTGTGTGCTGCGTTACGCTTTTCTACTTGGCAAGTTTCAACTAATGAAGTTGAGCACACAGCCATGAGCAGTCATAAGGGCTGCTTGGCAAGTTTCAACTAATGAAGTTGAGCACACAGCCATGAGCAGTCATAAGGGCGGCTAGGCACATCGGTATTTCGAGAAAGATACAAGGGGTAGTTGGTAATCATGTTCCCTAAAGCATATCCATTAAAAAAATCCAAAACATGTTCATTTTACAACATACAATAAAATACATTCATAAACTGCAAGTACAAGATGAGGAAAGTAAATACCAAGGTTGGACACTTCTGTACATTCATGTAAATTAGATTGTGTGTGATAGTTGATGAATATAAAAGCAACGATGCTTGTTTAGCAAACAAGAAACTACATATGAAATTACCTGAAAATATTAGTTAATTTTATGGTAATATATATATGTAACAATTTAATTTTAATGATATTGGGTTGTAAAAACTTATCTTTTATTTATTTTTTTTTAAACTTAGTTTCTTATATTTTTAATTATTTCTATGAGTTTTTTAAGTATAATTATAGCTTCATCAATGCAATTTACTTTTTAAGTATTTTTATTAATTTTTAGTATGTACATGTTAATATGTTTTTGTTTAAAATCATAAAAGACAGAGTGTTTATTTCCCTTGGATCTTGAAGATGTAACTATTAATCTCCCGTTATTTTGTTTTGCTCTGCGATGTATTTTTTTTTCTTATTTTTTTTAAGTTGTGCCTCGTTTTAGCGAGGTGAGCAAGGCTCAGCATAGACACAATGTCCGTCGGTTATATTAGGGCGCATGTTCAAATGTATAAAATACCTTTTGGGTCTAATAATAGTTTGCCAGATGTTTTCTTCTATTATGCGGTGAAAAAGGAAAACGGCACTGACAATTTTTTTTTTTTTTTTACATCACATTAACAGGGACAAGTTTCAGACGTGTTCGGGTAAACGTGTTAACAAACAAACTTTAAAAAAATAGTTTAATATCAGTAGTTATTTCAGTAGCAAAGTTAATGACCAAGACGCGGTGTTGTCGTCTCGAGTCGATGGATTCAGGCTCGAGTTTGGACTTGGCGATTATGGTGAAGCACGTTCGCCCTCCTCATTCAGACTCGGACTGTTACTTTTTAAAATAAAATTATCACAACTATGCTTTAATCAAATAAAAGAAGTCAGTAATAACATAATTAAAAAACAGAGATTATTATTTGTCAGTATTATGTATAGTGGTTGATATGATTGTTGGAAAGAAAGACGATTGTGACTAAATAATATGGGACCCAAAGATGCAGCAATAGAGAATGCAGTCAGCGACCCACAGCTTGACTGCTTGCGTCAGGGTCAGCGAACCAGAGCTGACCAAGACCCTACTCCACCTCCACGTGGTGGTCCTGGAAACAGGCTGCATCACTGCAGTCTGGCTGAGAGAGTAGGGATCGAAGAGAGAAGGCAAATCCGGTCCCAAAAAATGCCGTGCTGAAGTCGAATGTGTCGGCTGAAAGGCGCAGATATCGCAGCTCCAGTGTAAACAGACACAACGCAACCAACGTCCTTTTCAGGACGAATGAGGAAGAAGAAGAAGAACTAAATAATATATACAATATACCGGTATTTTAACAGTGGCTGACCATAACTCCAAACTTGGACTCGCATAAGTAGGACTTCTGCCTTCATGGCAGACTTTACTTTGTTTTTTTGTTGTTGGTTTTTTGGGGGAAAAGGGAGGGCACACACATATACATGCACACAATTTTACAGCTTTGATTTACTATATTTGGACTGAGTGGAGGCGTGAGGAGAAGATACTATATTTGGATATCGGAAATTAGATTTTATTATCTTAAATTTACCACACTATATATCCTGATGATAGGAAACTCTATACAGAGCGATACAACAGGAGGCAATCTGATCATCAGAAGTGTACCCCCGTTGATCAAGTGTTTTGACCCCTTAATCTCCTTGACACTCTAAAGGGGGATGGGCTCACATGGGTCATGACTCCCAAGTGTCAGCCTCCCGCTGTTAACTTGTGCAGAGGATTGGACCCACTCCGCCTCGGTTCCAGCTTTCAAATTCCTTTTTCTGCCAGCTGGAGGCAATTGTGAAAGTAACCCCTATGATGAATACAAATTACTGTCCTGAATTCCATAGCCATTTGTGATTGTTCCACAGCCAGCACGATGCCTTTTCCGCCGTTTCGCGTATAACTTGTCATAACTCATCAAGGGTTGAACGGGATAGTTTGTCTTTAAACAAAAAAATAAAAAAAAAGGTTTCTAGCAAGGGGTCCAGCTCCGTGCTTCATGGGGAGTAAAAAGGAAATTTCATGCATGAACTTCATGCTCTTTTCTAATTTTGTATGAAGATGTACCCATTCAGTAAGAAAGACCTTGAGTTATGTTCCACGGGCGTGCCGCTCATCAGGAGCGCCATGTTTTTTTTTTTTAATGTGTTTGCTACTTTTCTTTGTAGCACGTCCCTTTCAACCATCTACCATGTACATGGAGTTGTTGGTTATATCAGGACGTGTTTCCTTTATTGTAATATGTTTTTGTTTGTATTTATTTTATACTATATTATCTCTAGTCGGTATTTTTCCTTTTGTAGTTATAGTTCAACATGGTTTTTAAAAAAAATCCAAACTATGCTATTTTCTAAGTTAGTATGTTTTTAATTTTCACTGGATGGTTTATTTGGTTAATCTGTATGTATCTGGGGCGAGTCTTTCACCAGTTTGGACTACTGGCTCAAATCCTTATTTGTTTTTTATATGTTAGCTTTAGTTTTTGTAATATAGTGTTTTATTAACTTTTGCATTTCTGAAGGGGTCTTTGTGCCTATGAGATTTTCTACACTCATTTCTACCTTGTGGTTACTACAGTATGTCTTAATGTTTTGCCTCTGTTGGTCATATTTCTTGCAGTCCACCAGAAAGTGTCTAATTGTGTTTGGTTCTTGACACTCTTCACATGTGGGTTCCTCAATCATGAAATATCCAGTTCCAAGCTTGAGCCTCAGCAATTTTTTATTAATTGGTATTTTTAGTTCATCTTTTATTTGACATTTTTTGCTTGGTTTTTTAAGGATTTTATATGAGTGTCTTGCTTTTTTACTTTGGTCCCATGCTGTTATCCACTCTTTAGTTATTTCTTGAGCAATTAAGCTCTTAATTTCAAACTTACCTAAGCCTACTTCAATTTTGTTATGGCTAGTTCTTCCCCCTTTGACTTCTTTGTCTGCAAGCTCATTTCCTGCTATCCCCACATGTGATGGTATCCATGTTAGTGTTGCACTGCATCCTATAGTTTGTAGATATGTATTAACCTGTAGTATTTCCTCTATAATATCTGGCCTGCTACATTCATTTCTGTTTCTGATAGCTCGAGTTTAAAGACTTAAAAAACAACCTATCTCAGTTTACAGATGACGCTGCGATATGGAGAATGGGAAGAAATCTCCCATTCCTCTATAAAACAGTACAAAAACAAATAGATAAAGTATCTGACTGGATGAACAAGTGGGGATTTAATCTAAACGTTAAAAAAAACCATAGGAATGATTTTCAGTAGAGGGCGTGTAATTAAAAACAATATAATTGACATAAGCATTAATGAGCAAAAAGTATGCACAGCAAAATCAACTAGATTTCTTGGTATGGTACTAGACCAGCAACTAAACTGGAACAAACACATAGACCTATTAGTGCAAAGCAGTAGGGGACTTATTAACATGCTAAGATATATGAAAGGAAGTGGTTGGGGCGCCTGCAATAAGACAATGTTAACCTTCTATAAATCATTTATTAGAGGCAAACTTGACTATGCCAGTGTTGTCTATGCATCAGCTGCCCCAAGCAATAAGAAAAAACTAGACACAGTCCAAAACCAGGCACTGTCAATAATAGCAGGTGCCTCAAAGGGAACATCAGCAGAGGCACTAGAAGTAGCGCTAGGCATTATACCCCTGGAGCTAAGGAGAAAAGAACTGAGATTCAGCTACTGGGCAAGAGTGGCAAAAGATCCAACTCACCCAGCACACAAAACCTTTGATAGGGGTAACCAGTACATAGGCCACATTCCATTAAACCATAATAGATACCCGTCAGGAAGTGGATCAATACCCAGACCTATTTAATGCGATAAACAGTAGTGCTCAGTATAAAGCAAAGATCCCACCATGGGAATTAAAAGTGCCAGAAACTGACTCCCACTTAACAAAGATCATAAATAAATCTAACGACATAATCTCAGCAAAAAGTAAAACACTAGAGTACATAGAACGGTATATAAATAATAGCCTAACTGGCCATATACAGATGGCCCTAAGCAAATGTCAAGTGCTGAAGACGGAGGCAACCAAAGAGACCACAGCAATCAGAAGCGCTAAGTATCTATACAGGCTATGCAGGTCAATAGAATACCAAGAATAGGACAATAAAGCAATACAAGAAAATTTTCATAAAAATACCAAAATTAAAAATTTATAAAAGATACAAAGTAACAGGTAATACATCCATCTTTACAGCAGAATTAGTGGCAATCCTAAAAGCCAGGTTTTAAGCTCTGCCTTCAAAATATAGCGGACTGCAGGAAGCGGGTGAAATCTGCGCTAAAAGGAGAATCTTCTCTTCACCCCCCGTCACTGTTACGCATTGCTAGTTAACGAATGAATGGCAGGAAAAGTAGGACAGAGATATACATGCCAATGCAATACTATTTTTTCGGGGGTGTGTCAGGTTCAGCCAATCACGGAAGAGCAGTCTACACAAAACCTATAGAAAAAAAACTACTGTAGTTTATATGGAGAATAAAAAGCATACGAAACATAGGTTAGACTTAGGGGTCGTAAAGGAGAACGAAATGACAGACAAGGATGAAAATGTCTCCTTTTACAGGGGGAGAACTCCAACTATGTGCATGTAAAAGGAAAATGGGATTGATAGAGTACTTTTGAAGATATGTGAAAGAAAAGGTGTCAGTTTCGAGAGAAATCCTGTGTTTTTACCAATTAAAATTCGATATAAAATCACTAACAAGACCAATTATGGGAATTAACACATGGAAAGAATGCAAAACCTATGGAGAAATAAAGACTATAACTCAAAAGACGATATCTAAGAAGGGTGAGATACACGAAGCAAAGGTTTGGATTATGTCTAGCACAGATTCGTTCGGAGCGGCAGTATTTTGGACACTGAACCAGAGTTACTGAACCTGTCTTCTCGTACGCACGCGTTCATCCTATATAAGGAGACCGCGGATAATTCAAACTCACTGATCGTAAACAAATCTAACGACATAATCTCAGCAAAAAGTAAAGCACTAGAGTACATAGAATGGTATATAAATAATAGCCTAACTATATATACAGATGGGTCAAAAGATGAAGGACAATTAGGAGCAGGAATAGCAATACCAAAATTAAAAATTTATAAAAGATATAAAGTAACAGGTAATGCATTCATCTTTACAGCAGAATTAGTGGCAATCCTAAAAGCTTTAGAAATAGCTGCAGAAAACCCACCAACTAAAATAACCATTCTTACAGATTCCCTTTCATCAGTACTAGCTATCAGAAACAGAAATGAATGTAGCAGGCCAGATATTATAGAGGAAATACTACAGGTCAGTACATATCTGCACACTATAGGATGCAGTGTAACACTAACATGGATACCATCACATGTGGGGATAGCAGGAAATGAGCTTGCAGACACAGAAGCCAAAGGTGGAAGAACTAGCTATAACAAAGTTGAAGTAGGCTTAGGTAAGTTTGAAATTAAGAGCTTAATTGCTCAAGCGGGACCTCACGACGCAGCAATAGAGACCGCAGTCAGCGACTCATAGCTTGACTGCCTGCGTCAGGACCAGCGAACCAGAGCTGGTCAAGACCGTGCTCCACCTCCACGTGGTGGTCCTGGAAACAGTATGCAGCAATGCAGGCTGGCTGAGCGAGCATGGATCGCAATGGGATGGCAAACCCGGTCCTAAAAAATGCCGTGCAGAAGTCGGATGTGTCGACCGAAAGGTGCAGATATTACAGCTACATTGTAAACAGACACAACGCAACCACCGTCCTTTTCAGGGCGAACGAAGAAGATGAAGAATTGCTCAAGCAATAACTAAAGAGTGGATAACAGCATGGGCCCAGAGTAAAAAAGCAAGACACTCATATAAAATCCTGAAAAAAAACAAAGCAAAAAATGTCAGATAAAAGATGAACTAAAAATACCAATTAATAAAAAATTGCTGAGGCTCAAGCTTGGAATGGGATATTTCATGATTGAGGAACCCACATGTGAAAAGTGTCAAGAACCAAACACAATTAGACACTTTCTGGTGGACTGCAAAAAATATGACCAACAGAGGCAAAACATTAAGACATACTGTAGTAACCACAAAGTAGAAATGAGTGTAGAAAATCTCATAGGCACAAAGACCCCTTCAGAAATGCAAAAGTTAATAAAACACTATATTACAAAAACTAAAGATAACATATAAAAAATAAATAAGGATCCGAGCCAGTAGTCCACACTGGTGAAAGACTCCCCCCAGATACATACAGATTAACCAAATAAACCGCCCTGGGAAAATTAAAAACATACCAGCTTAGAAAATATCAGATTTTGGATGAAAAAGCCATTTTGAACCATAACTGCAAAATGAAAAACACCTACTAGAGATAGTATAGTATAAAATAAATATAAACAAAAACATATTACGATAAAGGAAACACGTCCTGATATAACCAACAGATCCATGTACATGGTAGATGGTTGAAAGGGGCGTGCTACAAATAAAAGTAGCAAACACATTAATAAAAAATATAAAAAAATTCAAACTTACTTGCACAGTATAAATAAAGACAGAAGGACGGAGGCTAGAGAGAGACGCTTGTGAGGCTAACTTCTTACCATCTGTGGCGGGCAGCATTATTATCCACCAAAGCCAGTCTTGTCTGAACATTATATAGATCCTGAGAGGGTATGTAGAATTACTGTGTATATTTAAGGTTAGTGTTATGTAATATGTTTCTGGATCTGCAACATAGGAATAGATGAAATCGTGAAATAGAGGTACACAACTTTGGGTAAATTAGTGTATTGCACATTTTTTATGAAGGAAAAATGTGTATGTATTCGATTCACAGGAATGCGGGTAATTGTTGATGTTTATGGCTAAGGAGTCGTTATTGCAGAAGTAGATGAAAGTGCATGCTTTGCGCATTTGAGTATGCGCAAAACATTGAGCTTACGGTCATCTGCTTACTGTAACACTGTATGGCAAGTAATGATTGCAGATGAAAAATACATTACATGCGAAAAATGTAGCTCATTTAGTTATAGATTCAGTGGCTAATTAAGTCAGCCATGTCGTTAGGGGTTAGGTTTATAGTTAGGTTTAGATTTAGAAATGCTAAACCTAGCATAAACTCTAATGCTAACTTAATTGGCCACCAGATCAATAGAAGTTTGGGCAAAATGGAAGACACGTTTCATGGTTTTCAATTTCAACCCTTGCAAGAAATGTCGAAAACTAGCAAGGAGGGGGAACACTTCGTGGTTTCCAACTCTTGAAGAAGAACTAAATAAATGGGTTTTAAATCAGCGGCGAAATTGTTGCATCGTTACTCTAGGATCAATACGGAGTCACATCATTTAATAGAAAAGGAGTGGAAAATATCGTAACATGCCAGAAATAAATACATTTCTTGCATCTGCAGGCTGGTGTGCCGTTTTATTAGCCATTTTTTGCTGTCTCTTTGCCAATGCTCAAAAATTGCACAGAAGTTACCAGCAGCTGTGGAGGAACAAAATTCTAGCTTTTCATAAATTCATCACAGAAAAATCATGTTTTGTACTTTGACATATAATCAGGGCATTCATTTGGGACGCTTTTTAGGTCCAAAAGTCTAGGAGTCAACTTATAGTCGGATCGACGTATTCTCGAGTATATGTGGTAGTTTCATTAAATGTAGTTCCTCTATGAGACTGTTTTAATAAATGTGGCTGGCCTTTAAAGAGTTAATGAAATCTAATATGAAACTGTTTTAATAAATGTGGCTGGCCTTTAAAGAGTTAATGAAATCTAATAAGGTCTGTATCCTTTTATTTGAAATCCTCGGGAACAGCTTTCTTTTGGAAACCAGATTTTTTTCATTTCAAGATGTCGCCCAAATCTTGTTTGAAAAGTAGCACAAAATGTGTTAGAAAACTGCCAGAGTCACCCGATATATGTTTGAAAATCACCCATTTGTGATCACAAAGTCGCACAAAGAAACGTGTACACACTACGCACCCCCCCTTCCATCCCATAATCTACCCTATTTTTAGCATAGCTCTTTCCAAAAACGCTATGGCTTTCTTACGCATGTTGTAAGAGGCGACTATCATGAGGTTGTGAATGGTGCTGGAAGACTTATCATCATCATCTCAGCCCGTAACCCGTCATGGGTCGTAGGGGTGCCATGGTGGAAGCATCAGCAGACAGGGTCCTCCACTGCTCTCTATCCTCAGCAATGCGTACAAGTGTGGAAAAACCGTGTCCTGCCCATTCTTTGATGTTATCAGCCCAGGATTTTCTCTGCCTTCCTCTTCTCCGTTTACCTTCGACTGTTCCCTGAAGGATCGTTTTCGAAAGGGAGTCATGACGAGTTACATGCCCAAACCAGGCAAGCTTTCGACGTTTCACTATTGACAAAAGTGGTTCTTGGTGGCCTGCATAGGTGTTTATCTTCTCTCTAACATAGACATTTGTTTTGTGCTCTTTATAGCAAATGCGCAAAATTCTTCTATAACATTTATGCTCGAAAGCCTGAATCCTTCGCTCCGTATCTGCAGTGAGTGTCCAGCTCTCACACCCATACAAGAGAATAGATAATACAAGTGATTTGTATAATTTGATCTTCACAGGAAAACTGATGTTACTTTTCCAGATCACATTCAACCTTGTCATGGCAGCTGAGGCCATCTCAAGTCTTGTCTTGATTTCTTTACTTGATCTTCCATCACTACATATAGTGGACCCGAGATATTTAAAGGTGTTAACTTCTTCTAACGTTTGCCCATTTAACGTAATGTTGGTCGGAACATGTTTCTTATGGCTATTCACCAATATCTTGCTTTTTTCTATATTAATTTCCATCCCATAAGTTCTTGTTACTTTCTCCAGTCTAGAGGTAAGGTCTTGAAGTTCTGATTCTGATCCAGCTATCAGATCAATATCATCAGCAAAACGTAGGTTGCACAGAGGTCGGCCTCCAATCGATATGGTTGATTTATAATCGTAGAGAGCCTCCTGCATAATATGTTCTAGATAAATATTAAAGAGCACTGGGGACAGGATACATCCCCGCCGAACTCCTACAGTTGTTTTGAAAAATTCTCCAATGTCGTTGCTTGCAAAAACAGCACTGCTTGCGTCCTTGTATAGTGCTTCAATGATATCTATGATGTTGGTATCAAAATTGAATTTTCTCATTACTTGCCATAAGCCTTCATGCCAGACTCGATCGAAGGCTTTTGTGAAATCGATGAAGTTATGGTATAAATCGTGTTGATGTTGGAGATGTTTTTCGATAAGTAATCTAATATTGAAGACTTATAGTGTTACAGAAACTACAAGTACTGGACCATCCTTTGATGCAGGGTTCCTGCATGGAGGACCAGGTGCAGTGGTGCCTTCATGCTCTGTAAGGAGCAAAAAAACGAGATGAATGCCATGGGTCCAAGTTCTTTCCATATCTTCTTTATCCTTATTATGTCTGTCTCTTCTCTGTGCGTTTTCCTGTTGCTGTTTTTTAACTGTTGCCTGTTTTAATTTGTATGTCCCTGATGAAGACTTTGTGGCCAGAAAGTAGGCAGTTTTCTTTTATTCCCTTCGTTTTGTGCAATCTCAAAATAGTATCAACAGCTCTGCTGTATAGACTCATCATGAAAAGGTATGAGGATGTACTGTAAGCCAAATTTATGAGCGAATTTTGACTTTGGATTAATTTTTGTATCTGTTGCTTATTTCCAGGGGAATTCTGGCACCTGGCATCTCTGTCCTGTGCCAGATGCTCTGGGTTTTTCCATGCCTTCTTTATTCCTTTCATTTCTGTCTCCATTTCTCTTCTCCATGTTTTTTTTTTTTAAGGCAACCTGATTATGTTAAACAAAATTCAACAGAAATCACCACAGTAAGATCACTTGGTGCAGGCTTTCTGTATCGGAACCAGCTGTGGTTATTGCTCAAGGCTCCATAAGCAACAAAAAAAGGAAATGATAAAAATATTGCTTCTATCACAGCGTTGAAACTTGCTGATATCAATATTGAGCAGCACCATTGTATTAAACAGCAGCTACATTTGTGTGTAAGATACTCTAAACTTACTGTTTGTATTCCATATCGCATTCATCATAATAAGATCACTGATGCGTGATGCCATATGATGATGGATGGCATCCGCATGTCTGGTTTTGTGTAGTGTGTAGATGTGTTCAGTCAAAACAATGTTCATGCAACAATAACAGGGCAATCCACATAGGACGTCAGTAAACTCACGACGTATAAAGTCAATGAGTCTTGAAACAGCCGTTGACGTTTTTCTTCATTATTTATTGTGGACGCCACAGTGACAAAATGGTTACGCAAATGTGTAGGCACATCAAACAGTCATTATCACAGCAACATTCAATACAGCAATAAACGGTAGACAGCATTACAATGATGAGTCAGATGCATGTTATATTTCATAGTGCTGTAAATGTAGTCAGGTGGAAAACTCCATCCTTTTCTATAACAGCCAGGAGATAACCAGATGTATGAGATCAGTTCACTCTCCTTAGTTTGACTTCAGCAAGACAGACACGTCTGCCGAAGTATAAATAATGTCCTCAAAAATATCCTCTAGATAATAAAGGTTTTCCAAACCTAGTTCATTTAACAGAGTAGCAAGTAATGGTCCTTGGTACCTGAATCAACCGATGCAGTACAATGCAGCGACATGTGAGCTAGGAAAACATCTCGTGACGACGACTTTCGCAGACAGGCTATGAATCGAAATCGCTCACGACCCAAAATCAATAGAGTTAATGAAAGAGTGAATTGACCTTGCTTTCGTGAGAGGCACAGAAGTATGAGGCCTCGCGACGTGGGGGAAACACTAGAGGTATTATCTCGAATAAACGAAATATCCATTAAGAGGACTACACATCCCTGACAGAACAAAAATAGCGGAGATCCCCTCTTCAACGAGGCATCTCTTTCGCCATTCCAAATCGCTCACTCCCACTAGTGGTGGGCCGAAACCGATCGACAAAGAAGCAAGACAAGTCATGCGCAGTCCAGCGCAAAACGACCACAGCTCAAACTTAACTGCATTCGATACCAACGCGAGAAGACAAATGCTTACCGAGAAAAATGACTATAAATTCCAAGCAGTTGTTGCCCTTGCGTTATAAAACAGATATTGAAATAAAACGATGTTGCGAGAATTTATCACGCAACATATCACCACCTCCTCCCGATAAAAAAAAAAATGTGGAACATATTTTTTTTTTCAATATCAAAGAGCAAGCGATAAGCGGCTCAAAACGCACGAATTATGCGCTGATAATTAACTAAATTGCCAAACAATAGGCTAATTATAGAGTGTCTGGTGAGGATATACCTCAACAGAAAAATAAATATGTCTCAAAAAATATTCAAATCGGGGAGGTGTCACCAACACACATCACGTTAGCATGTAAACACAATATACGTATGCAAGTTACTATAATCATCATTAAACAGCATACTCTAATATTGTCTTTAAAAATGGATGTACAAATCTGATAGGAAAATTTAAATAGTACATTCTTTGACATGTAATGACATAAGTACATAGTAAAGTTAAACTACATGACGATCCAGGACATATGCTCTGGTATTCCGAGGGTAAGTACACAATCTAGAACTCGTAAGGTAAGTCCTCAGCTCAACAATGACAATCTGAGAAAGTACAAGCAATATAATGCTAATTAATAACTAATATGCTTCATAAGGTACAATACATTATTAATAATTGTGGCTGTTTAGTAAACTAACGGCCCTTATATTAACTACTCAGTCCTCCTCTATCATCTTAAAAAACGAACAGAAGAAGATGACAACAAAGCACGATAGTGTGTACATATAAAGTAAGTACAGATGTGCTAATCTATTGTAGAAATATAGGTGTGTTATGACTCTGTAATATATGGAAATATAGGACAGAAGTATTAGTTGGAGTCATGTGGGCATCTAGACAAAATGTCAGCCATCACATTATCCGCACCACGGATAGCTCGTACCGTGAAGTGAAAAGGTTGAAGAGCTATAGCATATCGAGTGGATCTCGAACTCTTCAAATTCTTAGTCTGAATAGCTGTAAGAGCTTTCTGATCAGTCTCTAGAATGAAATGTGCGCCCAGGAGGAATCTTTGTAGCTTTAGAATTGACCAAACCATCGCTAACAACCACGGTCTAAAACCGAGTAGTTCCTCTCTGCCGCATTTAGTTTTCTAGAAATGTACATAACAGGATGCAGAGTATTTGCATATTCTTGCATCAGTGCTGCTCCAATCCCAGTGGATGAAGCATCACTCCGAAGAACAAAAGTCCTATCAAGAGTAGGTAATCTTAAGATGGGAGGAGAAGAAAATATATTCTTGATTTGGTCTAGTGAAGATTGGCATTTTTCAGACCAACGGACCAGATTAGGCGAACCTTTCTTCAACAATGTTGATAGAGGTGCCATGATCGAAGATAAATTTGGAATAAATCTCCCATAAAATTGAATTAAACCTAAGAGACTCCTAACTTGTTTCTTCGTTTTAGGAACAGAGATGTTCAGTATTTTGGAAGTATTGTGGTCTTCTGTCTTCAAGAGACCATGACCAACACGATGACCCAGGAAAGAGATTTCACCAAAACCAACAAAAGCTTTAGAAGGTTTTGCTGTCAAATTATTCTCACGTAGAGTGGACAGTAAGTCATATAACCCTAAATAGTGATCTTCCCAGGTATCACTGAAGAGACAGATGTCATCTAAGTATGCGATGACATCCGAACGATGTGACAGAATTCGACGCATCATGCGCACGAAAGTGGCAGGGGCGTTCATGAGACCAAAAGGCATAACATTCCATTGAAATAGACCCCTAGGTGTAGAAAAAGCAGTAAGAGGTTTGGCATGCTCTGCTAAAGGCACTTGCCAATAACCTTTAGACAAGTCAAGTTTAGTGAAGAATCTAGAATTAGAAAGTCTAATCAGTAGATCTTCTAACAAAGGCATCGGTTCAGCGTCGAACTTTGTGACCTGATTCAATTTGCGATAATCAACGCAAATTCGTATGTTCTTATCCTTCTTCCGGACAATAACCATGGAAGAAGAATATGGTGAAGTCGATGATTCAATTAAATATAATTGAATCATTTCATCCAATTCCTTTTCCACTTGCGACTGAAAGTGTATAGGAATAGGATACGGCCTAACCCTAATTGGATTATTGTCGGTAAGAATTATGTCATGTTCTATGACATCTGTGTGTCCAGGAATGTCAGTGAGAACATCCTGAAATGTTTGTAACATCGACAAGTCTTGTCGATGTTCGTCACCAGAAAGATTAGGAGAAACAGAAACGTTTTTCCAAGATTCCGTAGAATGTAATGGAACCACTGGAAGGGGAAGGTTGACATCAGAGAAGGTAGCTTCCTCATCCTGAATGACAGACAGGTATGAATAATGACCGTGAGGTGCAGGAGCATCATCCGTTGCCTGGAAAATAGGCAGCAAATAGTCCGGACGTTCGTGAAATTCCGAAAGCATGTTTATGTGGAAAGTTTTATGCTTTCCATCAATATCGACCACATAGTCAACATCGGAAATCCGAGAGACTATTGCATACGGACCTTTCCATGCAATAAGAAGTCTATTTTCCCTACTGGGAGTAGGACGAATGCTTTGTCACCTGGACAAAGTTGTCGTAGACATCTATTCTTGTTAGCAAACTGCCTTGCCTTCTCTTTAGCAATTTCTGATGAAGCAGTTGCTAGCTTACATGCCTCAATGATCTTTTGTCTAAGAGCAATGACATACTCATATGAGGATTGAGTTTCATCGCTAATATCATCGGCAGTGATGAGATCGTGTAATAAAGACATAGGGCCGCGTGGACGCGCGCCAAAGACAAGTTCGAAGGGAGAAAATCCTGTGTGTTCATTAGGACTTCTCTATAGGCAAAGAGAGCCGCGGGTAAAACCCTGTCCCAATCTTGAGGATGATCTTCAGTTATCTTACCAAGCAAAGTCTTGAGCGTTCTATTCAGACGCTCAACTAACCCATTAGACATAGGATGGTAGATACTACTGAGAGATCGTTCAATATGTAAGGTAGACATTACCTGTGACATAGTGTCAGATATGAGTTGAGTGCCATGGTCTGACAATATTTCTCTGGGGAACCCCAAGCGAGAAAATATCAACCAAAGAGCATCAGCGATATCTGTAGTAGATATGCTCTTAAGAGGAATAGCCTCTGGCCAACGTGTGCACATATCGACACATGTAAGGATAAACTGATGTCCTCTGGCCGACTTGACCTTAAAAGGGCCAATAATATCTATGGCCATTTTCTGAAACGGCCGAATAGGAATGTCAGCAGCCTGGATAGGCGCAGCATGTCGTGGTCCTCTAGATTTGACCTCCTGACATACCTTGCATGATCGGCAGTAAATACGAATGTCCTTATTGACAAAAGGCCAAAAGAAAGCCGCAAGGACTCTCGACTTCGTACGGGCAAAACCCATATGTCCAGCACATTGCGAGTCCTGAGCATGTTGCAATATTTGGACTCTCATGCTCTTGGGAACAAGAATTTGCGAATGTGCCGACGTAGCCGAATCTTGTACCATACGTACAAGTACGCCGTTTCTCATTGCAATCCAAGATTTTCTATTTGTATCCTGATTCGGATCACCTTTCTTCGCAAGAACGAAGAATTTTTTTAAAGAAGAATCTTCTTCTTGCAATTTTATGAAAGAGTCACGAGTGATCACTAAGTGACTATCTTGGCTATCAACTTCATTATCACTATTCAGTGAAGTTTCGGGTGTTTGTAGAGCTTGTGCTCTTGTAACTACTGCATTTGTAGCTTGCATGTTATTATCTTCCCAAGCAGCAATCTGCTGTGGGGTACACTCCCTAACTCCGTGAATACGACCAATAATAAGGTCCGCAATAGGATTAGGTAAGAGACAAGCATGCACATCTCCAGTAAAGAAAGGAGTGGCAATGCGAATTACAGCAGTTAGTAGGATATTTTTCTAGAGTGCCGCCAAATGTGACACATTTAATAACCCTTCCTGTAGCACAAGATGGATCTACAAGCGATTGTCTAACACCAATAGTGGTGCATCCGGAATCGAAAAGTAGTGAGACCGGAGTATCATTAACAAGACCCTTATGTAGAATTAAAGAACCCCTCAATAAAGTACTGCATTGGGGGCATTTGTTTGCTCTCTCAAAGTCAAAAGCAGAACTAGTGACAGCGTCAAAGTTTTTACTATCAACAACATGATTACAGGCTGCCTCAGTTTCCTGTTGTACAGCATTAGCCTGCTGATATCTCTTTTTTTGTGTTGAGATCTACCCCGACTATTATTACCTCTGAAGTTATCAGAGTTATTATTATCTCTGCAGTTATTATTGTCTCTATTGTAATTGTTATACTGGTTCGAATTCCAGTTTCCACGATTACTATCATGTTCACATTGATGCGAACATCTATTTGTTTGGTTCTGAGGTCTTCGGCAGGAATAACCTCTATTACCATATCCTCTTTTGAAATGCTTATAATTATTAGGGTGATAGTAACGAGTACTATCAGGTTGTCTCCAATTCTTCGAAGAAGAATCACCATGAAATTGATTTCCATGATTTTGACAGAAATTACCGCTACTCTTTCTATCAAAATTTTGTTGGGATCTACGAGCAAAGTTTTGACCATACGGAGCTGCCGAAGCAACTGGTAAACCTTCTTTCACCTTAGAGTTACCCATGGTTATGTGTGGGTGCGCAGTTACGTATTGGCAACAGAAATCTTCCATTTCTTTTATTGTTTTAGGTTTACGTTCATGAAGGAAAGCAAGGAAAGACTCATTGACAGACGACATGACTTTGTCTCTAAGTATTAAGTCCATAAGTCCTTCATAAGTTTTTTCCGTCTTAGATAGTTCAACCCATCGTGAGAAAGTAATGCGTATTCTTGCAATAAACTCGGAGAATTCAACTCCATTTTCAGGTAACATGTTTTTAAATTGTAGACGATAGCCGTCTTCGTTAAGCTGATATTTCTTTAACAAAGCGGCCCTGACAACCTCATAATTGTTCTTGTCAGGTTCATCCACCATATTTAATATACTTAGAGCTTTACCTGTCAGTATCCCTGATAACTGATAAACATATTTTGCTTTGTCTATGTTATGAGCTGTACATGCTTGTTCAAATCTGTCCAGATAGAACATTATGTCATCGCTGGAAGGACTAAATGTTGGTAACTTAATCTTAAAAGTATCATTATTAGCCTTACCAGAAGATGAACCCTTGTTTGAATCATTACCATTACTCATGCTTGTCAATTTCAATTTTTCCAACTCTAAAGCTAAGACCTTTTCTTCATGTTCCATTTTTGCTTTCTCTTTCCTCTCATCAGACTCTCTCTGTAATCTTCTTTCCTCAGCCTGAGCCTCTTTTTGAAGTCTTTCATTTTCAGCTTCTTTTTCAAGTCTTTTATTTTCAGCCTCTTTTTCAGTTCTCTTTTTTCTCAGCCTCTTTTTCAAGTCTTTTATTCTCAGCCTCTTTTTCAAGTCTTTTATTCTCAGCCTCTTTTTGAAGTCTTTCAGCTTCTAGCTGTAGCTGGAGTTTTCTCTCCTCAGCTTCTGATTCCCTTTTTTGTTTTTCCATTTCCATTTGGAATCTTTTTTCATCCACCTGCATCTGCAGTTTCTTTTTGTTCAGCTTCCATCCATTGCTTTATCATATCGAGCAGTTGCAAATTCTTCTAACTTATCACCAGTCTTCCCAAGCAATTTACCCTGCTCAATAAAGTGCTAAATCACCAGTCTTCCCAAGCAATTTTACACTGTTATATTCACATCAATATAAGTGCTCAAAATGGGAGACAATGTTGTCTAACATTATCTAAAAATGATAATCTTACTCCAAGCACTCTTGATTAAACTAAGTGCATTAGACCTCATTAAAAAGTGCAAATGAAAAAAGTCTGTAAAATTAAGCAGTCATTAAATTTATTTCAAACCTATGTATTAACAAGTCTTAATTAAGCACTTGTATATTCACATCACCTTATATTATCCCAGTCTCTGTGGGAAACAAGTCTCCAATCAAAGAACTTGTATATGAAATATCAGCACTCAATTCTTGATCATAAGTGCACTTCTCATTCAATAGTGCACGACACTATTCATCATTCATTTATCATCAGTATAGTAGTAACAGTGCATTAGCATAGCCCATTAACTAATTACTATAACTGTAAACAATGACTATGTAAACACATGCAGAATGTAAACATTGAAAATGTAAACAATACAAACAATGTAAACAATAACAATGTAAACAATAACAAAGATCAGCAACAATACAAAAACTTTCGCAGAAATCAACTAAAAATAAAGCAGAAATTAATGAAATATCACAAAAAATGTGACGATATCTGCGATAGAATTAAACAAAATACATGACACCACAGTGTATAAACAAAAATGTTGTATGAAACTAAATTATAGACAAGAGTAGGCTAACAAACACAAACAAATCAAAACAAAACTAAAGAATGCGAAATAATAACGAAAACAATATTAAAACATGTCATCACAGCTAACATAAATAGCAACAGAAGTCGCTTAGCAAATTCCAGTATTGGAAATTTGCAAACCTTACAGAAAACGCTCACAATAGACGACCTCTATGACGTGGCATAATCTAACGGAGACACCACCCAACCGAGAACCCGCTGAAATATAAACATATAAATATACAAATAACATATAAACATATAAACATATAGAATGAAATGAGATGATACACAGAAGACTCAGCAGAAGTATAAGGGCACAGTTTACATACAAACAGGCCACTTAACTTATAGGCTTCCAATCGTAGAACAGCAGAAAAAACGGATGTCAATCAACGTCCTAAAGAGCGAAGCTCCAACGATGATGGCACATCTGAACTGCTTCCACTGCTAACACGATGGTACAAGAGCTTCTGACATACTGTGTGTTGAGTTGTTTCGGCACTTGACCTTCTAATCCAAAAGTAAGTTGATGGAAATCGGTACTTGGCCTTCTTCAGAAAACAACCCGTTTCAACCGGCACTTGACCTTCTCAAAAAACGACAGCACTGGAACCTTGACAGCAGCAACTTGCTTGACTTGCGTAAAAGATAACAGCAGTCCGAGTTATCCGGCAACATGTAACAACGCCGGGTACTGTCAAATTCTTGTTTCCGTCAAAAAAATTGAAATTTTGACTTTTACCGGGCAACGCCGAGTACTTTGAAAATTTTGAAGATGTTGACTGTATTGAAGAATGTTAATTTCTTGAAGGATGCTGATGAATTCTTGTTGAAAATGAAGTGGGTAAGGGACCCCGTGTTTGCTGGTACCAGAATCAAACCAGCTTATGGCCACCAAATGATGCGTGATGCCATATGATGATGGATGGCATCCGCATGTCTGGTTTTGTGTAGTGTGTAGATGTGTTCAGTCAAAACAATGTTCATGCAACAATAACAGGGCAATCCACATAGGACGTCAGTAAACTCACGACGTATAAAGTCAATGAGTCTTGAAACAGCCGTTGACGTTTTTCTTCATTATTTATTGTGGACGCCACAGTGACAAAATGGTTACGCAAATGTGTAGGCACATCAAACAGTCATTATCACAGCAACATTCAATACAGCAATAAACGGTAGACAGCATTACAATGATGAGTCAGATGCATGTTATATTTCATAGTGCTGTAAATGTAGTCAGGTGGAAAACTCCATCCTTTTCTATAACAGCCAGGAGATAACCAGATGTATGAGATCAGTTCACTCTCCTTAGTTTGACTTCAGCAAGACAGACACGTCTGCCGAAGTATAAATAATGTCCTCAAAAATATCCTCTAGATAATAAAGGTTTTCCAAACCTAGTTCATTTAACAGAGTAGCAAGTAATGGTCCTTGGTACCTGCATCAACCGATGCAGTACAATGCAGCGACATGTGAGCTGGGAAAAAACATCTCGTGACGACGACTTTCGCAGACAGGCTATGAATCGAAATCGCTCACGACCCAAAATCAATAGAGTTAATGAAAGAGTCAATTTACCTTGCTTTCATGAAATACACAGAAATATCACGCCTCCCGACATGTGGGAAACACTAGAGGTATTATCTCGAATAAACGAAATATCCATTAAGAGGACTACACATCCCTGACAGAACAAAAATAGCGGAGATCCCCTCTTCAACGAGGCATCTCTTTCGCCATTCCAAATCGCTCACTCCCACTAGTGGTGGGCGGAAACCGATCGACAAAGAAGCAAGACAAGTCATGCGCAGTCCAGCGCAAAACGACCACAGCTCAAACTTAACTGCATTCGATACCAACGTGAGAAGACAAATGCTTACCGAGAAAAGTGACTATAAATTCCAAGCAGTTGTTGCCCTTGCGTTATAAAACAGATATTGAAATAAAACGATGTTGCGAGAATTTATCACGCAACAATCACATGAATACATGGTGCAGGCTTTCTGTATCGGAACCAGCTGTGGTTATTGCTCAAGGCTCCATAAGCAACAAAAAAAGGAAATGATAAAAATATTGCTTCTATCACAGCGTTGAAACTTGCTGATTTGAAGACATACATGAAAAGAATGAGGATAACATAGAAAAACTTTGAGCTGATGGCATAGTACAGGAAGCCTCGGCATAAGTTTGTTGAAGGCTTATGCTCCTTGGAGAGGTGAAGGGTGATGATGGTGAAAGCAGCCTAAATTGGTTGCTTACCTGTAAAGCGTTTGATTGACAGAGTGGTTAGAGTGCTGGTTTCTTGTGGCAAAGATGCCAGGTTTGATTCACGGTATCGACACACTTCAGTCTACCCAGCTGTAAATGAGTACCTGACTTTGCACTTGAGTTAGAGAAGGAAAAGGCAGCAAGGAAAGGAACTAGTCACTCCACTTCTTGATGCTGGACCTAGTATAGTGACATCTATAACATTTCACTCCACTACGGCAGTATCTGCTATAGGGCTACCTTGCTTGCCTTACCTGTAAAGCTTAAGATTTTGACTAAGATATTTCTGTGTTCTTACTTTTCAGCTACTGTGGGCTCACAGAAGAAGCCTTATCCTTACAAGAGATTCACATTACCTTACAAGGGTTAATTATGGCCCTTCTTTATTGCTTTATTTCTGGCTTTGCTGGAGTGTACACAGAATACATCCTGAAAAAGGACATGAAGGTAAAAAAAAAAAGGTAAAGGATCCCGTTACACGCCCATTGAGGCATATTGGTAATATGGTGTTAGGCCCATATTTTCTTGACCATCGGCATACTAGGGGTGATGTGGTCAGCATCATGCTGGCCTTAACCTTCCCAGAGTTGCTCTGGTACCCATTTGGGGCTGGGTCGACCCAGGAGCCGTTTGTGGCCTTAAAAAAATCCCACCTCATCTGGGGATCGAAGCAGTGACATAAATCATTTTTTTTTTCTAGGTTAGCTCAAAATTTTTAGCTTTTATTTGTTAAAATGTAGTAATTGAGTAGTAATTTCTTGTGCAGTAGTTTTTCATTGTGTTATATCTTAGAGGATCTTTTGCTGCAAAACCCAGTCTTCCTGTACATTTTTTTTAAAATCATCTCTCACCCCAGTTCTGTCTTCCCTGGTCTTTATAAGTGCAAGTTTATGATGTCTGTCTCTTAGCCAGGAGAAATGAGAAAGGAATGTTGCATATTTTGCAAGTTTTTTTGTTTAAATAAAAAATCCACAAAAAGGAAACAAATGAAATACAGCAGAAAATGTGGATGTAAATTCAAGAATAGGAAAGACAAGAACGGAACAGGTTTCTTAATTAACATTGAGAAACATTGGAAATAGGATAGATCAACGCATATACTAAACTTAAGAATTTTTACACAAATCTAGTTAATTTTATTTATTTATTTTCCTTTTTTTAATATTAGCTAATATACTCAAGGTATGAGCATATAAATTGACAAGAATTTTTTTTTTTATATGGCTGTTCTCTGCATTGAGGAAACTGAGTTATTTTAAAAATCCTTTATGTGTATGGGCTGTGTCAATATGTGGCATATTCTGGCAAAATATGTAACTTGTCTACGTATTATCTAATTTGAAGAAAAATTTAAAAAAGAACAAAAAAAACCTTTATTTGGTTAAAAATATCAATTTGAAGATGTTTCATTTTTGTGAAACTTTCTCTGCTATCAGGTGGTACAGGCTGCATTTGTGTATAAAATTATTTTAGATACATTTAATATACAATTTAAAGCACTGATCCATTCAGAAAAATCAAAATGGTACCAAATGTTTTCTCTGAATGTAACATCTCAAGCATACTGTCTTCAAATGTGCATAACTTTTCTCTAAATTTTCAGATTTTTAAAATTTTTGACACAGTTACAGAAGTCTTAAACACCTTTCCTTTGATAGCAGTGTCAGTATGTCAGAATACCAACACGATTGTGTAAGATTTTGTCAAATATATAATTTGACCTTCTGGCATTTTTATTAATAGTTGCTTTAATTAATTTTCAGCAGTTTATTTTTATTCTGCTTTTAACTTATTTAAAACTTACTTTAAAAATGTAATAAGACTATTTATATAAAGTGAACACTACTGGTTTGGAGCCGCGGTAGTGCAGGGGTTAATGCACTGGCTTCTTAGCTCGGTGATCCATGGTTTGATTCCCAGTTGAGGTGGGATTTTTTAGACCGTTAACGGCTCTGGGATTGACCCAGCCTGAAGAATTAGGTACCAGAACAACTCTGGGAAGGTTATGGCGGCTGGCGTGATGCTGACCATATCACCCCTAGTGTGCCGATGGTCAAGAAAATATGGGCCTAACACCATATTCCCAATATGCCCCAATGGGCGTGTAATGGGATCCTTTACTGTACTAGTTTGTGGTGTTTCTGTTTCTCCTTTTGTGTCGGAGTTCTGTTGCTCCATGTCCTAAACAATTCTTTAAAGCATTTAATGTTGTGCCAGTAATGTATGTGCTTTCCTTTTAACAACGGGCATGACCTTGTTTTATGACACACAGCAAGATGACACGCTGTTATGTTTATCCCCAGTAAGTTGTTATGATTACTGCATCTCTAACAAAATTTAACCTTAGTTCATACCTATGTGTAGTTCCTGGAGTGATATTTTTCATTTATACATTTTGATATATTGATATATTAATAAGGAATTAACATAACATTTTCAGATTTCACTACCACTTCAGAACTGCTTTTTGTATACTTTTGGGATCCTTTTAAATCTGCTGATGTGGCTTTTTCAGTCTGGTAGGTTCAGTGCATAATGAACTTAACAAGTTTCATTGTTGTTTGATTTATCGCATTTGTTGTGAATATTGCACATACAGTTATAGCTGACTGTTACATGCCAGCTGTGACAGGGACCTAGGGGTATACCGTCATTTTCCTTCGTGCTCCCGTCAGACATGGTCCGCAACCAGACGATACGTCAAGGTCTAAAAACCCAACCCCTGCATACCCAAGTAGAACAGTCCCAACTGAGATGGTTTGGCCATCTTCTGCAGAATGGGAGAAGATTGGCTACCATGACAAGCATGGGAAACTAATAGCCAGGGATCCAGACTTCCAGGACGACCCAAAGTCCGCTGGAAGGAAAACATTAGACAATCTTTGAAGGACCGAGGACTAGAATGGAACCAAGCCAAGAAGAAGACAGCCGATATGATAGTATGGCGCTCTCTCTTACAAACCTCTACACCCCACTGTAGAAGAGGAACGAATAAGTAAGTAAGTAAGCTCCCTACAGAGCATAGAGCCACCACTGCAGCTCATTCCCTTGCAGGAAGCCTGCACCAAGCATTTACGTGCTCTTGCAGCAGTGGTAGTGATTTCTGTGACTGTTTTTCATGATAAGGTTGCTAGCCCCTTGCACAACTTCATATTAGTTGCCTTGAACGATATGCCTGAAGTAGTCCTATTCTTTCTGTCTCTTCAGAAACCATCGATAAGTATGCGGGGAGTAGGGGTACATACAGAAGACTTGTCTCCCCTTTACTGTTGACACACTCTCCTGTCACACCGGGGACATGTATGAGACATTTAACAGAAATGATATAACAGCACTTAGTGTATAGTCCTGACTCATACTGTATTTAGGAAAACGGTGAATAAGTCCTAGATACCCACAGATACCATCATATCAGCAATTTACAATAAGTACTTGACATGAATCATTGGCATGTACATATAAAAAATCATTTCGTCTAAGAAAAACACAGGAATTAAACACTTGGAAGGGAAACTCTTGACAAATTCTTAGTTAATATTTCATGTCATAGAACGGCCCTTGCGACACATAATCAACGTTTCCATACATGTTCAGATTACCATCTGTCTCAAATATCCCACAACACTTTCAGTCCTCCTAACAGTATTCACTCTTTCTACGAGCTAAGCCGAATCTCGCTCACATCACCACATAAGATAAAAAGGTAAAGGATCCCGTTACACACCCATTGAGACATTGGGAATATGGTGTTAGGCCCACATTTTCTTGACCATCGGCACACTAGGGATGTTGTGGTCAGCATCCTGCCGGCCGCCTTAACCTTCCCAGAGTTGCTCTGGTACCCAATTCATGAGTCTGGGTCGACCCCGTAGCCATTTGCGGTCTAAAAAATCCCACCTCAACTGGGGATCGAACCATGGACCACCGAGCTAGGAAGCCAGTGCACTAACCACTGAGCTACCGTGACTCCTAACAACACCACATACTTACTTACTTACTTAGTCGTTCCCCTTCTACCGTGAGGTGTAGAGGTTTGGAAGAGAGAGCGCCAGACTATCCTATCGGCTGTCTTCCTCCTGGCCTGGTTCCATTCTAGTCCTCGATCCTTCAAAGATTGTCTAATGTTGTCCTCCCAGCGGACTCTGGGTCGTCCTTGGGGTCTGGATCCTTGGCTCTTTGTTTCCCATGCTTGTCGTGGTATCCGATCTTCTCCCATTCTGCAGACATGGCCAAACCATCTTAATTGGGACTGTTCTACTTGGGTCTGCAGGGGGTAGGATTTAAGGCCTTGACGTATCGTCTGGTTGCGTACCATGTCTCTTCTTGTTACTTCAACCACCTTCCTCAGATACCTCATTTCTGAGGTTTACAACACCACATACTACCCTGAAATATACTCAGACTCCTGAGTCATCTAAATAAACTCAGGCATTTAAACGAAATTACAACTATCATCAAACTAAACCTAATACTCACATGTCACAGCAGCAACATACAGTTAGTATTCATCATTTTCCTACATGAATACAGTAGTATTCACATGAAGCAAACATTCCCTGCCCACACTGTCCAAGATCTTTCCAGGCCCGCATCGGGCTCTTCAGTCACCTTCGTACCCATAGACTAACCTAACATATTCTTAAATAATTGGATGAACAGAGTGGTCTTCATCACCCGTGATGGACGAACAACCAGTATTCATCCACCAAACTGTCAGTCATTCTCCCACAACACACACCTGTTATTCCAGTACATATAAATTACAAACACAAGGTCTTCATCATTGATAAATGAACTAAAACATTGGAGAAATGAAACAGAACTAATCTAAATGCATAAAAAATGTTTTAAGTGATACAAGCTGTAAATGAAAATCACTGTTGTCACTGGAAAGTATCCGCAGAATTGCCACAAAAGCATGAAGGAAAATGTATGAAAGATATTAAAAAAGGAGCAGCAGCTAGTAGAAAAAGAGGTGAGTGGGAAAAAACTTGCTGACTGGCTCAAATTAATCTTATCAATATCACCACAAAACTGAGTTTTTCACTTGGAGAGGGTTTAAGTGTCATGAACTATATCTGGTGTAAGTGATGCTCCTGAGAGAGTCAGTTTTATTTGCCTGTGATGTGTGCATGGAGACCAAAGTTAAGTTTTATGAGGTCTACACATGTTGTCTATTGCATAGCAACTGAAATCCAAGTGGAAAAGTAAAAAAAAACCGTGTTTGTCATCTGCTGTGTGGGGTTAGAGTGTTTTAGCTATCAAAATTTAAACATTTGACTGAATCACAGTGGTCAGTAGATTGGTGAGTAGGTCGTGTGACAGATGTCATGTGAGAGTTAGTTCAGTTGAGTGAGACTCCTGGTATGAGTGCATTCTTTCAGACATATAACTTTTTTTTCTTGAGTATGGTAAGTGTGTTTAGATAGAATTTATCTGTGCTATAGTTTGGCACCTGTCATGAATTTGGCATGTATTGTTTTCATCAGCATGTAGATGTTTACAGTGTTGAATGCCTCCATTGAGTGTGTCAGGTCAGGTGTGTAACATTGACATTCTGATATACTGATGTGTATGTTATTTATATTATTGGAGACAGTATAGCTTATCCTGAAGTTTATTGACTTATTAACCTTTGTGGTTGTTATGAGCCATTGTTGTTAGGCCTAGTAGTTGTCTTCTGCCATTATGTCAGTGTTCGCATAATTAGCACATGACATATTGATCTTGTTTTATTGAGAGATGTCAGCACTCTCACCCTGGCGATTCCAGAACAAGTTCTGCCTTGTAATGCTGTCAGCAGGTTTCCTCAGAGTGTGTCCTATCCATCTCCAGCATCATCTTCTCATCTCTTGTTCCCCTGGTAGCTGTCTTGTTCTTGTTATCAGTTCCACATTAGTGATTTTGTGATACCAGTTACCACTTTAATTCTTCTATTCTATGCAAGCACCCATATATGAAAGTCTGTAGCTTTTTAGTTGTTGTTCTCCATGTTTCAGAGCCATACAATAAGACTGACTTGACATTTGAATTGAAGATTCTGATTTTGTGTTGATTTCTTTTGATCTCCATATATTTCCCAATGCAATGAGAGCTCCTCTAGCCTTTTGTATTCTTATTTTGATTTCTTGTCTGTTCCTCCAACAGTGTCTATATTGCTGCCAAGGTGTATGTATGATTCTACATCTTGTGGCGTTTCTTTAAGTGCAGTATTATTAGAGTTTCTGCATTATTCTCATTATCTTTGCTTTCTTCCAATGTATTTTCAGACCCACTTACTGTGACCTCTCATCAAGTATTTTCCTTTTGTTTTGCATCTGATTGCGCTTACAGGACAGGAGCGCCAGGTCGTAGGCAAAATTTAGATCGTCAAGCTGTTGCATGTCATGTCTTCATATGTCTTCTTTATTAAGTTGATACAGACTGGACAGTCACAAAGTGTAGTGGCCAGACAATTTAATGTGGTTAGAAGCACCATTAGTCGCCTTTGGAGGCGATTTCAAGAAACTGGCTCAGTGGCAGACCGGCCGCGCAGTGGAAGACCCAGAGTCACAACTCCTGCCGCAGACCGCTTCATACGGCTGCGTCACCTCAGGAATCGACTTGCATCTGTGTCCTCCACAGTCCAATCAATGTTAATAGCTCGTCGAATTTCAGATCAAACGGTCAGGAACCGGCTGCACGACTCTAGTCTTTGGGCTAGAAGACCCTACAGAGGTCCTGTTCTTACGGACCGGCATCGCCAGAACCGACTACAGTGGGCGAACCAGCATCGTCAATGGATCGTTGGGAATGACTGAAGACGGGTTTGGTTTAGTGATGAATCATTTTTTGTGCTCCAGCGACATGATAGACAGAGAAGAGTTTACCGCAGAGTCCATGAGCGCTACGCCCAGAACAGCATTGATGAGGCTCCTCCACATGGTGGTGGAGGGGTACTGATGTGGGGGGCGATCAACTTCATGGGATGAAGTGACATGGTGCAAATTGAAGGACGCCTGAATGCCCAACGATATGTCGCTGAAATTCTTCGTCCTCACATCCTGCTACTTCTGGCTACACGAGGGTCGATTTTTCAGCAGGATAACGCTCGACCTCATGTGGCACAACTCACCACCCAGTTCCTCGCTGAACACAACGTCCAGACCATTCCGTGGCCAGCCATGTCATCAGACATGAACCCCATAGAACACTTATGGGATGAACTCGACAGACGACTCTGCCAGCAAGACGTGGCTCCATCCAATCTCCAACAGTTGTCTCTTGCACTGCGGGAAGAGTGGGTAGCCATCCCACAACAACAGATCCAACGGCTAATCGGATCCATGTCAAGGAGATGTCGTTCTCTGATAGAGGCCAGAGGAGGCCATACACCTTACTGAAACGGAGCCTCAGTCGCAAAGAATACAAGTCCAAACCAAATTTAATGAACATCATTTCATTGTTAAAGTCTGAAAGTTTCTTCATGCCAAGATTGAAACATTAATTCCGTAAAATAAAATTTTGGTACAAGTTTGAAATTTGGTGTCCATTACCACTGCAATAATGTTGCGTTTCTTTTTTTGAACAATATAGTTTATTCAAATAAGTTGGAAAGAGTCACTGAGCCCAGCGTGTTGTACTTTTCATCCCTTCTTTATTTTCAGATGAGACTCTTGACTTCTTTCATGGCTACACTAAATTTACTTGGGCTGTGATTGCAAGCCAGGTTGGTATATTTTGCTGATAAAAACACAGCATATGAAAATCACCAATAGGAATTGTTTCTATTTGTTGCTGTATATGATTCTGTTGCTTTTATTTAAATGTGCTGTTGTGTGTAAGTCTGCACTTTTGATAACTACATCGTTACAGAGTTTGCACATGGTTTTCACAATTGCAAGTAATTCTAGGGGAGATAATCATAAAGGAGGAATAATAACATTCATTTTTAAGGTTAGGAGAAATTATGGAATTAATAATTCTTGAGCAATTTTAAGTAGATTTCTGCACAGCGTTCATCAGAAATAGTCTCCCCCTCAACTAAATGATTCGACCTCATTACCTCCTTGGCATTAGATATTATATAAACTACATATTTGAAGCATTTTTAAATAATGCAGCTTTTATTTTATTTGACTTGTGATAGCCATTTACATGTACAATTATGTTCCGAAGCCATGAACAAGCCGTATGCTTGTTTGGTTTTGCTATCATTGAAGTGTCCGATTGGCAGAATAGCTAGAGCATTTGCCACTCATGGAAAAGTTACTGGGTTCCAGGTTTGAAGGCTGGTAGCATCACGCTTCAGTCTACCCAATTGTAAATGGGTACCTGACTCTGATCTCAAGTTAGGGAAGGCAGAGTTAGCAAGGAAGGGAACTGGTCTCTCTACCTTATAAAGCTGGACCTAGTAAAATAAAGGTCTGTAATACAGCATTCCCCTACAGCAGTATCTGCTATGGAACTACATTTTTGTAACACTATCATCATAAAATCACATATACAGTACAACCTCGCGCCTGTTTGTCATCTCATGCGCAGTTTCTTTCTAATATTTAAATTTCTTTATAATGGCGTCCGATTTGGCAGTACTTGACTGTGTTCTTGAATTAGGGAAGGCAAAGTTAGCGAGGAAGTGTCCCAGTCACCCCCACCTCATCATGCTGCACCTGTTATATTGAAGTCTCTAACACTTCATTCCCTTATGGCAGTATCTGCTATTGGACTACCTTTTCCTTTTTTATACCTAAGGACATCACTATCATCAGCTTCAGATCAGACCCAAAAAAATATTCATCCATCTCAGTTGTGGGTCTTTATCCCCTGTTCTGTCTTTAATTTTGTAGTTCTAATTCATCCACGTACTGTGAGCATGTATTTTCTAGTAGTTGAAAGACCATACATGCCACATGCTATGGTTTACCCATAATCTGTACATAATCTGCGTTTTCAGATGTGTACACGCTTGTACATAATTTCTGTACAGGTTTTCTAACCCATTCCCCTTATTACTGTGTCTCAGAGTTCTTTTATAAGGTCCCATTGAACACAATGTGTGCCGACGGTCAAGATAATATGGGCCTAACACCATATTCCCAGTATGCCTCAATGGGCGTGTAACGGGTTCCTTTACCTTTACCATTGAACACAGGATTTCCCAGTCTGTTAGTGACATTTAAGCACAGAAATAGACTAAATGATGACACCATCACATTATTTTTACAGTGTAAAATAAACTCAAGACATTTATTGTTTGGGTTTTAAAATAAGTGAAGACCTGCTTTTAATTTTAAAGGCACAGTCCCCGTGCCTCATTTATAATGCAGCCCACTGTAATTGAAAATATTTTGACACGAATTAACTCTTTTGATATGTTTTTTTTTTTCAGTCTTTGTACAGGTTTTGGGGGTCTTTGTACAGGGTTTTGGATTTTTTGTACCGTACAGGTTTTTCATCTCCAAGGTGTGGCATGTATGAAAGACCTACTGATAGCTCCTTGAATCACTGGCTAAAACATTGTGTGGTTGAGCAGAAATACAGGGTGTTCCACGAATAAGCGGCCCCATTCACAAAGTGAAAGTAGCCAGATTTTTTAGCATTTTTCAATGTTAACAAATGTGTCGGTTATAAAAGGTTCTAAGTAGTACTAGATTGACCTAAATCATATTCCGTGATTGGACCGTGAGTATTTGAAAACCATCGTGTGTGTTTAAATAAACTGTCTATCACAATGCCGTTTTCACAGCAAGAGAAGAAAGGATAGCTATCGTTGAGAATTACCGTATATCCGTACAGGATCATTCAAGAAAACACCTGAAATTTTTGCATCAACGTTTTCTGGTTCTAAAATTCCTGCAAAGAGTAGCATACAGAAGTTGATCTCAAAATGGCGTACAACAGGGTTGGTCGTTAATGCCAAAAAATGTAGAGTGCCAACTGTTAGGACTCCAGAGGCCATTGCTGTTATTGAAGAGAAGATTTTAACTAGTCCTACAAAATCTGTGAGAAAATTAGCTCAACAAAGTGGAATGAAACGCACTTCCTGTTTTAGAATTCTCCATTCACTAAATTTAAAACCATATCGCGTAACGTGTATACAAGAACTTAAAGAACCTGACAAGGAGAAATGTGTGAATTATTGTCACTGGCTTCTCAACAAGATCATAGATGGCTAGTTGGATCCATTTCAGTACTTCATGAGTGATGAAGCGTGGTTTCATTTGTCTGGTCATATTAATTCCCATAACACCAGGCATTGGTGCACAGAAAACCCCCATAAGCTATATGAGAAACCATTACACGACCCAAAAATCGGGGTATGGTGCGCTGCATCTGGGAATGGGATTGTCGATCCCATATTTTTTGACACGAATGTGAACACTGAATGTATTTACGAATATTTACGCACAATTAAGAAGTTATCAGCGGGAATATTCCTTCTTCCAACAGGATGGAGCAACTTGTCACACATCTCATGTATCACTGGCCCATATTCATAATGTTTTCACAGAGGAAAAGACTGTCAGCAAAGGATTATGGCCTCCTCGATCCCCTGATTTATCTACATGCGATTTTTTTCTATGGGGGTATTTGAAGGGAGTTGTGTATAAAACAAACCCCCATACATTAGAACTGAAGGACAATATACAGACTGCTATCCAAACAATTGACGTGACCGTGTTGCGAAATGTGTACCTCAACATGATTACTTGGTCACAAACATGTATAGACGTGCATGGCGACCACTTCCAGCATCTATTGTGAGACCTACAAGTAGACTGCCAGTACTTTTCCCCTCCATACACCCTTTTCAGGATCGCCATATCCATCTCAAGTTGAACAAGAGTTTAAACATACCATCGTCTTGTATACTGTGTGTGACGTCACATTTCTGCAACACTAGGTCTACTTGGCAATTCACACTACTTCCGACACAATATGTCAGCATTCCATGACGTCACGGGCCGCTTATTCGTGGAACACCCTGTAGCTGTTCATGAAATATTTTGTCATTAATTTATTATAAATGTGTTTCTTAGAACCAACCACTAGTCACTCTATTTGTAAGATGCAGCTCCAGGTAGTGGCATGAATTAATGTAAGTTGTTAATTTGATTACTGTTAGGCTTTATATTAATTAAAAGTGCATTAATGTAATAATAATTTCTTTAGTTGACTTTTCCATATTGATACGTGAAGTGTTTTTTGACTTTCATAAATGGATGCTTATGTAGAAAAGGATTGAAATGATACGACAAGATCACCAGTGTGGAACTGATGACAAGAACCAAATAAGTGTCATGGAACAAGAAGTGAGAAGAAGATGCTGGCGATAGATATGACATACAATAAGGACATTTATTGTAGCATTAAAAGGTAGTCCTTATTCTGTAATCCCCAGGGTAAGAGAGGTAGAGGGAGACTGAGAAACATGTGGAGAAGAGAACTGGAGGCAGAAATGAAAAGGCTGAGGAAGACACTGTAAGACCTTAGACTAATGGCACAGCTGAAGGGTAATTAATGAATGAATGTAATAATAATAGGTTCATGTATACCTCATTTGTAATCAGATATTTGTTCTTCCTGACTTCATTTAAAAGAATATGCAGTGTAAAAAATGTTTTACTTAGACTGATGCAAATTTGTCTGACTGAAGGAAGACTTGTCAGTTTAATTGAAAGACAGATCTGTTTAGTTAAATGAGAAAGGTATGTTGTCTGTGTAAATGACAGAAGCAAACCTGTTTACATGAAAAGGAGAGACATGCTCATGTTTATGCAAACTGGAAGAAACAATCTGTTTTAGCTGAGAGACAGTGATCTATCTGTGTAAATAAAAAAACTAGTCCCGCTGCCACAGTGAGATGTGTCTGTAAAAATTAAACAAGACTAATCTATTTAGCTGAAACACAGTGTTAAGAGATGAGCCCAGTAGTTGAAACATTAGGAATTTCCATGATTTCATGCGCTGGAGCACATCTTGGCTATTTTATGAGGGAATGTTGTTAGGTGATGATGTCTTTGTAGTATGTTGACATTTGTGGTCATTTGTTAAGTAGTGTTGAATGTGAAAAGAATACACCAGATGTTAGTGTGTACCAAATCTGATGTTCTCTGATTATGGAAGTCCTATTATCAAAAGTTGGGAGCCGCGGTAGCATAGTGGTTAGTGCACTGGCTTCCTAGCGCAGTGGTCTATGGTTCGATCCCCAGATGAGGCGGGAATTTTTTAGGCCACAAACGGCTCCTGGGTCGACCCAGCCCCAAATGGGTACCAGAGCAACTCTGGGAAGGTTAAGGCGGCCGGCGTGATGCCAACCACATCACCCCTTGTGTGCCGACGGTCAAGATAATATGGGCCTAACACCATATTCCCAATATGCCTCAATGGGCGTGTAATGGGTTCCTTTAACTTTACCTTTATTATCAAAAGTGTTGGATTGAGTGAGATATTGAATAATTGAAAAGGCTTTCTGATTAGCTTCTTTGTATGGAGCATGGTTGTATTTTACAGATAACCACAAATAATTAATGATATCAACACGATGGTCGCTCAGGCAGCATAAGTGATACAGTATGAAGTCTAAATATTTGTGTGAAGAATTGAAAGTATATATTGAATATTTATGCAACCACTGTCATTTGGAGTTATTACATGTGAGCATCGGCAACCAAAGTTTCCTGTTATTACTTCATCTGTAGTCTCGTTCGTGTATATGCGAGCCATCATTATTCATTACAGTTACAGCATACCACACAGCTGACACTGAATGACCACCCCTGACATACAGACAGGTTTATCTGACTGAAATGTGTAAATCCACAGTATTCTTTGTGCAAAGAAGTACAGAAAAATGTTGATAAAAACATTTTTGACACATCCTTGTATTATCTTCTTCATCAAAGTACCATCATGGGTGACCATTTCTCTCCACAACTTTGTGTCCTTAGCACTGTTTATCACTTCTGTTGTTGACTTAACTTCATACCATGATGTTAAACTGTCCAGTATCTTCTTTGTTGTCCTGTCTCTTTTTCTCTTCAGTCTTTTCGACAAGTTCACTAATGACAAGAACTAGACAAGTATCAGCGGAACAAGAAATGAGTAGACGACACAGGAGATGGATAGGACACACATTGAGAAAACCTGTTGATAGCATTACCAGACAATCCCTCTTCTGGAATCTCCAGAGTAAAAGAGGTAGAAGAAGATCAAAGAACACAAGATAAAGAGAACTGAAGACAGACATGAAGGGGATGAAGAAGACATGGAAAGATCCTGAGCTCATGGCGTAGGACAGGAAAACTTGGCATGGGTTTGTTGAAGGCATATGCTCCTTTGGTAGTTGAAAGGTGAAGACACGAATGGCCTCCGATGATCTGGTTCCTCTCAATGCCCCTTAATAAATACTGTACATTATCCATGAAGAACATACAAGCAGAAGTGACAAGAAAGAACACATGCATTATCTGTCGTGAGAAAATATGTCACTTCACTCAGTATGACTTGACTAAACAAAACTTGACAATTGGTTCAAGATGGTGAAAATGATTCTCTGTTGCACTGAATAATGGGTATACATGTACATTCACCATGGATGCCACCTCCTGGAATGATTACCACTTGAAGAAAGCGCATTTGAGGTAAAACAGCTTAGTGATAAATTTTGAAGACTGCCTTCTTAGCTGATGAAAGAAAATTTGAGGTGGAGTAAGTTCACTCGTAGAGTGGGGAGACTACCTTCTTATAACACTATAACTTGTCATCTGCTGTGTAATAGAGATGGCTACTGTGTGTGTGTGTCGAAACAATGCTTCGAAACAGCGCTGAGTCCGACAGATTCGACACATAGCCTGCTTCTTGTTTCGAAGCAGTTTCAGTTCCTGTCTGCCTCGCTGTTTTGCAAAGAAGCACACTGTCTCACCTTCCGTAGGCCTATGTAAAATTTGAGTCAACCGTCCAGGACATTAGTATGGAATATCAAACATGTCATATTTTTCAGGGATGTGTTATGATGACTTGATGTTACAAGTGATATTATTTTTGCTGAGAAGTTATAGACACTGGAAATTGTGTCAGTGCTGCAGTTGTCAATGTTTTAGGCACTATGTTAAAGTTGAAAGTGTCCGTGTGTTCATATAAATGTAATGGACACTTTATTAGCTCTGCTGATATCTGTGTACTCGGTGTGGATTTGAATCATTATCTACCAAAACTAGCTTACTATAGTTTGATATCATGTGTTATTATTACTGTTATTATTATTGTTGTTTTTTTTATTATTTTCACTTATACTGCAGCTATCATCATATCTCCGTTTTATTTCATCATAATGAAGACTTGTGTAAAAATATTGAATTGTGGTCACACGAAACGCCATAGATTTTCACACACGCCAGTAGCGCGCAAGAAAAAAACAGAGATTGTCTCACACAGTTCATGTATACTGTCTATAAGAGACTTCTTTCTCCCCGATATGGGCAAAAGTGCCGCTGTGCCGAAACAGTGTGTCGACACAGTTTAAATCACTGTTTCGAATGTCTCGAAACAGCTGAGTGTGTCGATTTGCCCACCTCTACTGTGTAACACTAAAGCCCCATGTAGTTCCCAGGGGTATCTGATGAGACAAACAAAGAACAAGACTAGTGCTCCCTCAAGCATATCGTACAAGGCGATTAATATGAGGTTATACATGAGAGCTGGCAACCTCACCATGTAATACAAACAGCTACATAAACCATTGCTGCATGAGGATGTCAATGCTTTGTGCAGGCTTCCTGTAAGGGGACCAGCTGTAGTGTTGGATCCATGCTCCATAGCGAATGATAAGGACAATGAAGATGATGTAAGTAACACTAAAGCCTTGAAGTTTAGGATTCTTCTTCTTCCTTCTTCCTCGTTCGCCCTGAAAAGGACGGTGGTTGCGTTGTGTCTGTTGACGCCTAAGCTGTGATATCTGCACCTTTCGGTCGACACATCCGACTTCAGTACGGCATTTTTTAGGGACCGGGTTTGCCTTCCCATTGCGATCCGCACTCGCTCAGCCAGACTGCACTGCTGCATACTGTTTCCAGGACCACCACGTGGAGGTGGAGTGCGGTCTTGACCAGCTCTGGTTCGCTGGTCCTGATGAAAGCAGTACAGCTATGGGTCGCTGACTGCATTCACTATTGCTGCATCTTGGGGTCCCAAGTTTAGGATTGAAATGATTGCCCACCCCCAGTCAGCATGGTACCTAGTAATGATGATGCATATGAAACTGTTATGATTTCATGTCAATTTATCTTGTCTCATGATAATCAGGAAAGAGACATTGTTTGTAGTCAACAGTGTTAACTAATGTCTCTTTTGCAATCAGTAGAGTGTTAATTTACGTCTTGTTTGTAATTAGTGGAGTGTTAGGTATGTCACAATAAAGTGCTTGGTCACAATAAAGTTGTATTTTGGCCCAGGAACTAATGAAAAAAATCTTAAATTATACAAGGTGAAAGGGTGAAGAAAGTAGGCATTTAACTTTTAAAAAAAAACAACCTTTATGCTCTAAATAACAAGCTAATTAATATTTTACAAATCTTATGTACAATATTAATATACATTAAAAATGTGCTATATAACTATATTAACTTTGCTATTAAAATAAACATTGCAGTTTGCATTGCACAACATTGTGCACCTTGTGGTCCAATGGATCCATCTTCAGCATGCATTTATTCAGGACTGCTTCTCTAGTCCTCCCTGCAAGACAACGGTTGTTTGTCATCAGAGTTGTCTCTTCTTGGAAAGCTGTCTTTCTCGACTAACTTTCCTACCTGGGTTTGTGTGAAGTTTTGTTTCTCTTAGGTGGATTGTCAACCAAGACTATCATGCTCCTCCTGCACTGATTCTCTGCAGGGTTTACTCCCTGACTTTTACCAGGGCAAGTTCCCTGAGCATGCCCTTGGTGGGAATTTGGGACATGTCCACACTGCAGTGGGCCCACTGTTTCCACACCTAACAGGAGGGCATGCTCTTCTGAGGGGTTTCGGTAGGGTCCACCACCCATAGTTTTACCCCGTAGACTCAGTGGACTGGTTATTTGGCGCCAGTTATTCACCAGAGCTGTGTTTGCAAAAGCAGGGGGCACCACAAACAAGTACAGTTGGGTTGGTTGACAGAGGCTATGTACTTGTGCAAGTGTTACCTTCTATTTAAGAAGGACCGTCTTGTCAACCCTTGCCCCCACTTTTTGTTCATTCATTACATTTCAACTCTCCATAGAACATAGGCCTTCAACAAATACAAGCCAAGTCCTGTCTTATCCCCTTCATGTATATGTAAAAATATATGGACAAATTGCTACACAGACAATATGTTCTCACTATACTTAGTAGGCAAACCTAATGAGCAAGTTATATGAGCTAAATTGTTATAAACTGATCATTGCAGTGGAATTCTCATGTGCAATCTAAAGCAAGGATTATTTCTTGAAAACTTCATCAGTTTTCTAAAAATAAAGCATTTTTTGTGCTCAAATTCTGGACAGACATTCTACCATGCTTATACAAAAAGCCGCCTTAGTTACTGCTTCAATATTTTGAGTCACTGCAATTACCAAAGTCTTAAGTGGTTTAATGGTTTGAACGTTTACCTATCAAGCAAACATTCTTCTTCCAAGCAAATGCTCTGCGTTAAATTTGTTTTTAAAACTCAGTCATCTTTCTTCAGTTTTTATAAGTGTGTTTTTGTTAATTATAGTATCCAAATGTCTGTGTGTTGACAGGCATTCTCGCTTGGTGGAAGGAAATTGAAAGGAAGAAACTAAATACATGAGAAACAGTGCTGTTCTCAGGACATGAGACAGAACTCGCACACCCTAATTCTTGACATTTCTTGATGGGTTACTTGCCAGTAAAATTATTAGGTATGAGATTGATTTATAAAATCTTAATCGATTAATTGAATTTTGAATCAAAGATTAATTGATCCATTTCGACTATCAACATTATTGAAACCGATTAATTAAACAATAAAGATCCCAGCCCTAAAAATAACATTTTATCGACATAGTTGTTAAATACATGACAAGCCTTGAGATAAATGTGGAATTCTCAGTATGATGGTAGATACTTTTTCTGCTTAATCAGTTGCTAGATGTCAAGCTTCCTCACTGCTGGTGTACATGGCAGACCATGAATAAGATCCAACATTATGTCTTGCCCAGTGTAATTTCTGGGGGTCTCTGATGAGACAAAGAGAGAATAGGAATATGCACCCTCAGGCTAATTCAAGGTAATGTTTTTTCTTTCCTCCGATATCCGAATGGTATTATTTCCCACCTCTTATCATTCCAAATAAAGTATATCAAAAGTTTCAAATTGTGTGTGTATGTGTGTGTCCTCCCCTGTCCCAAAATGGCAGTCTCTCACACCTGTCATGTTGTTAACAAGGGAGAAGAGGATGGGAAAGTACGGCATGTCTGGGATGACACCCGATTCATCTGTCATCATCAATATGCATTATGAGAACCTCAGTGGACCATCACTTTCCCACCATACGCTCACCAATCCTTATAGAATGGTAGCACTAATGGTGAGTGGCAGAGTTCTTCAAATCTTTCCTAACAAGTCACAAGTCGAGTCTCAAGTCTCTTAGTACAAGTCTCAAGTCCCTAACAGTAGCTTTCAAGTCGAGTCCCAAATCGAATCTCATTATTTATCTAAAACTATTTATAGCTGCAATTGCACTTTATTGAACAATCACATAAATCACTATAAATAATAATGAAAAATAACAATCTCTATTTTTACTTGCTTACTTACTTAGTCGTTCCCCTTCTACCGTGAGGTGTAGAGGTTTGGAAGAGAGAGCACCAGACTATCCTCACGGCTGTTTGTGCCCTATACCAGAGCGCTCTTTTAGTTTCGGTGACCGGAATTCTGACACCGGGTATAAAATTTTGTGTGCACCGTAAAAGACTATTTAAGTTTTTGGCGGGGAAAATCAGCTGATGTGTGAGTAAAATCAGTAAAATATAAATCATTACACACTCGTTCTGGATAAACACAGCGCTAAAATTCTTTTGTGTACTATAACTTTGTTCTGTGTTCTATTTTTGATTGCATTTTTATTTGTTTGAAATTAGTTTTGACTTTTTGTAAAGCACCATCTGTTTTTGCATTTTCATTCATTTATAATGATATTTAGCTACATATATAAGCGTCAGAAAACATGTAAAGCTATAGATAGATTACTTCCACATAATTTGATCTATCTTTCAAGTCTTGTTAATCTTCTATTTATAATATGAATTTTTTTTTAATTGTGTGTGAGATAAGGACTGTTCCATTGGTGTTCTTTGGTAGACAATCCTGTGCACACGACGGCTGCCAGCGAATTCTAAGTAACTGTTTGTATATCTTCTTTCATTCAAAGTTACAATGCAGGTAGTAAATTTAGAGAAACCAAATTCTAAATCTAATACCATCCTTTTATCAATGGCTAGAGTCAGAGATACATATGATAATTTAGAAATATTTATGAATAGCATGAAAGCTCAGATAGAGTCACTAAAATATTTAGAGTGGGATGGTAAACAAGTTGTTGTTTTCTTATTCGGGGATTATTTCCTTGTTTTGCTGGAGACACCACAGACATGGGTATATTCCTTGAGCTCCAGACAAACCAAACATTTTCATCAAAGGCATCCAGAGAGCATACAACTTGCAAACCAAGAAGTTTGGCCATGTTGATAAGAGATTACAATAGATATATGAAATATGGGAAAGGGAATAAAAGGCAAGTGGCACATTACCATAATTGTTTACACAAACCAATGTTAGAGATTGAAATTGAAAATGTAGCTCCTCCTTACCTTCATATTTTATTAGGCATTGTTTTGAAACACCACAGACTTCTAGAACAGGTAGCTGATACAATAGACGCAAAGATATTTGAGAATTCGCAAGAGATACATGCAAACATTAGTACTTTTAAGAACTTGAAGAGATTTAGTAGGAACTGGAAATAGGCAGAAGAATTAGGAGCTAAAATTGAATTTTTTCAGGTAGGTATTGAACTTTGTGAGGATAAGGAGGAGACAGATAATTTTAAAGTTAGACTTGAAAATGCACAAGATGCGCTGGCCAAACTTCAGTTTCAAGATCTGTGTACTAGGTCTGGTCCAGTTTGCTCACACATGGACAAGGTACTAGCCAAACACAAAATCATACAACAGGCTTATAATAGCAGAGCATTTATAGGGAATCACTGCCACAGATATCTCACACAAAAAGTTTATAAAGATCTTACAAGAGCAATCATTACACAAACACTGAAAATTACAGACAAACAAGATATAACTAACATAGCTTTTATTGCCCAAGAACAATTCAACTCACTGAAAGAAGCATTTGAGAAAGTACAAAACAAAATATCACACAGTAAACCAATTAGTAAAGAATCAATAACAGCATCGATAGAGACTTATATGTCTTTGTTCAGAAAGCTATTCCCTAGTAAGACAATTCATAAACAGCACATATTAGAAAAACATTGCGCAGACTGGATCAGAACTCATGATGTATGATTGAGATAATTGTTAGCTCTCATGTTCTGGGGACAATTGGGTGTGTTATTTTAAGGTTATAAATGTGGACATGCAATTTAAACTTTCAATAATTAATGTTTGACGCATGAAACCAAAACAAAACTTTGATATCCATTTTCTGCAGGTTTTCTACTTTTGATTTCTGTAATTTGTTATGCATGTTGATTGTGACCGTTTTAGTGTAAATTGAATTAGAAACAAACCATAACAAAATGTAAAAAAAAAACTTAAATTTTACACTATTTCAGACTATTATATCTTCTGTTCTAATTGTGATTTTTTTTTTTTTTTTTTTTTTTTCGTACGCCCGCTAATACTCGAGGCGAAATCTCAGGTTATTGTTAATGTCTAACCTGACATTGATTTTACGTGAGTATCCCTTTTCTTGTACAGAGACAGGTGTCCCTCGCCATTCAGGCAGATACTCGCCGATTTCGGAGGTACCCATTAGAGCTGGGTCGGCTCAGGAGCCGCCAATCCCTGGTCGACGACACTCCTTCAAATGTCCTCGCCAGGTCTCGAGTTAATCCAGTCCAATTCCCGGTCGACGAAAAATCCTCAAATGCCGTCGCCCGGGTTTGATCCTGAATCACCCGGTCGCCAGAGCGGTGTTGTAACCACTACGCTAGCGTGGCTCCCTCTAATTGTGATAAAATGTTTGTTCTTGTTCTAAAATTTACTCTAACATTTTTAGTCTAGCTTTACGCAAAATTAAAGCCGGTATTTATAATAATAAAGTAGCATAAAAGCAATTCAAACATGTTTTGGGGACAATTGGGTGTGTTATTTTAAGGTAATAAATGTGGACTTGCAATTTAAACTTTCAATAATTAATGTTTGACGCATGAAACCAAAACAAAACTTTGATATCCATTTTCTGCAGGTTTTCTACTTTTGATTTCTGTAATTTGTTATGCATGTTGATTGTGACCGTTTTAGTGTAAATTGAATTAGAAACAAACCATAACAAAATGTAAAAAAAAAAAACGTAAATTTTACACTATTTCAGACTATTATATGTTCTGTTCTAATTGTGATAAAATGTTTGTTCTTGTTCTAAAATTTACTCTAACATTTCTAGTCTAGCTTTACACAAAATTAAAGCCGGTATTTATAATAATAAAGTAGCATAAAAGCAATTCAAACATGTTTTGGGGACAATTGGGTGTGTTATTTTAAGGTAATAAATGTGGACTTGCAATTTAAACTTTCAATAATTAATGTTTGACGCATGAAACCAAAGAAAATCTTTGATATCCATTTTCTGCAGGTTTTCTACTATTGATTTCTGTAATTTGTTATGCATGTTGATTGTGACCGATTTAGTGAAAATTGCATTATAAACAAACCATAAAATATTAAAAAAAACGTAAATTTTACACTATTTCAGACTATTATATGTTCTGTTCTAATTGTGATAAAATGTTTGTTCTTGTTCTAAAATTTACTCTAACATTTCTAGTCTAGCTTTACGCAAAATTAAAGCCGGTATTTATAATAATAAAGTAGCCTAAAAGCATTAATTAAGCCCTATCAAAAGTAAACATCGCTACATGTTTTTCCCATTAGGAAGCTGACCACGTGACCTCTGTCAAGTGGGCTATAAATAGCGCGGTCGGGGGAAAAAGGGGAAATAACTAAAAGATCGCTCGCAAACAGCCTAGTCCTATCAGCTGTCTTCCTCCTGGCCTGGTTCCATTCTAGTCCTCGGTCCTTCAAAGATTGTCTAATGTCGTCCTCCCAGCGGACGCTCGGTCGTCCTGGGGGTCTGGATCCCTGGTTCTTTGTTTCCCATGCTTTTTATTTTATTTAATTACCGTTTCTATTAGATCAAAGTTATTTTTCATTATTACATTTTAGAAATACTATCTTCTCAACCATATTGTCCTCCAGCATATAACAGAATGGATGTAATAATGCACTTGCCTACCACTAAATCTCACTATGCTCAAGCTTTTTGTCCGTCAATAATATTTCTCCGTCTGACGCAAAGTATGCCGACTCCCTCCCCCGCAGTCAGGATGATTATGTTTAGATAGTCGAGGAGGCATGTTACTGAACTGACGGCTCGTCAACTTTTGTCTAACAAAGTATCCATAATGTCTGATAAACTGGAGTAAAATGTTGTGTTTGCACAGAGTATGTGCTGTGTTATACTGATTTGAACAAAACCATTTTCGGGCTCTCCGTAACAATGCGTTATGAATGAGGACGATGAGTCAGTTTATAAAAATGGCAAGTTCTGATTCAAGTCGCTAATGCCTATCTCGCGACTCGAGTCACTGTGGCTACTAACGTCAGACTCGAGTCTGAGACGATTGACTCGAGTCGACAACACTGGTGCGTTGCTATGATCCATAATTTAACCAACCGTAATATGAGGTGGTGCGTGGGGCTGGCAACCTCATCGTGTAAAACAAGCTGCGGGACCTCAAGACGCAGCAATAGAGACCGCAGTCAGCGACTCATAGCTTGACTGCCTGCGTCAGGACCAGCGAACCACAGCTGGTCAAGACCGCACTCCACCTCCACGTGGTGGTCCTGGAAACAGTCTGCAGCTGTGCAGTCTGACTGAGCGAGTGTGGATCGAAATGGGAAGGCAAACCCGGTCCTAAAAAATGCCGTGCAGAAGTCGGATGTGTCGACCGAAAGGTGCAGATATCACAGCTTAGGCGTAAACAGACACAACGCAACCACCGTCCTTTTCAGGACGAACGAAGAAGAAGAACAAGCTGCTACAAAGCCCACCACTGGAAGAGCACATGAATGCTTTAGTGCACGTTTCGGCCGTAGGGAAGCATAGTGAACTGGAGGCTGCCATATTGGTCTATTTTTGGCAAGTGGCTATTATTACGAACAATATATGTAATTACGGCGTTTACACGGTTAGGCCTATGTACGAGATGATATATATATATATATATAAATCATGACCATTTGATGCACAAACGACCTCGACGGGCGATGGACACCTATTTTGATGCAGTCGGCTCGGAATTATGTGCTTGATCGGCGTATCCAATACAGTTAAAACGCTCCGGCACGGAACATTCAGCTAATGCGCGAAACACTGGCTTTAAGATTGGGTCTATGTGTGCATTTTCGCGCTTAAAGTTGTTTTTTTTTGGGGGGGGGGGGGGGGGGGGGCGGTTAGGTATGTGTCTAAATGTTTGTTTTAGAACACGTCTGCTATCGTTTTGACACATAATTTTGCTGTAGTTCGCGCGCTAACCTTGACCCAAAATCCGACGCTTGTCCGAGCTGCACTATTGGAAACAAATAATTAAAAAAAAAAGCTTCTAAGCCGGGGAGTGTTCGTGCGCGGTCAGGCGGAAATAGGGTGTGGGGTGTTAATAGTGAGTATTTTACAGTGTGTCGAAGAGATACTGTTACGTGTGCGGGATCCATAGCGTTCGGGCAAAATGGCTGACCTTGTTCCACTATTCTTCCCCTTTACCCAAGTGTCCTACAAATGAACCACATGCAGTGGTGGCTCTATTCTCCATAAGGAGCGAATATAGAAAAGTTACATTCCGGTCTTTTCTGACTCAGATCAAATACCACGAGAAAGAGGCCGAACTGCCTCCTCATGGGTTAATTAGTCCCATTAAAGAATCATTGACCTTTGACATTGTGGTTACCGTCGCGTCTGAGTACACCGAGATCTTGCGACAGCAAAGATAAATTTTAGGTACAATACTGTAAACAAAGATGGCTACGTCGGCGATACAAGCTTTACATAACGCATTGAACGAATGAAATGAGACTCTTTAGAGCTTCTTTTGACGATATTGCAAACTCAGCTGATTTATTATGAGGACGGCTATGGAGAGTCTGCTGCTAATTTGGGAAAGATGGGGTTAAGCATTGGATCCCATGTTTTATGACCGTAGGTTATTTTTTTTTAAATGTTCTTTCCCCGAGTTAGGTCTGCGTTATCTATCGTATTGAATTTAATAGTATTATCATCACATTATTATTGAACTTCTCCTGAAATGAGAAGAAGACGCTGTCGTTGGATTGGACACATATTGAGGAAAGCTGTTGGTAGCATTAGGGCCTACCGGATAGGCTAATCCTTGTTGGAATCACCAGGAAAGGAGAAGTAGAGGCAGACGAAAGAAACACGGAGAAGAGAGCTGGAGACAAATGAAAATTATAAGAAATCATGGAAAAACCATCAGCTGATGACACGGGACAACAGGTCTTGGCATATGATTTTGAAGCCCAAACTCATTGAGAAGCTAAAGGGCATTGATTGATGATCACATTTTTATTCCATAGCCTAATAACAACTCTGCTCATCCATTTGCACACTTCAGTAACACCTGATTAAATACTGCATTTGAAGCCAGAGTATGATTATGTCTCATGTTACCAAAGAAGCCTTGGGGGGTTGAATTAAAGTTTACTGTGCAGTCTATTTAATTACAGTTTACTGTGTGGTCGACTATGATGTTGCAAACAGGGTTAAGGTTAGTGGTAGATTAGTAAATTAAGAGTGCTATTTAAGTGTTTATTTAAAGAGAATATGTTTAGGGGCTTAGCATGAGGATTTAGGATTAGACATAACTTAGCCGCTAACCTTAACCCTAACCCTGTTTGCAACAGCCTGACTGACTGCGCAGTAAACTATAATTCAAAATTCTTGGTCATATTTCCATAGTTTAAATTAATTATTGTAGTAATTAGATATTCAGTACACTGGCAATAAGAAGTGTCTTTCATCTCAGGGAAGGGGAGGCCAAGAGAGGAGGATTTGGAGTACACATGAATGAGAAAGCGAGAATGCATGCATGGTTATGCTTGCTAACATTGGTATTTTATTTTGACCAATGGCAAAGCAAAGTTTGTCTTGCCATTTAAGGTGTTGTTCTGAGTTCACATTTTAAGGAACTTTGGCCCAGGATGATGTATGCAGTAAGACAGACTAGTTTTCTGTTGATATTTTTTGGCATTTTGCCTGGCCTATATTGTCGCATAGATTATTTAGACAAGATAAGTAAGGAAGATGTGTAGAAAGCACATAGACCTTTAGACACTAGTTTTCACAGAGGTGAGCTAGTGTTGAGGGAAAGAGTTAACAGAAGGGCACAGGTTGGTGTCAGCAATTCTCTCACCTTTTAGACTACAAACTCTTGTATTTATCTGGCGACGACTAATTCTTTCTTACTCAATCCTTTTAAAGAAGAACTAGAAGTAACAAGTAATACAATGAGGGTTGAGTATGTTTTTCTGAACAGGACATACAATCTACTAAGTCAAACTCAGAATGATGGTGACTTACAGAATGTACATAATTACTTTAATTTACAGTAGAAAATCAAATCAGGGTTATCATGTAATTTGAGAAGAAATACTAGGAGATTGAAAAAAAAACGAGTTATGATATTACTTATTCAAGAATTTAGAATACTGTCAGTGTCTTTGGTTCAGATTTAAAAAAAGGCTATTTTCCTCACTGACTTATGGCTATTTCTTGGAAAAGTGAATTCTGACTTTGGTCTGGTGTCTATGATAACTTAGCTTGTTTGAACTTGGACTTCTCTTGGGCGTCACAGTAGGCATGAATTTCCCACTGGATACTGTGCTTCAAGGTGGGATGTCCAAGAGATGACTAGGCTTTTTGTTAATCTGGTTGTGAAGTTGAGTTATGATGTTTAGGTGCTGATGAGGTGTTGAATGCTTATATGCTGTAGACTGCTCAGGGTTGCTGACTTGTGATCGCTGCTAGAGGGTTTGAGAAGTAAGCACTAGTTCTCTCTGTAGCATGGAGCAACTAGGCAGTTTTCTTGCAACAAACTACAGCAATCAAATTCCAGAAACGGGCTAGGATTCTGCAACTGCTCTGTGGAAAATAATACAGATAATCACTCTTCTGTTTTATACAGATATATTAACCACTGTAAATTCATTAACACCTAAGATTTAGTGCTTATCAAGTGTATTTTTCCATCCACCCCATTGTAGACTGGGGGGGGGGGGGGGGGGGGGGGGGGGGAGAGAGATGTGTGTGTCCAGTATGCCTGAGAAGATAATATTTCTAATATGTAATACTGAAAAATAACTTTGATCGAATAAAAATTGAGTAAATAAAATAGTAAAAGTACTAAAAAAATATATTTTATTTTCCATTATTAATTGTAATGATTGAATGTTATTGATTGATAATGTGCAATTTTAGTTATAAACAGTGTTAGATCAAAAGTGGGGCTCGACCTGGGACACGACTTAATAGCCAGTGTTAGGGACTTGAGACTTATACTAAGAGACTTAGACTCAACTTGAGACTCATTAGGAAAGACTTGACAACAACCCTGGTCACCTCTTATGACATGCCTGATGAAGCCATAGTCCTATTCTTTCTTTGTCTTCTTAAAGATGCCTGGGAACTGCGTGGGCTATGAAGTACATCATTTGACAGAAACAACTTTCTGTATATCTGACTACTTCTCCACATTGTCACCACACTTACTGAAGTATCTGTCGTAATGCCTTTTATACTGACAGCATGGAAGTTTGATAACATGTGTTTGCATTGACAGACTGTATGCTTTTGTCTTCAGATACATGGCTACTGGATTTTGCTGATGTGGAGTAAGATTTTGCCCAAAATTTTCCAGGACGAGGTCACTTCTGCGTAGAGAGATGGAGTTAAACTCCTGGCTCTGGACATCAGTAATTGTGGGGGAGTAAGTTAAATACACCAGTTTTATTTTGCTGTTCACCATGTTTGCTGTGTTTGTAAGGTTGTTTGTGCCATTTATTAAAGGTATTTACATACTTTTACATTTTCTATGTAAAAATAATTAAGTGGATATTATGCTTTCATGTAGACTACAGTCAGTTAAAATATTTATGCAATGAAATCTGCTGCAGACATTGGCAGTTGTGGCCTACAAGGAAGTTCAGTCTCTGGGCATTGATCTGTATAACCTAATTTCACTTGCACAATAAGAGTAAAAAGGATTGCTTGGAAGATTTGTATAGATCATTAAAGAGTACACAAAATAGAATACAGCAATCCCTGTCTTATGCTGTTCTATTAGCGCTTTCTTGATATAACACTGTTTCTATTTGAAGCCATATGCCCCTTATACACTTTAAAAATACAATCTTACGCTGTGCTCTAAATTCCGTGGGAGGCAGGAATATGCCCATCAAGTTCATTCAGGGTGGTAAGATAGCCAAGAAGTGTTGTCATTATTAGCATAATGAAGCGATGCAATGCCAAGGGTTGTATGGTCTGCTACCCAAGAGGGGATTCAGCAGGTTTCCTAAATGTGTATTCTATCCATCACCAGCATTTCTCATCTCCTGTTCCACTTCATCTGTCAGGTTCTTGTCACCAGTTCCACATGGGTGATTCTATCATACCATTTAAATCCTTCTATCCTGCACAAGTGCCCGTTTATGAATGTCTGTAACTTCTTGGTTGTTGTTCTTCATGTTTTGTTTCATGTCATGTATTTTATAATTAAAACTTATTTCTTATTTTATTGTCAAAATCAGGATTGTTATGTATGGAACATATGGGATTCTCGTGGACTTGAGTAAAGTGGATGGAGAAATACCCTACTTGAGCTCATCCTTTGTTCTGTGCACAGAAATACTAAAAGTAAGTTGTATTTTTATAGCATCCGGTTTCTATATAATCAGGATGGTCTTTAATTCCAATCTTAAAAGCACATTTATATTTGTCTCTAGGCTGTTCTGTTTTCTAAGTGTACGTTTCTGTGTTTTTACCTCTATATTATGTTTCTTTAGCTCTGTAACCTGCTAGGACCATATAATAAGCAGCCAGGTAGTTGGGCTTTTGAAAAGGGGGAAAAACATGTTTGCTTTAAGGAAAAAGTATTGTTTTAGAAGGTGGGAAAAAATTATTATCTTTCCCACTCTTTGTCTGTCTGTCTTCCTCACTGACCACAATACATGCAGGAATTTATAATACAAATAAAGAGATGGAGAGGAAATGCACTCTTGATTCAAACTGTGTGAAAAATATACAGTTAAATGCATCTAGATGGAGTGGGTTATTCATCATGTATTAGAATTTAAAGAAAAATATGTGGCACAACAAGTTTATAATGAGAATCATAAAGTGTTTTGAAAACTTTTCATTATTGCTTGAATTGGATGCAAACTATGCCACTGAATAAGCAGCTGGAAGACAGTGCTGAAATCAGGATATCCTGAAGAATGTTGTGTAATTTGTAGATTTAAAAAAAAAAAGAAATTTGAAGAAAAAAAAAAACAAGATGGTGTACTCTCCATAGAAAAAAAAAAAAAAGCGAGTTGCGTGATACTGTGGTTTCCGGTGCGCCTTCTGGCCCAGTATCTATGACTTTAGCACCTGTTCAACGGGAGAGTGGGCTCATCCCTAATCTGTTTATGTTCCCAGTAGTAGACTATTCGCAAGCAGCCTGGGGGTGTCACTGCTCTGCGCGGACCTTGTTTACCGAGGTGGCGTCCGAGCTCGTATGGTGAAAATATGGTTGCGTTATCTTCAAAATAGCCCTGTCTTTCCCATGGCTTTTCTGCCATCCTGCAACTTTGAGTTAGGGAGTTCTGAGCTCCAGTCTCTTTCCCAGGCATTTTATCCTGGCCTGGCACGCGTACAGAGGACCCCACTTCTGGTTCTAAGTTAGCAGTTGGGGATAGGTGGGGTAGCACACTGTGCATTCCCCGTCATCCAGGGGGCTCTCCAACTATGCAGAGCTTGCACAATGCTGTGCTCTGGTTCTGGGCTCTCCCAAGGAATCCTCACGTCCTGCACAGAGCCACTTCCAGATACCCACCACCTGCCAACCCTCCATTGTAGAAATCCCCTGCATGCAGCCATCCAGTCAAGAGCCAGTATTAAGTCTGGTGCCCTAGTGATCCCCCCAAGCTCAGTGTGCAATGCTGGGTTCTCATCATGCTGCAACACAGGGGGGATTGTGATGCTCAGCCATCTCTCTCAACTCTGCACCGATAAGTGACATCGGGGACTTAACTGTGCCTCAGTACTGGGAGGCCCCGTTTCCGGGTACACCACACACAGCCAATTGAGGCAACGGTTGCCGTGGGCGTGTCTTCAGTGGGGAAGTTGTGGAGTCTTCCTGTCCATGTTCTTGCACATCCTAACACTGCCCGCAAGACATCGGAGGTTTGGAGAGTGGCCTTCTCTGCTTTTTTGAGCCGGGGTGGGATCCCCGGGCAAGTCTCGATGGGGATCGGGACGTGTCCACGCGCCAGTGGGCCCAGCATCGGCCGCATCTGATGGAGGACTTGCTCTGCCAGGTTTGATGTGGATTTCCTACGGCCCCGGGTAGAAGCCAGAAGTGTACTGTGCCAGCTCTGGGGGAGATAAAGGGGGTGTTTCTGCGTCTCCTTGTGATACGTAGCCAAGGTAGGGCTCACAGTGCTCTTTCCCCGCCACCAAATTGCCTGCTGGTTACGCCGAGTTCTCCGAGGCTCTAGGCATGTGACCAAGAGTTGAAGGCAATAGGATCGTCAAGTCCTGAGTCTCTGTGCCTGTACGATGGGTTCCAATCTTCAGGGAGCAGTCCACACTCGTTCCCACTCCCAAGACTTGTTCAGTATCCATCTGGCTCCTTCCCACCCACAGAGGGCGTGTACGGTGTAGTGCACCGGTTTTATTATCGAGGTTTGCTCCTCTAGATCCGTTGTGTTTAGCCTGAGGATTCGCACCCTCAGTTACCAGGACTACCTCGAGGAGGGTGTGGCTCTTCACCACGCACAACGATCTTGGGGTATGAGAGGTTTTGCTAGGCCAAGAGACTAACACCGCAATGGTCGCTCCTTTCATGAACAAGAATTCACTAGGCCTAGGGTGAAGCAAGGGGGGGAAACCCACTACCCACAACACCAGCACATCATACCCCCTGTCTGTAAAAGACTTTGCCCCAAAAACAAGATAAAACTAGAAATTAAAGCGATTGCAATTAGTTACCCTGTTTGAACATTTCATGAGATATTTGTATGGAAATACATTATGGAAGTGCAAAATCTCATATGGTACATACAACAGTGATTTGATATGGCTCGTGAGAATGGGCAGGACCAGTGAAATAGCCAAACCGCTCATTTGCATGATTGACATAAATACACTGCTGCCCAGCAGAAAACACCATGCCAGATACAATTCCTGGAATCAGAACAACTGTGGAGAGATTAAAAGATACAATAAATTCAACAATAACACAGACTAAAGTGAAAAAGCACCATGTGGAGGAGTAATACAGAACAAAACATAAAGCATACATAGTCTGGAAATATGTCACACTGTATAAAAATTGTGTCCTGCTATAACCAACAAATCCATGCACATTATGTTGTGTTGAAAGGGACGCACTGCATTGAAATGGTGCGAACACACAAAAAAAAAGAAGAAAGTCTATGTGTCTGTCCGTCCATCTGTCTAACTGTCTATATATTTAAATTGCTATCGAATAATGTTAAAGACATTAGGATTATTTTCAGCTGGAAAAAAATTCTTTTTGTTTTTAAAATAATGTTACCCATCGCACACACATCAAAAAGATTTTCAGGGCAAATTTAGTAAATGTAATGTAATCTTAGAGCCGTATCGTGAACAACTCTACATAGCTGAGTTATACATAAACGCACATACATACATTTGCATTCATGCACATACGTAACTCCACACACACGCTCTTATGTATTCAAATGTATGCATGTACAGTACTAATGCCCTTTCCTCTATAAAATAATGCTATAAGGGGATACATTACATATAAAACCACGCACGCGTAGTTTCACTACACAAAAAGGTAACAAAGACATGAAAGGAAAAGTGAAAATAATTAAGTAGTAAATAAACTTAATAATGAACTCTGAAAATTATTATGTAGGTAGGTAGCTAATATTCTCCAGCACAATAGTAACTGAAATAAAATAAATAAAGCTACTTGCCTTTTCTCCATAATCAAATGAATTGCTAAGCAATAATAATGTCAGAACATACAGAAATCTTTGAGAACACCCACATTTTATTGCACAAATAATTTACATGACAGCTTCTGTGTAGACGAAATTGCTAGTAAGAACTCTACATAGCTGAGAATTAATCAAACTTTCCTGACACTTTTGATAGGCGAGAAGTTATCAAACCTTTATTGTCAGGAAGCCTGCCTTACAAAATTTGCATAACAGGCAACGCACTGATTTATTTAATTGACATCTCTATATAGCTGTGTATTATTTAAAGTTTTCTTGTTAACAACTTTTGTTTAAAAAACTTACATACCAGAAAGCAAGGCACTTCTTGTAAGTTTAATGAAAAATAATAAACATTATGACTTATATAGTTTATAAGTTACGTCCCTTGCCCCTTGAGATAAGAATGAATGGAGTGAAGAAAAATTCACTGCTCAGCCTCGTGATGTTGTATCTTGACGATATATACATTAAAACATTCCATGATAAATGACCGATACGCTGGTGAAAACCACATCAAAATTGGTTCAGCCATTCTCGAGTTATCAGATAACAGCACGAAATACATTTTTCATTATATATACCGGTATATAGATGATTCATTCATAACCCTCCACTCCCAGAGGAGCATAGGCCTTCAACAAACACATGCCAAGTCCTCCTGTCACGTGCCATCATCTCAAGTTCTTTCCACGTTCTCCTCATCATTTTCACCTCTGTTTCGAGCTCTCTTCTCCATGTGCTTCTTGGTCTACCTCTGCCTCTCTTGCCCTGGGGGTTCCAGAACAAGGACTGTCTTGTAATGCTATCAGCAGGTTTCCTCAGTATGTATCCTATCCATCGCCATCGTCTTCTTCTCATCTCTTGTTCAACTGGTTCTTGTCATCAGTTCCACGTTGGTAACCTTGTCATACCATTTTAATCCTTCTATTCTATGCAAGCACCCATTTATGAAAGTCTGTAGCTTTTTGGTTGTTGTCTTTGTTGTTCTCCATGTTTCAGAACCATATAATAGTACTGACTTCACATTTGAGTTGAAGATTCTTATTTTCGTGTTGGATCCAATTTCTCTTGATCTCCATATATTTCCCAATGCAATGAAAGCTCCTCTTGCTTTTTGTATTCTTATTTTGATATCACTGTCTGTCCCTCCAACTTTGTCTTTATTGCTGCCATGGTATGTGTACGATTCTACATCTTGTAGTGATGTTTCTTCAAGTTCAACCCTGTTATCATTCATCATCATGTGACATATTCTTTCCAGAACGTTGTCTCCATTACAGCTGCTCTGAACGCATCACGATTCTGGGCAAGTCGACCTGCATCAGCCAAAGACAAGTTCAGACTCTCTGTGATGTCCTGGGTCCACCGTCGTCTAGGTCGACCCCTTCCCCATTTTCCAGGGACCATGCCTTCCATCACTGTTTTTTCCAGACTATTATGTCTTTTTATATGACCGAAAAATTTCAGCTTCCTTATTGCGATGGTATTTAGGAGCCAATGTTCCTATTGTTATCATTACCTGCATTTATTCTCATTATTTTTGTCTTTTTCCTGTGTATTTTCAGACCCAATTGCTGTGACCTCTCATCGAGTGTTTTCAATTTGTCCTGCATCTGATTATGGTTATGGGACAGAAGAGCCAAGTCATCGGCAAAATCCAGATCATCCAACTGCTTAGTCAGAGTCCACTGAATTCCATTTCTGTTGTGTGTTGTCGATGTTCTCATAACCCAGTCTATTGCTAGTAAGAAAAGAAATGGAGACAAGAGGCATCCCTGTCGCACTCCCGTTCTTATCCCAGACGGTTCTGTAAGCTGTCCTTCATGAAGAACTCTGCATGTCATGTCTTCATATGTTTTCTTTATTAAATTAATGATCTTCAGGGGAACTCCATAATGCCTCATCAATTTCCAAAGTGATTCTCTGTCTACTCTGTCAAATGCCTTTTCGTAGTCCACAAATCCAATGTATAGTGATGAATTCCATTCCAGACTTTGTTCAGCTATTATCCTCAAAGTGGCTATCTGGTCTGTACATGATCTGTTTTGTCAAAAACCTGCTTTTTCATCTCTCAGTTTCTTGTCTATGGACTCTTTTAATCTCTCGAGGATAATCCTGTTTAATACTTTTCCTGGCACTGATAGTAACATTATTCCTCTATAATTTTTGCACTCTTGTAAATTTCCCTTCTTAGGCAACTTAACCAGATATCCTTTCTTCCATTCTGCTGGTATCTCTTCCTTTTCCCAGACTTTACCAAGTAATCTATAAAACATCTCTGTAGCCGTGTCGATATCGGCTTTGATGGCCTCTGCTTGAATGCCATCTGATCCAGCCACTTTTCCATCTCTTAGAAGCTTTATGGCTTTCTTTATTTCTTCCTTCATTGGTCTTTCACAGTTAATTTGTAGCTTTTCTTCTGCTGGCTTGATGTCTGTGGGGTTTTGTGGAGCTGGTCTATTGAGTAGGTCCTCAAAATATTCCATCCACCTCTTCATTTGCTCTTGTATATTGCTGAGCAGGTTTCCATTCTTGTCTTTTATGAGGCAACTTGTTTGCTTGTATTTCCTTGTTAGCTTCTTTGTGCTGTTATACAGATCTCTCATATTTCCTTTGGCTGCAGCATCTTCTGCCTCTCTTGCCAACTCCTCAGTATACTTCCTCTTGTCTCTTTTGATACTTCTTTTTACTTCTTTGCTTGCTTCTGTGTACACTTCTTGAGCCTTGGCTATGGAACTTCTGGTTTTGCTTGTATTTAAATCTGCTTTCTTGTTTTTTCTGTCTTTTATCTTATTGATGGTTTCTGTTGTTATCCATGCTTTTTGTTGTCGTTCCCTTTTCCCCAGTATTTCTTCACATGTCTCATTCCATACAGTTTTGATTTGCTGCCAATAGTCTTCTGTATTCACTACATCTTCCAGCTGCTGGAGCACTTGGAATTTGTTGGATATTGTGGCCGTAAATTTGTCTCTTGTTTCTTGATTTCTTAGATGTCCTACATTAAATTGTTGTCTATAACTTTGCAGTGTTGCATATCTCTTGAGTTTCATTTTTACTTTGGCTATCAGAATGTGGTGTTCTGATGCCACATCTGCTCCTCTATATACCTTTACATCCTGCAATGGTGATCTAAACTTCTTGTTTATGCATATATGATGAATCTGATTTTCTGTTCTATGGTCTAGTGATATCCATGTTGCCTGGTGTATTCTCTTATGTGGAAACATGCTTCCTCCTATAGCCAGATGATTTGAAGCACAGAAGTTTGAGAATAGTTCCCCATTTTCATTCATTATTCCTAGCCCATGTTTTCCCATGACTTCTTCAAAGCCGGTGTTGACTGTACCTATCTTTGCATTCGTGTCACCCATCAAAATTGTGATGTCTCTTCTTTTTACTTTTTCCATAATCTCCTGCAGTCTAGTATAAAATGCTTCTTTCACAGGCTCTTCTTTGTCATTAGTTGGTGTATAACATTGGATGACATTTACATTTATTTTATTTTTAGCTGTTTTAAAAGTAGCTGTTATTATTCTGGGTCCAATGGCTTCCCATTCAATGAGTGCTTTCTGTGCTTCCTTAGATAACATAAGAGCTACCCCTACACTGTGGTGTGAACTTTCGTCTTCATGTCCCGAGGAAGCACCAATTCACCTGTGATGAGTTTCTTCTTGTCTACCCCCTTCCACTTTGTTTCACACAGTCCCAGAACCTCAATTTTATATTCCCTCATTTCTGCTACTACTTGTGCTGCTTTCCCTTGTTCGTTCAATGTCCGAACATTCCAGGTGCCAAATCTGGAGGTTCTCCTAGAAGAAAGAAGGTTAGTCAGTAACACAGACTCCTTTCAGCTTTCTCTGTGTTGCAACATACACCTCCCTACGAGAGGACCTTCCCCTGTCTTGGATGGCTGTGTTTTATTTTCCTTAATTGACTTGTCCATGTTTGTTGAAGTTTTTTTGTGGTTTACATTTTTTACAGGATGGGGTAACCAGCCCCATGCCCAACCCTCCTTACTCGCTTTCTACGACATGCATGGTAGGGAACAGTGTTACTATTCTTTGTTCCCCTTTCAGGCCCCGATAACACATGGGTGATCTAATAATGATGGGTTGTTCATATTTATGTGTCAGATCTTAACAGAACAACAGATTCTAAATGATGTTGATATAGAAATAATGTCACACCTATGGTTCCATTTAACCTGAAGAATGGTGGGTATCTGTAAAATGTATAAATGATCAGATCAGTTCAGCTGCTATCTCTGCACTGAAGGTCTGCCGCAGTGGATCTCCAGCATCTTCTGCCTCTTACCTTGATTGTTCATTCTACAGATTGGTAACACAGAATCTGAAATGCTCGGGGATGGCCATGTTTCAGAAATCAGATTTTTTTCGGTTTTCAGATATCACCCAAAGTAGCCCAAGTCGCCCAAAAATCAGTTCAAAAGTTGACTGAAAAAACTTTCGATTTTTTTAAACATTTCGGATGTTCGATTTCTGGGTTACTAACCTGTAATAAGTTCATTTCTGTCCATCTCTTTGTTATTATCTTCCAAATTATTATCTTGCTCATTTGCCTTTAGCTTTTCTTCTTCTATTATAGTTTTCAACAACGTGTTGTGTCCTTTTACATGTCTAAAATAATTTATCTGTCTGATTTTGATTTCAGCCAGTAAGCGAACCTTTCAAAGAAAAGATTGCATCCTGCCTCATGCAGTTCACAAATATATTTTAGTAGCCACCTCCCATTCATTGGGAATGCGGAAAAAGTACCTTTTATCCCAAGGTCACCACAATTTTAAATGCCGGCAGGATAGGCCTAGTCCAAAATTTTCCTCGTTTAAATAGTCTTTCTAATTTTTCCCCTGCAGTCGCTTAAAGATCTACCAAATCTTCCAGTGGGAACTACCGGTAGATCGGGATTGACTGACTTCCGACCCCTGCTCTAGAACAAAGGGATAAATAACATAGTCATCATCATCATTTCCTTTAAGCTCCTTACAGAACATGCAGTCACGACTGCAGCTGGTCCCCTTGCATGAATGCTACACTAGGCATTCAGATTATCTTGTCGTGGTGGTTTCTGTAGCAGTTTGTTTTACATGATGAGGTTGCCAGCCTCATGGACAACCTCATATTAGTCACCTTGCATGACATACCAGAACAAGCAGTAGCCCTATTCTTTCTTTGTCTCATCAGAGATGACACCCCCCCCACCCCCCCCCCCCCCCCCCCCCACCCCCCCCCCCCCCCCCCCCCCCCCCCGAAACAGCACGGGGAAAATAAAATAGTAATGTGCTGGTAATCTTTTATTTTGCCTCAGTTTTTTTTTTTTAATTTATAACAGTAAGACATTTTTACTGCTTCATAATATTTTTAATATAATAATAATAATATAATGCTTCATAATAGTTTAAATATCAACAGTTATTGACAGAAAGCATGGAGCAGTATAGAAGAGAAAACCCAGAAGAAAAAGCAACCACAAAATGGGAATGCTTAAAAACAAGCATACAATCAGCAAATGCAAATTTACCTAAAAAGGAGTCTAAGAAAAATCAAATTTGGATGACAGATGAAATCTTGAATAAAATGGCAGAAAGAAAGAAAGCAAAAAACACTCCAGAATATAAAACAATAGACAATGACATACATACTATGTGTAGAGAAGCAAAAGAACGGTGGATATAAACAAAATGCAAGGAAATAGAAGACTTGGAAGCAAAGCACATGACAAGAGATATGCATGAAGAAATAAAGAAATTATCAAATCGGTCGTGGTTTGCACAAGGAGGAAGCTGTATCAAGAACAAAAATGGTGTAATATTACTTGATGAGAAAAACATATCAAACAGATGGGCAGAATACGTAAAAGAACTATTCGAGGACAACAGAGGTAAAAAACCATCACCACATTCTAATGAAGGCCCAAACATTCTCAGATCAGAAGTAGAGAATGCCATTCATATGATACAAAAAGGAAGTTGGGGACTGTTCTATTTGGAAATCAGCAGGCATGGCCTGGATATAAATGGTACAAATTGAAATGATAGAAGCTCTGGAGAGCTTTGGTATAGATACAATCACAGAAATATGCAACGATATATACAATACAGGATATATACCACACGACATGAAGACATCAGTTTTCATAAACATTGCCTGATTTAAGCAAAAAACCAAATGCAACAGAATGTTCAGACTTCAGAACAATCAGCCTGATGAGTCATGCAATTAAGATACTGCTCAAAATCATACAGGAAAGAATAAAAAGTAAAGTAGACAGCGAAATCCAAGAAGAACAGTTTGGTTTTAGACGGAACAGTGGTACAAGAGAGGCAATATTTTGCCTAAGAATATTAGCAGAAAAATATACAGAGGTCCAAAAAAGTATGTATATGTGCTTCATTGACTATAAGAAGGCTTTTAACAGAGTCCATCATGAGAAAATAATTGAATGCCTCAAAGACATAGGTATTGATGGAAAAGATATAAGAATACTCAGTAACCTTTATTGGGAGCAAACTGCCACAGTAAGATCGGGAAGGAATTATTCACCATACATAGACATAAAAAGAGGTGTCAGACAAGGTTGTGTGCTGTCCCCCTGCCTATTTAATTTTTACACCAAAAAAATTTTCAAACAGATACAGGAAATACCAGGACTGAACATCAGGGGAAGATCAATAAACAACCTTAGATATGCAGATGATACCGTGTTGTTAGCTGAAAGCGAACAGGAGTTACAAGAACTAGTGAAGCAAGTGAACAGTATAAGTCATGAATATGGACTCGACATTAATATTACTTACTTACTTACTTACTTAGTCGTTCCCCTTCTACCGTGAGGTGTAGAGGTTTGGAAGAGAGAGCGCCAGACTATTCTATCGGCTGTCTTCCTCCTGGCCTGGTTCCATTCTAGTCCTCGGTCCTTCAAAGATTGTCTAATGTTGTCCTCCCAGCGGACTCTGGGTCGTCCTCGGGGTCTGGATCCTTGGCTCTTTGTTTCCCATGCTTGACGTGGTAGCCGATCTTCTCCCATTCTGCAGACATGGCCAAACCATCTTAGTTGGGAGACATTAATATTGAGAAAACAAAAACTATGATAATTAGCAAAACAGACGATAAACCCACATTAAAGATAAGCGTAAATGGGAAAATCCTGGAACAAGTCAAGAGCTACGTATATGTTGGTCATATAATAACAGAAGATGGCAGATGTGAAACAGAAATCAAGAAGAGAATAGGAATGGCCAAAGCTACATTCAACAACATGAAACATATACTGACATCCAAACAGTTATCTCACAAATTAAAACTGAGAATCATAAAGTGTTATATATATTCTGCATTTCTGTATGGTGCAGAAACATGGACGATGAATAAGCATTTGGAAGAAAGAATTGAGGCTCTTGAAATGTGGATATATAGAAGAATGGGGCGTATCTCATGGAAAGAGATGAAAACAAATAAGGAGGTCCTAGAAAATCTAGGTATGAAAAGAGAACTAATGAGGGAGGTCAAAGTTCGGCAGCTAAAATACTTTGGCCACATAAAAAGGTAATCAGTTCGGCAGCTAAAATACTTTGGCCACATAAAAAGGCATAACACCTTGCAGAAGACCATAACAGAAGGGAGAGTTGAAGGCAAACGTGCAAGGGGAAGACAGCAATATAAGTGGGAAGATAACATCAAGAGATGGACAGGAAAGAGTCTATCAGAGTGCACCACCAAGACAAGAGACAGAAGATGTTGGAGATCCATTACAGCCAACCTTCGTTGTGGAGATGGCAACTGATGATGATGAATATTTAAAAAAAATGGTATGACAAGGTTACCAATGCGGAACTGATGACAAGAACCAGAAGGCCTATGCTCCTTTGGGAGTGGAGGATTATGATGATGATAATATTAATGAATTCCCTTTTGTTTTCCACAGCTGTTGGTGTGTTCGGTGTTTCTTTTTCCTGAATTTAAGGCTGAAAAACTACCTTCAGTTACCTTTAGTAGCTCTCTGCCTTTTGCCTTACCTGCAGCCTGTTACTGTATTAATAATAACTTGGCTGTCTTCATGCAAACCCAGATGGATCCTGCTACCTACATGGTAAATTTGTTAAAGTTACAGTTAGATATCATACAGACACACATTGAACAAGTTTTAGGCTTTATAAATGTTTAGAAGTACTGGTCGGTATCCTTTTATCTGAAATCCTCAGGGAACTGCCTTGTTTCTAAAACCAGATTTTTTTAGGTTTTCAGATGTTACCCAAATTGAGTCCGAAAAGTAGCCAAAATGGCCCCAAATAGCCCAGGTTGCCCAAAATGTGTTTAAAATAGCCCGAAGTCATCCAGAATAGAAATCACCCACAACTGTGCTCAAAGGGTAGCCCAAAATAGCACAAAGAAACATTCGATTATCAGAATATTTCAGTGTTTATATGTTCGGATAAAAGAATACATACCTGTCATGAAGTGACTAGAACATTATTTATAGAATATATAAACTGAGTACATTGAATAACAAAGTAAAAATTGGGCATACAGACATGTCTCCATTTGGGAAAGACCAGCAAAGAGTAGAACATGTGCTCCAACAATGTTTACTGTATGAGAGGAGCAGACTGACATCATGGCATTCACCAATCCCATTGTCAGGAAAACTAGGGCAAAGACTCAGCAATGAGAGAAGTCTGAGACATATCACCAACTTTATGAAAGTTGTAGATGAGTGGTTATATGGGAGTGAATGAAGAAGAAGTATATTAAATGGAATAACATTTTTAAATTCAATATTTGGCTTGTTTCCTCAAGGCATGATCTTTTCAACCATAGACAAATATTTTTTGTTTATGTCAGGATGTGATTCTGTATAGTGTACATTTAGATTTCTAGATAATGCTTGATGGACATACTGTTTATATGTTATGCTGTATTGTATTTTATTACTATGGATAACGTTATGTGCTATATCCTATTCTGTATTGTCTTTTGTTGCTCTAGATCAGTTCTTCTTAACCTTTTAGAGGCCCTGCGCCCCTTTTCAGCATCTTAAGAAGCCGTGCACCCCATTATCTTCTAGCTTGCGAAATATGCCAGAAATGCAAAAAGAGATATACATATGGCTCTTTACACAAAGTGGAAAGAAAACTATCATTTTATTTATACATTTAGTGGATGTAGTGAGTTCAGAAAATGAGAAATTGGTCGCTGGAAGCACATGAATTAAGAACGCTTGTTTAAGTAATTTCCAGCACTTTTTCATACAACTGTAGACATAGTGGAAATAATGTTTTTGAAAATAACCCGCGCCAATATTTGCACCTTTTTTGAAGAAGATTAATTTTTTAAATACAGTATTGTCATTGAATTCACATTGTCAGTGTTTTATTTTGTAAAAAAAAATATATATTTGAGTTATGTGTATTATAATATGTTTATGATGTTCACCTTCTAAAATGTCTGACATATTTCGCACCCCCAGGTTGGGTTGCACAGCCCCAGAGGGTGCATACAGCCCGGATTAAGAAGCAGTTTTAGATAATGTGCTGTGTTCATCCTCCCAACATTTTGATGCTGTATTATACTTCAGGTGTTTTTCTATCCAGGATGTTATACCTCTTAATTTTGATTGCTCAGTGATGTCCATTTGGTTGCTGATCTTGGTAGGGAGCCAATGCCATCTTCATCTTTGGACTACTGCAGTTTGTGGCCCCATCTGTATTTCTGCCAGTAGCAATTTTATCGTTGATGGTACTCTGCCACAAGACTTTTAATCCTGTGTAAAGGAGCTGAGTTTTTGACAATATTATTGATGATTTTACATTGTTCACTTTTTATATAACTGTACACTTAAGACATTGGTCTTAAATGTTCTAAGTTTGGTTTCAAGGTTAAGTTAACTTGATTTCCAAACTGCTTGGGGCATTGTAAAGGTTTGTTTTGCTTTTGTTAACCAGATTCGGTCATCTTGTCCACTGTTCCAATCTGTTGTTACTTTGCTGCCATGATTGTGTGACCACATCTATTGGTACTTTACCTGCCTTGATTGCTGCCTGTTGTTTGCAGTTTTGTTAAAGTTTAGTACAAGCTGGTTTTCTGTTCTTCAGAAACCTGTTCTGTGTCAGATAACTTTTATATTTTGTTTAGGTGTAGTTTCTGAGTTTCCTTAACTTCAGTATTTCAAAAGTTATATCATCTTAGCCCTGTGCTTTGTCATATTTTAATTGTTTGTTCCCTTCATTGTATCTAATAGAGCTGGACAAGTTTTTTTTTTGTGTGTAAATCTTCCTCAGATATATTTGCTGTTTAGATTGTTTAGGACTTTTTCAGTATGTGTTAAGGTATTCTCTCCATCATTCAGTTTTCTCTTTCCCTTTACTGAGCATGAGGCCAGTTCTTGTCTAGTGCACCATCATGTCTTGACATGATGTTTTCTGTCATTTTGATTCATAATATTGTTGTGTTTTTATTTTTTTTTGTCCGTAGATTTTGTTGAAGACTTTCTGTTAAGTAAAAATTAGACTTTCCCATGTTTCAGATATTCCTGTCAAATAAAGTATGTTCCTTCGTTTCAGGTTTTGGGAAACTTGAAAATTTTGAGCACAGCTATTTTGTACAGGTTGATTATGAAAAAGTAAGTGAAATCTAGATGAAGACCATAGAATTCTTGTAGATAAACCTTTTTACATTAATTCCCTCTCCCTTTCTGTTTGTCTTTCTTGCACTCATATGTATGTTTATGTGCACATACACATTCCCCCCCCCCCCCCCCCTCCAAATGAATAAAGGAGGTGGACAAAAGAGAATTCACTTGTTTTTAAATTCTAAATTTGATCTGATATGATGGAAACAATGCAGCTGGGAATTCCATTAGCCCTCAGTATTTTCCATAGGCTGTCCCTGTGTATGCTGTCAAAAGCCTTTTCAAAATCAACAAAGTTAATATACAGCTGTCTCTGCCATTCTGAGCACTGCTCTATAATGTTCCTGAGAGTGAATGTATGATTTGCACATCTTCTGTTCTTTAGGAATCCTGCTTATTCTTTCCTTGGTTTATGGTCTACTGCTTTTGAAATTCTCTGGATAATTAACCTGCCTGGTATTTTACTGAGAACTGAGAGGAGAATAATTCCTCTTCAGTTGTGGCAATCTGCAAGGTCATCCTTCTTGGGCAATTAGATAATTATTCCTTTACGCCACTCTGTTGGTGTTGTCTCTGTTTCCAGACTTGTGAAAATAATGGTTCTAAAAGTTCTGCTGCTAGTTCATTATCTGCCATGAATAACTCAGCATTTAAATTGTCATGACCAGGAGCTTTTCCATTCTTTAACCCTTTGATAGCTGTGATGATTTCTTCTCTTCGTGGAATGTCTTTATTTATGTCTAGATCATTTTCAGCCTCAGGAACATTCAGCTGCATCATTGGTGGTTCCTTATTCAGTGTTTCTCTCTGAAGTGCTCTGCCCATCTGTCGTGGTTGAGTTATGTGTAGAGTATTTGACGAGTTGGACAATAGTATTGAAATCGACAAGGGATAGTGGACTGACAGAGTTATAGATTACACTTTAGATAAGGTGTAAATAGGAGATGGACTTGAGACAACCTGGAAGAAGATTTATTCAAATGATCTCTCTCTCCAAGCCTCAACTCACTTTTACTGTCTAAGCATCTCCTGCTCTCACTCTTTTCTCTTATCATACATAGAGATTCTAGTAAAGAGCTAAAAATGTAAATATGGATGAAAAGGGTCAGGAACAGCGCATTAATAAAATGAGTAAACTTTATTAAATGAAGACAAGCATGAAAATAATGCATCTCATCATAACATCATAAATGACATCAAAAAATCATCAGCAGTCTCAATAATAATCAATAGTCATTGTGATAAATTTAACCGTAATACAACGTTAAAATATCTCCAAAGATAAAATGTAGGGATAAAAATAATGCGTAAGCTACTAGAAGACATGATCGCCCATGCCGCGGTTCAATACCCGCCATGGAAACAAACTTGTTAGACGTGAAGACAGAACGTTTACCCTTGGAGACGGGAGGGAACGGAGATCAAAAAGAAAAAATATGACTGAACACGTGCTTGAAACTAGCAAGGCTAAAAAGACGCAATTGGTGGGGAAAGGAAAAAAATTCACGTCCACAAGTTGACACAATGTAAAGAAATGGACAAAAGGGACCTTAGCTATTATACGCAACAGTCATTTCTTGGACGCTTTTGCGATACTTAGTCCTTTTATTTGAATTCAGCGGCAAACGCATTACAGAAGATGCTCGAACATATTTCAAAAAAACAACTAACCTTGAAAAAGTAACTTTTTCTTAATAATAATGTTAGGAATATAAAACCTAGCTAGTCTGATAGCCCATTTTGAGTAGAGAAATAATATGCTTTCATTTATACAGAAGGATAGATAATAATGAAGATATTGACAAAAGACTGTGTTGTTCATAACAGACGAGCGACTGCACTGTTAAAAAAATATGTCACTAATTTTCAAAAATTGCGGCCTTGAGACTCAAGTGCTAAAATCTAGTTGGAATGAAAGAGAGGGGGGAATAGTGGAAAATTGTGGCTAAAAATAACTTTAGAGACCGATTCGTGTAAAAAGGCATGTAGAACCAAGCGTGTTTTTTATGAAAAAGCAAGTAGAGACAGACGGACCAACAGACAATAATACATACTTGACTGAAGTATGACTGAATTGACTTTTGGTAGGAGGTTTGAAATTTGAAAGGGGGGAAGTCGGTGATTGGCCACAGATAATCATATTATCAGCGCACAGACGCGCATTTTTGCCATTCCACATAAATTGTCCAGTAGTAGACACAGTAATTCTTCAGTGGTGTATTTCCCAGAAGCTAATTGCCATATTTAGAGGGACGCCATACTAGAGCCAGCAGCTCAGCTGAGTTTTGTTAGAATATAACTGTGTTCTCTATTCATAATTCTGGTAAGACTGAAAGCATTTCTTTGTATATTTTAATATTGTTTAATGTTTCGAGTGATTTGATACTGCCATATCAAAATCTATCCCTTACAACAAGTAAGGATTCGCTCTAGATCCCCAGCCCCAGTTCAGGGTCTAGAGACAAACAAAATACATAAACGCCAGCAAGGATTATGAAGGGCGGATCAAGTGTTGAGATCAGTGGAACATATCACCTATCTTATTCAATAGCAGGAAGCTAATGAACATATTTCAGAATATGTAGTCTTGGGGAACTAGTTCTATGTGAAACCAACTTGGTAAGATGTGCTGTATGGTCAGAGAGATCTGACCCCGTCTATGTGGTGTTGTTGTGTAGTGTTGTGTGCAGAAGTGGCTCAGGAGGTAGAGTTCTGACACATGACCCAATACTTTTGTTGCAGAAGTGTGAGTTTCTGTTTGGCACCAAAGTGGTGTCAAATGCTGTGTTGATAAATACAAGTGTGGACCAGTGAAGTCTAGTGTTTTGTCAGAGCAGCCTTATATTGCCCCCAAGCACGGAGAGGTGGGGCCACCAGATTCCAGCACCAGAACTACTCAGTGAAGATACGTGAGCGTCTGGCCTGCTGGACCTTCACCAACTTATTTACTAACTAACACACCAACTATATTACCATCACTAGAACCCACAAAAATTTTGGGAAATAAAATTTGTATTACTCCCATCAGTGAAGGGACAATGTTTGGTAGTCATAGACAGGGAGTGATGATATCACCCCAACAGCTCATTTAGAAATAAGTTCTCCTGGGACTATCTTAAGATAATTACTAGTAACCAGTCATTTGAAATACATATGTACACATTTTCTATTTATTATGACATATATTCATGCATTTCATTCATAATTTCAAAACCTTTCATATGTTCTGACCAAAATAAAACCTTGGTTCAGAACAAATAAACTTAAAGAAAATTTAATATCAAAAATTTAAACAGCTTGAGTTAGTTCAGTGTGTTATAAATTTTATTAATATTATTAGACTTATTAACTATCTGTGTGTGTGTGTATGTAATCTACCACAACACATTACATATCAGTACCCTAGATTTTAACGTAGCTACATTCATTAGTAAAAAAGATGTGTGAGGTCGTAAGTGGTAGCAAGAAGGGCCTTCTGTAAATTCACAGCTACATTTATCTCAGGAGCCTTCACAGCTGACCTCATGCATCACACTAGGTAACATCAACCATACAATACCATCAAACCCACTACAGTCATCAAAATCATCAATAGTCATCAAATACGCTAAATACACCAACAAACACACACACAGACCACCGACATGAACCTGTAGAACACAGAGAGATAAATAATCGAGTGGCATTCCTTCCGTTTTCGGGGACCAGATGAAATAGTCCAGACAGTGTCTTATATGTAGATCCTTCGTGAGGGACTAAGCCTACAAAACTGTCCTTGTTGGTACTAAACGTTGGTGACTCTCCCCTACTGGCGCGAGTTGGGCTGGAAGACTCTATTTACCTCCTGTTTACCAAAATGAATAAACTGCGTGTCAGTCCTTCCGCTTTCGGGGACCAGATGAAATAGTCCAGACAGTGTCTTATATGTAGATCCTTCGTGAGGGACTAAGCCTACAAAACTGTCCTTGTTGGTACTAAACGTTGGTGACTTCCCTACTGGCGCGAGGTGGGCTGGGGGACGCTGTTTATCTCCTGCTGACCAACTGAATGAACTTAGTGACAGCCTGTCCGCTTTCGGGGACCAATGGAATAGCTCCAGTAAGTGGTTTTTTCGTATATATCCTCCATCAGTGATGGAATTAACCTGAATAAAATCACTGTATAGGCGCTATCGTTGGTGACTCACCTTATCGCGTGAGTGGGGCTGGAACTTTGTCTATCTTTGGCTGGCCACTCCTAAGTGTGAGGTTCCACATAATCCAGAAATAAGCCATGGGACGAAGTCACTTGAGGACAACTGATCCCAAGACGTGCTTATCCGGCGCTAGAATTGGCTTTAAATCCAGTTTTGGCTGGTTGACTGTGGCTTGGCTGAGTGCCCCGTTTAGGCATACAGAGACTGGTGAATTGAATTCTGCTATAGACATGCTGGGTTGTTTTGAGATTTTGGAAGCCACAATGCCCTGACTGGTAATCCAATAGGCGAGTAGGGAACTACTACTGCAATAGACGTTTTCATATTGTTGCGTTGGCTCATTTCACAATGCGTGAGCTGAACTCCCGTGAGAGGGAAATGGCGTTGACAAAGGGTTGTTGTTTCAGGTATGGCTGTGACACTCGTGGGGCTAGATATCCTCAGAATCCCTCTAGAACGAAGAGACAGTGACATTCTTCGTCTGACTGGAAACTAGACTAGCAATTCGGTATCCCCTGAAACTGAAACCAAAAAGAGACACCCTTTACCTCAAGCAACAACAAAATCACGCTAAATGTCATAAAAAATAGTTATACTCCGCTCCTCCCACACTATCAATACTCCGCAAGCGCCTGCATAGGCTTAATATCTTTTGTACATCCATGTACCTGTCAGTAACATGTTCTGACAGCAAAATCTACTCCTCTTCTCCAAAATAAACATACAGCTGAATGGTTATGTTATTCATCTTACGACGTTAAGTGAATTTACATTTCTGCCTAGTATCTGTTATTATAAGTTTAACATTTAACCCATGATAAACCAAGAACAGCTTAAACACCACTTAATTAAGGCTGAATACGGCACAACACTATCACTGAAGTAAATTACTGGGAGAAGTCCTCACATTCCTATCAGATATATATATAAAACTCTGTAACATGAATATATCATATTATAAGATATGTCAACTCACCCCGAAAATGACTAGAGAAAGGCCTTAACATTTTAGTTCTGTTAAAGTCTGCCTAATTCTCATGATGGTCCATCTCAGGCCAGGAATATCTTATTAAACCCGTCTACTCTTATAGATTACAAAGGACGCTCCCCCCGGACACCTGGCCTGCATATTTCTTCAGAGGTATCGGCGTAATGCGTAATCAAGAGAGTAAGACAAAGGTTATTCTAGAGACATCAGAAGTCGACAACCGCAAGAAAGTTCCCCCCGATAGACATAATATTATGGTCACTAATGCGTTTTAAGGGGCAAAAACCCAGAGACTGACCGCGATTGTTATCTCCCCCTGAAACAGATCAAACGCGTTACCCAGGCCTCAAAGGGTACTAGCCGCTCGTGATCAAACGTTTTAAAGCGACCAGAGAAATTCCCCTGTTCGGACCACAGGGGCGTTTAGGTAACATTACGTTACCGCTACGCTGACTGTTGAAGACCAGTGGGGGATTTCTACTGAAAGCCAGAACGTAAACACCTCGGGTGGGGTTTGAGAAGGTGAAAATGAATGAAAATAAGAATACAAAATGTCTAGGAAAACAGAACATTAAAAAAGTTAATAACATATGGAACGAAATGGTAAAATAAATTATCGGTCACGTGACACCATCTTATTTCCTGCCCCTGTGCTGTGGTGATGAGATTTCCTTACTTGTCTCTTCTTCCATCCTTAGCCACCGACCGTCAAAGCAGTCAGTGGCCATTACGCCTAGTGGCGTCTTAGGGCAACAGCAGATAGGTTTTCTTTGCCATTGTTTCCCATCACGCCTAGTGGCGTCTTTAGGGCAACGGCAAATCAACCCATTTGCTGTTGTTTCCGTAATCGAAGTGACTGGCAAACGGGTGATCAGCCCGTTGGTATACTTGTCTCTTACTAATGTAATATTATTTGCATCTCGTTTTCCGCTGATAGTTTTAGTTACTTTATAAACACTGCTTTGTTCATTTCTCAGTGCTGCCTCTTCTGCCTGTCTTGCAAGATTATATAGAAATTTCCTTTTGTTGGCTCAGGTTTGACGCTTTACTTCCTTGTCCAGCTGAGTATACTGTTCACTATATACTTCCTTTCACCTGGGAAACTTTGCTTCTATTTTCTATCTTTTCATTTCTTTCCTCTTCGCTATGGTGTTTAACATTTCTGGTGTTATCCAATCTTGTCTCTTTCTGTCCTGGAATCCCATGCATGATTCGCTGCTTTCCTTATATATAGTTGAAATGGTGTTGAATTTCTGGTCAACATCATCAGTCGCTGTCTTTTCCTAGTTATTGGCAATTTGATACTGTCTCTTTACATCAACCACAAAAGCTTTTCTGGTGAGGGGGTCCTTCAGTTTGATGATGTTATACCTTTTCTGTTTAGTTGCGATTGGTCCAGCAGTTCTGAGTTTCACCTTCAGTCTTGCTACTACTAGGTGGTGATCGCTTCCCACATCTGCACCTCTTCGTACTTTCACATCATGTAGTGAATGCCACCATCTACCATTGATCATAATATGGTCTATCTGGTTTCTGTCCCTGCCGTTTAGTGATTCCCATGTTAACTTATGGATTTCTTTGTGTGCAAAAGTGTTCCTCCAATGACCAAATTGTTAATGCTGCAGAAGCTTATTAGTTTATCCCCATTCTCATTTACTGTTCCGCTGCCACATTTCCCCATTACTCTTTCATTATATGTATTGTGTGTTCCAACTTTCGCATTGAGGTCTCCCATTACTATGATAAGATTGTATCTAGGTGCGGTTTCTATTTCCTTTTGTAGCTGTTGATAGAGTTCGTCCTTGACCTCTTCATCGCTGTCATTTGTTTGTACATAGCATTGTATTATTGTGGTGTTGGTGAATCTCCCTCTCAGTCTTGTTCGTATCAGTCTGTTGTTGATGGGTTTCCTTTCCCGTAATGACCTTTTTTTCCTTTATTTAGAATAATGGCTATGCCTTCATCATGCTGACCATCCTCTCTACCGGAGTAAAGTGCTGTTTCTCCTGTTGCTGTTTGTATTCTCCCCGTCCCGGTCCATCTGCTCTCACTTATTCCCAGGATGTGTAATCTGTATTTTCTCATCTCTGCCGTGATCTGCCTCAGTTTTCCTGCCTCATTCATGGTCTGACGTTCCAGAATTCAATTCTTGTTTCGTGTTTGGCATAAGCATATTGAAAATGCAGAAGGAAAGGCCCAAAGACGACTAGGCATACTCAGAAAATTAGCTGGTACCAACTGGGGAGAAAATGAACGAAATCTAAAGAAGATTTATAATGGAGTAATAAGACCACTGTTGTGCTCTTTTCAGGTTACATGATAGCTAGTGGTAGATGTACCAGTGTACTAGCATCTTGACGCGAATGTAGAATGAAAATTGATAAAGAGCTAGTCAACAGAACTCCAACGAGTGGTAGGCAAATTGGCCAACATGATTCTACTCAACTCGTAGGCAAAGTTATTATGATTTATTACGTGGTACGAAGACGTTTAACAAGACGATACAATGTTCCTTGACGGGTACAATCAACAATTTATGCATAGTGGTGACATTTCTGATGAACGATACATCTCTGGTCATTTATATCTACAAATCCTCTCTCACTTAAGTAATAAGAATCCAATAATGATCATGCTAGGTTTGAACAGTAATATAATGTCCATTGACCTTGGCGAAGGACATCTAATTGGGTACACAATCTCAAACCACTGAATCCTGCATTCATCCAAAAAACTGTCTTGATCTAAGACTTCAATTCTTATCCTGTCTGTTCAACATCATATTAATGGTGCATACGTAGAGATACATCTAGGTTAGTGTTTGGTTTTAACTAACCTCTCCAAAACCATGCCAAGACTTTGACATTGGCATAACGGCATTTAATATACAAAAAATCCAATCCAATTACTTTCTTCCCTCGTAGGAATCTCCTTCTACGATAGATAACATAGGCTAATAGCTCCGCTGGTCCATTCTAGGAAAAACATAAACAATATGCATTCCCGCTAGACTCCAGCAATGAGTAGCCATAAACTTTAGGTTTCAATATAATAATCATTAATAATACTAAGGGGGGGCGAAAACTTACATGTCACTCCCGATATTGGCGTCAACATGAATACCAACTATTCGAAATAGAATGACTTCCACAGACTTGCAACGATTAACAAAATATCACACGGACATATCGTCCGGCCTACCCCTTCAGGATCATGACGTCAGACTCCCCAAAACTAGGTTACCCGTGCGCAAAGAGCAACTCACACTCTGCATTGTGCACGCCAGTGCGTGAATAAATCGAACGCACAAATAATATAACTATATCAAGACTGGTGCGTAGACTTTTAACACAGGCAGGACTTGAAACTGCCAACTATGTAAAAAGTACGCAACAACCACACTTAGAGTTTAGCTCAGCAGCATGGTCATCAGCTGCTAACTCACATCTGCAGTCTTTGGACAAGGTGCAAAATCAAGCTCTCAGGCTCATTACAGGAGCCATGAAAACTACACCAATATCAGAGATGCAGAAGGTTGCTGGATTACAGACATTGTCCCATAGAAGAGACACAAAAACCATGATCCAGATGGAAAAGTACAACAGTATGCCAACGCACCCAATGAAGGCAAGACTAGATGATCTGGCATTGGGACGTCTAAAGCGTAGCAGCTATGTGCATCGGGGAAAAAGACTTAAAAGACAGCATCAAGAAGACCTATCCATGAAGACAACACCACTGAAGCCCACCCTGTACCATGGGAGCAGGCCAGCAATGCCCTCCAAATTAATACATCAGTCAGTGGTCTCACAAGTGGATGTGAGTATAATGATCTGCAAAAACGAACTGCTACATTGAGTATGATCCAAGAAAGCTATCCCGATCAATCATGGATACATGCCTATACAGATGGATCAGCAACTAATGCTGTTAGGAATGGAGGTGCCGGTATCTTTATCTCATATCCTGACAACCACTATGAGACTAGGCACATTCCCACTGGTAAATTCTGTTCCAGCTATACAGCTGAGGTTCAAGCTCTAGAGCAAGCTGCAAATATGATTTATAACACCAACTCTGACTGCCACCAGGTAGTCATCCTCACATATGCACTGTCTGTCCTGCAAGCTCTCAAGGGTGGTAAACTCCCGCATCTGAGAAATGAACTAAACAAGGTAGCTGCCAAAAAGAGAACCATACTTCAGTGGTTACCATCTCATTGTGGTGTACCTGGAAATGAAAAGGCAGATAAACTTGCAAAAAAGGGAGGAGAATGTGAACAAGAAGATAATGAAGTCACATACTTTGAGAAAAAGAGAGCTATCCAGACTATCAGAAGAGAACAGAACCAACCCAAAGACGACTATCACACTCTCGACCGGCAGGGACAGATAATTATTTTTCGCCTCAGGACAGGGCATAACAAACTGAATAAACACATGCACAAGCTACGATTGTCTGCTTCACCACTGTGCACATGTGGATTAAACGAACAAACTGCTGAGCATGTTCTACAGGATTGTCCTCTGTATGACCAGTTAAGAAAGATATACTGGCCCAATGACTCGACACTAAACTCAAAGCTATATGGAGCTAAAGAGGAACTTCAAACAACAGTCGAATTCATCATGAGAACTCGTCTGACGGTGTAAACATCAAAGATGCGATCGCAAGAAGAAGAAGAAGTTTCGTGTTTAGTGATCGGGGCATCCGTTTTCACGCCAAAGGCTTTCTTTCGGCTTTCACCACTGACAGTCATATGAGCCTCAGACTCCGGATGTCCTTCACGCATCAAAGTTTTTGCATTTATTGCTGTTTCCATAACGGTTAAGATTTTTTACATAGACAAGGGTGTCAGCTCTGTGCTAAAACCTCCAACCTGGAGGACCAGGGTACGAGCTTTTGTCTGACCTCTACCCGTGCAGACCTGTCCAGCTTGGTTGAACTTACCAGGAGTAAAACTTCCACTGGCATAGCTCTGGGGGCTGTTAGGGTACGCAAGCTGCCATACCTACAAGGTATAGGTACCATTGATGGCAGATTTGAACCTGCAGTTGGCTACAATTCTAGGAGGCTTGACTAATCTGCTTCAGCCTCTGGGTGTTTCAGTTAATAAATAAATCATTTAAAACATTCTTATGTAAGATGTGACCAAATAGATGAAAGCACCAAATCATGATTTAACATATATAGGGCTTTCAAGAAACCAACCATACCATAACCTTCCTAATGGTAAAAAACTCATAAAAATCTGCGTAGTACAAGACAGTTGTCAAGTCTTTAAAGAAATATATTATCTGCTTGTCACTGATGGCACTGAATACGGTGTACGTTTTAAAAAAAAGTGAAGGGTCAGAAGTGGCGTTACAACTGCATTAGTTATAATTGTGTCAGCAGTGATTAATATTTTAAGAGTTCTCCTATCAGCATAAACCAATTTATTGTATGCTGTCATTTCATTGAGAAACAAATAGTGACATTGACCCTTGGATATGTGAATAGTTTGTTCATGCAATTTTTCTTCTAAAATCTTGTGCATTATGGTCCATTGCATCTTAAGATCTGGGTATTGCTATCTGTAGACATAAATTACTGGATATGTGAAGTGAATGTATGACTAAACACTTCATTGAAAATGAAAATATATAAATGATATGAGCAAGAAAGAAGGCTCAATACCTTCCGTCTACGCCACATCCTCGGTATTTCATGCAAAAACAAAGTGATGTGCTGGCCTTCGAAGCATGTATACACCGCTTAGACAGCCCAGACAACACTGGCTTGGCCATGCCCGCCGCATGGAAGATGGTTGCATCCTGAAAGATATCTTCTACGGACAATTGGCAGATGGCAAAAGAACAGTTGGGCGACAGCAGCTGAGATTCAAAGATGTGTGCAAGAGAGACATGAGGGCACTGGATATAAATCCAGCAACCTGGGAGGATGAAGCTGCCGATTGCACCAATTGGCGTTACTATCTATGGTGCCACCTCAGATTGGGCAAAAAGAAGCTCTCACAACAAGCAGAAGAGAGGAGAAAATGTTGAAAGTAACACCAGAAAAATAAGCAGCTGAGGGCTGTCGCCTCAGGGGCGCATCCCCATAATCAGTTATGACTGAAGGGGCTATTATTATTATGAATGATTTGTAGTGATGCTGCATCCAACACATGGCATAGTAGAATTCATACTCTTGATTTTTCATTTTCACTTTACCTCTAAAGGGCAATTAGTGTATTACAGTGGATGGCCCTAGTCCTGCTGACATGTGGCGGTGTCATTAATAGGTATGTATAATGTGTAACAGTCGAATATCCTGTCTATTTCTTGTGCTGTACTACTGTATGGTAACCTATCTGTTTTGTTTTAATCTCTTTTTTTTTCACTTCATGCTTGCTATATTCCTCCTGGTGCAGTTTTTTTGTTTGGGGTTTGCCTTCTGTAGGTAGCCTTATCTTTGCTTGCTCCATCTTTTGCTTCACAGCTCAATGGTCTTCCAGTTTTCTTGAGGAATTTTCAGTGTTTTTGTTTGTATTAATTTGAGTCAAGTTTAATAGTACTTGTTTAATGAACTAGGTGTCATAAGATGATTAATAAATTTTGTGTTATGAATTGGGTATTATATAGGGGATTTCCTTCATCTATACAATTTTAACTGTTTCAGCATGTCACCAAACCTTGTTTCAACTTACAATAAGCATATCAATCTAAAAGGTTTTTTCATCCAACTGCAGCATATCGCTGTGCAATAAATTTGACTCTTTATATTTATATGGTATGTTCAGATCTGAAAGTTTCTATGAGGAAGATGTCTCCTCAGTAGCATGTCACTAAGGCTAATAAAAATTCTGAATACTTCATTTTTGTTGTATGTCTGCAGGATAAAGTATCTCCATATACAGTTATAAATGTGCTATGAACCCTGGGATATGTTATTCGAGAACAAAGAGGAGGACCACTGCACCTTAACAAGCATGTTGTATGAGGTGACTAAACGATTGTGTGCAGTGCTGAGGCAGCACAGGTTTCCTGTAGGGGACTCAGCTACAATGGTACCCCTGCTCCTTAAGGAGCAAAGAAGGGAAGGAAGAATTGTTTTATTTCAATACTGACATTTATATCATTTATGACCAGATAAAGGGTTAGAGTGCTTGCTTCTTGAGGCAAAGTTGTTGGGTTTAAACTAGGAAGCATCACGCTCCAATCTACCCTGCTGTAAATGGGTAACTGACTCTGCTCTTTAGTCAGTGAAAATAAATCCAGTGAAGAAGGGAACCATTCACCTTACCTCATAAAGTTGGACCTAGTATAGTTAAGTTTCTAACACTTCACTCCCCTGTAGTGCTACATCTGCTAAATTGTATGTACTGTATATTGATTGCTGGGCTTTTCTTTCCTGCTTTGGATAATTTTTTTAAATCCAAGTTTAGCTGAACTGGGAATACATTTATGAAACTTAGCAGTTTTCATCATCTTCTTTGTAATTTAATTTCTTTTTTCCTCAACAGTGTAAAAGCATTGGGAGCCAAGACTCTGTCTCTTTCTGAAATTCATCTCACCTGGCTTGGTCTGTGCACTTTGTGCACCTACTGCTTAATTTCTGGGTTTGCTGGTGTTATCACAGAATATATCCTCAAAAAGGACCACAAAGTAGGTATTTTTTTACTTGTTTATATTATTGTATTCATTCATTGCCCTTCAGCTAATGGCTAACCCTTTATTCACGCTAAGCATGCACCATGTCTCCATATAGTTTCCTGGTGTCTTTAAGGAGACAAAGAAAGAATAGGGCCACTGTCTCCCTTTCCCCCCCCCCCCCCCCCAATCACATATCATAAACGGTGAATAACATGAGGTTTTACGTAGGGTTAGCAACCTCATCATGTACAGCACATTGATACAGAAACCACCATTGCAAGATTTCATGAATGCTTTAGTGTAGGCTTCCAGCAAGGGGGCCATCTGCAGTAATGATACCAGCTCCATAAGAAGCAAAACAAAAGACATGATGATGTATAATACGGTACCCATGTTGTGACCATGGCCTGGTCTTTGGTCCAAGCTTAGCTTTGACTAAATTGTCATGGGTTGTCTTCCGTTTCTGCAGTGATGGTCCAACAATGGCCACAATTTAGAGTATAAACAGGGACTTTAAAGATGTCTCCCTCCACTCAAGATTACTCTTGGCAGAGCTGTAAATAGAAGGATAGTGCTTCTATTTTAGGGAGTCTTCATAGAATATTTCAGAAATCAAGCATAACGTTGAATTTATCAAGGCTCTTGTGAACTTTGCATCTGCCCACCCCTTCTATAAAGAGAAAAATATATTAGCTCATTTCTGAGCCCGTAACTGAATTATTCAGTAAAATATTACTTAAGTAGCTCTGTTGTACTTATATTTAAGATCACTGATTCATACGTGTGCTCATCTCTCTGTAATAATTAAATCAACTATGTAAATATATATAACAAATTTAATAATGAATTATGGTTTAACAGTGAGTAAATAAATAAGTGATGTGAGGGAATTTACACTATAGAGTTTTTTCTCATCGAAAACTTGTGAGGGTGTTCTGAATTGATGGTGAGAATTATTTTGTTTTGCCCAGATTAAAATCACTTACCTGGCTAGATGTTGGACTGCTCAGTCAGTTGTAGACTTATGTGGTGAGGGCACATTCCAGGCGTAGTTGCAGGGGTAACCGCTCCTAACGTCAAGGCAAGGATCTTCACAACCCGTTGAAGGCAGGCGTCTAGCATAGACCACAAGCACTTGATTCACAGACTCGTATCATCAACTTGTACCACAAATTGGTATCTCCAACTTGTACCACAAACTTTAAGAGAAACATATGTCTCTGCTAGTATTGGTTTCCTGACACTAATCAGGCATCTTCCCTGCTGTCCGTTCCACCAACCTTTCACTTTTTTCTTGGTAATTTTACCCTCCCTGAGCATCAAAGGTAAACCCAGTGGATAGGATGAAAAATCATCGTTAATTCGGGTAATCTGACGGAAAAAAATGTGGCTGGACAACTCAAAACGACTTTTGCCTGATTTAAGCATGTTTAAATATACATATGAATTTATTAAAATATTAATATAATAAATATGTACACCATGATATCATCATCATCCACTCCCGCTCCACTTGCAGCCTGGGGCTACCTCTGCATTTGGTTCCCTGTGAAAGAACTGGCATGAAGCAGTCACCAGCGCTTGCTGTGGTGGTTCATGACTCTGTCATTTTCATATGCTGAGGTTGCCAACCTTATATGAATTTGTACAACCACCAGCAAGTTAAACATTTCAAATATAAAATAATAAAATGTATGTTACAACTCACCCTGCATCGGGTTATATTAAGCATATGCCTTTTTATTATCTTTAGTTTATGCCAACTCATTATTTTTAGCATGTGCCATATTTCTTATCTTTAGTTTATGCTAACTCTTATCTTTAGCTTGTGTCAACTCTATTTCTTTAACTCATGCCATATTTCTTTTCCTTAGCTTGTGTCAACTTTTTATCTTTAGCATATGCCATATTTCTTATCTTTAGCTTACGTCAACTCTTATCTTTAGTACATGCCATATTTCTTGTCCTTAGCTTGTGCTGTACACTTATCTTTAGCTTGTGCTGCACCCTTATCTTTAGCTTGTGCCACACTTAGCTTGTGCCACACTCTTATCTTTAGCTTGTGTCGCACTCTTATCTTTAGCTTGTGTCGCACTCTTATCTTAAGCTTGTTGTTGCTGTCATTTTTGACGGTGAGAAAAACACCAACCTAATTTATGTTTGGTTTAATGTGATCAAAGAGAGATAAATGTTTATTATCTTTCTGTGACAGGTTTGACTGGTGATTATCTGCCCCTGTCTTATGTTGTCCTGTCTCAGGCAATGTCTTATAGTTGACATGTCTTAAGTCTATTTATAGGACCATATACGGAGTATCTTTACCACCCGTTTGGGCGGAA